>OW121740.1:179840399-180565399 GCA_933228675.1 Stomorhina lunata
GGACGATTATGTAAACCATAATCTCCTCTTAAAACACGATATGTGCTGTTGCGGAATCACCATTTTTGTAGTATGTTTTGATAATATTTATGTGTGTGATACTTAAGCGATCCATTTTCGTCAATGTCAGACTTTCAATTGAAAAGAATAAAATTGGTTTAACAACTTAGTTTGACAGATGTCGAATTTCAGTTCCATACTTTTAAAACCACGAAATGGATAACACAAAGCACAAATAGGTAACATAATATCTCCTAAGCTAAACGGAATAGAATAAAATATAAAAAGGATATGTCCTTTTCAGTACTTTTTGGAAAGATTTTGTTCCTTTTTAAATTCAAATCTTGTCCACAAATTTCAGTATATTTGATGAAAATCATTGTAGCAAATTTTGTTAAAATCGGTTCATATTGGAACCGTACAAGAATTTTTTCAAATGCTATAAAATTCACAGATCACGCTCATATTATGAGCCGGCTTGACTTTCTTACTTGTTTGAAATATAACTTTTTAAGATTTTGCAAGTTTTAAATCCATTTTACATTTAATTTTTTGTATAATCTTTTCCACCCTACGTTTTTAGTTTTTGCTGTTCATACAAATCGATTCGCCCCAATGTACATGAATGTACACAATGTTATGAATTCATTTGTATATTTATTTGTTCACTTTAAGCGTGTGCGGAATTTACAATAACAAAAAAATCATACACATTAATGAAGGTTTGATTGAACATCATGTTTGATGACCTGATTATTTGTCTAAAGCTTTAGAAAGACTTGAAAAAAGAAAAGGTTACAATTGATGCCAATTGTGTCTGACACTTTAAATATCCCAATAGATGAAGTTATTTTGCCTATCCGTTCCAAAACATATACATATGTATAGGCAGGACAGCTTAATCCATATCCATGCATATATATATATATATATATATATATGTATATGTATGTGTATATGAATATATGTAAGTACTTTCATTTGCTTTTACAAAAGCCAAATCACTGTACAAACACCATTTTAAAGAAAGATTCCTATGTACATGTATTTGACAGTCTGTGTGGTCCTATTTCAGTAGTACTCTTCAGATCATAAGCCGTCAATAATTTGTATTTATGCCGAAACATTCGTCTAAATTGTGAGGAACCGTTTATTTTATTAAAGGTACTTCTTAATTTTCGAAGAGCCTGCCTGGCTTACATAGATACATACATAGACATACATGCATAAAATAAACGATTACAGGTGAAATTTATCACTTTGGCTTTCAAAACACCATTTCAAATATAGAAATTCAAATTTGGCCCTTTTACCTTTATAAACAAAACAATAGCGAAGATGATGATGCTGATGATGATAATGTTTTTCTTATAGACATTATCGATTCAGAAAATTGTTTATATAGTAGTTTTATTTATAAACATAGACCAGGTTCTTTTACATCAATTGTTTTGTCTTAGTTAATGGTAAACGTCTGCCTATACGAGTATGAAGACCGTACAAAAATATACATACAAACATAGGTATGTCTACGTGAGTTTTCTACTCTTTTTAAATGTACGTATGTATGTATGCACATAAGTATGTAAGTACCTGAATCTACCGTGATGTGCTGCAAATGCGACACTAGCACTTAAGCGCGACCGCTTAAAATATTCATACGCGTCTAACTTGTTCGATGCCCAATGTAAAACATATGATGTTCGCCGCATTTGTAAATATTTTGCTAGTGTCGATCCCAAGATGATGATGATTACCTGTATGACAGCATTGCTATTGTTTTTGTTGTTGTTGCACAACCTAAAATCAACATAAAGTAATAAATAAGTATTTATGGTTTATTTTCCATTAGGTTTCACTAATGAAAATGATGTTTATAATTTTTAAGTGTGATTGAGAAAAAAAAAATTTGTTTGGAAAGCAAAAAACCCCAAAAAAAGGAAACAAGAAATAATACATCAAACGGTTACCGTCAATTTTATCTGTCAGCTATTTTCTTTTCAACATTTCCCAAGTCCTTAGAAAACATGTGAAGTATCACATTCTTATAAGAGCTTTTTTGATGACTTAAAACAACTTTTGCATTTGAAGCAGTCCTTAAAAAAGCCATGTTTTTATGTACAATAAGTTCATTTGTATAATACGGACCTACATACATACTTACACATTCATAGATACATATGTATGTGTGTATGAGTAGGTTGGTAACATTCGTAAAACAAGAAGGCATTAAAAAGTTTTTTTTTTGAAACCTACATATTTCAATACAATTTAAATAGTTTTAAAATGGCATTTCTTAACAATTTTACAAAATAAAAAAATTATGGCTCGATTGCAACTCAACCTTAATTGTGTTGCCAATTGCCAAAATGATATTAGGTATGACAACTGATAACAAAATCCCCGTTGCCTTGTCAATTATTAATTATATTGTATCGGGTTATCCATTTCGTGGTTTCAAAAGTATAGGACTGGATTTCGGCATCTGTCAAACTAAGTTGTTAAAACAATTTTTTTCATTTCAGTTGAAAGTCTGACATTGAAGAAAATGGATTGCTTAAGTATCACACAACGTATAAAAATTATATGCAAAAATGGTGATTCTGAAACAGCCACATATCGTGCTGCAAGAGGAGAATATGGTTTACATAATCGTCTAACTACGCAAACAATTGGCAAAATTGTGAAGAAATTTGAAGAGACTGGAGCGGTTACAAATATTGTAAGGCCTGTGCATAATCGTTTGCTCGTTCCGCTGAAAATATCGCTGTTGTAAGTGAAAGTGTTGCCGAAGACCCGGTCATTTCCTCGAATTAGGACTGTCTTACGGCACATTATTAAAGAATACGACTTGGAGAATATGTGGTTTCAATAAGATGGTGCCACATGTCACACAACTCGAGCGAATATGGCTTTATTGCAAGGGATATTTCCTGACCATGTAATTTCTCATCGTGGATATCAGCTCGCCACCAGGATCATTCTATTTGACACCATTGAACTTTTTTGTGGGGCTACGCGAAAGACCATGTTTATATTCAGATAAACCTTTAACTCTTGAGCACTTAAAAACCAACATTAGTCAAGTTATAGCAAAAATATCGCCCAATAAGTTTCGAAAATTAAATCAAACTAATAACAGAATCTCAATTGCCTTGTAAATTATTAATCATATTGTAGCTGGCAACTATGGTCAATTCTAGTTGCCAATTATAGGTTATTTCAGCAACCGGGTATTTTGTAGTTGTTGTGCATTTTTTTTGTAAATAAAGCGTTCGTTCCGAAAAAAAATCTTAAAGCGGCACTAATTTCCAAAGTTTAAATATTTATGATTTTTTTTAATTTTTTGTTATTAAAATGGATATTTGTTTACACATTTTCGTTTTCTTAGTTGCCAGCCAAAATTTTCGAAAACTTTTAGCAAATGACATGTGTTGCCATATACAATACAACTTTTTTACAAGTTGTATTGCCAATAAACGGAGCAACTAAAATTCGGCTACAATCGAGCCATTAGGTTTGTTCTCAAAGTAACAACATTTTGGAGGGAAAATGCATAAATTCGAAATGTTTATTACAGATTTTAAATACCTTAAAAATATCCATATTATCCACATATGAAGAACTTATTTTGAAAGTGGATTATGAGACATAAAGGGTTTTGCGTTTCAGTGTTTTTAAAAATATAGGTGACCAATTTTAGTAAATTAAGTTTTTATAAAAATAAATTTATAAAAACCATTTGGAAATGCTTTTTTCCACTTTCAAAACAAATAAAACGAAAAATTTTGTTTCAAAAAATTTTGCCAAATATTTTTCATAGCAAAATTCCTATAAAAAGAAAATTTTTGAAAAATTTCCTATAAAAAGTAAATTTTTGGAAAACTTCCTATAAAAAGTTAATTTCTGAAAAATTTCCTATAAAAGAAAATTTTTAAAAAATTTCCTTTAAAAAATAAATTTTTTAAAAATTTTCTATAAAAAATAAATTTTTGAAAAATTTCCTATAAAAAGTAAATTTTTGAAAAATTTGCTATAAAAAGTAAATTTTTGAAAAATTTGCTATAAAAAGTAAATTTTTGAAAAATTTGCTATAAAAAGTAAATTTTTGAAAAATTTCCTATAAAAAGTAAATTTTTGAAAGATTTCCTATAAAATGTAAATTTTTGAAAAATTTGCTATAAAAAGTAAATTTTTGAAAAATTTGCTATAAAAAGTAAATTTTTGAAAAATTTGCTATAAAAAGTAAATTTTTTAATAATTTCCTATAAAAAGTAAATTTTTAAATAATTTTCTATAAAAAGTAAATTTTTTAAAAATTTCCAATGGAGAGTAAATTTTTTAAAAATTTCCTATGGAGAGTAAATTTTTTAAAAATTTCCTATGAAGAGTAAATTTTTTAAAAATTTCCTATTAAAAGTAAATTTTTTAAAAATTTCCTATAAAAAGTAAATTTTTTAAAAATTTCCTATAAAAAATAAATTTTTAAAAAATTTCCTATAAAAAGTAAATTTTTGAAATATTTCCTATAAAAAGTAAATTTTTGAAATATTTCCTATAAAAAGTAAATTTTTGAAAAATTTCCTATAAAAAGTAAATTTTTGAAAAATTTCGTATAAAAAGTCAATTTTTGACAAATTTCCTATAAAAAGTAAATTTTTGAAAAATTTCCTATAAAAAGAAAATTTTTGAAAAATTTCCTATAAAAAGTAAATTTTTGAAAAATTTCCTATAAAAAGTAAATTTTTGAAAAATTTGCTATAAAAAGTAAATTTTTTAATAATTTGCTATAAAAAGTAAATTTTTAAATAATTTTCTAAAAAAAGTAAATTTTTTAAAAATTTCCTATGGAGAGTAAATTTTTTAAAAATTTCCTATGAAGAGTAAATTTTTGAAAAATTTCCTATTAAAAGTAAATTTTTGAAAAATTTCCTATAAAAAGTAAATTTTTGAAAAATTTCCTATAAAAGTAAATTTTTGAAATATTTCCTATAAAAAGTAAATTTTTGAAATATTTCCTATAAAAAGTAAAATTTTGAAAAATTTCCTATAAAAAGTAAATTTTTGAAAAATTTCGTATAAAAAGTCAATTTTTGACAAATTTCCTATAAAAAGTCAATTTTTGACAAATTTCCTATAAAAAGTAAATTTTTGAAAAATTTCCTATAAAAAGTAAATCTTTGAAAAATTTCCTATAAAAAGTAAATTTTTGAAAAATTTCCTATAAAAAGTAAATTTTTGAAAAATTTCCTATAAAAAGTAAATTTTTGAAAAATTTCCTATAAAAAGTAAATTTTTGAAAAATTTCCTATAAAAAGTAAATTTTTGAAAAATTTCCTATAAAAAGTAAATTTTTGAAAAATTTCTTATAAAAAGTAAATTTTTGAAAAACTTCCTATAAAAAGTAAATTTTTGAAAAATTTCCTATAAAAAGTAAATTTTTGAAAAATTTCCTATAAAAAGTAAATTTTTGAAAAATTTCCTATAAAAAGTAAATTTTTGAAAAATTTCCTATAAAAAGTAAATTTTTGAAAAATTTCCTATAAAAAGTAAATTTTTGAAAAATTTCCTATAAAAAGTAAATTTTTGAAAAATTTCCTATAAAAAGTAAATTTTTGAAAAATTTCCTATAAAAAGTAAATTTTTGAAAAATTTCCTAAGAATGATTGAATATAGATAACGACTTCGCAAACACAAAAATTAAGTTTTCTGCACATGTTGGACAAATGACGTCACGAAACAGTGGGACATTTTGTATTTGTTTCTTTCAAATTCGTCATATTTAGATGTAATCAGCAAATTGTTTCCATAACTTTTTTTGCTTTTCATTATTTATTTTGGAAAAGAACAAAAAGACACGACTAGAGCAAGATTAATTTTAGAACAAACACAAAATTGGTTTCTATCACAATTTCTTACTTGATTTTAATATTTTGATTATCTTTCATCGATTTGCATGAATTTGCCCTCTACTCACTTACATAGATATGTTTTAAATTTGCATAAAATTTTCCATCGTTTTTTTTTTTGCTCTTATGGTACTTCACACACTGGTTTTAAAATAATAATTATTTTTTTTTTGCACAATTTTTATAAATGAAAAAATTAAATTTTTGATTTATACACGGATTTATAGTGAAATTCAATAAATTATTATATTTTTAAGAGCTGTCAAATTGTTTTTAATTACAGGATTGCCAAATTTTACGTATTATATAAACTTCTCGGACAAAATTAGGAATTAATCTAGAATATACTGAGTTCTCTAACTCATGCTGATGATTAGTTCCCAATTAATTCTTTCAATATATCTACATACATATTTCATTAAAACACAAAAGGTTGTGGCATTTATATTCATGTTCAAAATGTAGAATATTGTCATTTTGGATCATTTATAAAATTCAATGCAAACACAGCCTTCAATTATTTGAAAATATATAGAGTAGTCAACCATTGAATATGTTAAACAACGTCACATAAAGGAAAATTATGCGTCTGACATAATATATTTTTTATAATTCTTGCTATATATCATGACGGCTAAAATGAGTTTTTGTTAAGTCTGGAGACTGTGGAGGTGTTTTAAATTGATTAAATCATAATATAAGCCATGATACAAGTACAAGGTAGTTCCAATAGTGTTACTAAATTTTGAATAAGGATTTTTGAAGTTTCATTTTTGTATTTACATTTGAAAAAATATTGCCACTTTTTAAAAACACAGCTTTGAGTATCGAACGGCATCAAATTTGCATATCAATATAAACACATTTTTGACCTTGTAATTGTTATAATGGTTGTCTAGAAGTATTCCTGTATGATCCAGGCTCTCTTAAATTCAATATTTAATATTTTTTTTTATATTTATATTGAAGAAAAATAATTTCAATGAAAAAATTAATATGCTTCAAAAATATTCAATATTTACAAAATTGAAAACAAATCCAAACATATATGGTAGCTTTATTTTTTCACCATTGTCATAATCCTTATATATGTCAGATAGCGATTTTTAAATTTAAAAGTGACAATGGAACTACCGTGTTCCATTGTTACTTTTGGTTATTGTCATGTTGGATTATATGTGTCTTGTTGAATAGCACATCTTATCAATAGTTCCGTATTTTCTGTATTTTCAGATTATGCCGATATTTTTGTAAAAATATGCCGATTTTTCACGAAAATTTTCTGGCAGCCCTGCTCATGAAACCGAAGATCATAATAATATTCGACTATAGCGAGAACGGCAACGCTAGTCACTGTTACATAATTCGCTTCGAAAAATCCATGGAAGTAGGCAACACATTTCAAATTTCGCTTAGCATAGATATTTATGGTGAGTTTATAT
The DNA here is from genome assembly GCA_933228675.1 of Stomorhina lunata. Classification (NCBI taxonomy): domain Eukaryota; kingdom Metazoa; phylum Arthropoda; class Insecta; order Diptera; family Rhiniidae; genus Stomorhina; species Stomorhina lunata. The sequence goes on from OW121740.1 coordinate 179,847,751, forward strand.
ATTCACTACGAATGTATACTCACCATACATTGTTCACCTTTACTTCCAGTTTGAGTAAATGTCTATGCTGCTGATTTGTTGGAGTGGTTTGTGTCTGAGGTTTCGGTTGAGGGTTGTAATTAATAGTTGCCGTGAGGTGGTTCCGCAAAAAAAACACTTTTTATACAGCACTAATTAACATTTTTATATAATATTTTCAACTAAAATTGTTAAAACGACATTACATATTTTTTTATTGAAACGTTTTTTATTTAAACGTTGCTGCTGCTTTAGGCTATTGCATTTTAGATTTTTTGCCGTGGAAGGTATTTATATTTGTAATTTTTTGGCATACATAAAATATTATTTTTAATCTTAACATACTACTTTAAAAATATAAGTTTGACCAAGCCGAATTCATATAGGTGGTGGCAATAATACATTAAACACAACATGACAAAATGAAAACCCATGTTGTTTTTGTAATTTTGCTTACATTTTGTAAAATTTTTGTTCGTAAATTTCAAGGCGAATTCATCAGCTGGGCTCTTGTTGATATCACTTTAATTATTACAGTATGCATTTGACATGATTAAAATCACTTTTGTAAATTTCATGTAAAATGGTATATATTTATTAGGAACATCAAAAGTAATATGCAAAATGAACTAATAAAGAGTATGATATTATTGTCAAAGATATATCGTCACTTAAAATGCAAAAGGACGTAAGAACAAAAAGATTCAAAATTGATTTTCTGATTGATTGAAATGTGTCTAGTTGGGTCATATATACCTTTGTTTTACCATAATACAAACATTTTTTTTCTAAATTTTACCATAACAAAAGAAAAAGCAACCTTAAAAATGTGAGTCATTCGGCATTTCTATTAGTTACGTTATGCGATATTTTACTGTAGATATACCTGCAAAAAAACTTAACAAAGGTTGCTAAACCAATGTTGGGCTAAATTCATTAAAGTATCATCCTAAAATGATTTGTACCCTAACAAACTGAAGTTAAACTTTTGTTAACATCAAATAATTAAGAGTAGCCTACATAATTTAAAGCTACGTTAAATATTTTTCTGTTTTAACAAATAATATTTTGCAAAAAAAAGTTTTAAGACTTTCTAATAAAAAAAATATTTTTGCAAAATTACGTGATCATTTTACTATTTTGTTTTTTCTATCACATAAGAGGTTCTGGGCGGTGGACTAATTATTCGTTAAAGAACTATTTTTGCATACCATTTTTAAACAAACGTTTGTTAGCCTTAAAGTATTTGTTAACTAACGAGTTCTTTAAGCAAGATTACAGATTTTTTTGCATAAGGCCGATAACAATTTTTGAAAAAAAACAGCTAATAATTTAATTAAATATCGATAAAATCAACAAAACCTAAAATAAATGTACGTTTATTTAAACAACCACTGTTACCCGTTATGAATAAGCCTTATCAAAAACTCTATAGGTTGGTAACTCCATAATTTATATGAATTCGCCTTAGAATTAACATATGGAATAAAGTTGTTGCTTTTATTTTTACGTAAAAATGTTTTCGGTTTTTGTAATTCGGTAAGAAATATTTTATTGAATAAATAATTAACTTTAACTTATATAAAAATATATATGCAGAAAATCCGATATAATAAACGTTTTTGTTTCAGAAATTCCATTTGCCGGTTTGCTTCGGGAGTGTCTAACCTTAAATTACTGCCTATTAAAAAACCGTACGTAAGACCTATCGCATCATGTGAGGTACGCTGGAAAAGGCGGAAAACTGCTGAAGAAAAGGTTCGGTTAACGACTTTCGATATGCTATGAAATTACTGGACTTTGTCTGAAATTAGACTTTACGTAAAAGTCATTTCAGTTTATTGACTGATGTAGTTCAAGCGTCCATATGATGCCCTATACTACTGAGGTAAATGTGGATGGACATGTATAAGAAATATTGCTATTATTTTGTCTTCAAACCTAATATTTCATATTTTTAAAACTTACACTATCATAGGTGTATAAGTTTGTGCTATAAATTACGCCTAGAAATATTGTTGAAACACACCCTAAAATATATGTAAGTGAGAAGCACTTAAAGACTCGGATGAACTTCCTGAATTAACTTAACAATGTCCGTCCGGATGGCTTATCGTTTATGTAATCAAAGTGCAGATCCAAATTTTAACTTTATTTTGATATAATTTTGCACCGGCTTGTTAATAAGACCATTGCTATTTTATTATTATTTCGAGAACTCATTCCTGTTGGTACCCCAACCATTCTTTTGTTATCCTTGGCTCCGAGTGGAGCATAGGGTCTCAAACATCCTTTAATATCGGACTCTTAGGCACACGTCATTCCAAAAATATGTCTTCAGAAAATGTTTGTTTAATGGTAAAAAATGGAAAATACCTATTAAAAAAGTTGCTCTGTTGACCTATGTAGTAAAAGGTATCATATGGTCGGGCTTGACCATATATAATACTTCCTTGTTTATTTTTCAATTTCAATTTTGAATGGTGTAAATTGAAATGAAGTAAACAACTGACTGTTCATGAAAAATCATCATAACTAAAATTCCTAAAAAAAAAGTTTCATGAACAGGCAGTAAGATTATTTTTAGAAGTCACAAAGGATTATCGAATACTCACCCAAAAAGAAAGCTACCCAAGATATATCAGATGTAGTTGAAATATGGCGACATATGACTGTAGAACAGTTGTCAAAATCTACAAGCCGAACTTTAGGTATTCTTATTATTTAAATATTTCTCTTTCGAAAACTCACTAAAACAATGTATTTTGTATTTTGTAGAGGATGTACAAGAAGCCATGTTGTTTGTCAAAGATGTAGATAGCATTGAACCTTCCGCCCAGCTTCATGACCTGAAAGTCATACAGGAAATCGTTAAGAAACTTGGAGCTAGAATCCGTATTGTAGCTGCTCCTACATCATTAACAGAACTAGAAGATAATAAAGATGCGCTACCTCGTCCACCACCATTATCAAAAGACTTGAGTCCCCGACCACCTGTGGTAACTGTAATGGGACATGTAGATCATGGTAAAACAACGTTATTAGATTCACTTCGCGGTGCTGATGTTGCTTCCGGAGAAGCTGGAGGCATTACACAACATATTGGTGCATTTACTGTAACGTTGGAAAATAAGGAAAAAGTGACTTTTCTCGATACACCCGGCCATGCGGCATTCAGTTCTATGAGAGCTCGTGGAGCTATTGCTACAGACATAATTGTTTTAGTTGTAGCAGCTGAAGATGGTGTAATGGCACAAACAAAAGAAGTTATAAATTTGGCAAAAGATGCTCAAGGTAATGTTTCTGCATAATTGCTTAACTTATATAGTATATTAGTTAAATTAATTTGAATAAAGTATTTATATAACAATTTATAGTTAATAAAAGTAGATTGTTTGCTTAGCAATGAACTTCTGCATCCGTTCATATCGGACGTCTGGGATAGCAAATCACTTCCATATGAACTCACGGTAGTAATTATATACTTTTCTTTAAAACTGTTTCCCCATTAGTGAAGAAAAAAGTTGTTATTAACTAAGTTATATGTAATTAAAGTACAGGTCGCAATTCTAAAGAATTTGGCACAGATCATTTTTTTTTTGATAGTGGGACCATGGCTATTGAAATTCGTAAAAATCGGACTAATATTTATGGTACCTCCCATAGGTGCCACTTCCCAGAATTGATATATTGGCCTCAAATATCAATATACTAAATATTGCTTATGTAAACTAAAATCACTGTACCAAATCGTTGAAATCGGTTCACATTTGACCATAGCTCCCATACAAACTCTTCTGTCAAAACGCACTAAATAAGACAAAAATCACTAAAACGCTCGTAAATCTGAAGATAATGGGAATTTTGAGTTTAGTTTTGGCATATATAATTTTTGTAAAAACTGTAATCAATTTGGAAAATCGGTCCACATTTGACCCTAGCTCTCATATAAGTCCAAATGATGGAAATAGCTTAATTATTTAAGTTTTTAGATAATGTATATATGATGGTAAAATTTAGCAAATATTTATCTTTATGCAGGAAAAAGAACAAATTTGCTCTTAGTGGTGAAGGGTATCGTTTTTTACTTATTTTCAGAATAATATATAGTTTATATTTAATATATCTGAGCTAAATACATGTTTATATTTTCTTTTTAGTTCCCATTATTGTTGCCATTAACAAAATTGATAAGCCAGAAGCAAATATTGTAAGTACGGAAAATAATACTACTACCTTGTTATTAATTAAATTATTAATTTCATGAATAGACTAATTAGTGATTTTATGACTGTTTTAGGAAAACACTAAACAACAACTGACTCAAATGGGTTTGTCCTTGGAGGAACATGGAGGTGATACACAAGTTATCCCCATCTCTGCAATCAAAGGTACAAATCTTCCATTGTTGGCAGAAGCCGTGAGTACGCAAGCGACATTGATGGGCTTAAAAGCTGATAAGACTGGTTTAATGGAAGGCATTGTTGTTGAGTCAAAGACCGATCCCAGACGGGGGTAAGTTGTTAATTGTCAATATTTGTGAAAAACTATAATGCTAAAAAGAAAGGGCCGTGCTAATTGTGCATAAGATGTAAATGTGTTTAAAAAACATTGAATTAATTAAGCACAATAACGAAATGTATATATTTCCACTTTGGATTTATTTACAAAAAAAGCTAGCAAAAATATCTGTGTAAATTTGATAAGTGTGTAAATTTTTTTTCTTCTCAAATAAAAATAATTTATTAATTTTTAAGAAAGCTTTCCACAGCGATAGTGAAACGAGGTACGCTGCGTAAAGGATCGGTTTTAGTAAGTGGATTAGCGCATGCCAAAGTAAGAGGTCTTTTTGATCATAATGGAAAGCCTTTGGATAAAGCTGAACCTGGTACGCCAGTGGAAATCTTAGGATGGAGGGAGTTACCACTGGCCGGCGATTTAATACTAGAAGTTGATTCTGAGGTTTTACAAATTTTTAACTTGATCCCAATAGAATAATGACTTTGCATATTTTATTTTTAGAAAAAAGCCCACTCTGTACTCAGATATCGAACACAAGAAGCTCAAAAAGAAAAGGCTGAACAGAGTTTGGATGAAATACGCAAGAAAGAAGAAGAACATTTGGAAAAATATCGGTCAGAAAGAGATGCTCGTCGTCTGGCTGGCAGATTTCGTTTGCGACACGGCCCTAGGCCAAAAGAGACAACACCTAATGATGGCATACCACGTGTCAGTGTTATAATTAAAGGAGATGTACACGGATCGGTGGAGGCAATACTTGATGTATTAGAAACTTATAGTGGCAATGATAAATGTCACTTGGACGTGGTTCATTATGGCGTTGGAAATGTTTCAGAGTCTGATATTGAATTAGCTAAATCATTCGATGCAATTATTTACGCCTTTTCTGTAGAGCCACCTTCGAAAATTTCAAGCGATGTTTCTATACGAGTTTGCAATATTATCTATCGTCTTATAGACGATTTAAAAGAAGAAATTAGCAATAAATTGCCACCCTTGGAAATTGAAGATATATTGGGTGAGGCTAATGTTTTACAACAGTTTTCAATTACGGAAGGTCGAAAAGAGGTACCTGTTGCTGGTTGCCGGTGTACAAAAGGGGTTTTGAAAAAAAGTCAGCGGTTTCGTTTAATGCGAAATAGTGAAGTAATTTACGATGGTAAGATAATATATTGATTATTTGTTTCAAAGTTGTAATAATCAATAATGTTCCTCTTTTGATATTATTTTCAATATAACAAACAAAAATATTTCAGTCTAATGGTGGGTTAGGTTAGAAGAAAAATAATTGTTCCTTATTAGAGATCGGGTAGAGAAATAGACACTACAAGAATGAGTAAGGAAATATATAGTAGTAGAAGTCCTATTATAAAACCTATAACATCGCTCAGTTTACACTGCTGTTTAAACTGCTACCTAAAAATGTAAGTCCCTGAATCTGAAGCAAAGGACGGAGGAGATGGTCAACTGATACGGACGAATCCTCACCTGAGCACAGTCTGTAGATGTCCTGAATTGGTCTATCTCACCTGTTTAGGCAAGAATTTAGGACACTATGGCCGGTTATCATGTTTATTCATTTCCTTAGATAAGTTCTATGTATATCTTTATTAGACCATAAAGACCTAGCTGATCCGAGGCTTAAAACTCATCTAAAAGTGACACAAAGTCGGAGCTATTTCTGTCACCGAGTTCTTACCTAGTTCCCAGTTCTTACATACTGAGTTCCTGCAAAAGTAGTCCCTTTTTTATTCTTTGTAACGTGTTTTTTTTCATGATAGTTTCCTGTCTAAAATGATGCCGAGGAATTTAGCTTCTGACGATAGCCTCAGCTCTACACCAGTCTAATAATAAACACTCTACGCCAGTCTAATGATAAATATTTTCTAACTTCTAGCCGAAAAGTTTAGTAGAATCTTAACTGAGAAAACATCAGAAATTGATAAACACTCTACGCCAGTTTAATGATTATTATTTTTTTTTTTTTCTTACTTATACCCGATAAGTTTAGTAGAATCTTAACAAAGGGAAATCTTGAAAATGTTCTGTAAAAAATATAAATTTTAAAAATTTCCCGTAAAAATGGAAATTTTGAAAATGTCCTATAGAAGTGGGAAATTTTGAAAATTGTCTGTAAAATTGGGAAATTTTGACAATTTCCCATAAAAACGAGAAATTTTGAAATTTTCCCATTGAATAAAATTGGAACATTTTGAAAATTTCTTGTAAAAAAGGGAAATTTTCCAATTTTCCCGTAAAAATTGGATATTTCGAAAATTTTCTATAAAAATAGGAACTTTTAAAAATTTTCTGTAAAAATGGAAAATTTTGAAAATTTTCCATAAAAACGGAAAATTTTGAAAATTTCCCATAAAAACGAAATATTTTGAAAATTTCCCATAAAAACTGAAAATTTTGAAAATATACCATAAAAACGGAAAATTTTAAAAATTTTTTATAAAAATGAAAATTTTAAAAATTTCCCGTAAAAATAGGAAATTTTAAATATATCCCATTCTTAGGGGAAATTTCCCTTTTTTATGAGAAATTTTCAATATTCCCATTTCATTGAATAAAATTGGAACATTTTGAAAATTTCTTGTAAAAAAGGGAAATTTTCCAATTTTTCCGTAAAAATTGGATATTTCGAAAATTTTCTATAAAAATAGGAACTTTTAAAAATTTTCTGTAAAAATGGAAAATTTTGAAAATTTTCCATAAAAACGGAAAATTTTGAAAATTTCCCATAAAAACGAAATATTTTGAAAATTTCCCATAAAAACGGAAAATTTTGAAAATTTACCATAAAAACGGAAAATTTTTTATAAATTTTAAATATATCCCATTCTTAGGGGAAATTTCCCTTTTTTATGAGAAATTTTCAATATTCCCATTTTATAGGAAAGTTTTAAATTCCCATTTTTATAGAAAATTTTCAAAACTTCGCATTTTTTAAGAAATTTTCAAATTCTCCTTTTTTACCTTTTTTACAAGTAATTTTAGATTTTTATAGAAAATTTTAAAAATTTTCCGTTTTTATGGGAAATTTGCACAATTTCCCATTTTTATGGGAAATTTATAGGAAAATTCAAATTTTTGTAAGAAATTTTAAAAATTTCCCATTTTTACAAGAAATTTTCAAAATTTATTTGAAAAATGGGAAATTTAAAAATTTCCCATTTTTATAGAAATTTTCCATTTTTATACGAAATTCTCAAAATTCACGTTTTTTATAAGAAATTTTCAAAATTTCCGTTTTTTATAAGAAATTTAAACAATTTGAAATTTTTTATAATTATATGATTCAAAATTTGATCAATAATAAATCCAAGTGGAGTTTTTAATAATTTAAAAGTGATATTAAGCCGCATGCGTCTTTAGGAATTAAAAAAAGCAATAAATGTATTTACTCTTGTAAAATTTATACCGAAATGTTTTTAAGCTCCAAAAGACCATTGTCTTGAGGCGCTTTTAAAACTACTATCCAATAGGACTAACTTTGGTGTAAATTTCAATATTCATTATCATTGGATTTATTTAATTATATTTTTTAAACAAATTTTTATTGTAAACCCAGTTTAGAATAATTAGTCTAACAAATCTATTAAAATCAATATTTTTTAGGATCCCTTGAATCTATGAGGCATTTAAAGAATGAAGTTGATTCGATTAAAAAGGACGTTGAGTGCGGTTTGCGTTTTAAAGATACTAATATTCTACCTCAGCCCGGCGATGTTATAGTATGCTATTCAACACACACGGAGCCACAGAAGACTGATTGGGATCCAGGCTTTTAATTTCTTTGTTTATACATGCACAATTTTAACTTTTTGCTGACAGGTACTTACAATTCGACGTCGTTTTTGAATTAACATAATTTTGTATTCTTGAATGTACGGCGTTTACAGTACAAGGAATAACGAATAAATCTCTATTCGTTATTCTGAAAATTGGAGATTTGGTGAAGTTTTTCAAATGTATAGATTTTTTTTTTTTAATTATACTAGCAAAATTAAAAAAATTTAATAAACTTTAATTTAAAATATGTAAGTACAATACTCTTATTACGAAACTTTTTTAAATTTCTCAGAATATACCTTAACGTGGTAAGTAGCTGTGCATCATTCATAATTTTGGATCTGTCACAAGTTAGTAGCTGTTAAATTGTTTTTTTTCTATTTTTTTCTAACATTAATCGGTAATTTTGTTGACGAGCCGCTCTAGAAATGTATTTATTTTCACAAATGCTAGTCACCCTTCACCCACATGCTTGGGATTTAAAAAACTAAAACGAGATCATTGTGAGCGGAACTAAATGTTGATAAGCGGCTACAACGTATCATAACCATTTATCGTTTTATAGAAAATGAATTTAAAAGCAATGAAAATATTGTACATATATACTTCATTCAACAATTTTTATCGTAAAAAAATGCAAAAATGGGTCATCATAGTAAAAAAATTAGCAAAAATGTACTTTAGTTTCATTAATATAAATATGTATATAATATAATAAATAACTATATACATATGTATGTATGTATGTATGTGTGTATAGACAAATATTTTTTTAATATACCAGAACAAAACTTCTGATAACATAAAAATTTAAAAAGTGGCATTAAATTAAATAAAAAAAATATATTTTTTATTTGAAATATTCAGCAAAATCCTGTAAAATGGGCACTTTTAAATAGTTTTCGATCTTTAGTCATATATACTCTGCAAAAATCTTAACAAATTGTGGGCGGAAGCGGCAAAGGCTTCTTGACATGTTTTTTCTTTTTTTTAAGTAATTAATTTCAGTTGAACCGATAATTTTATGTTGAAGGTTGTGAGTTCGAGTCTGGCTTGGGTTCAGATCATAAATATTTTTTTTCCAAATTTATGATTTTAAAATTAGTTTAATAATAAGTATTTTTTTTTTTGTTATGTAGAACATTTCTGGGGGGTGTTAGGATAAGATTTCGCATTTTTTTAAAATTAGGTGCAACTTTATGAACATGTACGCTAGTTTAACTTAATTGTGATATTTTCTTTTTTAGATAACAAATCTTACACGAATGATAAACGATCATCTGGATATTGGAAAAGAACTTTCACTTTATGAGTCAATTGAAAAATATTTTTTTTTCGCAACAGCATAAGCCGAATGTAGCTAAAATCACTTTTTTGAAATTACTTTGTAATTTATTTAATTTTTAGAATCCTTGTAAAATTCTGTTTTATTGACTGATTACAAATATAAATTAAATTCAATTTTCTGTTATCAGTAACTTTTTAAATTATAAATTACAAAAATACGGATTTTATGCCTTTTGTGTAGAATAGTTATATTTTGTTCTTAAGTCGATCATTCTTCAGACCCCAGATATTTCTATTACAAAATTTCATTCAGATATTGGATATCGGATATTGGAAAAGCGTGCCGACTTGACCCCAAAGTTTGGACATGCCAGTTATATGGAAAAATTAAGGGGTTTTTTCAAATGTTTGAAAAAAATGTCCAAAAAAGGTTTCCAAAAAAGTGTTGGACAGTAAAAAAAATTGGGACTGTATAAAGATCTACGATTGATATAAAATAGGGACTTTATAAAGATCTACGACTGAAGTAAAATTGGGACTGCTTAAAGAATAAGATAAATTAAAAATTAAGATTAATTAAAGATTAAGGTAAAATAGCGATCTACGATTAATGTAAAGTAGGTACTTTATAAAGATCTAAGATTGAAGTAAAATTGGGAGTTTATAAAGATCTACGATTGTAGTAGGATTGGGATTAAAATGGAAGTAAAATTGGGACTATATAAAGATCTACGATTGTAGTAGGATTGGGATTAAAATGGAAGTAAAATTGGGACTATATAAAGATCTACGATTGTAGTAGGACTGGGACTAAAATGGAAGTAAAATTGGGACTATATAAAGATCTACGATTGTAGTAGGATTGGTACTAAAATGGAAGTAAAATTGGGACTATATAAAGGTCTACGATTGTAGTAGGATTGGGACTAAAATGGAAGTAAAATTGAGACTATATAAAGATCTACGATTGTAGTAGGATTGGGACTAAAATGGAAGTAAAATTGGGACTATATAAAGATCTACGATTGTAGTAGGATTGGGACTACAATGGAAGTAAAATTGGGACTATATAAAGACTAAAACGGAAGTAAAATTGGGACTATATAAAGATCTACGATTGTAGTAGGATTGGGACTTAAATGAAAGTAAATTTGGGACTATATAAAAATCTACGATTGTAGTAGGATTGGGACTAAAATGGAAGTTAAATTGGGACTTTATAAAAATCTACGATTGAAGTAAAATTGGGACTTTATAAAAATCTAGAAAGATCTACGATTGTAGTAGGATTGGGACTAAAATGGAAGTAAAATTGGGACTATATAAAGACTAAAACGGAAGTAAAATTGGGACTATATAAAGATCTACGATTGTAGTAGGATTGGGACTAAAATGGAAGTAAAATTGGGACCATATAAAGATCTACGATTGTAGTAGGATTGGGACTAAAATGGAAGTAAAATTGGGACTATATAAAGACTAAAACGGAAGTAAAATTGGGACTATATAAAGATCTACGATTGTAGTAGGATTGGGACTAAAATGGAAGTAAAATTGGGACTATATAAAAATCTACGATTGTAGTAGGATTGGGACTAAAATGGAAGTAAAATTGGGACTTTATAAAAATCTACGATTGAAGTAAAATTGGGACTTTATAAAAATCTACGATTGAAGTAAAATTGGGACTATATAAATCTACGATTAAAGTAAAATTAGGACCATAAAAGTATCTACAATTAAAGCAAAATCGGGACTGTACAAAAATCTACTATTGAAGCGAAATTGGGACCATATAATTATGTCCGATTTTTACTTTTAACATTTTTAGTTATTTAAATTTGTCTATAAAAAAAATTCGTTATGAAAATGTTTCTATACAAAATTTGTCTAAAGAAACTTTCCGTTATTAATTTTTTTCAATAGAAAACTTTTAGTTATTAAATTTTTTCGTTTTAAAATTTTTCCATAGAAAATTTTTATTAAAATTTTTCTACAGAAAATTTTTTATTAAAATTTTTCTATAGAAACTTTTTCCATAAAAAATTTTCTGGAGAAATTTTTTCTATAAACAAAGTTTTCTAAAGAAAATTTTTCGTTAACTTTTCCATAGAAAATTTTTAAATTTTTCTATAGAAAATTTTTCGTTTTTAAAATTTTTCGTTATTAAAATTTTTCTATAGAAAATTTTTTGTTATTAAAACTTTTTTATAGAACATTTTTTGTTACTAAAACTTTTCTATAGAAAATTTTTCAATATTAAAATTTTTCTATAGAAAATATTTCTATAGAAAATATTTTGTTATTAAAATTTTTCTAAAGAACATTTTTTGTTATTAAAATTTTCCTATAGAAAATTTTTTGTGTTTAAAATTTTCCTATAGAAAATTTTTCGATATTAAAATTAATAATTTTTAAAATTTTGCGTTACCAAAACTTTCTTTAGAAAAATTTTTTGATTAAATTTGTTCTAAAGAAAATTTTTTGTTATTAAAATTTTCCTATAGAAAATTTTTCGGTATTAAAATTATTCATTTTTTAAAATTTTGCGTTACTTTCTTTAGAAAATTTTTTGTTATTTAAATTTTTCTAAAGAAATTTTTTTGTTATTACACATTTTCCTATAGAAAATTTTTTGATTTTAAAATTATTCGTTTTTAACATTTTCTATACAACATTTTTCTTTATTAAAATTATTCGTTTGTAAAATTTTTCTTTAAAAAATTTTTCGTTATGAAAATATTTCTACATACAATTTTTCTAAAGAAAAGTAAGTTTTTTCATGCCGTTTTCAAAATGTCTTTTTTGTTTTTTCAATAGTTTATTAAACGTATTCGAAAAAATGTAAAAAAGTTACAGAGTGTTATTAAGAACACCCCGCAGATTACCATGAAGAAAGAGTTAGATGGATATCTCTACTGTATCTGCGACTTAAAATTGAAGAATTTCTACAAAAACCCAATTTATAAACAAAACACGTGAATTGTTATATATTAGCAGTTTTTATAAACATAAATTAAATTATTATTGCTTCAATGGGTAGAAATATATATTAGAAATTGGTGGAAATCGGATGTCATTAACCCTTTTATGAGAAGATTCAAAAGTAAAATTTTTAAAATATTTAATTTTTTCAAAAAAGGTACTAGACATTACATGTTTTTATTGTAATATTTCAAAAATCAAATTACATTTTCATACAAATTAACCCATGCGTACCCATGTGTACACCATATTGATCTGGGGATCATTATTAAGTATATGTGACCCGGTCTAATGAAATGGTGGCTTATAACTCAAAAACAAATTTCGAAAAATTTGTTAATTTTTCGAAATTTTGTTTTTGAGTCAAAAGCCACCTTTTCATAGACCGGGTCACATATTATTCGACTCAATATCATTATCTAGGGCGATTAAGCGATGACCGTACATCTGGACGGCTGGTTGGCCGGGCTTCCATGTAATCTTGTTATCAAAATGGACATACTGTAAAAAATTTTCTATATACTTAAACGTAATCAAATTGCTAAATTTCGAGACAATCGGTATAATACCCCATACAAGTCTATATGACGAAAATGGCTTGAATATACATTTATGTCTCAAAAAAATGTTTATATGCAAAATATATGTTTTAATATTCCTCTTTATACAAGAATAAGAAAAGAAATTTGTCCCCAATTGTGAGGAGTACCATATGGTCGGGTTTGACCGACTATAATACTTTCTTACTTGTTATACCCTTCACCACCATAGGTGGAAAGGGTATTATAAGTTTGTGCTGATGTATGTAACGCATAGAAATATTTGTCTTAGACCACCTTTTAGTATACCAATAGGCTTAGAATCACTTTCTGAGTCGAATTTGAAATCGGTACACATTTGACTATAGCTCCCATACAAATTCTTCTTTAAAACCCCACTAAATGAGACAAAAATCACTAAAACGCTCGTAAATCTAAAGATGATGAGAATTTTAAGTTTATTTTTGTAACAACTGTAATCAATTTGCCAAATTTTTCGATAATCGGTCCACATTTGACCCTAGCTCTCATATAAGTCCAAATGACGGAAACAGCTTGAATATATAAGTTTTGAGAAAATGTTTGTATGATGGCAAAATTTAGCAAATATTTGTCTTTATACAGGAAAAATAACACCTTTGACGTTAGTATTGAAGGGTATCGCATGGTCGGGCTTGACCGAATATAGCACTTTCTTACTAGTTTTTAACTAACATTTTTCGAGGAATGTTAATATATTTTAGTAAAAAGTTACAGTTTTTTATAAAGCTGTATTATTTTAATTAAAAATTGTTTGTAGTTTAATATTGTTTGTTTCTCCTTCAAAAGCTCTAAGTAAACAAACTACCTTTTGCTTTCTAGGTGACGATATGTATAATAATATTTCTATGTATTCTAACCGGAAGTTACATACATTTCTACATAAACATAAATACATCGCTAATTTTTGAGAATAGAGTCTTAAAGCACAAAAATGTTTTATTTTTATCTAGTAATTTTATATTACTCGTACTTAAATAAATTCAATTAATGCCTTTCCTACCCGATACATACAAACCTATTTAAAACCTTATGTCCATATATGCGACGAAAATCACAAAAACTCTAGAAAATCTAAAGAAAGCAACAATTTAATGTTTATTTTCAGCAAATCGGTCCACAATTAACCCTAGCACCCATATATAAAGGTCAATAAAGGAAATGACTTAAATATGCATATATAAATATACATACAAAATTTTGTAAATATGTATTGGTTAATGCATAAAAAAGAAAAGGCATTTGACCTCAGGGGTAAAGGGTGTTATATTGTCGGACTTGATTTTGGAATATTAGCTACGCAAGTAATGTTATATCTCTACTAAATGATCATTTGATTAAAAGAAGAAGCGCCTAAAACAAAGTCATGTTGCTCGGCACTAATTTTTCTGGTTTATGACACTATTCTTGCAAATGGACGAAATGTATTAATGTGTTTAAATTTTGTGGTTAACAACAAATAATCATTTTTTTGACGCGAAAAATACTACAACTGAAGGTCTATGCTCTAGGTGATATGAATGAATACAAATAAATAAAAACTTAATTATATAAAAAAGGATAAAACAGTATGTCCCAAAGTATTGTAGGATGATCCTTAGTTTCAATCTCATCCTCCAAATCGCTTAATAAATTAAAATGTTTAAACGCATATTTACTAGTCTGCGATTTCATATTTTGTTTTATTTGAAATTGGAAATAGAAAATTTTCGGTATAAAATTTTTTAATAGAAAATTTTCGGTATAAAATTTTGTATAGAAAATTTTCGGACATTTTTTATAGAAAATTTTCGGTACAAAATTTTTTATAGAAGATTTTCGGTACAAAATTTTTTATAGAAAGTTTTCGGTATAAAATTTTTTTATAGAATATTTTTGGTACAAAATTTTTTATAGAAAATTTTCGGTACAAAATTTTTTAGAGAAAATTTTCTGTACAAAATTTTTTATAGAAAATTTTCGGTACAAAATTTTTTATAGAAAATTTTCGGTACAAAATTTTTTATAGAAAATTTTCGGTACAAAATTTTTTATAGAAAATTTTCGGTACAAAATTTTTTATAGAAAATTTTCGGTACAAAATTTTTTATAGAAAATTTTCGGTACAAAATTTTTTATAGAAAATTTTCGGTACAAAATTTTTTATAGAAAATTTTCGGTACAAAATTTTTTATAGAAAATTTTCGGTACAAAATTTTTTATAGAAAATTTTCGGTACAAAATTTTTTATAGAAAATTTTCGGTACAAAATTTTTTATAGAAAATTTTCGGTACAAAACTTTTTATAGAAAATTTTCGGTACAAAATTTTTTATAGACAATTTTCGGTACAAAATTTTTTATAGAAAATTTTCGGTACAAAATTTTTTATAGAAAATTTTCGGTACAAAATTTTTTATAGAAAATTTTCGGTACAAAATTTTTTATAGAAAATTTTCGGTACAAAATTTTTTATAGAAAATTTTCGGTACAAAATTTTTTATAGAAAATTTTCGGTACAAAATTTTTTATAGAAAATTTTCGGTACAAAATTTTTTATAGAAAATTTTCGGTACAAAATTTTTTATAGAAAATTTTCGGTACAAAATTTTTTATAGAAAATTTTCGGTACAAAATTTTTTATAGAAAATTTTCGGTACAAAATTTTTTATAGAAAATTTTCGGTACAAAATTTTTTATAGAAAATTTTCGGTACAAAATTTTTTATAGAAAATTTTCGGTACAAAATTTTTTATAGAAAATTTTCGGTACAAAATTTTTTATAGAAAATTTTCGGTACAAAATTTTTTATAGAAAATTTTCGGTACAAAATTTTTTATAGAAAATTTTCGGTACAAAATTTTTTATAGAAAATTTTCGGTACAAATTTTTTTATAGAAAATTTTCGGTACAAAATTTTTTATAGAAAATTTTTGGTACAAAATTTTTTATAGAAAATTTTCGGTACAACAGTTTTTATATAAAATTTTCGGTACAAAATTTTTTATAAAAAATTTTCGGTACAAAATTTTTTATAGAAAATTTTGGTTCAAAATTTTTTATAGAAGATTTTCGATACAAAATTTTTTATAGAAAATTTTCGGTACAAAATTTTTTAAATAAAATTTTCGGTACAAAATTTTTTATAGAAAATTTTCGGTACAAAATTTTTTATAGAAAATTTTCGGTACAAAATTTTTTATAGAAAATTTTCGGTACAAAATTTTTTATAGAAAATTTTCGGTATAAAATTTTTTATAGAGAATTTTCGGTATAAAAGTTTTTATAGAGAATTTTCGGTATAAAATTTTTTATAGAAAATTTTCGGTATAAAATTTTTTGTAGAAAATTTTCGTACAACAGTTTTTATAGAAAATTTTCTGTACAAAATTTTTTATAGAAAATTTTCGGTACAAAATTTTTTATAGAAAATTTTCGGTACAAAATTTTTTATAGAAAATTTTCGGTACAAAATTTTTTATAGAAAATTTTCGGTATAAAATTTTTTATAGAGAATTTTCGGTATAAAAGTTTTTATAGAGAATTTTCGGTATAAAAGTTTTTATAGAGAATTTTCGGTACAAAATTTTTTATAGAAAATTTTCGGTACAAAATTTTTTATAGAAAATTTTCGGTACAAAGTTTTTTATAGAAAATTTTCGGTTCAAAATTTTTTATAGAAAATTTTCGGTACAAAATTTTTTATATAAAATTTTCGGTACAAAATTTTTTATAGAAAATTTTCGGTACAAAATTTTTTATAGAAAATTTTCGGTCAAAATTTTTTATAGAAAATTTTCGGTCAAAATTTTTTATAGAAAATTTTCGGTCAAAATTTTTTATAGAAAATTTTCGGTAAAAAATTTTTTGTAGAAAATTTTCGGTACAAAATTTTTTGTAGAAAATACAAAATTTTTTGTAGAAAATTTTCGGTACAAAATTTTTTGTAGAAAAGTTTCGGTACAAAATTTTTTATAGAAAATTTTCGGTACAAAATTTTTTATAGAAAATTTTCGGTACAAAATTTTTTATAGAAAATTTTCGGTACAAAATTTTTTATAGAAAATTTTCGGTACAAAATTTTTTATAGAAAATTTTCGGTACAAAATTTTTTATAGAAAATTTTCGGTACAAAATTTTTTATGGAAAATTTTCGGTACAAAATTTTTTATGGAAAATTTTCGGTACAAAATTGTTTATAGAAAATTTTCGGTACAAAATTTTTTATAGAAAATTTTCGGTACAAAATTTTTTATAGAAAATTTTTGGTACAAAATTTTTTATAGAAAATTTTCGGTACAACAGTTTTTATAGAAAATTTTCGGTACAACAGTTTTTATATAAAATTTTCGGTACAAAATTTTTTATAGAAAATTTTCGGTACAAAATTTTTTATAGAAAATTTTCGGTTAAAAATTTTTTATAGAAGATTTTCGATACAAAATTTTTTATAGAAAATTTTCGGTACAAAATTTTTTAAATAAAATTTTCGGTATAAAATTTTTTATAGAAAATTTTCGGTACAAAATTTTTTATAGAAAATTTTCGGTTCAAAATTTTTTGTAGAAAATTTTCGGTTCAAAATTTTTTGTAGAAAATTTTTGGAACAAAATTTTTTATAGAAAATTTTCGGTACAAAATTTTTCATTGAAAATTTTCGGTACAAAATTTTTTATAGAAAATTTTCGGTACAAAATTTTTTTATAGAAAATTTTCGGTATAAAATTTTTTATAGAAAATTTTCGGTATAAAAGTTTTTATAGAGAATTTTCGGTATAAAATTTTTTATAGAAAATTTTCGGTATAAAATTTTTTATAGAAAATTTTCGGTACAAAATTTTTTATAGAAAATTTTTTGTACAAAATTTTTTATAGAAAATTTTCGGTACAAAATATTTTATAGAAAATTTTCTGTTTATAGAAAATTTTCGGTATAAAATTTTTTATAGAAAATTTTCGGTATAAAATTTTTTATAGAAAATTTTCGGTATAAAATTTTTTATAGAAAATTGTCGGTATAAAATTTTTTATAGAAAATTTTCGGTATACAATTTTTTATAGAAAATTTTCATTATAAAAATTTTTATAGAAAATTTTCTTTATAAAATTTCTTCTAGAAATTTGTGGGTACAAAATTTTTTATAGAAAATTTTCGGTTCAAAATTTTTTATAGAAAATTTTCGGTACAAAATTTTTTATATAAAATTTTCGGTACAAAATTTTTTATAGAAAATTTTCGGTACAAAATTTTTTATAGAAAATTTTCGGTCAAAATTTTTTATAGAAAATTTTCGGTCAAAATTTTTTATAGAAAATTTTCGGTCAAAATTTTTTATAGAAAATTTTCGGTAAAAAATTTTTTGTAGAAAATTTTCGGTACAAAATTTTTTGTAGAAAATACAAAATTTTTTGTAGAAAATTTTCGGTACAAAATTTTTTGTAGAAAAGTTTCGGTACAAAATTTTTTATAGAAAATTTTCGGTACAAAATTTTTTATAGAAAATTTTCGGTACAAAATTTTTTATAGAAAATTTTCGGTACAAAATTTTTTATAGAAAATTTTCGGTACAAAATTTTTTATAGAAAATTTTCGGTACAAAATTTTTTATAGAAAATTTTCGGTACAAAATTTTTTATGGAAAATTTTCGGTACAAAATTTTTTATGGAAAATTTTCGGTACAAAATTGTTTATAGAAAATTTTCGGTACAAAATTTTTTATAGAAAATTTTCGGTACAAAATTTTTTATAGAAAATTTTTGGTACAAAGTTTTTTATAGAAAATTTTCGGTACAACAGTTTTTATAGAAAATTTTCGGTACAACAGTTTTTATATAAAATTTTCGGTACAAAATTTTTTATAGAAAATTTTCGGTACAAAATTTTTTATAGAAAATTTTCGGTTAAAAATTTTTTATAGAAGATTTTCGATACAAAATTTTTTATAGAAAATTTTCGGTACAAAATTTTTTTAATAAAATTTTCGGTATAAAATTTTTTATAGAAAATTTTCGGTACAAAATTTTTTATAGAAAATTTTCGGTTCAAAATTTTTTGTAGAAAATTTTCGGTTCAAAATTTTTTGTAGAAAATTTTTGGAACAAAATTTTTTATAGAAAATTTTCGGTACAAAATTTTTCATTGAAAATTTTCGGTACAAAATTTTTTATAGAAAATTTTCGGTACAAAATTTTTTTATAGAAAATTTTCGGTATAAAATTTTTTATAGAAAATTTTCGGTATAAAAGTTTTTATAGAGAATTTTCGGTATAAAATTTTTTATAGAAAATTTTCGGTATAAAATTTTTTATAGAAAATTTTCGGTACAAAATTTTTTATAGAAAATTTTTTGTACAAAATTTTTTATAGAAAATTTTCGGTACAAAATATTTTATAGAAAATTTTCTGTTTATAGAAAATTTTCGGTATAAAATTTTTTATAGAAAATTTTCGGTATAAAATTTTTTATAGAAAATTTTCGGTATAAAATTTTTTATAGAAAATTGTCGGTATAAAATTTTTTATAGAAAATTTTCGGTATACAATTTTTTATAGAAAATTTTCATTATAAAAATTTTTATAGAAAATTTTCTTTATAAAATTTCTTCTAGAAATTTGTGGGTACAAAATTTTTTATAGAAAATTTTCGGTACAAAATTTTTTATAGAAAATTTTCTATAAAAGATTTTCGGTAAAAAATTTTCTATTAAAGATTTTATAAAGAAAATTTTCTTTACGCAATTTAATACCGAAAATATTTTATAAAAAATTTTCTACCTAAAATTTTTTATAAAAATTATATATATAAAAGTTTTCTGTAAAAAAATTTTTAAATACCGAAAATTTTCTATAAAAATTTTTTTGCCGGAAATTTTCGGTAAAAAATTTTGCACTTAAAATTTTCTATAAAAAATTTTGCGCCGAAAATCAGCTAGACCTTCTAAAACTGCCATGACTCTAAGGGTCGAAAAAATTAAGGGCAATAATTTAAGAACTTTGAAACTTTAAGCTTGATTTTTATGAAATGGGTTAATTTATATGAACGAAATCTTCTGTCGCTTATGAGATTTTCAACCTTTTGACGACTTAGGCATAGAATTTTGCTAATACCGGATTTTAATAAAAAAATCTCTTTTTGGGATTTGAAAAAAAATGGGAAATGATTTCAAATAATGGCAGATATTCGGGAATTTATAAAATTTTTTTCAAATCCCAAAAATTGCATGATATTCAAGCTTACCGTTTAAAAGTTCTTGAATTAATTCCCTATTTTTTTTTTCAACCCACTGTGCATCATTTCTGTTTCCCTATTTTTTGTGAGGGGAGTTGTTGTCACACATATAACTGTTCTAGTCTGAAACTGGTTGACCAATTACTAAATTTTAATGTTGTTTCCTATTCCAATCATTTCCTTTTGGAGATAAACTAAAAACCAAAAAGTACCCCTTTTTCTAGATCTTGACTAGGCAGGAGAAGGTCATACAAATGTTTATCATGTTTAGTTATTTTAAGATTTTTTGAACTTACGTTGACCATTAAGAGATCAATCAAAGTTAAGCGAAAAAGTATGGAAGTAAAATTCTTATTTAAATAAATGTAGATATTAAAAAACTATACATGAAGTATACTATAATTAAATTTAAACTCATAGGAATTCATGTACATATCTACATATGTACAAATGTATGTTTCTTATAAAAATTGTATTAGAATTTTGTGATAAACTTTTAGCATATCCGTTTACTGAAATTTCAAACCGAGCTGAATACGTTTTCGTAAATATTTTCAGACTTAGGATGTAGCAAATGAATGAACAAAAAATAAAAGCGGAAGCTATCATAACTCACATGTGTATAGACACATACATATGCAAATTATATAGACTTGTGTATGTATATAACTCGATACATTTGTGTATCGTTTGTGTGCAAGTTTTTTTAGTTTTGTCGTTTATCCAGTAGCCACTATTTGTGTACACATGTGTTTGTGTAGTCCAAAGAAATTTAGTAATTGTATATGTATGTGGTTTTCGTTCTATATCGAAATTATGATCGTGTTGCATGATGCCTTTTAGAAACGATCGCTAGCTTCTTTAACAATGCGCATCGAATATATGGTCAGTTGCTGACTGGCGCTCTTTCCCAACAGTTGTGTTCGCTCCGATTTTAAAACCTACATCTGATAAATAGTTTTTCAAAAATAAGTTATAACTAATGGAACGCGCGATCCTTTGAGATAAAGAAAGGATATTGACTGTTAAAAGACATATGGAATAAATATTTTAATATTATGTCAAATAAAGTGTTTCAAATTTTAATATAAAAAAAAAATAAATAAACTGAATTAAAACAAAATAATTAAATTATATAAAAACTAAAAAAGTGAATAATCATATGATTGTATAGTGCCATTATATTCTCAAAGAAAGAATTATACGTTAATCTAAATAATGGATTTACCAAGGCGGTCTCGGTAAGGATACAAATTTTATAAGTTCATATGTTGAAAACAATTATCATTCTAAAATCTAGAAAAATAAACTTATTATGAAAGTTAAGGTGCAATAATTTTAAAGAAAATCGAAACTGATCAAAGTGGATGTTTATTTCCGAGAATAGATTAATTTTAATATTATAAACAAATGTACGCAATTTTTATAAACTACAATACAGTGCAACAAAATCTAACATTCAAGGAATATTCTATACTTGTGACCCTGAACTTTTAAAAATTGGGATTATTTTCAATGAAATCAATATAATTGAACTTAATAAAAATTAATACACTTGCATTTTTTAAAAATAATACTTAAAATTCACACGGTTTATAGTTTGGATGATACTTTCTGTTTCCACCATGGAAGTTATATGTAGAGAGATTACACTGGTCAACAGCCAAAATTACAATTATGTTAAAATATTTTTTATGTGTTATGTTCCCCTAAGTACAAAAACGCCAAAAGTTAAAATTTTTTTTATCGATTTAAAAAAATTATAATTTCTAAAATTTTATATTTTTGAAGAGATTGTCCTAGTTAGTTTTCCATATCTTAAAAATGATTTATCCAATTATATTTAAAAATACATCAATGGATTAAGATTAAAGTCATGAAAAAAACAATGTTATTATCACTTTTTGAAAAAATTACAGCTAGGCCCCAATTCTTTGGGGCCCTCAAAAAAAAAGACATGACTTGGGGCAAAATTGGGCAACAAAGGTCTTGTTTTTTTTAGATGTGGTCTTTGTATACGGTAATAGTTTTCTTGTTGAAATTGTTGAAGTTAAGACAAACAAATGAAATTAAAAAATGTTCGGGAAATTTTTACCTAAACTTGTTTCATGAGATCTGGGTACTTTTTTGTTCTCAAATTAATTTTTAACAGTTTGCTACCTATGGACCTGAAAAGGGAAAAAAAGGTAAAAATAATATTTTTTAGGTTTTTTGCGATTTTAATCTTCAAAATGAAGTTTTTTTCTTTGCCACAAAGAGCGAATCAAAATTTCGAATTTTGAAGACATGAGCCTGAGAAAATTATCACTTTTTTGCAAAAATGACACCAAGGCCCTAAATCTTTGGGGCCCTCACTAAAAAACTACATGACTTGGGGAAAAACTGGGAGACATGAGTGTTTTTCTGTCTTCTATCACGTAGTGGAGTCCTAAACGGTATTAAGAATCATTTATAGTCTAAAAGTTGTTTGATGAGATCTTGGTTACATTTTTTTTCTTGATTGTTTCCTAAAATTTTGGATGGTTTGCCACCTATGGACCTGAACAAGAGGGAAAAAGTAAAAAATATATATTTTTTAAAGTTTTTTTTTGCGATTTTGATCTTCAAGATAAAGTTATTTGATTTCATTTTTTCTTATTTTTTATTCTTTGTGATAAACGCTACAACTTTGCTTTAAAGAGTGAATTAAAATTCCGAACGGTTTTCAAGTTATAAGTCTGAGAAAACTATCACTTATTTGCGAAAACGACACCGAGGGCTCAAATTTTTGGGGCCCTCACTCAAAAAGTACATACTTTTTTTTTGTTGCACTATAGAACTGAAGACGTCCAAACGTAGGTTTTTTGTGTGTTCAACGGTTTTAGAGTTATAATTATTATAGTCTTACCATCGAAGTTTTTGACGCCCTCTTCTAACATTAGGGTGTAGTGGACGTTTTTATTCTAAAGTGGGTTACTAGCCCGACGTCCTAACCCAAATTTGTATCGTTCCAATTGGAGAACTCGCGACACATGTTAGATACATTAACGGATATTAACGTAGTTCCCCGGGTAATACCACGAGGAACTACTTTGTTTACTTTAAAGTGCAAATAATTCAGAGTCCGTTATAAGAGACTTATAGATAAGCGAACAAAGATATGATCAAATCAAACGAATTTAAAATTTTATAAAAAATGTAAAATTTTATAAAAAATGTAAAATTTTATAAAAAATGTAAAATTTTATAAAAAGTGTAAAATTTTATAAAAAGTGTAAAATTTTATAAAATGTGCAAAATTTTATAAAAAAATTTCAAATTTTATAAAAAATATAAAATTCTATAAAAAGTGCAAAATTTTATAAAAAATGTCAAATTTTATAAAAAAATGTAAAAATTTATAAAAAATGTCAAATTTTATAAAAAATGTCAAATCTTATAAAAAATGTGAAATTTTATAAAAAATTTCAAATAAAAAAAAATGTCAAATTTTATAACAAATGTCAAATTTTATAAAAAATTTCAAATTTTATAAAAAATTTCAAATTTTATAAAAAGTGCAAAATTTTATAAAAAATGTCAAATTTTATAAAAAATTTTAAATTTTAGAAAAAATTTTAAATTTTAGAAAAAATTTTAAATTTTAGAAAAAATGACAAATTTTATAAAAAATGTCAAATATTATAAAAAATGTTAAATTTTATAAAAATGTCAAATTTTATACAAAATGTCAAATTTTATAAAAAATGTCAAATCATATAAAATATGTCAAATCTTATAAAAAATGTGAAATTTTATAAAAAATTTCAAAATAAAAAAAAAATGACAAATTTTATAATAAATTCAAATTTTATAAAAAATTTCAAATTTTATTAAAAATTTCAAATTTTATAAAAAATGTCAAATTTTATAAAAAATTTAAAATTTATAAAAAATGTAAAATTTTATTAAAAATTTAAAATTTTATAAAAAGTGCAAAATTTTATAGAAAATGTCAAATTTTATAAAAAATTTTAAATTTTAGAAAAAATTTTAAATTTTATAATAAATGTCAAATTTTATAAAAAATGTCAAATATTATAAAAAATGTCAAATTTTATAAAAATGTCAAATTTTATAAAAAATGTCAAATTTTATAAAAAATGTCAAATCTTATAAAAAAAATGTCAAATCTTATAAAAAATGTAAAATTTTATAAAAAATTTCAAATTTAAAAAAAAATGTCAAATTTTATAATAAATGTCAAATTTTATAAAAAATTTCAAATTTTATAAAAAATTTCAAATTTTATAAAAAATTTCAAATTTTATAAAAAATTTCAAATTTTATAAAAAATTTCAAATTTTATAAAAAATGTCAAATTTTATAAAAAATGTCAAAATTTATAAAAAAAGTAAAATTTTATAAAAAGTGCAAAATTTTATAGAAAATGTCAAATTTTATAAAAAATTTTAAATTTTAGAAAAAATTTTAAATTTTAGAAAAAATTACAAATTTTATAAAAAAATGTGAAATTTTATAAAAAATGTCAAATATTATAAAAAAAAATGTCAAATTTTATAAAAATGTCAAATTTTATAAAAAATGTCAAATATTATAAAAAAAATGTCGAATTTTATAAAAATGTAAAATTTTATAAAAAATGTCAAATCATATAAAAAATGTGAAATTTTATAAAAAATTTTAAATTAAAAAAAAAAATGTCAAATTTTATAACAAATGTCAAATTTTATAAAAAATTTCAAATTTTATAAAAAATTTCAAATTTTATAAAAAATTTCAAATTTTATAAAAAATTTCAAATTTTATAAAAAATTTCAAATTTTATAAAAAATGTCAAATTTTATAAATAATGACAAATTTTATAAAAAATTTCAAATTATATACAAAATGTAAAAATTTATTAAATATGTCAAATTTTATAACAAATTTAATATTTTATAAAAAAATTGAAATTTTATAAAAAAATTTGAAATTTTATAAAAAATTTAAAATTTTATAAAAAATTAAAAATTTTATAAAAATTTGAAATTTTATAAAAAATTTCAAATTTTATAAAAAAATGTCAAATATTATAAAAAATGTCAAATTTTATAAAAAATTCTAAATTTTATAAAAAAATTCAAATCTTATAAAAAATTTCAAATTTTATGAAAAATGTCAAATTTTATAAATATGTCAAATTTGATAAAAAACGTAAAATTTTATAGCAAATGTCATATTTTATAAAAAAATTCAAATTAAAAAAATAAAAATAAACAAATAAAAAAAAACTAAGATAGTGCTATAGTCGGTCAAGCCTGATAATGCGACACGCTTCACCACTAAGGTCAAAGGAGTTATTTTTCCTGTAAAAAGACAAATATTTGCAAAGTTTTGCCATCATACAAACATTTTCTCAAAACTTATATATTTAAGCTGTTTCCGTCATTTGGACTTATAGAAAAAAATTCAAATTAAAAAAATAAAAATAAACAAATAAAAAAAAACTAAGATAGTGCTATAGTCGGTCAAGCCTGATAATGCGACACGCTTCACCACTAAGGTCAAAGGAGTTATTTTTCCTGTAAAAAGACAAATATTTGCAAAGTTTTGCCATCATACAAACATTTTCTCAAAACTTATATATTTAAGCTGTTTCCGTCATTTGGACTTATAGAGCTAGAGTCAAATGTGGACCGATTATCTTAAGCGACCTGCACTTTGATTACATGGTTTACATGGGGGTCCAGACAGACGAACGGACGGACTGACATCGCTAAATCGACCCAAAAAGTGATTCTAAGCCTATTGGTGTACTAAAAGGTGGGTCTAAGACAAATATTTCTATGCGTTACATACATCAGCACAAATTTATAATACCCTTTCCACCTATGGTGGTAAAGGTTATAAAAAACGTTGCCATTTTTATAACAGAAGACTATAAAAAAATATATCGATCACTACGATTGTATAAGTAATACACAAATTTGAATTTTGTGAAGTAAATTGTTTAATTAATAAATTTCAAAGATAGTTTTGGGTCTTACATGTTAGCTACTGTCCAATTTGGACCGATTGTTAAAAAATTATCGTTTTAAGTTTATGCAAAGCTTTAGCTTAAAAGTTTAATTAAAAACCCTGCAGCATAAAGACGTTGCAACTGCATACATTGATTTCTCGTATGGTCGTTTTGAAAAGTCCCATAAAAAAATGAATTGTGTGAAATAGAGTGCTTCAAAAAAAAAAAAAGTTGTATCAGTGACCCCCTAGTCCAATCATAGCACTTTGTGTATCGGTGTTCACGGCTCTGTAAGAGCTACATTTTTCCCTTTAATAGTTTCGTACTACCACGTCAGTTTCTAGTCATAACTTTTTAAAACTCGATTCGAACCTAATCTAATAGAATCGAGTACGAATCGAGTTTTTAAAAGTTATGACTAGAAATTGACGTGGTAGTGCAAAATTATCAAAGAGCCATGAACACCGATATATAAAATGTTATGATTGGACTAAAAATGGCGACATACTGAACAAAATACTAAAAGGACGGTAATTGTAGGCGTGAAAAAAAATATTATAATTGTTTTACATTATCTTTAACCCTAGGGGATGACTGACACAACTTTTTTTCTATATGGAAGGCGAACCGTTCTATTGTATAATAAAAATTAAGTTTTATTCTTATGATTTCGAACGAGTTTAGTCTATTTAAAATACATAGTAATTATTTACTTTAGACGATTCGAAATATTTTCATTTTTCTCTGGAAGTATACTCCGAAAGAGTAAGTTTAGATTTCTCACATCTGCCTTATTAAAAGTTATTTTAAAAAATTATTATTCAAAACTTAAGAAGTTAAAGAAAGTCATTGAAATAGAAGTCATTAGAAATATTAAAAAAGTTTTTATCTTCAAGATTATTGTCGATGCCTATGCTTAGATGCTAAATATATATCGTATGTATGTATATATCAGTCATGGAGTTAAAAATTCTTATATATAGGACAAAAGTTCAAAAATATAAAATAGAATTTACATGTAAAAATAAACTAAGAATTAGGGTTTTTTTTTTAAGAAAAGATATTAAAAAACGGGTCTCATAAAATTAGAATTATCTTTTTATGTTTATAACTAATTCGTACATGGATGGCAATTAATTATATTGTAATTCTTTAAATCTAGAATTACTTGACCTAACTTAACTAAAAATATACCTCCGAGTATGCAAATAAAAAAATTACAAAGAAAACACAAAATAAAAAAAGTCGAATAACTCAAAATTATTCCATTATAATTTTTTGTTATTTCTTATTGCTGGGTTTTTTTTTTCATTATTTAGCCGGTAATTTTTATTGCCACAACAAGAAGTCATATGTTGGCCACATTTATCAACTCGATCACACACAAGAGAATGAATACGCATGTACATTAAGGGAATCACTTTTTAAAGAAATTTTGCAAAAAACAAAATCGGAGTTTTGGCCCTTGTTCAAATGAATTGTGAGCCATCAATAGCATATTTCAGAGATCATATTGATTTTTTTTTTTCAGAAAAATAAGTAGCATTCTTATATATGTATGTGAGTTTATTTATATATGTATAACTATTAAATGGAGTGTTTTTATGCGATGTTTTTTACGTTTATACGCTTTGGACATGTTTGCCGCGTAAAAAGAGACACCAAACATCTTTGAAGCTGAATACTTGTGGAATCTCTCTTTGGTCATAATTAAAGTTAGTTATGCTATACGAAATCTCTTGTGCGGCGGCAAACTTCGCGTTTGATTTCCTTTTTTAAACCTAAAGAAACTGAGGAAAAATAACACAGTTCAACAAGATATTTGTTGAACAAATGTAGATGGCTTTGGTCTTCTAAATCTGAAAATTACATTATGTCTCGAAAACTACAGCCAACTCGGAAAGGCTCTAGATTTCGAGAAAAACAGATTTCTGTCAAAAAATGTTAATATAACTCAAAAACGGCTGGTTATATTGAGCTAATAGAAAAACCTAAATTCGAGTACAATTTATTCTTTAAGTCAACTGTACTTTTTTCTTCATCCGCTTAGTAGTTTTAGAGATATCATAGAATTTAGACCAACAAAATTATTCTTTTGAAATTTTTTCGGTTTTTAAAAGAAATCATAAAAAACAAGAAAGAAAAAGTGCTATAGTCGGTCAAGCCCCACCATACGATACTCTTCACCACTAAGGTCAAAGGTGTTCTTTTTCCTGTATAAAGACAAATATTTGCTTAATTTTGCCATCATACAAATATTTTCTCAAAACTTATATATTTAAGCTGTTTGCGTCATTTGGAAATTTGGCAAATTGATTACAGTTGTTACAAAAATTATGTATGCAAAAAATTAATTTAAAAAATGCTCATTATCTTCAGATTTACGAGCGTTTTAGTGATTTTTGTCTCATTTAGTGCGTTTTGACAGAAGAGTTTGTATGGGAGCTATGGTCAAATGTAGACCGATTTCAACGAAATTTGGTACAGTGATTTAAGTTATAAGAAGAAGTATTTGTTTTAAATTTCATAAAAAATATTGATATTTGTGGCCAATATATCAATTCCGGGAAGTGGGACCTATGGGAAGTATTATAAATAATGGACCGATTTTGACGAATTTCAATAGTCATGGTCTCACTATCAAAAAAATGCTCTGTGCCAACCTTCATCAAATTATCTTTAGAATTGCGATCTGTACCTATTTTGATTACATGGTTTACATGGGGGGCCCAGACGGACAGACGGACTGACATCGCTAAATCGACTCAGAAAGTGATTTTAAATCTATTGGTGGGTCTAAGACAAATACTTATATGCGTTAGATATATCAGCAAAAACTTATAATACCCTTTCCACCAATGGAAAGTAGGTCGTAACTTCAATTGTAATTTGATGAAATTTGATACCGCCTTATTTTTTTCCAAGGATGATCCATATAATTTTTGGTTGAAATTAGTTTACTATTTCGGATACCTCTCACAGGGAAGTCTTCCCGGAATAGAGTTTTTGGCCCTTTACAGCCACAAATGTAGTCGTATTATAATAATACTCAGTATAAATATTTTTTATTGTAACCGAAATCATTAATTACTAATTTTGTAGGAATCGGCCCATATTTGACCATACCTCCCATACAAGACACATTCTCAAGTCTTATAAATAGAAAAGCACAAAAATTCTTATAAAAGCACAAAAACGTTTATCAATAAATAAATAATAGCATTTTATTATTAAAACTTTAAAATGTAGTAACAATCAATCCACAATTGAACCTAGATCCCATATCAGGCCCTCAGCCGGAAATTACATTAATCTATGTTATGTAGTCTCTAAGACTTAATTAAAGTTTGTCTAATTGTTAGTCCATATATGACCTTCATAGTTAAGGGTATCATATAGCGAGCTCACTTGTTTAATTTATAGTATCTGATTGACCGAGCCTTGTTCGGAGTTTTATGATAAGCCTTTCAAAGAAAATTTTAAAGTTTTCATATCGACGCTTTATATTCAAAAAGTGCTATTTACATTTTCGACCAAAATGGTTTTTAATGGAAACGTGTTCCTTGGCTTATTTGTCATATGTTATATAAATTTTAAGGAAGAAAAATAATTTTAAAACATTTTTTTTTATAAATTGTGTTTGTGCTATCTACACATAATCAAAAAATAGTGCTATCTACATTAAAAATATTTGTGGAAATAATAACAATTGTTATAAAATATACATTGTAATTTGTGATAAACCAACAAAATGGACCACAATTCCCTGCAACGTACTGTAATCATGGATTTCTAAGATATACTCCGCCTTTGACCTTAACAGATTGTAAATAAACGTCATATAAGAAAGAGAGTACCCTGAATTCTATTGACATATTTATAATAAATCTTGTTTTATTCAAAAAACTTGTTATTTTAATTAAAATTCGTGATATTTTGATAAAAGCTTCAATTTTCGTTATATTTTATTTTTTTCTTGTTAAAATAATGCTATCTACTTGCTTTAGTACTTGAAACGATCAAATTTTAACTCGTAAAAAGTGCTATCTACTATAGAACCGAAAATATAAGGAGTTTATAAAAAAACTTAATTTGTACAAGATCTTAGCCCCGATTTGTATGGTATTGTAAAACAAAGTTTATTTATTTCTCTTATAGTTAATGACAAAAACAGTTTTTTCCCTCTCCTGCAAAATTGAGAATTTGTAGATAGCACTTTTTGAATATAAGCCCTCGATATATTTTATTTTACTTGCGATGTACTTTTTGTTTCCAACTTCATTTGTTTAAAAGTAAAAAAAAGGTACCAAAAATATTTTTCACACATTATTGGTTTTGCTCGGCCTATGTTCCAAAAAGTTCCAATTACTCGTCTTCTTATTTTTTCAGCTGATCAAAACGCAATTTAAATTTTGTTTCCATACCTCCTTACTTTAAAAGTTATAATGTTACCAATTTTCCCCCTTTTATCCCTTAATTTAAAAAAACTCCATATGCATATTTGGTACTTCTTTGGTACCAATTGAATTCCGTACATTTTATTGAAACTTGGTTAACATTTTGTTTTTATTCATATTACCTTATAAGATGTTGGGTTATAAAGTTATCCATTTTTTTATTCATTTTGCCCCCGAAATCAAAAAAGTACCAGATATGTGTTCAATATTTTTTTTTACATCTATTGACTGCGGTACACATTTTCTTTTCTATATTCATTGTTTTAAAAGATAAGAGTGGGTTAAAAAAAGTACCAAAAATACTATTTTCACCCTTTTTTACCCCTAAATGGCATAGTTTCAAAGTTTAGCAGCTGTTCAAAATGTAATTTATTTATTTATGCGTATTACTTTAGGACATAAACCGTTTTCGATTTTTTCCCATTTTTATCCAAATTTCGTCAAAATTGTAAGAGCCGTTTTCGAGATATAGCCATTCTCGTTTAAAGATATAAGATAAGTAGTAATTAGCAGAAAAAATATTCCATCCTTTCGTAACTTAATTTGTAATAAAATCCATGGTTCTGGATCGATAATAACAAGATGCAGCTCGCTTTGCTAAGAACATATCCATCTATACATCACTATTAAAATAATGGAACATTTCTTGTCATTTATATTTTTAATGATTTTTTGAAAAACAAAAAATTAAAAAAAAAATTAAAAATGTTGGTTTAAATTGTGGAATATCTCTGTAACTGATGTGTGTATTAAAAAATGTTTTTAGTAAAACTTAAAGACAATACTGTCACCGAATTTTGATTTTTTTGCTTATTAAAAAGGCTGTTTTTCAGTATATTAATATTAGTCGTGTAAAACCACTTTTCCGAAAAAAATATATATCTCGAAAACTAGAGCCAACTAATCAAAACTAAAATTATATTCGGATCAAGCAGACAAAAATTCTCTAATAATTTTCACAAAAATTTGTTCATAGCAAAAAGCTTAACTTTTGTATAACTGTGTAACAAATTATATAATTATAGAACGTTTTATATATGGAACCACTAAAAATATTATGAGAGGGATAAGAATTTTTGCAATTTTTATCTATTTTTGATCACCTACTAACAAAAAAAGTACAATGTGCGAAAAATATTTATATGTATGTATACAATGTTCAACAATTATAGCCCTATAAAGAAAGTATGTAAATATACTCTACGAGTATATTCAAATACTTCAGAAAATTTATGAACTTTAATTAATATAAATGTATATAATATAAATGTTTATTTCTTCTTCATTTAATAGAAACACTTTTTCACCAGAGCATTCATTTTTTAGTTCATTACAAAACAACCTAAGTGCATAAATTTGTATGGATGTACAAATGTATTACATTTATATTTAGTACATACTTCAAAGCAAAAACGTGGTTTTAGAGCAAAAATGAGTCAGTAGTGTGTCTACCTAATGTACATATTTATGTATGTATGTATATATGTATACAAAATACACAAATCTTTATTTAGCTCATTTTTCGGCACTATTAAAATCAAAAGATAATATAAATATTTATATTAAGTACGAGTATGTATGGTTAAGTAAGTGCTAAATTGAACCAGAATATACATCTGAATATTTATGTACTTTAATTTTTGTATACCTATACATTAGTTATTTGATATAAAAAAAACTTAAAAAATTTATATAAAAATCAAATAAAAAAAAAAAAAAACAAAACGTTCTATGATGCACATAATTTTTTTGGGCTCCTATGGATCCGGGGACTACTCATTTAGAAACTTTCTTTTTAATATGTTTGAGGTATATAATTCTCAGTTAGGACAAAGACTCTATAATATAAAGATGTTGCACTTCCATACATTGTTTTGCCATAAGGTCGATTTGAAAAGTCCCATAAAAAAAAGAGTATACCACTTTTACTCTTATTCGGAAACAACTAATGGAGACGTTTATCCAATAAGGGAAAGCTAAGGCACACACACGTACTCATAAAATGTATATTTTTTTGTACGTTTATGTAGCAATTGATCCATATTTGACAAAACTTCTCAAATGTCTTTTAAATACCCAGGAAAGCATAAAAACGCTTATAAATCAAAAGATATTTGCATTTTAGTACTAAAGCTTTGCACAGATAAATATTTTGTAAATATTACCCGATAACCGAAATTTGGTAACAATCGATCCACAATTGACTTTAGCTGCCATATCAAGACCTCATCCGGAAATGACAAAAAATCTGCTAAAATCTCGAAATACTAGTAAATCTATAATCCTTAGAGACATAGATTTAAGAAAAACTTGGTAAATTGTTGGTCCATATTTGATCTTAATACTGAAGGGTATCATATAGTCAGACTTGACCGACTATAGCTTTACTTACTTGTTTTAATTTCAATAAATAAAATATGAAACTTTCATTTAAAAACGAGAAAACCCCTGTTCATGATGTGAATTTTCATTTTAAAATGGGAAAAACAAATTGAAGATCAGAATTTTACATTTAATTTTAAAAAATATTGATTTGAACATGTAAATTTTCCATTTGTTAATGAAGTAAGAAATCCAATTTGTACTATTGCACAGTGGGATGGTGCACATAGCTGAAGTTAAAGTTATATATAGAAGTGAAGTTAGCGATCTATATCAGATATTAGTAATAAATCTTTGCTGTATGGGACGAAAATTGAAAATTTTAGTTTTTAAAGTCGAATATCTTATCCGTTAGAGATAGGGTATGCATGTAGCGATGTTTCTTTGTAGACCTAAGTATTTGTTATATAGTATGATTTTTCAAATTGGTTGGGAAATGACAATTATATATAGTTTTAAGACATTTATGAGTCTGAGATGCCCTACTTTGTGGGGCGATTTTGCCGCCCAAATAAAAAGTAAAACTATTTTAAAATCGTTTAGAAGTTGTGAATTTATTTCCATTATATTATTTCACCATCCCACTGTGTAGTGGAGCATATGAAGTTTTTTAAACTCTCATCACCATAAGTGGAAAGGGTATTATAAGTTTGTGCTGATGTATGTAACACATAGAAATATTTGTCTTAGACCCACCTTTTAGTATACCAATAGGCTTAGAATCACTTTCTGAGTCGATTTAGCGATGTCCGTCTGGCTAGCTGGCTGGTTGGACCTCCATGTAAACCTTGTAATCAAACTACAGGTCGCAATTCTAAAGATAATTTGATGAAATTTGGCACAGATCATTTTAATGGGACCAGATCATTTAATGGGACCATGGCTATTGAAATTCGTCAAAATTGGCCCAATATTTATGGTACCTCCCATAGGTCCCACTTCCCGGAATTGATATATTGGCCACAAATATAAATATTTGTTCATGAAATTTAAAACAAATACTGCTTATGTAAACTAAAATTACTGTACCAAATTTCTACATTTGACCATAGCTCCCATACAAACTCTTCTTTAAAAACGCACTAAATGAGACATAAATCACTTAAACGCTCCTAAATCTAAAGATAATGAGATAATCGGTTCACATTTGACCCTAGCTCTCATATAAGTCCAATTGACGAAAACAGCTTAAATATATACGACTTGAGAAAATGTTTGTATGATGGCAAAATTTAGCAAATATTTGTGTTTATACAGGAAAAAGAACACCTTTGACCTTATTGGTGAAGGGTATTGTATGGTCGGGTTTGACCGACTATAGCACTTTCTTACTTGTTTGGTATTTTTTTTTTGGTATAATCTTTTAGACGGATTTTGAGAAAATTTGGAACAGTAGAAAATGAGTTGGGTTTTAGAGCAATATTTAAGGCATATCTATCAGTAGAACAGTCAGCTGTACAGTGGACCAAAGTTGCCTACGGGTATGTAAAACCTCCGTATAAATTTCGCTAATTTGGTCCGATCGAAAGCTCCTTAAAATAAATAGGAAAAAACATGCTTTCTATACTACCTTATCTTTTAAAGTTTAAGAGATATTTGACTTAAAGCATTTTTTGCTTTTTTTGCCTTTATGACACAGAAAATTCTTTAAAGTTTGTGTAGCAAAAAAGAAACCTGAAAAATTTAAAAAAAGTAAATATTCTATATTTTAGAAAAATTTTTCAAATGACTTACTATTTTCTAACATTTCTTAAAGATTAGATTAGATTGAAAATTTTTGGACTTGTAAACCACAACCAGCGGTGGTCGAAAATCAACAATTTTGAGACAAAACTTGAGATTTTTGTATCTGTAAAAAACTTGATTTTGTAAGTCAAAATTGTTCTTAATTAAATTGTATTAAGTATAATATTCTTAAGGTCTTTGTAAAAATCTGATAGGCCTCGATCATAAATATGGTCACATGGCCAGTTTTTCTAAAAAAACTAAAATTTTCAAAAAACGTACTCTTGTGTGTTTAAAAATATTAATAAAATTTTCAAAAGTCGTTCTGATATTTATATATTGGAATTTCCAAAATATTGAGTTATACAGTGTCCAAAAATCGAATTAATTCCTTGTTAAGTTTTAGAGATTTTTGCGAAAAACTATAAAGTAATGTTAAAAAATTACATTCATTTATTACAGAAAGTATGCCCTTCTGTATTAAAAAATGTAAAATAAAGATTTCAGAACTCGTTTTGAAATTTTTATTTTTGAATTTCTAATATATTGGTCTATACTGTGTTCAAAAATGGTCATAATACCTTGTTTAGTTTTAGAGATTTTTGCGAAAAACTACAAAGTAATGTTAAAAAATTTATTACAAAAAGTGTACTCCTCTGCATATAAAAATGTTAATTAAAGATTTCAGAACTAGTTCTGAAATTAATATTTATTAATTTCTAATATATTGGTCTATGTTATGTATACAAATGGTTCTAATATCTTGTTTAGTTTTAGAGATTTTTGCGAAAATTCAAAATTTTATAATATAAAAAAATTATATAAATTTATTATTAAAGCATTTTTTTGACAAAAGTCTTAAATCAATTTCTAAGTTGTGAAAAAATTTCAGATTAAATTTATATAAAATTCCCTTTCTATTAATGTATAACATGTCTACCTTATCTATTACATCTACTGATGTTCCAAATTTCGTCAAACTCAGCAGTTGCTGATTTAATATCAAAGATTAAATAAAATGGGATGCTGGATGCCAAGCAACGGTTCTGATTAGTCTTAACTTGTTAAGCCCATCCTTATCTTGGCTATCCTTCATCTCAACTGTAGACACTGAACTCCTCGTGGTATCATTTTGGGAACTACGTAAACACCCGTTAATGTAGTAAACCAACATGTGCCGCGAGTTCTCCCATAAGAACAATAAAAAATATAAAATATAAAGGGCTAGTAACCCTCTGCTGAAAAAAGCAAAAATTAGACTAAAAACGGTCACCCCCTAATATTAAAAGAGTTCGTCAGAAACTTTGATGGCAAGAGGAAAATTTTTTAAAGCTTGACCTACCAAATTGGAGAATATGCCCACAAAACCGAAGCACATGGATTTCTAAAATGTGCTTGGCCTTGGCCCTTAACAGGTTGTTATTATATTTCATTTAAGTAAGTAATACAAAAAACCTCATACGCCCCACTGTGAATTGTGTTATTTGAACTACATTGAACTATTTTCCGTATTAATTAATTAAAGGATTATATAATAAAAGTTACGCATTCAAATTATTAAGGATCAATTTACTTGAGGTTTGCCATATAAATTTCTGTAGAAATTTATATAGTTAACATTTTTTTTTGTGTTGAAAAAACACATAAACCATTTATGAGGAAATTCATTATTTACAAATTATTTACTTTGCGGAAAGTATGTACTTCAATATTTATAAACAAAGTGCTCAGCAGGCTAATAAACAACACATACATAAGTACATACATACATACTTAGAAATAATTTATATTTTTTTTGATATACATATGTATATGTATATATTTGTTTGTATTGATAATTGATTTTGGAACATTTTTATAAAAATGTTTGAATTTATATTTATTTGTAGTTGCTGATTCAAAATTTTTTAGTTCTTATAAATGTTTACCTGTACCCATCAATAAATTAATTGGAAACATGATTATTCATTGTTTTCTTTTAGTTTAGATCTAAATTATTTCTGTATAAATCGATTAGATCATGATAAAATTAAAGAATAATTATTGAAGTTAGCAAGAATATTTAGGTTTGCATTATTTCCATATAATTTTATTACAATGTTATGAACATTTATTATCGATCGAATACTTGAATCTCTGTAGTAGTGAGATTTTAAAGAGATTTTTATAAATTATGTTTGTATAAAATATAAAAGCTATCACCCTAATGTACCCTTTATGGTGGGTGCATATTAAAAAACATATTTAAAAATTCATTGTTTTTCTTTTTTGTAATTTTTTTTTTTATGTTTTAGGCAGAAACTAAAAAGTTTTCACTGGAATTCAAAATGCGCCCTTTACTTATCAAAATGTTTCATATTCATACATCCATACAATAAATACATATGCATAGAAAAGTACATGTGTGGGACTGTTGTGTGATTGTTATGCGAACATAATTTTTCCAGTCACTTAAATCATGCGTTTAATTAGCGTCATTCTCATCGTTAATCGTTCGAAATGTTTGCAATGTGCAAATGATAAAGATACATATGATATCAAATGAGCAATAAAATATTAAAGTTCGCTAAGTTTTGTCTTTTATATTTTGATTTTAGGAAATCTATATACATAAGTATATGTATGTATGTATATAAATGTAACTACATCGAGTGTTTCATTTTTACCGAAGGTTTGTTTTTTATTTGACTCCGAGTCTCGTTATCTTCCGAATTTTAGGAAGATTGTATGACGTTTGAAGGTTGCACAATTTGACGACTTATGATTTAGAGGTTGGAAAAGATGAAAAAAGATAGGCTACAAAAAAGTTTACTTTAGAAAAAGAAAATTGCAAACTAAGATATAAATAACCATTTTATTACTTGAAAGTACTAAATAGTTTAATTTTGTTAAAATATAAACATTTGTACTGGAATATGGAACTTTTTACTTGTCTTACATTTAAAATAAAATAATAAATACTATTGCTGTGTCTTTCAAAAATCAACACAATTTTTTTTATATTGGTAAAGTTTAACCCTTTCTTTCCCGCGCTTAAAAGTGAAAATTTGGATGTTTTAATATTTAATAATAATTTCTTTTTAGCATTTTTATTAAAATTCACTTCAAAATTTATAAATTAGATGATTTTTCCATGAAAAATTTTTACATTTGACTCCGGGAAAGAAAGGGTTAAGGTTCTGAAATATAAAAAAAAAAAAAACATTTTAGTATAGATTTTTCATAGACTGAGCAATATTTTTATACCCTTCACCACCATAGGTGGAAAGGGTATTATAAGTTTGTGCTGATGTTTGTAACGCATAGAAATATTTGTCTTAGACCCACCTTTTAGTATACCAATAGACTTAGAATCACTTTCTGAGTCGATTTAGCGATGTCCGTCCGTCCGTCCGTCTGGCTGGCTGGACGGCTGGCTGGCTGGACCCCCATGTAAACCTTGTAATCAAACTACAGGTCGCAATTCTAAAGATAATTTGATGAAATTTGGCACAGATAATTTTTTTGATAATGGGACCATGGCTATTGAAATTGGTCAAAATCGGTCTATTATTTATGGTACCTCCCACTTCCCGGAATTGCTATATTGGCCACAAATATCAATATTTTTTCATGAAATTTAAAACAAATACTGCTTATGTAATCTTAAATCACTGTACCAAATTTCGTTGAAATCGGTCCACATTTGACCATAGCTCCCATACAAACTCTTCTTCAAAAACGCACTAAATGAGACAAAAAATCACTAAAACGCTCGTAAATCTAAAGATAATGAAAATTTTGAGTTTATTTTTTGCACACATAGTTTTTGTAACAACTGTAATCAATTTGCCAAATTTCGAGATAATCGGTCCACATTTGACCCTAGCTCTCATATAAGTCCAAATGACGGAAACAGGTTGAATATATACGTTTTGAGAAAATGTTTGTATGATGGCAAAATTTAGCAAATATTTGTCTTTTTACAGGAAAAAGAATACGTTTGACCATGGTGGTGAAGGGTATCGCATGGTCGGCTTGACCGACTATAGCGCTTTCTTACTTGTTTTTTTATTATTTTTATTTAAATTAAACACAAGTAAAATTTACCAAGAAACTACATAAATAATGACCAAAAATTTACATTTCCTCGAACAATTCGACAATTCTAAATATAAAAATAAGATAAGGTTGACATGTTATACATCAGCGGAAAGGGAATTTTATATTTTTTAAAGAGAGGCTAAAATTTTTTTACAATTTAGAAATTAATTTAAGACATTCGTCAAAAAAGTGCAACAACTATAATTGTATATCTTTTTTAATATTACTATATAATTCGCAAAAATCTCTAAAACTAAACAAGGTATTAGGAACATTTTTGGACACAGTATAGACCAATATTTTAGAAACTCAGAAATATAAATTTCAGAACGAGTAACGAAATTTCTCAAAAAAATCAAAGTTGCAATTACTTATTTCGATTTCTTTGAAACTTGGTAAAAGCTTAGTGTTAGGTATGAATAATTTTTGTGCCAAAGGATTTTTGAAAATTTTCAAAATTCTGGGAACCACAGGGCACTAAATTTTGAGATAACTAAAATTTTAAAATTTAAATCTCTGAGACTTTTTAATCAATTTTGCTCAAATTCACAGGACTTTTAGATAATTTGTGTGTGTTTTACTAAATTAAGTCCAAAAATTTATTTTCAAAATTTGACAAAAAAAAAAAAAAATGTCAAAAAATTTTTTATTTTATTTTTTCACTCATTTTTTTCTAATAATAATTTTATGATTCCTTGTCTTTTCACGAAAAAATAAAAGGCTTACAAATAGAATATCTTCGTCAATTTTAAAGTCTTCATCAAGCGACATTTTTGAACACATTATAGAGCAATATTTTAGAAACTCCGAAATATATATTTCAGAACGAGTTCTTAAGTTTTTATTAACATCTTTTATTTTTTTTTAGCAAAACGGTCCCTGTGTACCTATTTATGGCCGGGCCCTATCATATTTGTGCACAATATAATAGTACAATATAGTTAAGAATAGCCTTTTCATAATCAAATTTGTTAACAGACACAAATAACTCAAGATTTGTCTAAAAATTGTTTATACGCATTCCTAAATCTTTAAGAAAATATTAAAAAAAAAATATGTCTTTTGAAAAAATTTTTCAAAAATATAGAAAAAACAAGTAAAAAACTGCTATAGTCGGTCAAGCCCGACCACACGATAGCCTTCACCACTAAGGTCAAAGTTGTTCTTTTTCCTGTATAAAGACAAATATTAGCAAAATTTTGCCATCATACAAAAATTTTCTCAAAACTTATATATTTAAGCTGTTTTCATCATTTGGACTTATATCTGAGCTAGGGTCAAATGTGGACCGATTATCTCAAAATTTGGCAATTTTAATAAATATTATGTATGCAAAAAATCATTATCTTCAGATTTATGTGCGTTTTAGATATTTTGGTCTCATTTGGGGCGTTTTGACAGAAGAGTTTGTATGGAAGCTATGGTCATATGTGGACCGATTTCAACCAAATTTTGAACAGTTATTTATGTTTATATAAGAAGTATTTATTTTAAATTTCATGAAAAAATTTCGATATTTGTGGCCGAAATATCAATTCCCGGAAGTGGGACCTATGGGAGTTACCATAAATAATGGACCGATTTTGACGAATTTCAATAGCCATGGTCCCACTATCAAAAAAATGATTAGATTTCATCAAATTATCTTAAGAATTACGACCTTACTTTGATTACATGGTTTACATGGGGGTCCAGCCAGCCAGACGTACTGACGGATGGAAGAATTGACATCGCTAAATCGACTCAAGAAAGTGATTCTAAGTCTAGTTGTATACTAAAAGGTGGGTCTAAGACAAATATTCCTATGCATTACATACATCAGCACAAACTTATAATGCCCTTTCCACCTATGGTGGTGAAGGGTATAATAAAGTTACTTAAAAAAATTTGAGGCTTTTTACTTCGCACATACTCTCAAGAATTTTTCTGTTTATATAAAGTGTGCATAAATAATATATGTGCATAATAATATAGTATTTTCAAAAAATTGTCCGTCTTACCAAAAAAGGCCAGAAGCTATGCCAAAAAAATGTTTGGAGTCAAATATCTTCTAAACTTTGAGAGATAAGGTAGTACAGTAAACATATTTTTTTCTTAAAAAATTTTCAACAAACAAAACTTTTTCGGAACGGACCAAATTGGCGAAAGTTATACAGGCCCAAAAGTTTAACATACTAGTGGTGGGCAACTTTGGTTCACTGCAGAGCCCACTGTGCTACCTATAGATTTGTCCTTAAATATTGCTCTAAAAGCCTAACTCCTCATCTACTGATGTTTCAATTTTTTTTTTTCAAAATCCTTCCAGTAGTTTATAAATTGCTAAGTTAATACCCAAAAAAACCTAATAAGCACCACTGTGCGGTGTTTAACTTTTTTAAAAAATGATCAGCTGATGGAACGAGATATTTGACATAAATTAAAAAATTTGTCATGATTTTCGTTTTTGATCTTTATTTTGGCCAACATCATATGACTTTGATTTTTTTGTTTTAAGACTTTTGCCACCAACTAAGGCCCTATACATACTCATATGTATGTATATATGTATGTATGTATATATGTATGTATATATGTATGTATGTATGAATCTTTGCACATTAGAGTGGTAGCTATTTGATTTTTAAATTATAACTTTTCATACTACAATACATAATTTTTATAATGGTTGATATTTGTTTTAATTCTAAAATGCAATTAATAGTTAGGACATTTGTCCTTAGATCTACAGGACAAATGTCCTAATGATTGGTGAAAAAAAAGCTTTGGTTCCCTATAATTTATTTTATCCCTCTGTAAATTTCCGTGACATAACTTATATTAATTAGTTTAGAAGTTATCTAAATTTACTAAAATTTTGAACTCTTTAGCTCGAGACAACCCCACAATTATTAGTCCGCTATTCGCTAATACATATTTGGAAACGATTTTTTTTACACATTAAACAACCACTCTAATGTTCTTTTAAGTATTTCAGAAAATACCAAATTTTTCATGTTCAAAGAAAGTTTAAAATGTTTGTTAAAAACTAAACTTAAATGTGAAAAAATTGAAACGAAGAATATGTGTAAGATAAAGTCAAACAAATGCCTTAAAAACTGGATAGGGTAAATGACCTTACACGACTTCCAGACACACACACATCTCGATTTAAGCGATTGCCTCCTATTAACTGAACCAAATAAAACGTTTTACAAAAGTAAGGAAATACCAAGGGATTTTTTTTTAATTTGAAATTTTTATTGCAAATTATCTTTTTTCTTATTGCTACCGCCTTTTGTCCATCTCTTAAGTGACAGACACATTCGACTGTTTTTAAATAAAGATTTGTCATATTCTGATCGCACATGAAGTAATTGTGATAATTGCAGTAACAACAAATTAGAAACCAATATAATTTCTAAAGTTTACAAACATTTTTGATAACTTAAATATACTTATGACCATAAACAACTGTAATATTATAACGTCAACAAAGTCCTAGACCGATTTTAATAATTCCTGATGCTAAACTATTCATATGATTAAAGATGCAGTGATTTAAAAAAGTTAAGTCACATTATTATTGTGCTTAGAATTTTCTATAGACAAATTTTTGATACAAACATTTTTTGTTGAAATAGTTTTCTATAGAAAATTTTCTAAAGAAAAATTTTTGATAAAATAATTTTCTAAAGAAAAATTTTTGATAAAATAATTTTCTATAGAAAAATTTTTGATAAAAAAAATTTCCATAGAAAAATTTTTGATAAAAAAATTTTCTATAGAAAAATTAAAAAAAAAATTTTATATAGAAAAATTTTTGTTAAAAAAAAATTTGATAAGAAATTTTCTATAGGAAAATTTTTGATAAAAAAATTTTCTATAGAAAAATTTTTGATAAAAAAATTTTTGATAAAAAAATTTTTGATAAAAAAATTTTCTATAGAAAAATTTTTGATAAAAAAATTTTTGATAAAAAAATTTTCTATAGAAAAATTTTTGATAAAAAAATTTTCTATAGAAAAATTTTTGATAAAAAATTTTCGATAGAAAAATTTTTGATAAAAAATTTTCTTTAAAAAAATTTTCTATAGAAAAATTTTTGATAAAAAAAATTTTCTATAAAAAAATTTTTGATAAACAAATCTTTTATAGAAAAATTGTTGATAAAAAAATTTATAAATTTTTGGTAAAAAAGATTTTCTATAGAAACATTTTTGATAAAAAACTTTCTATAGAAAAATTTTTGATAAAAAAAATTCTCTATAAAAAAATTTTTTATAAAAAAAATTTCTATAGAAAAATTCTTGATAAAAAAAATTTTCAAAAAAAAAATTTTTTTTCTATAGAAAAATTTTTGATAAAAAAAATTTCTATAGAAAAATTTTTGATAAAAAAATTTTCTATAGAAAAATTTTTGATCAAAAAAAATTTTTGAATAAAAATTTTATATAGAAAAATTTGTTTATCAAAAATTTTTTTATAGAAAAATTTTTCT
The DNA here is from genome assembly GCA_933228675.1 of Stomorhina lunata. NCBI lineage: Eukaryota > Metazoa > Arthropoda > Insecta > Diptera > Rhiniidae > Stomorhina > Stomorhina lunata. The sequence goes on from OW121740.1 coordinate 179,891,250, forward strand.
ATAGAAAATTTTTCTATAGAAAATTTTTTTAAAGAAAATTTTTTATCAAAAATTTTTCTATCAAAAATTTTTTATCAAAAATTTTTCTATAGAAAATTTTTTTATCAAAAATTTTTCTATAGAAAATTTTTTTATCAAAATTTTTTTTATCAAAAATTTTTCTATAGAAAATTTTTTTATCAAAAATTTGTTTATCAAAAATTTTCTTATAGAAAATTTCTTATCAAATTTTTTTTTAACAAAAATTTATGATTAAAAATTTTCCACAGAAAAATTTTTTGATAAAAAAATTTTCTATAGAAAAATTTTTGATAAAAAAATTTCTATAGAAAATTTTTGATAAAAAAATTTTCTATAGAAAAATTTTTGATAAAAAAAAATTCTATAGAAAAATTTTTGATAAAAAAATTTACTATAGAAAAATTTTTCATAAAAAAATTTTCTATAGAAAAATTTTTGATAAAAAAATTTTCGAAAGAAAAATTCTAGATAAAAATAATTTCCATAGAAAAATTTTTTAAAAAAATATTTAAAAAAAATTGAGCAGAAATCTTTTTCTTTTTAAAACGTTAGAACTACACATTGAAAAAATACCTATTTTAGTTAAAAGTATAAAAAACGGCAACTCTGCCGATTATTTTTTTTTAATATGCGCCGACCCGTCGTTATGATCATTAGCAAGGTTGTTGCCCATGAGCCGACGAAGGTTTATAAATTTGTGCGGCTATTTCAGAACGAACTGTGAAATTTTAATAAGCATTTTTGAATAGAGAAGTGTACTCTTTTCGAAAATTTGAGTCTTTTTTTAGAAAAAGAATTTAGGCAAGAATTTCGTGGTACGTCAGTTTACGTTTATGAATAGAATGGATTTTTCGAGTGTACACGTATTTTATATTTACTTTTGTGTGAATGTGTATTAGATACATTGTGAAAACCACACGTGCCGCATAATATGTTGCAAAAACAATTGTATAAATACATTAGTCGATTAATACATTTTTGTCGATAACGATTTAAATGGTGATGATGATCTAAGATTTTTAATTTTAGTTTTCTATTAATTTCAAACAAATATTATTTCTGCGAATTTGAAAAAAAAATTGTATGAAATATGTTGGTTTTTTCATACAAAGTTTGAACGTGTTTTTGTTCAGATGGACGGTCAAGACCGACTATATAATACGCTTTACCACTGAGGTCTAATGCCTTTTCTTTTTCTAGTATTAAAACATATAAATACATATCTGTGGCAATAAATGTAATGGCTTAAGTCGAAATTTCGTGTTTTCAGATATTAAATATTTTGTTCAAAAGGGTTTTGCATACAAAAGTTAAAATATAAATGGGTATGTATGTACTTGAAATTAAGCTGAGTAATAGATCTTGATCTAGAATAAGAATATGCAAAAAAATTAAAAAGCACTTAAGTCAACTTAAGCCTATAAAAAATATCCGCGTCTGTCTGTTTGTATGTTGTTTGTTAGGAAGGATCTCCGAAACTAGCGAACCGATTTTTCTGAAATTTTGACAGTGTAGTATGATGTGGCCGGTGGTAACTATAGGTTAATTTTTTTTTTCGAAATCTCAAGTGGGCGTGACCCCTCCCATACAACTCATATATTAAAAATGACAAATATAGGCGACCCAGAGTCCCGATTTTTCTGAAATTTTGACAGTACGACCGATGGATTAAATAGGCCATATTTTTTTTAAATCTCAAGTGGGCGTGACCCCTCCCATATAAGTCAGATTTTAAAAACTACATATATGGATGATCAAACCGACCGATTTTTCTGAAATTTAGATAGTGTGGTAAGGTGTGGCCGGTTTTTTTCTGAAATCTCAAGTGGGCGTGACCCCTCCCATATAAGTCAAATATTGAAAATGACAAATATGGATGACCTAGCGGACCGATTTTTCTGAAATTTTGACATTATGGTAACGTGTGATCGGTGGTTAAAATAGGCTTGGTTTTTTTTTAAATTGTAAGTGGGCGTGACCCCTCCCATATAACTCATATATTAAAAACGACAAATATAGATGACCGAGAGGCCCGAATTTTCTGAAATTTTGACAGTATGGCTAGGTGTTACCGGTGGTTAAAATAGCCAAGGTTTTTTTTTTAAATCTCAAATGGGCGTGGCCCCTCCTATAGAACTCATATGTTAAAAATGACAAATATAGGTGACTGATAGGACCGATTTTTCTGAAATTTTGACAGTAAGTAAAGGTGTGACCGATGGATAAAAAAGGTTTGACTGGCGGGTAAAATAGTCTAGGTTTTTTTTGAAATCTCAAGTGGGCGTGACTCCTTCCATATAAGTAAAATATTAATAATGACAAAAATGGATGACCGAGCCGACTGATTTCTCTTTCATTTTTACATTATATTTATAAGGTGTTACCGGTGGTTAAACAGGCTACGTTTTTTTTTGAAATCTCAAATGGGCGTGAACCCCCCCCTATATAAGTCAAATATTCAAAATGACAAATATGGATAAGATGAAAACGTTTAATTAAAGTTTTAAATGTGTATAGTGTGTGTATAGTTTTTCGCTTTTTTAATTTTTTGAAAATGGACCACCGAGGACCTAGGAATTGAAAAATGGGGATAAAATTCCCCTTTTCTTTAAAATTGCATATCTTGAGAACGGCTGGACAAATGAAGACATTTTTTCTTTCAAAATGTTTTTTAAGTTAAAATCTTTAACTACCAATCAGCTGGTATATTTATAAATATGTAGTGTTCATTTTTTTTTATCATACAAAAATTGTCTTAAGATTCATTTATTTAAGCCATTTCCGTCATTGGGTCTTAAACATATGGGAGATAGTGTCAAATGTTGAAAGATTTTCTTAAAATTTAAAAATTTGATTACAATTTATATACAGTGTTTTGAATATGATGAATCATAATAGTCAGTCGTTTAAAAATGAATCCAACTCAACTTGTGTTTTTGTCGGACGGTCTACACATACAAATGTATGTGTGTAAAAGTAGTGTAGGTGGATACATATTAATGACAGCGAGTGTATGTGAATTTAAACGAAATGTTTGTCAACATTCATTCAATTGTTGCAACTTTCTGTTGACACTTAATTTAAATTCACATGTGCGCTTTTTTGTTTCTTTTATGATTTTTTTTTTGCCACATAAAACTCTATTTAATATGGCTTCATCATAAACAAATATGTATTGTACAAGTGCTTCTTCGTATTCGGTCCTCATTCATCCATCCATCCATCCATCAATTTAAACATTGCTTTGAGTTAATGCGAATTATTAGGCTTCTTAATTCTTTATTAGTCATTGTTGTTGCTGTAATTGTTGTTGTTGTTGCTGCTGCATCAAGAGCAGTGCTGTAGGTCAAGTGTTGTTGATTTAATATTATACTTCCAATAATTTGTTTATTATGATGGTGTAGCATTGCCAAGACAGCGCAGATAATTAAAAGCAACTAAGACTAACTAAGATAAAAAACAACAAAAGAAAATAAGAAAAGAAATTCAAGGAATGTACATGAGAATTAATATGTATTAATGCATGTATAGACCCAGGGGGAAATGTCGTTAGGCCTGTACTTTTTAGGCCTTCGGACACACCATGATGGCAAAAAATCAAATGTCTATATCTGTATTAAAAATTAATTAGTACATTTTTATGGCATTAAAAATTAATTAGTACATTTTTATGGCATTCATTTTTATATGCATATTTTTGTCGGTCTTAATTTAATCTGAGGATTTTGTAAGCTTTAAAAAAATGCCTTATATCCTTATATACATTAGGCTGGTTTTTTTCTTTGGATGAAAATATTTTTTTTTCTTTCGAGTAGTGGCGGTCGGATTATTGTATCATTTGGTAAGAAACAATAAACCTTAAAATTTGAGTCAAATTCGACAAGGTGACTCCCAGGCCCTAAAGTTGAAGAATGAGTTTACAAGGTGAAAAATTGATTTTTATTCGGTTTTTGCTAACTTTTAAGCTTATTAAAAAAGTGAGCATTGATTTGTAATAAAGACTAATAAAGCTTTCTTTCGAAGTAGATGTCTTATAAACACGGGTCGGCACAAGGAGAACAGGACAAAAAGTAGTCGGCAGAGTTGCCGTTTTTTTTTATTTTTTTTTCAATGCGTAGTTCTAACGTTTTAAAAAAAAGTTGTTTTTAATATTTTTATCAAAAACTTTTCTATAGAAAATGTTTTTATTAAAAATTTTTCTGTAGAAATTTTTCTATCAAAAAATTTTCTATAGATAATTTTTTATCAAAAATTTTTCCATAGAAATTTTTTTTATCAAAAATTTTTCTAAACTTGTCTAAACAAAAATCTTTGTCTTCATTACCAGCTGACAGTTGGTTAAAGTACGAAGTAAATGTAGATTAATAAAGGAAAAAACTATGGTGGATAAGTTCGTCTAACTGAATCGATCATATGGTCATAGGTGAAATAGAAATGAGTATTAACATAATTCTCGTTTTCCATTTCGCTTAAGAATTCAGTTAAATAGATGATCTTAACTACTGGCATCTAACAGTTGGTGACACAGTGTGCTGATGAAAAAAAAAATTTTTATCAAAAATTTTTCTATAGAAAGTTTTCTTATCAGAAATTTTTGAATTTTTTTTATCAAAAATTTTTATATAAAAAATTTGTTTTCAAAAATTTTTCTATAGAAATTTTTTTATCAAAAATTTTTCTATAGAAAATTTTTTATCAAACATTTTTCTATAGGAAATTTTCTTACAAAATTGTTTCTATAGAAAATTTTTTTTTAAAAAATGTTTCTATGGAAAATTTTTCTTTAGAAATTTTTTTGTCAAAAATTTTTTTATAGAAAGTACTTCTTAAAATACACAAAACTTATCATAACAAACTTTTAAGAAGTATACTAAAAATAAAGTACTTCGTTAAATAGTATAAAGTACTTTGTTGAGTTTTATAAACCTTGTAGGAGATTGAGTGTCAATTGTCTAAAAGTTACTAGTAATTTTCTACTACAGCAAGTACTAGTGCAAACGGAGTTGAAACTTAGTAGAAAAGTACTAGTTCTCGAAGTGGTTTTAGTGCACCACTTGCAGATCGATAGAATTTTCTTTAATGGAACAAAAATTCGTCTATATCTGTTTTGGTACTGCTTTTAAAATTTATTTAAGTATATTTTGTTCTATTTATATATTTAAGAATAAAATACTTAAATACAAAACGTAATTTTATTCATCGGCTTTTCTCTTTTAAAAAGGATTGCTATATCAATTAAAAGACTTTAAACATTCCGTTATAAAATTAATAACTTGGCAAGCCTACGACAATTTTGTATTGAAGTTTGGTTTTTGTCAACAAAAAATTAATAAATAGAATATATAAAAAACAATAAAAAAATAGAAAATATTTAAAAAATTAAAATAAAAATGAATTTAACGTTGATGGTACGAATGGAAAGCAGAATCTCAAAAAAGAAATAATAGGTATTAAGGCCCTATGCTCCATTGGGAGTCAAAGATAACAGAAGAATAGGTATGTAAATAAAAAAAATGGAATCTTAAATCCAGTGCGTAATCGAAAAATTCTGCATACTCATGTTTAATTATTTAGATGCTATTTATTGCTGTATTTACCGATGGTCCTGATATCGTCTTGAGAAAAGCCTTGCAACTACAAAAGACCAACCAACCGTTTGGTAAAATTAGAAAAAGAAAATATGGAAAGCAATGAAAACGCTGAAATTGAAGACCTAAATCGCATGATTAAATTTAATATTGTTTTTAATTAATCTAATAAATAAAACTATTGAAAAATTTATAATTAAGGGTAATTTTTACTAGGGGAACAAAGGAAAAAGGGTCCACAATATTGGGACTTTTTACATACATTAGTACTAGTATTTAACTGGTTCCATTGCAACTAATTGTACCAAAATGTACTAGTGCACTACTAAAACCTATGGTACTAGTAATTTTATAAACACACTCAATGCTAAATTGAACATTAAGATGGTATAGGAAAGTTTACAGTTGGGAACTAGTACTGGTACTTTTGGTACTAGTTAAGTACTAGTAATGTACTAGTTTGATCTCCGACAGGGTATATAATCGTGTCACCAATATAAACACAATTGATATTCATACTATGCATGTATATTGTAAGAATTTACCAGCAATTCCAAATTGATGGACTTTTTCCAAGTTGGTGAAATACCTGAAGATTTTGACAGGAACTTCTGATTCGATTAGTTTGATTTTCGCTTTTACCTCAGCCATAAGCCAGCACTTTGATATCCACAAGTTATTTATTTAACATGTTAATATTCAAAACGCTGCTCATTTTGTCAGTATTGAATGTGGCTCTGCAACTTGGAACTGTTGGGTTTTTTAATTAAAATATAAGGGTTATTTATGAATGCACAGCAAACATTACTTCGTCAAAGTATAACGAACGCAGCCACAAGTTATCTAAAAAATTTGTAACTTAGTACTTTGACTAAAAAGTGCTAAAAAATCCCAAAGTACCGTTCTTTGGGATTTTTGAGTATTTTTTATTATAACGTACCGTTCTTTTTTTTATGTGCGTTTGTGTACCCAACTTTGTTTCCGACTTAGTTAGGCACGTTAAAATTTGTCAGGTTTTAGTGCGAACGTCTACAAATATCCTCAATGTGTATATTTGAATATATGTAGTTTTAATCATGTACATATATATCAGAGGTTCGAAAGGCTCAATTCCTAATTCCATATTTTAAAATCAAATTTATTTTAGTGTTTATATCATTCCCATAATACATTCACCTGAATCAAGTCATAAGCCTTAACTTTTAAGAATTAATTCTTAGGGAATTTAAAATCAGTTAGATTTAATTTAAATTATTTCAATTCTTAATCTTATACAAAAATAATTAAAAATTTTATAAACAAATCATTTTGTAAAGGCATACAAAAATAAATGTATTCAAACGAACCCTACAGTTCCAAAATATATAATACCTATAAATGAGCGGAATAAAATAAATCTCAACAAAACAAGTCCTTAACCATAAAATAAGTTTCAGGATTGCATTAGGGATTAAATATCATTTAATACCCATTAAAAAAAGCCCCCATTTTAGAGGATAAAGAAATGACTCTTTCTTAAGTTATTGGGTTGAAAAAGGGTTTTTAAGCTGAGATGATTTCCATCTCGATTTTAACAAAACCGTGGACTTGGTTTGTCTAAAAAACATGTATGAAAAGTCATATGATTAAAATGTGATTTATTCATTATCGACATATAAACATATGTATATATGCATTTTCTAATTGTACTGAATTTTGTAATTTTATTCTAATTCCATCATAATTGTGTATGTATCTCAGCTATGTAATATATCTTCCTGCTAAGGGACTGATGTTTTTTAGAGACTGCAGGGCATATACAAATAACATTTTTGTAGAAAAATTCAAAAATTTATTAAGTTGACTTAGGCGAAATTTAAAAAAATAAAGAAATGATAAAACTGAAAAATGTTTGTGTGTTTCTGTTCGGATGATAATCTTCGCTTTATGTTGATATTTGTTGGACACAATAATAATAATTCGTATTTATTCAGTCCCTCAGATTATACATAATATGAGGTTTTCGCTCTGTCTAGAATTAGGGATAATCCTCCTGATGAGATGGTCTAACCAACCATCGAAACGCGTCGAGGAAAGGTTTCCCCACCAACATTTTTTGGTTTTATCAAAAAACTATTTATTACAATAATAAATAATTGTAATAAATTGGGATTCTTAGTGCAATACACTACAGTAAAACTTTTTAAAAAAATTCTTTGTTATTTGTCATAAGATCAGAAAAACTATTTAAAATAAAATATAGATACACATAAAACTAAAGATTTTTTGTACACATAATCTATAATCTCATCCAGATTCGAAAATATATAAACTCCATTATTTCGCAGCAACACAACAAAACCAGAGATAATATACTCTTACACATTAGCACATTTTACATGTATATGTATGTATTTACAAAAACTAATGTCACAAAAAACAAATTATTTTTATAAATTTTTTTAGAAAAAATTTTTAATTAAGCAGATTCCTTCACTAATTGAATTTCTGGTAAAGATTAGGTCATTATAAACGAAGGACCATTAATATTACTATATTCCTGCATATCTGAATATCTTTTAAAAGTTATAGTTTAACAAATAAATGCAAAATATACACAAGTTTGCGGTGAAATAGCCACATTAGGGTAGTTCCGTTTTTTTGAACGAACATTAAAGAATACATGCATACTTTTATTAAATGTGTATGCTTTCTGATAAAACACAAGAATATTTTAATAGGTTATGATAAATTTTGTTCTATTTTATATCTAGGGTTTTTACAAAAAATGTATATCGCACTTGATCCAATAATACCCTATAAATTAAAACTTAAATTTTCGTTTTTAGGTTTGATATACTTTTATTCAATGAGTGGTGTAGTTTAAAAAACTTTTCCCTCGAAAAAGTCAGAATTAAAGTTTTTGATTTAAAATCAAGTATCTTTAGTTTATATCCACCCTAATGATTTGCACAAAATGAATTACCAAAAATATTTTAATTCAATTTGGACTGGTTTTAATTAAGAATAAAAAATGTTAATTCAAATTGGAGTAGAGGAATGAAGAAACATTTTATTCATTCAAGTTGATTTAAAATTCCCATGTGAATCAATTCACTAAGAATTAAAAATCAACATATTTTTTTTAATTGTTTTATGGGAATTAAACTTAAGGTATTGTTAAATCATTTTTGAATTCCTAGGAATTAAGCTAATATTTAATTAAGCCTTTCGAAGCTCTGATATATATACACAATTTATAAATAATTTAATTTTAGGGATATAAATAACTAATAAGTTTCTTTTATATTTAAAAAAAAATTAAATATTTAATTTTTCTTTTAAATTGTACCAAAATATCAATAGCATTACTCAATCATTGATAATATCCAAATTGGTACAATTGTACAGCAGATATCAACAATGATAAATATCCTAGAATACGCGTCACTTGTCGAGTGTTGTAGATAGATATTGGATCTTGTTGAATAGGTTTTTTGGTATCATGCCAACTTGTTTTGTTTACTGCAAGAAGCACGCGACCGTTTAACCCAAAGCAATCAGAACCCGGCACAAATATGAAACACATAAAATGTTTACAAAAACATAACATTAAGATAAGTTCATATTAGGTACAATTTAAGGTAAAATTAAAGTATGTAATTAATGTATTAATACAAGCAAATATTTATTTTTAATAAGTTTTGAACAAATAATAATACCGCTATACTGAACTTTAACAAAGTTTTTATGTAGTCACTTGATCTTTATGTAGTCCGAATGTGAAGTCAGAATATAACAGTTTTCGAGATATAGCAAAATTACTTTATATGCATTTTTAAAAAATATAAATTAACAAAATTATCTTCGAATATTGTATATCTCTTTTTTAGTTGAAAGATAATAGAATTACAGAAAAACCTCATATCGGCTGTAAAATGTTATCGAGAAATGACTTACATTTTGTGTGATACCTTAAAAACATTGCTTCTGTAAAAGCCATATGACTTCTTGCTGTTGTTAGTACGAAAGAAAAAATAAATAAAGATATGTCAGAAGCAATTACACGTGACTTTTAAATTGAAAAGTCATATGTTAAAAACATGTCGTCTAATAGCACTTTAAATATACAAAGTGTTAGTAACAATGAATGACTAAAACCTGTTGATTTTGTTTGCCTCACGTGATTATATTCTGCCTCTCTACCAAGTCACCCAACATTGCCTCATCATTCGCCTCTTGATAACTCTCTGTACAAATGGAGGTTGCAAAAGGGACTAAGACCATTTTAAAAGTAACCCAAATGCATAAAATAATTCAATTTTATATTACGACGTCCTAGGTGAGGACCATCTGATCTTGTAATAAAATACAGTAGAGTAATTCTGAACTATATTATCGTTATATGAATGAAGTACAATCTTAATCTGGAAATTTAGTCGAATAATTTCTGTTGGGTATTTGGGAGTAGTATGTGCGTTTAATGTTCAAACAAAAATATGTATCGTCAAAACTAAAAATATAACTTTAACGTAAGTGTATAACGCAGCAGGCCACTACATATTCGTACATACTTGAAGATTTTTCTTAATACAAACATAGAACACATTTCGTTGTTTCAAGTCAAAAATTGCGAATAGTTTTTTTTTAGATAAATGTGTTAATTATGGAAAATAAACAAATCTTTTTGTATAAACAAGTGCTAGTCCCTAATAATAGCTTTCATTGTAGATATTTTAGATTATTATATAATATGTAAATTACTTTTTAGCAAACAAATTCAAATCTATAAAGTTTTTGTGTCATTGTGTCAATTTTAGAGTTAAAATGTCAAATAAAATTTTGTATGTGTTGCTTATCTCAAGGTGAGTGTTAGGATCAAGAGTCGTTATCAAATAATAAGTTAAAATACTTATATTTATAATGAATTTGTTAGTTACGCTAGTTACACATTGGCTATTTCTAAAATTTAGTTATTAGACGTTAGTATTTTCAATAATCATTACATATAATCAAGGTTCGGAAAAAAACAGTACCTTATTATTTTGTACTGAACTTGCGCACATACAAAAGTTATTTATTTTTAAGTACCTAACTAAGTCGGAAACAAAGTTAGGTACACAAAGGCACAATAACAGGTTGAGAAGTGATATAGTCGGTCAAGTCCGACCATGTGATAGCCTTCACCATTGAGTTCAAATGTCTATTCTTTTTCTTGTATATATGCTTATTTTGTCATCATACAAACATTTTCTTATATACAGTGCAATCGCAATAGAGTGAACACTTGGTAATATGAACTACTTGATACTACGAACACCCGATTTTTTCCATTAGTTACTTTATAGAGTGAACAGTACCCAACTCAATAGAGTGAACTTTTGTTTTTCTTATACATAATTGAACAAACTCAATTATAGAAAACATCTTCTTCAACGGGCCATTAAAAAGGACAATTTAAACGAGTTTTTTAAACAATTAACACTCAAAGACGTCATTTGTATTCTAATGCTAACTTGGCATGAGTTGGAACCGAACATTATATAGTCAAGTCTTTTGGGTGATTCTGTGCAGATAGAAGAAGATAGTGACGACGACGAGGAAAATATACCGTTAAACATATTGCACAGGTCACTTCGGCAACAACATCTGGAAGAACTAAACGTATATGTATTAAATTTATTATTCGCATGAAGTTTTTACCATTGATGACATTATAGAATGGAACAATGCTGAAAGTTCATTTCCAATTTCTGCTGAAGGCGTTTCCGATGCCATTTCTGAGACTAACACTGACATCGAGGAAGTAGCAGTAGCCAAACCAGACATTACAGCAGCGCAGGCCGTGCAGATTTTTAAAAAAGCTATTGACTGCGCAGAAAATAACACAAACAATTACGAAAATATTTTAGTTTTGCATAAATTCCGCGATTTAGAGGCAAAATGCTTGTACAAAACAAAAAACTCTTGAAAATTACTTTACTCCTTTGTAATTATATAATAATATTTAATAAATATAGATGTTTTTTGTATAAAAAAGTGTTTTTTTATAGACTCTTTAGAGTGAACTTTTTCAATAGAGTGAACAGGCCTTGCACGAATTAGTTCACTCTATTGCGATTCCACTGTATTTAAGTTGTCTCTGTCATTAGGCCTTATATGAGAGTATTGTCAAATGTGGACCGATTGTCTCGAAATTGAGTAATTTTACTACAACTTATGCAAAAACAAGTAAGAAAGTGCTATACCCTTCACCACTAAGGTCAAAGGTGTTTTTTTCCTGTGTAAAGAGAAATATTTGCTAAATTTTGCCATCATACAAACATTTTCTCAAAACTTATATATTTAAGCTGTTTCCGTCATTTGGACTTATATGAGAGCTAGGGTCAAATGTGGAGCGATTTTCTCGAAATTTGGCAAATTGATTACAGTTGTTATAAAAATTATGTATGCAAAAAATAAACTTAAAATTCTCATTATCTTTATATGTACGAGCGTTTTAGTGATTTTTTTCACTAGTGCATTTTGACAGAAGAGTTTGTATGGGAGCTATGGTCTAATATGAACCGATTTTGAAATTTGGTACAGTGATTTAAGTTTGCATAAGCAGTACTTGTTTTAAATTTCATGAAAAAATATTGATATTTGTGTCCAATATATCAATTCCGGGAAGTGGGACCTATGGGAGGTACCATAAATAATGAACCGATGACGAATTTCAATAGCCACGATCCCACTGTCGAAAAAATGATCTGTGCCAAATTTTGTCAAATTATCTTTAGAATTGCGACCTGTACTTTGATTACATGGTTTAAATGGGGTCCAGCCCCCATGGACTCAGAAAGTGATTCTAAGCCTATTGATATACTAAAAGGTGGGTCTAATGCAAACATTTTTTTGTGTTACATACATCATCACAAACAATAATACCCTTTCACCCTATGGTGGTGAATTGCGATATGTACTTTGATTACAAGGTTTACATGGGGGTCCAGCCAACCAGACGGACGTTAAGTCGACCCAGGAAGTGATTATAGGTCTAAGACCAATATTTCTATACCATCAGCACAAACTTTAGATGCCCTTTCCACCTATGGTGGTGAAGGGTATAAAAAGAACGGTACATTAAAATAGTAATTTACGGATTTTTGAGTATTTTTGAGTTATCTTTAGAGTACTATAAAGTACTAAGTTAAGCATTTTTACTTGTGGCTGCGTTCGTAATATTTTGACAAAGAATTGTTGTTGTGCATTCATAAATTACTCGTAAATTTTCATAAATAAACCCCAAGAGAAAGTGATCAACCTACTCGAATTAGAAGTCAAAATCTTCAAGCATTTTACCAACTTGAAAACAGTCCATCAATTTGGAACTGCTGGTAAATTCTTTAAATTTTCAGGCATAGTACGTCGTCAATTGTGTATGTATTGGTTACACAATTTTCTATGATATACATATAAATATAAGCAGAGTACTTTATATTTTTCATCAACGAAGTACGCTATTTTTAGTGTACTTCGTGAAAGTTCGTTATGATAAAAGTTGTGTATTTCAACTGGTACTCTAAAATGTTAAGGTAAATATACTTAAATTGAACACTTTGTAACGTATGTGTATTTATACCGAACTTGACTAAGTACTGTACGGTACCAAAAAATAAAGTACTTCTGAGTATTTTTCGAACATTGCAAATAATATAATAACTCTTCGATGGTGGAAGAAAGCTATATGATCAGGACAGAAATTACAATTCTTCACAAATACAACTTTCAATAGTTTTCAAAATCATAACACTGTGCTAGTTGAAAAAACTGACAAACGGGACCCCTAGGGTCGATTATGCTGAATCCAATGATGCTTACCGTTTGTTTAGATTAGCTCTACTTTTTAAATTATTCTTATAAAATTATTTGAATATCTTTATCTTTAAATATTTAACATTTTCTTTTTAACACTTACTTTTTGTTTTTAGATTGCCGCCCTTGATATTGTTCATTATATTATTATGCATCAAATCGTCACAGTCAAGATTTGTAAGTATTATACTATTATATAACATTTTAATTTGTACATTGTACATCTTAAACAATTAAGTGTAATTTAAGCAATTTAAAAGTTAGAATGTCTGGAATTTTCCATTTCTTATGACAATAATACTAGTCAAAACTTCCAGACATTCAAACAGATCCTTAATGTCATTTAAAATATGAAAATTTGTTTAAGTTTGGTGAACGATTAAAAAGACAAAATGGAGCAAACATGTATCTGTCAGCAAGTTCGATTATACCCGGAGGTGAGGGCGATGATCCCAACGAATGGAGTGATTGGAGTTCTCCTTCTGAGTGCTCAAGATCGTGTGGAGGTGGTGTTTCATTCCAGACAAGAGAATGTTTGAGGACTGAGTAAGTTTTAAATTACATTTTTTTTTTCATTTTATGATTATTACACAGGTCAACAAGATTTTTGGGCACGAGGTTTGTTGAACAAAATTAGATAACTTTGGTCTGCTTGGTCCAAAAGTAAAATTGTTTTTTTTTTCGAGTTAGCCCTAGTTTTCGTGATATATTTTTTCCGAAAGAGTGTTTTTTTGCCAATAGTATTAACATAACTCAAAAACGGAAACACGAAATTCCAGAACAACTTTATCTTTAAGTTCTCCTCACACATTTCTTAATCAGCCCTAGTAGTTTTAGAGATATCTTGGGACTTACTTAAATTGCCTATATTTACAACCTATTAAGGTCAAAGGCCGAGCATATTTTAGAATTCCATGCTCTTTGATCTTGTGCGCATATTTTCCAATTTCGAAGGGCAAACTTTGATAGATTTTCCTCTACTTAGTCTTCCCATCAAAGTTTCTGACGTCCTCTCCTAAGGACCTTTTTGATAGAAGCCAGAAGTCCTAATCCATATTTTTGTAGTTCTTATGGGAGAACTCGCGGTCCATGTTAGCTCACTACATTAACTGTTGTTAACGTAGTTGCCTGGTTAACTAGAGCCCACAAGAAAAAGTTATGATAATTTTCGGATTCAGCTGACAAAATTTATCTAAGAACTATACCAAATTTATCTAAGAACTATACCAAATTTATCTAAGAATTATCCCACAGTTGAGATGAAGGATAACCAAGATAAATCTGGTTAACTAGAGCCCACTAGAAAAAATTGTAATAATTTTCGGATTAAGCTGACAAAGTTTATCTAAGAATTATCCCAAAATGATTAAAAATATTTTTCCTTAACAATAATAATTTTTGCGAACCACTCTAATGTACTACAAATCTGTAATATATTAAGCAAATACTCTATAATATAAAGATGTTACTTATATACATTGATTGATTGGGACTTTTCGAATATACCATACGCCAAGTCTATTCGAAAAGTCTCATAAAAAAGAGAATATACCGCTTTTACTCTAATTCGGAAACAACTAATAGGGACGGTTGCCAAATGAGAGAAATCTAAGGCACACACGCGGGCTCATGAAATGTATGTTTGTTTGTGTGTTGTTCATTGTTCTTTATTCACTTTAATTTCACTTTCGGCAAAAAATGTATGGAGTGCAATAACTTTATATTGTAGAGTCTTTGATATAAATATTTTTAATAGAAATGTTTAAATATTTCATATAGTCCTAATAGTATGGAAGCTTTATGTACGGGAGGAAATCGTAAATATTTCTCTTGCAATACACAAGACTGTCCAGAAGAAGAAGAGCCTGATTTTAGAACACAACAGTGCTCCCGCTTTAATAATCAAGCTTTTGATGGAATTTTCTACGAGTGGGTTCCTTATACAAATGCTCCAAATCCCTGTGAGTTAAATTGTATGCCAAAAGGTGAACGTTTCTATTATCGCCACAAGGCTAAAGTTATTGATGGAACACGATGCAATGATCAAGATCTAGACGTGTGTGTCGACGGACAATGTCAACCTGTGGGTTGTGATATGATGTTAGGTTCGGATGCCAAAGAAGACAATTGTCGCAAATGTGGAGGTGACGGAACAACATGTCGTACTATTGCCGATAGATTTACTACCAACAATCTCGCAGCTGGTTACAATGATCTGCTGTTGATACCAAGTGGTGCTACCAACATTCGTATTCAAGAAACAGTGCCGTCAAACAATTATCTAGCTTGTCGAAACTTGAGCAGTCATTATTATTTGAACGGAAACTGGCGAATTGACTTTCCAAGACCAATGCTTTTTGCCGGTTCATGGTGGAATTATCAAAGAAAACCCACAGGCTTTGCAGCACCAGATCAGTTAACATGCAGAGGCCCCATAACTGAATCGGTTTATATTGTCATGTTGGTTCAAGACAAAAACGTTAGTATTGACTATGAGTATAGCATCCCACAATCAGTGAGTTCAAGTACACCTGATGTATATACATGGACCCACATGGAATACGAACCCTGTAGTGCATCATGCGGCGGTGGTACTCAGACACGTGCAGTTACTTGTAATAATCGACTTAATCTCGAAGAGGTTGATCCAAGTTTTTGTGATGAAAAGTCAAAGCCTGCCGAGAGTCAGGAATGTGGCACTGAACCATGTGCTCCTCACTGGGTTAATGGTGAATGGGGAAAGTGTTCTAAAGGTTGCGGATCAGATGGTATTCAAAACCGTACTGTCACTTGCGAGCGAGTTTCCGAAACGGGGGAGCATACTGTTGAAGAAGATGCTGTATGCTTGGAAAAAGTTGGTAACAAACCCGCTAATCAACAGGAATGCAATCGTGATATCAAGAACTGTCCAAAATACCATTTAGGTCCCTGGTCTCCTGTAAGTAAATCAACTTCATAAAATATGTATTATATGTATAATTTTAAAATCAAAATTAATTTAATTTCAGTGTGATAAATTATGCGGAGAGGGAAAACAAAAAAGAAAAGTGACTTGCTATATAGAGGAAAATGGTCGAAAAAAGGTTTTAAGTGACGATGAGTGCATAGAAGAAAAGCCAGAAACTGAAAAGACTTGTATGTTGACACCTTGCGAAGGTGTTGACTGGATAATATCGCCTTGGAGTGGTGTAAGTATAAATAAGATAAACATTTTTTTTACAATTTATAAATATTAATACCTTTTTAGTGCGAAGCTTGCGGACAGACAGTAGAAACGCGTACTGCAATTTGCGCATCAAAATCTGGAAAGGTTTATGACGATGAATTTTGTGCTCCTGAAACCCCATTACTGTCCAGACCTTGTGAATCAAAAAAATGTAAAACTCAGTGGTTTACATCCGAATGGAGCAAATGCTCGTCACATTGTGGCAAAGGCATTCAGTCGCGTTTAGTACTTTGTGGCGAATTTGATGGCAAAACTATAACTAAGGTAACCGATGAATCACAATGCGATGCAACAACAAAACCTGAAGCTGAACAAGAGTGCGAAGGGGATGAAAAGGAATGCCCTGGTCAATGGTTCACTGGACCATGGGGCTCATGTACTAAACCTTGTGGAGGAGGCGAAAGACAACGAGAAGTCTTGTGTCTTGCAAATGGCACAAAGTCCAGTAATTGCGATGAATCAAAAATCGAATCATTGTCTGAAAAATGCAATACTCACGCGTGCACTGAAGATGAAGTCATGCCCGTTGAAAGCACGGATAAACCGGTTACTGATGAAGATTATGATGAAGATTGTGAAGATGATGAGGACGAAACTGATGTGAAGTTTGTAACTGATGCTATGAGTGAAGATCTCAAGATTTCTGATGGAGTTGATTTGGATGAGGTGTCCACAATATCTTCATTAATGACAGATGATTTAATGTTAAGTGATAGTACTCCATCTATAGATACCACAGAAGATGAAAGTTCAATCAATACTTCTCTTACTACTGAGGAAGGTTCAGGAGATCAGTATGGAAGTACAGATATATCAAGCATAGCCACAGAAAGTAGTGGAGATGACACGGATGTAACAACTGAGACATACTCTACCGATATCTCAAGATCTACAGGATTTGAAACTACAGAATCAGATTCTACTCAGTCCTCTGGATCATCTTCCGCTGAATCTTCATCTCTCTCAACAGCTGATTCTTCATCAACTGAATCCTTATCAACACAATTTTCATCCACAGAATCTTCATCGACAGTTGATAGTATCTCGTCTTCTACCGACATTTCTAGTAGTACAGACAAATCTGAAAGCACTGATGAAACCGATATAACTGAGACAACAAATAGTCCAGTCACATCGGATTCGACAACAGAGTCTGAAGACAAATCTACTGTATCCGGAATTACTGACATATCAGAAACAACAGATATTTCTAAATCTACTGAATTATCTACTGAATCATCAGACATTACAGATACATCTGCATCTACTTTGGCATCTACTGATATTTCAGAAACTACTGATATTTCAAAAACAACTGATATTTCAGAAACAACTGATATTTCTGGAACAACTGATATTTCTGAAACAACATTATCATCTTCAACCGATAATTATGAATTCTCAATTTCTACAGATGCGTTAGAGACAACTGTCTCTCAAGATATTTCCACATCTTCAGAATCATTATCCACCACAGATGGTTCTACTGAATCATCGTCCACCACCGACGGTTCTACGGAGTCATCTTCAACCACAGACGAATCAACGGAATCATCTTCCACCACAGACGAATCAACGGAATCATCTTCCACCACTGATGAATCAACGGAATCATCTTCTACCTCAGATGATGATTCTACAGAATCATCTTCCACTACAGATTATTCTACAGAATCATCTTTAACCACAGATGATTCATCATCCACCACAGACGGATCTACAGATTCATCTTCCACTACCGATAATTCTTCAACAGC
Organism: Stomorhina lunata; assembly: GCA_933228675.1. Taxonomy (NCBI): domain Eukaryota; kingdom Metazoa; phylum Arthropoda; class Insecta; order Diptera; family Rhiniidae; genus Stomorhina; species Stomorhina lunata. Next base: position 179,909,678 of record OW121740.1, read on the forward strand.
AACAGATGTAACGGAATCTGCAGGAACTTCCTCTTCAACACAGTCAGATATTTCGACATCAAATCCATCAAGTGATTCAACCGTTTATTCCTCTACAGATTCTTCAGATGTTACAGAATCTTCTGTTTCTACAGACGTCACATCTACAGATGATTTAATAACGACATCTTCGTCAAGTTCTTCTGATTCTTCAGACACGACAGAATTTAATGAAATAATGTCTTCATCAGAAATTTCCACAGTTTCTGATGTTACCGCATCTACTGATTCTTCCTCCATTGATACTTCTTCATCTACTGATATTTCGGCAGCGTCAGAATCAACAGAAACATTAATTACAGATACAGATAATTCAAGTGCAACCTCGGAAAGTACTGAAGAATCTACAGAGTCATCTGGCACTACATCTTATAGTACTAGTGCTACAGGATCTACTTCAAGTTCCGAAACTACAGATTCATCAAGTGATGTGGATGAAACGACAGACTCCTCAACGCTTATCACAACAGATATTGTTAGTACAGATGTTACAGAAGGAAGCAGTGAAGCCACTGTTCAAACATCTTCCGAGAAAACTTCTGATGAAACAGACACTACTGAAGAAGTACCCTACAGTACATCAACGTCTTCTGATATTTTCGATTCTACTACTGACGGTTCAGGTGATGAGACACTTTCAACAGGTGAATTTACAACCGTTGATATATGGACAACAGATGAGGACTATGAAAAGAGTACACCAAATACATTGGAGGCAGCAATTACCAAAGAATCTAAATCTAAAAAATGCAAACCTAGAAAATCGAAAGATTGCAACAAAACTGAGTACGGTTGTTGTCCTGACGGTAAAAATATTGCTAAAGGTCCTTTCGATGAAGGTTGTCCAATTGCTAAGACTTGTGCTGAAACTGAGTTTGGCTGTTGTCACGATGGCTTATCTCCAGCCGGTGGTAAAAACTTTGAAGGATGTCCCAAATCTCAATGTGCCGAAACTCTGTTTGGATGTTGTCCAGACAAATTTACTCCTGCTGAAGGAGAGGATAATGAAGGGTGCCCAGAACCAACTACACTACCTCCAACCACTACTACTGAGCTCCCAGAAGATGAAACGACGCAACATTCAGAAACCGAATATGCTGAAACAGAGAGCACCGACATTTCGGAAACAAAAGATATGTACGACACAACGAGTATTTCAGAAACTACAAAATTGCCTGAGGGTGAAGTACAATCATGCTCCTTTAGCGAATTTGGTTGCTGTCCAGATGGACAGACTGCGGCTTCGGGCCAGAACTTTGCTGGTTGTAATGATGTTGTTGACCCACGTGATTGTAGAAACTCTATATTCGGATGCTGTCACGACGGTCGAACATCAGCTTCCGGGCCAAATATGGAAGGATGTCCGGCATGTACATTCGAACCATATGGTTGCTGTCCAGATAACGAAACTCCAGCACATGGTCCATTGGGTGAAGGTTGCTGTTTAAGTTCACCGTATGGTTGTTGTCCAGATAATATTAATAGCGCTCGTGGTCCTAATTTCGAAGACTGTAACTGTATATATGCTCCATATGGCTGCTGTGCAGATAATAAAACAGCTGCACGCGGTCCTAATAGTGAGGGATGTGGTTGTGAATTTTCCAAATTTGGTTGTTGTCCTGATAAGCTCACAGCCGCACAAGGCCCGAAATTCGAGGGATGTTCTTGTCACACACTGCAATTTGGTTGTTGTCCTGACGGTATTACGGTTGCTCAAGGTCCCCATCACTATGGCTGCCACTGTTCTCAAACAGAATTCAAATGTTGTCCTGATGACTCAACACCAGCAAAGGGCCCTAACAATGAGGGTTGTACTTGCTTGGAAAGCAAGTATGGCTGCTGTCCTGATGGCGTTACATCTGCTCAAGGCAACAAGTTTGAAGGATGCGAAAATGTTAAAGAACCTCCACAGTTGTCGTGTAAATTGCCCAAAGAAACAGGTTCATGTGGAAACTTTAGTATTAAGTTCTTTTTTGATACATCATATGGCGCTTGTGCCAAATTCTGGTATGGCGGATGCGAAGGAAATGGCAATAGATTTGATTCCGAAGGCGAATGTAAAGAAACTTGTCAAGACTTTAAAGGCAAAGATGCATGTCTATTGCCAAAAAGTCAAGGTCCCTGTACTGGTTATATTACAAAATGGTACTTTGATGCTGAACGTGGACGTTGTGAGGAATTCAAATATGGCGGATGTTATGGCACCAACAATCGCTTCGACAGTCTGGAAGAATGTCAGTCCTTATGTACAATTAGCGAAAGTGTTCGTAAGTATATACAAGCAAGATATTAATTTGAATCTATTAATGACTTTTGTAATTGCAGCAACTTGCGAACAGCCTATGGACCAAGGTCCATGTGAAGGTAACTTTGAACGCTGGTTCTATGATAACACTACCGATACATGTCGGGCATTCACATATGGTGGCTGTAAGGGTAACAAAAATAATTATCCAACCGAACATGCCTGTAACTATCACTGCAGGCAGCCAGGAGTACATAAAGGTTTGTTTATTAGTTAACAATTGATAAATAAAAAAATTTAGTTTAAACAAACATACATATGTATATAAAAGAGGAGAGTCGAGTTGTACGGAAGTAGGAAAATCAAAAATTGAAAGAACAGATATGATTCTAGGAAGAACTTTGCAAATAATCTTTAGTTCTAAATTTGAAAATGCGAAAATTAAAAATTTGTTAGCATTTGATACCAATCGTTGAGGCCTTATGCTCCACTGGGAGTCAAGGATAACAGAGGAAGATATTAATCGTATCTTCGGTAATGTTTGTTATACCTATTATTAGAATCACTTCTGTGCCTAATATTTTGAACCGAAAAAACGACTCGCCTATTTATAAACATATATGTCCAAGTGGTTTTGTTATTTAAAATTTGTCCATGATTTTTGAAGATTAAAAGATATTAAAGATTTAAAAATAATGGACAAGAATTTGAAATATTAAAATCGCTTTTTAGACTAGCACTAGCTTAGGCATTATGCATTATGTATTAAGTAATGACATAAATACAATTTATTTTTAATTTTTATTTGGTGATGGTATGCAACTTTTACAATTATACAATACATATATCTTCCCTCCCCTTTATGCACTTTGCTTTCTTGCCTGCTATTATTAACATTTGCTTCAAAATATGCACGTGTATGCACCCTCACGACTCTTAGATTATTGCTCAGAACCTAAGAAAACTGGTGACTGCACCGAAAATCACGCACGTTGGCATTATTCCGAGACTGATAAAAAATGCATGCCTTTCTATTACACTGGTTGTGGAGGAAATAAAAACAATTTCCCATCATTGGAATCATGCGAGGATCATTGCCCCAAACAAGTTGGTAAGGTTAATTCATTTGGAATACGAACAAACAATCATACTTATACATACACACATAAATATGTGAACATTCATTTACTCATTAATGCTATGACATATTGCGGTCAGTGTTGTAGCTTCAAGTCGATGTCTGCACATGTGATGGATTTTTAAATTAGCCATTTATTAAATTTGAAAATTTTTGTTGCATTTAGCCAAGGATATATGTGAAATTCCAGCTGAGGTTGGAAAATGTACTAATTATGAACCAATGTGGTACTACGATACGAAAGATCAACGCTGTCGACAATTCTATTATGGTGGTTGCGGTGGCAATGAAAACAAATTTACCTCTGAGGAAGCTTGTTTGCAAAGATGTGAAAAACAACCTGAACCTGCACCTGCACCCGAAGAGGTATATAAGCCACAGCCTGAGCCAGTGCCTGAAGCAGTTCGACCACCAGTTACAAGTATTGATGTGTGCGATGAGAGAGCAGATCAAGGAGAGTGTGGAAACTATACGTTGTGGTGGCACTTTGACAAAGAACATTCTGTTTGTCGCCAGTTCTATTACGGAGGATGTGGAGGTAACGGAAACAGATTCGCCAATCAAGAAGACTGCGAAAGACGATGTGTTAGTGAAGTACCAAGAGCACCCGAAGTATCAAGACAACCCGAAGTCCGGCCTGAACCAGAACCCGAAAAAACGCACGAGGAAAATGTGTGCATATTACCTGAAGACACTGGTGACTGTGATAATTATGAACAATATTGGTATTTCGATACAGAAAAATCGCTTTGCTCCATGTTTTACTATGGCGGTTGCGGAGGTAATGGAAATCGTTTTAAATCAAAAGAAGAATGTCTTAGCCATTGTGCTCCTGAATCTGCTCCTGAACCTGCTCCCGAGGCTAGTCCGGAAGTTGATGACAGTCGTAAATGTTTCTTGCCAGTGGCACCTGGTAACTGTTCAGATTATCAAGTTCGTTGGCATTACAATAGTATAGATGGCGTCTGTGACCAATTTGTGTATACAGGATGTGATGGAAATATTAATAACTATGCAACAGAAGACGAATGTGAAGATGAATGTTTCCCAGTTCAGAAAACATGCGAATTGCCTCCGCTACGAGGCACCTGCAACGAAAGTATGATCAGATGGCATTACAACCAAGAAACGGGAAGTTGTAGTGAATTCGAATTTACTGGCTGTCGAGGTAACAGAAACAATTTTGTAACCGAGCAAGAATGTATGACAAGTTGTGGAAATGTTGAACCACCTGCACCAGTAAGTTATTTTTATGGTTATTAATTATTAAAAAGGGATAAGCTAGTGTTTTACAATTTAATTTAGACATATTCCGTATGCGATCTACCATTGGAAGCCGGTGAATGCGATAACAGTACTACAGCTTGGTATTACGATAACGAAAATATGATATGCGTAGCATTTACCTATACAGGATGCGGAGGTAATGGTAATCGCTTCCAATCACGAGAGCAGTGTGAACGTCAGTGCGGTGAATTTAAGGGAGTTGGTAAGTTTAAGTTCTGTTTACTATATAATTCTTAAAGACGGTAAGTAATATACTTGAGCTTCGCTTAGACGTCTGCAATGAGGAAGTGTCAAGCGGCCCCTGCCGGCAATGGCAAACGCGCTATTACTATGATAAGCGAACTCGTACCTGTGAGCCATTTACCTATGGTGGTTGTCAAGGTACCGGTAACAAATTTGAAAATCGTGGAGAATGTGAATCTGTGTGTATAATTGGACAAGAGCCTACTTTCTCACATAACAAAGGTATAAAAACTTTCAACATAACGTCAAATGATCTAATTCTTATATTATGAGTTCAGATATCTGCAAACAACAAGTGGATGTGGGACGTTGTAGTGGCCCTTCGGTGACTGAACGTCGTTGGTATTATGATGATGCCCGTGGCAATTGTATTTCATTTATATATTCCGGTTGTGCAGGCAATCAAAACAATTTCCGCTCATATGAATCTTGTTACAATTTCTGCTCAAGTAAGCCCAGTTTGCCTATATGGGCCCAAGTTAGATAATATTTTTACCACCTCTTGGCACAATCATTTTGAGCATACACTATTGAGAGCACATACACAATATTTCCACACATTTTTCTTATTGCACTTTATAAAATATGTATCCTTTATTCCTATCTATTTTTGATTTTAGACTATATATTTATATATGCTATATAGTTAGTTAATTGCACGTTCATAACATACATATAATGTAAGATGCACGCTAATGTAAGATGATGACTAGGTTTGAAATTATTACTTATTAATGGTTATTTCTGTAAATTAGATAACTCCAATTTGGATTCATTCGCTAAAAAAAACACTGTTCTATAAAATTTCTTTCGCAGAACCAGAAATTTCAAATGAAGTTTTACCTAACCGCTGCGAAACATATGAAAATGAATGTAGTTCTCTATCCTGTCCTTATGGACTTAATCGTATTCCGGTTGATGACAATGAATGTCAACGTTGTGAATGTAATAACCCATGTTCCGATCATCAATGTAGTGAAGAAGAGCAATGTGCTGTTGAAGTATCTTCGGAAATACCTGGAGAATTCATACCCATTTGCCGACAAATAAACAAACCCGGGGTATGTCCTCAACTGACTGCTAACGATGGCGTTTGTGGACGAGAATGCTATACGGATGCTGACTGTAGGGATGATAACAAATGCTGTAGCAATGGCTGTGGTTTCGTTTGTGTTCGTCCAACACCACCTACCATGCGCACAACTGCACATACAACTGCAGCCCCGGTTGTTGTTTATCCAGGAGAAGTTCGAGTTGCATTGGTTCCAAAACAAAAGCCGGAATTAGATGTACAAACTCCGATGGGTGGCATTGCAGTTCTTAGATGTTTTGCTACAGGTAACCCAGCACCCAATGTAACCTGGTCTCGTAATAATGTAGTGGTAAGTGATATTTTAAATAATTTTCATTAGTTTTTACTCATTTGGTGAATGATTATATGTAACCCGGTCTATTAAAGGTGGCTTATGACTCAAAAAGAAAATTTCAAGAAATTAGCTAATTTTTCGAAATTTTTAGCCAATTTTTCGAAATTTTAAACTAATTTTTTGAAATTTAGTTTTTGAGTAACTTTTCATAGACCGGGTCACATATACATAAGTTAAACTGTAATCGGCGACAAATCGACCGATCGTTATAATCACTGGTCGGCGCAAAGAGACAGAACAAAAAATAGTCGGCAGAGTTGCCGTTTTTTTTTATACTTTTAACTAAAATAAGCATTTTTCCGATGTGTAGCTCTAACGTTTAAAATCAAGGTTTTCTACTCCATTTTTATCACAAATTTTTCTATAGAAAATTTTTTGATCAAAAATTTTTCTATAGAAAATTTTTTCATCAAAAATTTTTCTATTGAAAATTTTTTCATCAAAAATTTTTCTATTGAAAATTTTTTTTATCAAAAATTTTTCTATAGAAATTTTTTTTATCAAAAATTTTTCTATAGAAATTTTTTTTTATCAAAAATTTTTCTATAGAAAATTTTTTTTATCAAAAATTTTTCTATAGAAAATTTTTTTTATCAAAAATATTTCTATAGAAAATTTTTTATCAAAAATTTTTCTACAGAAAATTTTTTATCAAAAATTTTTCTACAGAAAATTTTTTATCAAAATTTTTTTATCAAAAATTTTCTTTATTTAAAATTTTTCTATAGAAATTTTTTTTCAATAGAAAATTTTTTTATCAAAAAATTTTCTATATTTTTTTAACAAAACTTTTTCATATTTTTTGATCAAAAGCTTTTCTATACAAAATTTTTTTATCAAAAATTTTTTCTAAGAAAAAGTTTTATTAAAAATTTTTCGATAGAAAATTTTTTTATCAAAAATTTGTTTATGAAAATTTTTTTATCAAAAATTTGTTTATGAAAAATTTTGTATCAAAAATTTGTTCATAGTAAATTTTTTAATCAAAAATTTTTCTAAGTAAATATTTTTTCAAAAATTTTTCTATAGAAAATTTTTTTTCAAAAAGAAGAGTATTCGCATTTGATCCCAAATCATTTATTAATTAATATAACAGACCAATTTGTTGATAAAAAGCCAAAAAATGTTTATGGTTTATGAACATAATTCTTAAAAGTTTTGTTTGTAAATTTAGTAATAATGCGAGGTTTTCGATCTGTCTAAATTGGGAATAATCCTTCTGAAGAGATGGCTTAACCAACCATCGAAACGCGTCGAGGAATTTGCTTTCTCCGCAAACATTTTTTGGTTTTTTATCAATAAATTGGTATGTTACCAGATTTGTTATCAAATGCGAATACTCTTCTTTTTGAATAATATTTACATCCCAACTATTTTGTTATTTTTTGAAAATTTTTTTATCAAAAATTTCTCTACAGAAAATTTTCTTAGAAAAATTTTTCTATAGAAAATTCTTTGATCAAAAATTTGTTTTGTCAAACATTTTTTCTATGGAAAATTTTTTTATCCAAAATTTTTCTACAGAAAAATTTCTTACAAAAATTTTTCTATAGAAAATTCTTTGATCAAAAATTTTTTTATCAAACATTTTTTATGGAAATTTTGTTTATCCAAAATTTTTCTATAGAAAATTTTTGGATCGAAAATATCTAAAAAATATAAAAATCTAAAATTGTTTAATATTAGAATTTATTTCTGCTTTGAAAAATATTCCCAATATTTACAAAAATATTCCCAATGTTTACAAAAAAAAAATAGTGTCGTGGCAACAATGTTCGAGATTATATTTCTTTGTTGGATTTTGATTTGTTTCTTGCCTATTTTGTTAACTCTGTTAACATCCAAATTGCAACTGTATGATTTTAATACTCATTGTCATGAGTTTTATTAATGATCGTGGTATTTACGAAAATTAAAAAACTTCATCGGCTGCTGGTGGTATGGGCTGCCTACTCCTGGTTATAATACTTTGTATTTTAATTATAATTAATTCCAATAATTCTTGTTGTCAAAAGAAATAAAAAAAAATACCTTTTACTTCCCAGGTTGACACCAATCAAGGTCGTTATGTTTTAACATCAAGTGGTGATTTGACAATTGTCCAAGTAAGACAGACGGATAGTGGATCTTATGTATGTGTGGCTAGTAATGGACTAGGAGAACCTCAAAGACGTGAAGTTGAATTACAAGTAACAGGTTAGTATTGTTAAGTTTTCATTGAATTGCTTTTTGGTGTTGGTACTTATTTATAATGTTTTAACAATTCAATCAAATTGTTTGTTGTTTTGCGCATGCATTTGTTTGATGTTATATTTAAACTAACAAATATAGAGCCTGTTAATATGCCTGCTTATGTGTATGGTGATAGAAATGTAACTCAAATAGTGACTCTAAATAGACCTGCTGTAGTACGTTGTCCAGCAGGTGGTCATCCTGCACCTATGGTACATTGGTGGCGTAATCGTAGTCGTTTGCCTCTGGTCAGTCAACGTTTTGAATTGGCCCGTGATTACTCATTAACATTCCGCTCAGTTCAACTTTCTGATCTGGGTCCTTACACTTGCGAAGCCTGGAATCGTTTGAGCAGACGACCGGCATCAATCAAAGTAACATTGCTTGCTGTTGGTCCGGCTCGCGCCATTACCAATGACGATGCGCAATATTTACAATATATTATCGAACCACCAAAGGCACCCGTAACTCAACGTCCTTCATCGCCTTATCGTCCCACAAGACCTCCTGCAATTCCCCCACCTTATGTACCAGCAAGTAAGTTTAACGTTATAAAATATGTAATCCAAAAAAATACATCATAACATACATTAATACATATGTACATATTTACATAACATACATATAATATGCACGCAAGAGTTTGAAATTTACACGTTAATTTATTTGCATTTGAAGCTTTTTCAAGAGACCAGAAGTTTAATTGATTATGTATTTTTTTATCTTTTACTTAGTTCCGGTTAATGCTGTTATTGGAAAGGATCCTAACAACCAATATACGCCTGGTTCCTCAATCGCGTTAGGATGTTCTGTACAGGGCTACCCTAAGCCGAACGTAACCTGGATAAAGGATTCTCTTCCATTATTACCCAGTGAGAGAATACAAATATCAGTTGGTATGTATACCCTTAGTAGCATTAAAATTAAACTTATGATACATTTAAGTCATTTCGTAGTTGCTTTTTTTTTAATCTAAATCTGCGACCGGCAAAAGCTTGCCCGTGGGCATTTATCTTTTCTATTTTCGTACATATTAATCACACAGATACGAAAAAGTTAATAATTGTTTATCCAAAGACTCTATAATAGACTTGTCCAAAAACACATACATATTTGCATTTCTGGTAAGCAGCTTCAAAAGCTCTTTGAAAGGTCAGTATTCTTCATGTGCTCGAGCAAACAATTCTAATCTGGCAGCACTGAATTTTAAAGGCCAGTGGCTTCTCAAAGACAATTTTATATAACTGTAAGCGGGACAAACATAGTTGCGTCTCGATCATACATAGTGTGTCGGTGTGAAAGCTCAAAAGCTCTTTTGTTAAAGTTTTACATTGTGCTGTAGAGCTGGACGGCTCCGCTTTATAATATAAAGATATTGCATTTGCAAACATTAATTTGCCGTATGGTCTTTTCCATAAGTACCATAAAATATTCAATGTTTAATATCTAAGAACTTTATCATAGCTTAAAAAATTATCATTTAAATGCAATATATAAATAGTTAAAATATAAGAGGAGTTTTATTCAGATCCAATGGTTATTTGAGGGTTAATTTCTAAAAAAATATAAAAGAAATAAGCTTTGAGAAGTATATTTTAGCAAGCATATTACACATATTTAAATACTTCTTTGCCAGTTTTAAGCTAGAATCATTTTGAGCCCATGGGGACGAAAGGGTTAATTTGTATATAAATGTAATTTATGGCTTCTTTGAATGAGTTTTTAAATTTTCATTGAAATATAACAATAAAAACATGCAATTTTTAGTACCTTTTTTTTAAAATTTCATATATAAAAAACTTTAGTTTTGACCCTGGTAATAAAAGGGTTAATTATATCCGATTTCAACCAAATTTTTAAGATATATTTCTATCCTTTGAAGCAATAATAATTTCAGTTCTGCTTATAAAAACTGCTAATTTATAAGAATTTACGTGTTTTTTTTTGTAATTTTGATAAAAAAATTGGGTTTTTGTCGAAATTCTTTGATTCTAAGTCGCAGTTACGGCTAAGCCGTTAGAGATATCGATCTAATTCTTTCTTTGCAGAAATTTTCGGGGTGTTTTAAATAACTTTCAAATTTTTTTTTTTTTTTTACTTTTTTCTAATTCATTTAACAAGCTATTGAAAAAACCAAAAAAAGAAGTTTTGAAAATGGTATGATAAAAAATTACTTATTTTCTTCCTTTTAAAAGTGATATAACGTCAGCCCATTGTAATAAAAATAGGTTTTTATTTATCTTATGGTCTCAAAAAAGTAAAACCAGTCAAACTTTGTTAGAAGACTCTCCTGAGCATATGCTCAGGAGAGTCTTCAAGGATGTAGAATATTTGGAAAACCCTTTATAATTAGGAAAGTTTTCAACCGATTTTAACACTCTGTAACTTTTTTTAGTTTTTTTTTTGAATTCTTTTGGATAACCCTTGTTAATTGGGAAAGCTTTCAACCGATATTAAGGTCTTATATCGTTGGAAAGCTTATTTAGTTACCATATATTTTGAGAAAAAAATCTGAAGAAAAAATCTAAAGAAAAAATCTAAAGAAACTGCTCATTTGTCCCATTTAACTTCTTCTTCTGTCATCCTTGACTCCCAGTGGACTGATAGGGCCTCAATAAACCTTTTATATCGAACTCTATTGCGAGATGTTAGGTATATGTCATTCCATGAATAGTTTGCTGCTTGCAACTCCGCATCTATTAACCTTCTCCACATTCTAGCAGGTGCACCAACACGACGGCCACTACCCTGTGGATTCCAACAAAGGGCTTGTCGAGCAATATTGGTATATTCTTAGCGTGTGGCCTATACAACGCCATTCCCTTTGACATACTTCTACAGAAGTAGGGATTTGGTTTGTCGCGTTTAGTAGATCTTAATTTTACGTGCGATCCGTCCACCATATATTAAGAATTTGCCGCAAGCATTTCATTGCAAAGGTTTTGTAGACGCTTATCGATGGCATTTGTGCGTTTTCAAGTTTCGTAACCGTAATACATGGATGGAGTTGACATTCGAGTTGAATATTCGTAATATAATTATAGTTGACATTTGCGAGATTTCCAAATAGCTCGAAGAATTCCAAATGCAGATTTCGCCTTATTAATATGAGATTCAATATCTTTGTCGGCCTCCTTTTGTAGATACCAAACTACCAGGATAATAAAAGGTACCTACAGATCCAATAACCTCGTTATCCACATCGATTTGTGTCGACGGATTTGCGCCGGAGTAAAGATTTTCACCCGAGTAAAGAAACACAGTATTTTCGTTCGGCACTTCCCCTTGCCCTGTCCATTTTGCTCTTTGCACCGCCAGCAAATCGATTTTATAACGCAACATTTCGCGCCTTAGCTGTTCTAATTTGCCAGTTTCGTATAACGTGCGCACTTTCCATGTCGCATAGTCCGAGTCCGATATCTTCGGATACAATTGGTTTCATTCATCATAATGTTTTTGCAATCTTTGTGCCAGCTGCCGTAGTAGGGGGATTTCTCTCATGATTACCCCTTGGAGTAGTATATTCTGTAATGTTGTTTCTTTCCATGCTTAAAACATCGTAAGTGCTTAGTGGATGGGTGATGAGTCCAAAGCAATGTTGGGCAAAACCTCTCTGATTCTCTCTTATTTTGTATTTTGCTACCGAGGGTAGCGAGGGTTAGCAAAATATAAAATCAGAGAGACTTTGTCCAACATTGGTCCAAAGACACGAGCCACTTTTGCATAGCGAGCCGCTCGATCCGATACAGACGCTGAATTTTCGTACTTTACCAAGTACAATTTTCTTAGACCCTTATAACTATATATAACTGGGATGACCAAATTTTGTCGTCAAGTCGGTACGCTTTCCCGATATTCTATCTAAATGAAACTTTGTTTTTGGGTTATCTCCCTTATTTTGTATTTTGCTACCCCGAGGGTTAGCAAAATATAAAATCAGAGAGACTTTGTCCAACATTGGTCCAAAGACACGACCCACTTTTGTATAGCGAGCCGCTCGATCCGATACAGACGCTGTATAACTATACAGACGCCTTATAACTATATATAACTGGGATGTCCAAATTTTGTCCTCAAGTCGGTACGCTTTCCCGATATTCTATCTAAATAAAACTTTGTTTTTAGGTTATTAGGGTAAAGTGTTAAAATTTTCAATTTATTAAAACTCATAATTTTTTTTTATTATTTTCCTAATTAACTTTAACTTATCAAATAATTTTTCTTCTTAGGTGAACCCTACACTTTAGTTATTAAAAATATCAGCATGGCTGACACTGGAAGATATGGCTGCAAGGCTGCTAATGCCGTTAGCTACTCTATTAGTGAAGAAAGCGTCAATGTTGAATGTAAGTTATTCGATTACACTGTGCTAGTTGAAAAAAACCGACTCGATAATTCGAGTACCCGTTTATTTAGGTTAGCTCTAGTTTTCGAGATATAGCGTTATATAAAATTTGGATAAGGTTGCGCAATAAATATTCGCATAACTCGAAAACTGTTTATTTTTTTGAACTAAATAAAAAAAAAACAGAAATTCGGCAACAAAATTATCTTTGCAAAAAAATCACAAAATAAAATCAAAAAAAAAAAATATATTTTTTTTTGCAAAAACAAAAATTGATTTCCAAAACGGCTGCTAACTAGTGTTTCAGAAAGATAATAGTGTTGCCGAAATTATTTTTTTACTTAGTTCAAGAAAAAAAAAAACAGTTTTCGGGTTACAGGAATATTTATTGCGCAACCTCCTCCATTTTTTTAAAACGCTATATCTTGAAAACTAGCACCATTGAATTCAGCGTACTCGATTTATCTTTACACACCAGGTTTCACTTTTGTCGCTACAAAAAGTTGTTTAAATCGAGCACAGTGTTATTAATATAAGAAAGAAACGATATTTATTAAAATTGTTAATTTTATTTTTAGCAACAATTCCATTAAATCCAGAATGTATTGACAATGAACATTTCGCCAATTGTAAACTAATCGTCAGAGGCCATTATTGCAAAAATAAGTACTACGCAAGATTCTGTTGTAGATCGTGTGCCTTGGCAGGACAGCTCTAAATCAAATCCATTAAAATTTAAAAACGACAATAAAATATTTTTAAATATCAAGATTCTAACAAAAGGTCACAACTAAGGAAATGTTATATTTAATTTAAGATTACATACTTTAAAAGTCTTAAAAAGTATTATAACATATATCAAAAGAAACCTCAGGCCATTGTAAGTGTTAAAAAATAAGTTTTATGATTTCATTTTATAAAATGAAAACGTGGAACGTTTTAAAAAATTTCTATTAAAAAAAATATTTCTCAGTATTTATTATGCAAAAATACAATATTTTTATGATTTCTTTTTTTTAAACGATATTTACCAAAAATAGACCGAAACTAAAAACAAAACAAAAAAAATAGATTTAGATATAGTAATGCAAAGCCGCTCTAATCAAACGATTCATATAAATTTAACTTTAAGCAATTCTAGTAAATAATTTGTTCCTATTTATTTCCCGAGGTAATAAAATAAATGGTTACGTCAAAGTATTACCTTCTTATTAAAAAAAAAAACTTAAACTCTGAAGAATTAGTCAAAGATTTTTCAAAGTTCAAAATTTATTTTTAAAAATAAAGTCCAGCTGTTTCATGTGGAAAAGGCTGGATGCCAGTAATACTTAAAAGCTTCTTTCCAAAAAATGAAATTATACTAAATATATTCACACATTTATTATTTATAGTTTATGTATTAAAGATTAAAATATAAATCAACGATGATAGATAATAAGCGAGATTTGTGCATTTAAACATTTTTGTAAATAAAATCAAATTTTTAATTAAAATTTAACTGTCTTTTATTTGTATCTGGCAACGCTTGTTAAAATTTATTGATTTTTACAGGAAATCAGCTGCGATAACTATCGCACATGCGTATAATGTACAAACATATGAATGTGTGAGTTTGTGTTCATGTTTGTAAGTATTTATGTTCAAAATTCATTTAGATTTTCATACTCACAAAAATTATAAAATATTAGTAAATAAAAGTATTAAAAAAGTTTTTATTTTTGATTTGGTTTGAAGAAAAATGCCATTTTTAGAAGATAGTGGCATAGAAAGTGAAGACAAGTCCTCATTTTTAGTAGATACGGTAATGAAACATTTTGCATTATTGTATTTATATTAGAATCTTATCCATTTACTATTACACATGACAGAATTGTCAACAGAGAAATGACTCAAAGGAGCATATGGCAGATTTGGAAGTTACATTTAAGGGACCAACTTCAGAAATAAGTGAACCAGAGGAATCTTCATCATTCAACGAAATATATTCATCGCCCATAAACCTAAGAAAGGAACCAGAAGTCTCACTGAAACCCCCAAATACTTGTCGAATACTTCAGAGAAAATTAGAACTAAAAGTAGAGAGGGCAAAACGAAACTACAGTCATTATCAGGAAACAAATGTTGGTACATACTTTTTTATAAGCCGGAATAACAAGGCAATCATTTTTTATTATAATTTTATTTAAACATGAAATTGTAGAAGCGGAAATCACAATCTGCGACCCTAATACCAATTACGAGACTTTCCATTCCAGGAGATCTGGAACAAAAGCCTTTAGTAGATTATAAGTCAGAAAGGTAACACATACATATCTGTGGCTTCTTGCTAAAAGGGCCAATGTCAATTTTTTGCTGTTTTGAGTTAATTACTGCATTAGATTCTCTTCTCTTCCCTCTTTCATTTGGCTCTAACAGCCAATCTCTAACTTAACTCAGAACAGATTTATAAGCCTAGAAATAGGAAATTTTACTGTGAATTACAATTACTTTTCAAATTTTCAAAATTAATAATTCGAAAGTTAAATGAACTCAAGCCTGATTAAACCTAATTTTTCGGAAAATAAAAACTTTAAATTAAATTTTCTCAAAACGATTTTTTTTGACATTGACCCTTTTAGCACTAAGCCACAGATATAAAATATATGTTTATAATATATAAATGATAACATATTTGTTCTTCTTCCAAAGTGACGATGGTGAAGAGATATCTTTTTTCCCAATTCAACATCATAAAGACCGGTCCAAAAGACAGGCTGAACTTTCAGATACCTTTAGTATACAAGAGATGACCATTGATTCGGATATGGAGTCGAATGATTCGCAAAATCTAGAGTTATTAACACCAAATTTAAAGAGAAACTTCTTGGATTACTTATCGACTTGTCTATGCTTTCATTCGACCAGCCAATAATATCGTCATAGTTCAAGGTTCTTTTGTATATTTTGTTTTTTTTTTTAGAAAATTTAAAATACAGTGTGTGACAAAACTATGGAAACTTTTCAAAAAAATTTAAAAGTTCAACATAAAAAAAAATTTAATGTGAAAATTCTGTGGCTTGATGCTAAAAGGGCCAATGTCACTTTTTTGCAGTTTTGAGTTAAACATGCATTAGATTCCCTACTTTACCCTCTTTTATATGGTTCCAACAGCTAATGTCAAACTTAACTCTGAACAGATTTATAAGGGCTTTTCTGGACAACGTTACTAGGAAATTGTAAGGAAAATAAAAACATTAAACCAAATTTTCTCAAAACTAGTTTTTTGAAATTGGCCCTTTTAGCACAAAGCCACAGAATTATGAGCTTACATAACATAAGTTACAAATCCAGCTGACATAAAGTTTTCATTATTTTACCAACACTGTAAAAATTAATGAGTTTAAGTTTTGTTTAATATTTCTTTTATTTTCCCAATTTATAACTTATATAACTTATTTATAACTTATATTGAATTTTTAAGAAATTAGTTTTAAAAAAAGATTTATAGTTTTGGCTTACACTGTATATATTCTATTTATCTGTTATTGTCATATTTTTTTTTATTATATTTTACTTTTAGATGTTTCATTAGGAGTTTTTAAATATTTACTTAATTTTTTGAAATTGTTTTGCTGTAATTCATAAGAAAATAATAAAAAATCTAAATAATTGTATATTCAACTATTTATGCATAAAAACAAGAATTTGTCTTCAATTGTAAGTTTCTATAAATTTTTATAGAAAATTTTTCAATATAAAAATTTGTCTATAGAAAATTTCTCGATATAAAAATATTTTAATAAAAAATATTTAGATATAAAATTTTTTTTTTTCGAATTATTTTCTAAAGAAATTTTTTCAAAAAATTTTCTATAATAAAAATAATTTTCTATAATTTTTCTATAGAAACATTTTTATATTGAAAATTTTTCTATAGCAAAATTTTTATATCGAAAATTTTTATATAAAAAAATTTTTATATCGAAAATTATTCTAAAGAAAAATTTTTATATCAAAAATTTTTCTATAGAAAAATTCTTATATCGAAAATTTTTCTTTAGAAAAATTTTTATATTTATCGAAAATTTTTCTAAAGAAAAATTTTTATATCGCAAATTTTTCTTAAGAAAAATTTTTATATCGAAAATTTTTCTTAAGAAAAATTTTTATATCGAAAATTTTTGTAAAGAAAAATTTTTATATCGCAAATTTTTCTTAAGAAAAATTTTTATATCGAAAATTTTTCTTAAGAAAAATTTTTATATCGAAAATTTTTCTTTAGAAAAATTTTTATATCGAAAGTTTCTCTATAGAAAAATTTTTATAGAAAAATTTGTATATCTAAGAAAATTTTTATATTGAAAATTTTTTTAAAGAAAAATGTTTCTATAAAAAAATTTTCTATAGAAAAATATTTATATCGAAAATTATAATAAATTGGGATCTTAGTGCAATACACCACAGTAAAAGTTTTTAATTAAATATCAAACAATACCAAAAATTTTTGATAAAACTTTGAAAAAATCTTATATCAAAAATTTTTCTATAGAAAAGTTTTTATATCAAAAATTTTTTCTATAAGAAAAAATTTTTTATTAGAAAAATTTTTCGATATAAAAATTTTTTTATCGAAAATTTTTCAAAAAAATTTCTATTGAAAATTTTTCGAAAAAAAGTCTATAGAAAATTTTTCGAAAAAATTTATAAAGAAAATTTTTTGATAAAAAAAAAAAAATTTTTATCAAAATATTTTTATTTTTATATTTTTTATAGAAATATTTTTATATCGAGAAAATTTCTATCGAAAACTTTTCTATAGAATATTTTAAATTTGAAAAAAATTAGAAAAATTTTCGATATAAAAATTTTTCTATAGAAAAATTTTCGATACAAAAATTTTTCTATAGAAAAATTTTTGATATAAAAATTTTTCTATAGAAAAATTTTCGATATAAAAATTTTTCTATAGAAAAATTTTCGATATAAAAATTTTTCTATAGAAAAATTTTCGATATAAAAATTTTTCTATAGAAAAATTTTCGATATAAAAATTTTCGATATAAAAATGTTTCTATAGAAAATTTTTTGATATAAAAATTTTTCTATAGAAAATTTTTTGATATAAAAATTTTTCTATAGAAAATTTTTTGATATAAAAATTTTTCTATAGAAAAATTTTCGATATAAAAATTTTTCTATAGAAAAATTTTCGATATGAAAATTTTTCTATAGAAAAATTTTCGATATGAAAATTTTGATATAAAAATTTTTCTATAGAAACATTTTCGATATAAAAATTTTTCTATAGAAAAATTTTCGATTTAAAAATTTTTCTTAAGAAAATTTTTCGATATAAAAATTTTTCTGAAGAAAATTGTGTCGATATAAAAATTTTTCTAAAGAAAATTTTTCGATATAAAAATTTTTCTATAGAAAATTTTTCGATATAAAAATTTTTCTATAGAAAATTTTTCGATATAAAAATTTTTCTATAGAAAATTTTTCGATATAAAAATTTTTCTATAGAAAATTTTTCGATATAAAAATTTTTCTATAGAAAATTTTTCGATATAAAAATGTTTCTATAGAAAAATTTTCGATATAAAAATGTTTCTATAGAAAAATTTTCGATATAAAAATTTTTCTATAGAAAAATTTTCGATATAAAAATTTTTCTATAGAAAAATTTTCGATATAAAAATTTTCGATATAAAAATGTTTCTATAGAAAATTTTTTGATATAAAAATTTTTCTATAGAAAATTTTTTGATATAAAAATTTTTCTATAGAAAATTTTTTGATATAAAAATTTTTCTATAGAAAAATTTTCGATATAAAAATTTTTCTATAGAAAAATTTTCGATATGAAAATTTTTCTATAGAAAAATTTTCGATATGAAAATTTTTCTATAGAAAAATTTTCGATATGAAAATTTTGATATAAAAATTTTTCTATAGAAACATTTTCGATATAAAAATTTTTCTATAGAAAAATTTTCGATTTAAAAATTTTTCTTAAGAAAATTTTTCGATATAAAAATTTTTCTATAGAAAATTTTTCGATATAAAAATTTTTCTATAGAAAATTTTTCGATATAAAAATTTTTCTATAGAAAATTTTTCGATATAAAAATTTTTCTATAGAAAATTTTTCGATATAAAAATGTTTCTATAGAAAAATTTTCGATATAAAAATGTTTCTATAGAAAAATTTTCGATATAAAAATTTTTCTATAGAAAAATTTTCGATATAAAAATTTTTCTATAGAAAAATTTTCGATATAAAAATTTTTCTATAGAAAAATTTTCGATATAAAAATTTTTCTATAGAAAAATTTTCGATATAAATTTGTTGATATTAAATTTTTTTTTAGAAAATTTCAATGTACAAATTTTTAAAATTTTTTAAAAAATGTTTAAGTAATATCTCAAATATAATTTAAAGGTTTGTCATAGATATGTTTTTTGTTTCTGAATTTGGTGGTTTATATTTAAATAAAAATAGTAATGTTCATTTAAAAAAATTACCTGAAAACTTATATAACTGAGATTCGAGCATTTAAGTTTATCACTAGATATTTATTTTTATAACACTTTTATTATATTTAATTTATATTTTTCACAAAACGAATTTGATCTACATTTTTGCAAAACAGGCCATTAAAATATATACATATTTCTTTTTTAAATTTTTGAATAATTAAATTAAATAAATAATTAAATTTTTTATTCAAACACATTTTATCGAAAAACACTGGATTTTTAAACGAATTTTAAACGAATGCACGAACGATTTTTGATGATTTTAGTTTTTTTTTGCACTAACTGTTGTAACTGTTATAAACTTGTTAAAACTGCTATAATTATAAATAATCCTAAATCGTATTTTATAAAACAATTTTTATAGAATTTCGTGGTTTCATGAACCCCGAATGTTTTAGTTTGAAACTTTAGTTACAATTATTCCAAATAAACTTCATTCACAACTTCATGAGCTTTAATATTATCTGATTTTAGGTTTTAAGGCGAAAACAAAACACGCGCGAGTATAAAAGCTTTTGTGAAAAAAAATTATCTTTTTCATCTCAACTAAACACATACTTTCAAGTAAGAACACAACAACAACATAAACAACAAATGAAATCAACTACGAATGAAAAATGTTCTAAGAATTTGCCAAGAATTTCTATTAATTAACAATTTTATAACAATTTTAAACACTTATTTCATTGAAAACATTTTATTTAACAATTTTTTAACATATTTTTTATACATTTTCTATCAATTACACTCGAGTAACCGAAACCGCACTAATTTAGCCAACCGATCGCTTTAGCTTTTACTAGTGAACTAAAATGAAAAGGAACTGGAAGACAATAGGCGGAAAAGAGACCCGAAAAAATAGTCAAAGGAAGAGAAGGTTGCCACCATAAAATGTTACTGTCATTTCTTTTAAGCAAAAACCGAAAATATGTTAACAAATTTTTTTTTTTTTTGTGAAATAATAAGTCAGTTTAAAATCATTGTGGCTGGTTTTGGAAATACATATATAGATATAATTTATCCAGTTAGGGACTGTAAGATTATATTGACTAAATTTAAACAAGTAAGAAAATGTTACAGTCGGTCTAGTCCGACAATTTGATACGTTCACTATCAAGGTTACATATGGATTAACATTTTCAAGTTTTTCTAAATTCTAAGAGACACATCTGTTCTAACTATTTTTTCATTACGATATTTAAGTATAATTATGTCATTTCATGAAAAGAGTCTGATATGGAAGTAAGCGTTAATTGTGGACAGAATGTACCAAATTTCGGTTACCGATTTATGCTAAAAAATATATATTTAGGCAAAGTTTAAGAAAAAAATAAACTTTTACTATATATAGATTGTGGTATAAATATGCCTAAGTATTTTCTTGTAAAAAAAAACAAATTCATGGCTTTGGGAAAATTAAAAATCGCAAATTCCATAAAAAAATACATTTTTTAATGAATTTCATGTAATTGTATTAAGAGAGCCAAAATATGTACTTAAAAAAACAAGTAAGAAAGTGGAAAAGTCCGGTGCTGTGGCGTCGACTACTCAGCATAACATATCATATTCAGTAGACCTAGTATGTGTAATTTTGTCTATATAAGAAATATTTCTCCCAAGTTTTAAATAATTTTATTGAAATTTGGGCCAAAAGTTAGTTTCATTAACAATACCTGAAAAAAAAAAAAATATATAAACCGAATTTCGTCAAATTATCTTAAAAAAATTAAATTAAAGATAACTTTTCCGTTAATATTTTTTGTAAATTTTAAAAATATTATTAAAAATATTATTTTCCGAATATTAAGATCCTCAATTGCTGTATCATTTCCCATAATTACCTTATTCTTTTTGGGATTGGTGCTTAATTCATTTAAAAAATTTAAATTTTCGAATAATTAAAGCTACGGTCACATTGATTAAACATTTAATCGAAATTATCAAATATTTGATCCTCGTAGTCTGACCACAAAATATTTTTGAGGTTCAAACAAGAAACATGTTGATTTGAACAAAACAAAATCATTTGCCAGCAAATAAAAATTTTCCTAATGTGACCACGCAAGAGCAAATATTTTATTAAATTTTGATAAAATAATTATTTAATCTTACAAAATTTTTGTAACATCAAACAGGGGCAAATAACAGCTGAGAATTTCTATTGTTTACCATTCAAACAGAAACAACAACATCAAATTTGAGAAACAACATCAAATTTGAGAAACAACAACATCAAATTTGAGAAACAACAACTCAAATATGAGAAACAAATTGCTAGATACACAATTTTGTTTTGAAAAAATTTGATCAAATATTTTTTGGGAAAATATTTAATCTTCAGTGTGACCATAAATAAAACCAGTTTTTTTGTTTATACTTTGAACGTATTTTTTCTGTATTTTATCAAATAAAAATTGTCAAATAAATGTGCAAGTGTGACTACAAATTTTTTATTATATTGTTTTGACAATATTTTACTCAAAATATTTGATTTAAATGTTTAATGAGTCTGACCGTACCTTAATAAATATTTTATTAAAGTATTTACTAATTATTCTGGTCTAACACTTGGCTGATATTAACACTATTCTACGATTATAAAACTTTTGGTTTTGGTTGTCATAAAACTTAACTTTATTTAAAGTTAAGGTTTTAACGACTTCGTGATCTCTTAGGTTATACAAATAAACCTATTTAAACTCTCTCGAACTAAAGTACTTAAAGTAAAACATGACAAAGTTCATCTTTTAGAGGCTACTTTCATAAACAATTATCAGAATTGAGTCCCGAATCAATCACCTGGGGGGTAACTGCGTATCTCGATTCGAAAATAAAACTGTTCATAAACAATTATCAGAATTGAGTCCCGAATCAATCACCTGGGGGGTTACTGCGTATCTCGATTCGAAAATAAAACTGTTCGAATTTGTATGCTTAAAGCATTGGTTTCGAAAATAATTTCTTTCGAATCGAGTAACGCGGTAACCCCCCAGGTAATTGAAAAATGTTGTACTGTGTTATTATTCCTTTTGCATATTCAGATCAACTAATGCCATTATCGTGTCTTCATAAGATTCAACTGGCCTTCCGGAACGAGGTACATTTTTGTCATAAAAATTTTGCAAACCAATTCTAGCACAGTCAAGTCATCTTCTATATACACAGAAGTAAAATATGACGAAAGTTTTGCTTTGCTGCTCAAACAAGGCACCAACCCAAAACTACTAAGCAGAGCTTTTCACAAGTTAGCCTTGCTATATCAGCTCCTTAAACACCTAATGATCATATGAGAGTATGTAGTGATTATTATGGGAATGAACAAAGTATGTACTTTCCGAAAAACGCAATATATAACAAGAATATGCCGTTTCTGTCCCTTGCATTGACAACCATCATTTTCTTTTGTGTATCTCTCACATCTCTTTCAAGTCTTTCTCTTTGGCTTTATCATTTCCTCTGACTGTTTATTTTAGTCTATTTGTGTGTGTGTTTTTACTTGGGATACAAAAGATAAACTTCTTCTCAAAAGCTTTACTATTGGTGGGTGGGTGTCTTTTTGTTTCTGATAAAAACAAAGCTTAATAAGTTGTAAATGAAGTTTATTTGAAACAATTCTTCTTAAAGATTTTAGAAACATTAGGGGTTTGTGAACTCACTAAATTCTTTTCAAATTATTTTTCTGAAACAGATATTGGATTAATTATTTTTACAGTAGTTTCAAATATTTTATAACAATGAATGAATCTGTTTCACAAAAATAATTTGGAACGAATTTAGTGAGTTCACAAACCCCTAAAGTTTCTAAAATTTTTAAGAACAATTGTTTCAACAAATTTTATTTACAACTTGTAAGACTTTTTATTATTTACATCTCTTGCGACATCTAGAGTTATTAATAGGAAACAATAACGAACGTAACAATTTTAAAGCTTTTAAGAAGAAGTTTATCTTTCGTATCTAAAGTTTAAACACACAAAATAAAAAGTAAGAGGAAGTGGTTAATCCAAAGAGAGAGACTTAAAAGAGATGTGAGAGATGTACAGAAGAAAAAGAAGGTTGCCATTGCAAGGGGCAGAAACGGCATATTTAACCAATTCTTGTTATAGCCTTCACCACCATAGGTGGAAAGGGTATTATAAGTTTGTGCTGATGTATGTAACGCATAGAAATATCTGTCTTAGACCTTAATATACCAATAGGCTTAGAATCACTTTCTGAGTCGATTTAGCGATGTCAATCCGTCCGTCCATCTGGCTGGCTGGACCCCCATATAAACATTGTAATCAAACTACAGGTCGCAATTCTAAAGATAATTTGATGAAATTTGGCACAGATAATCTTTTTGATAATGGGACCATGGCTATTGAAATTCGTCATAATCGGTCCATTACCTCCCAAAAGTCACACTTCCCGGAATTGATATATTGGGCACAAGTATCAATATCTTTTCATGAAATTTAAAACAAATACTGTTTATGTAAACTTAAATCACTGTACAAAATTTCGTTGAAATCGGTCCACATTTGACCCATACAAACTCTTTTTTAAAAACGCACTTAATGAGACAAAAATCACTAAAACGCTCGGAAATCTAAATATAATGAGAATTTTAGGTTTTTTTTGCATACATACGTGAACCGCCGTGGTATAGCAGGTAAGTCATCCGCCTAGCATACCAGAGGCCCAAGTTCGATCCCTGGCCAGACTCACTTGAAAAAATAAATTTTCAAAAAAGCTGCGGCTCACCTCATAACTCAGCTAGCCATTGGTTATTGAGTATTAGGCTATGTAAAACTTCTCTAACTAATGCATTAAACTAAACTGAAGGTCCCTTTCAATGAGTTTAAAAATAGAATCGGATGCAGCTCATTGTCTGAGAGAAGTACCCCTTGTTCCAATTGGAATGTTGTCAGGGAATTATATATATATATATATATATATATATATATATATATATATATATATATATATATATATATATATATATTTATGTAACAACTGTAAACAATTTGCCAAATTTCGAGATAATCGGTCCACATTTGACCCTTGCTCTCAGATAACTCCAAATGACGGAAATAGCTTAAATATATAAATTTTGAGAAAATGTTTGTATGATGGCAAAATTTAGCAAATATTTGTCTTTATACAGAAAAAATTAACACCTTTGACCTTGTTATGAATTGGGTTTTTAGGAAAGTACGACGTCACCTAAAACTTAAAGGGCGTAACTAGACTTCTAGATTTTTACGGGAGAAGTAAAAAAACATTATAACTCTTAAAGGAACATTAAATTCAAATTTTGAAATTGGGTCAACAATCAACAAGTTGAATATTTTCTGAAACCAAAGGGTTTAAATTTTGAGCATGAATTTAAAAATTTCAAAATGCATTAAGTTTTTTGTCAATAACATAGAGACGGGCCTTAAAAACAGTAACAGTTTATTTTCGAAATAAGTTTTAAATAATTTAAATAGGTTTTTGAAGAGTTATTTCAGAAATAACCCCGTAACTTTGAAACGGTTAAAGATACTTTAATGAAATTTCATGTTTGTAGATAAAACATAGGAGCTTTAGAGTTAATCTGTAGACAAACAGGTCACTCGGAAAGCTAAATTATAACCTTTCAAAAATCTTGGTCTCGGATAATATTTTTTTATATGATAAGCAAAAAAAAAAACATAAAATATTAGTTCCAAATTTTGAAATTTGGTTAACAATGCAATAGCAAAGCCATTCTGGAAAACTTATATGACAAAAATCGAGTCATTTTTAAGTAATAGCGAAAAAACAAAAGGGCTTAAATACAAGCTGAATATTTTCTGAAACCAAAAGGGCTTAATTATAATACAATTTTTGAGCAATATTTAAAACATTTGGTTTTTAGTGAATACAAAATCAAAAACTCAATTTTAATTTTTGTGTTAGTTACGCCCTTTTGCATTTCAGGTGACTATATGTAATATAAGTTTTTTTCCAAAACTTTGCACAGATATATATTAACCCTAACTGACATATTAAGCCCTTTGCAGGAAATGACATAAATATGTACACTCAATCGCATAAATTTGCGTACAAAACTATAATTTGAAATTAAACCTTGTAATTTTTATTAAAATAAAAGAAGTTCAACTTTTTTTAAAAGAATGTTTATGTATTTAGGAAAACTACTACATAGTAAAAGGCATGCTTAAAGCTTAAAACAAATTAATAGGAACTCATAAACTATAAAATGGCTATTTTAAGAGTGTGCAAAAGTTTGCGTACAGGAAATAAAATTATAAAATATTTTTGTCAAACTAAATAGTATAATATATATTAATACGACGTTGGGTATCCACGGAGTTTTACAACCTCATTTAAGCGTTTTGGCATTGAGGCGACTAGTTTTGCAGTTGATATTGTTCCATTCTTCGACTAGGACTGTTTTCAGCATTTCCTTTGAGGTTACTACGTGGTTTCGAATGCGCCGTTCCAGCAAATTCCATAAATGCTCTATAGGATTTAGGTCTGGGGACTGCGGTGGGGTTTTGAGCTGTTTTTTTACGTTGTACAACAACCAAAGCTTTGTATTGTACGCCGTGTGCTTTGGGTCATAATCTTGTTGGAAGATATAATCATCCTGAATGCCCAATTTTCTTACACTTTCTTGAAGATTTTTTTTTTAGAATATCCAAATAGGCCCTATGATCCATCGTTGAGTCAATAAACTCCAAGCTACCCACACCTTTACTACTCATGCAGCCCCATACCATCACTACACCACCACCATGTTTTACTGTTGGCTTCAAATTTTTGGGATTTAGAGCTGTACGTGGCTTTCTCCACACTAGCTGATGACCTTTTATGCCAAAAATGCAGTATTTGCTTTCGTCGGAGAACAGGATTTTTTTCCCAGAAATCTGGCGGCTTATTTATATGCTCCTTAGCAAATGCTATACGCTTTTGTCTGTTGATTAAAGACAAAAGAGGTTTTTTTCCGTGCGACACGGCTTCGATATTTGGCCTTTCGTAAAATTCTACGAACTGTGTCCCTGGAAACAGTTTTGTGGAATTGAATATCTAAGTTTTCCACAATTTTAGATACCGTGAGCCGCGGATTTTCTTTAACAGATTGCACTACAGTTTTTTTTTTCACGGTGAGTTAGTTTTGAAGGGCGACCTGTACGAGCTTTGGAAACTAAAACTCCAGTTTTTTTGAAATTGTTGATTACTCTCTGTATGGAGGAGTGCGATCTTTCAACTGTATATCCAATGTCTCGTAAGGTTTTCCCTTCCTTCCATAGGTATACAATAATTTTCCTTTCTGCCACACTTATTTCCTTCCCTCTTACCATTTTTTATAATATTTAGCAAATTAAAACGTAAAAATCCTTCCTTGTATTATTTTTTAAGTTTAAGACACTAAATGCACTAAATATGTGATCCCTTGCTTGTAAATAAACGTTACAAAATACAACTCCATTTTGTGTACGCAAACTTTTGCATACGTGTAAAGTTGCCACATTAAAGTTTTTGGACTCCCAAAACTTTTAACAGTAAATGCCCATTATAATTTTTTCTTGTTTAGCTATTATTGAGAATAATTTTAAATTATTGAGAATAATTTTAAATGCTATCTTATATTCTTAAACGAGCAATAATTGTATGTTTATATATATATATATATATATATATATATATATATAGAATGACTATCTCGAAAAAGGCTCTAACGATTTTGATAAAATTTGGACAGTGGGTATATTTTTTGATGTATAGGTCGAAGAAGAAGGGGCTTTTGGAACCTTTGCCTCTAAGAGGGTAAAAACGGGTAAAAAGAGGAAAAATCGAAAACGCTATATCTGCTTAAGTAATAGGTATAGAAACAAAATTTAAATTACGTTTTAAACAGCTATGAAAATAAACGGACAGGTGTTTGGTACTTTTTTGAAACTATGTCCGATAAGGGGTAAAAAAGGGTGAAAATAGTTTTTTTGGTACCTTTTTAACCCACTCTTATATTTTAAACTAAGGAATATAGAAAGAAACTTTGTACTGCAATCAATAGATGTGAAAGAAATATTGAACACGTATTTGGTACTTTTTTGATTTTGTGGCCAAAATGTGTAAAAAAGGGATAAACTGATAACTTAACATCTACAAAAGTAATATGAATAGGAAAATTATGTTAACTGCTTTCTAATAAAATGTACCGAATTCAATTGGTACCAAAGAAGTACCAATTATGCATATGGAACTTTTTGAAATTAGGGGATAAAAAGGGGGAAAAAATTAGTAATGTTTAACTTTAAAACAAATGAATGTTTGTCTGTGTGTATGTTCTTTATAGAATAGTAAACTGTGAATTTGATCATGTTATGCTCTTTAGCAAAGATGTTGCGGATAAGCCGGCGGAGGTTTTTAAGTTGGTACACCGAATTTCCGACAGATGGCGCCACTGAAAATTACTAAAAATTAATTAAATAGTAAACTGTACATTTGATCATACTATGATCTTTTGCAAAGTTGTAGCGCATGAGCCGGCGAATGCTTTTTAATTGGTGTGAATAATTTCCGACAGGTGGCGCTACTGAAAATTACTCAAAGTCAATTTAATCGTAAGCTGTACATATAATCATGCTATAATCTTTAGCAATGTTGTTGCACATGAGCCGACGAAGGTTTCTTAGTTGGTATGAAGAAATTTCAATAGGTGGCGCCACTGAAATTTACTTAAAGTCAATTTAATCGTAAACTGTACATTTAATCATGCTATAATTTTTAGCAAAGTTATTGCGGATAATCCGACGAAGGTTTATTAATTGGAATGACCAAAGTCCGACAGGTGGCGCCACTGAAAATTACTCAAAATGAATTAAATCGTAAACTGTGCATTTGATCATGTTATGATCATAAGCAAAGTTGTTACGCATAAGCAGATGAAGGTTTCTTAGTTGGTATGAACAACTTCAGGTGGCTCCACTGAAAACTACTCAAAATGAATTAAATCGTAAACTGTGCATTTGGTCAGACTATAATCTTTAGCAAAGTTGTTGCGCATGAGTCGATGGAGGTTTCTGTTGGTATGACCAATTTTCAAAATTATTTAAAATGAGTTAAACTGTAACTGTATAAAATAAAATATATAAAAACTTTAAAATTTGCCTCAAAATGCTTATCAGAAAGCCCCGAGCAACGCTCGGTCAACCAGGTACTTTTTTATTAAAGAATGCGGCCATCTCAAAGTACAAATTTAAATATGTTTTGTACGCAAACTTATGCTGTCGAGTGTATATGTACTTAAATATCGAAATGAAAAAAATAATAAGCACAGTTTTTAAGAATTTAGAAAAACTTGAAGGTATCAAATTGTCGGACTGACTAACTGTATCAAGAAAATGATATGTTCAAATGTAGCCAATAAAATCTGGATAAATTATTTTTATTATATTTTCAAAAGCGGTCACTGGCCTACCCAATGATTTTAAAACTGACCTATTGTTTTCCAAAAAAAAAAAAAAACATTTGTTAACTTATTTTATAATTATCCGTTTTTTCATAAAGGAATTAACAATTACATTCTACTGTGGCAACCTTCTCTTCATTTGGCTATTTCGGTCTTCCACTACCTTTTCATTTCAGTTTAATAGTAAAAGCTAAAACGATCGGTTGGCTAAATTAGTGCGGTTTCGGTTACTCGAGTGTAATTAATAGAAAATGTATAAAAAATATGTTAAAAAATTGTTAAATAAAATGTTTTCAATGAAATAAGTGTTTAAAATTGTTATAAAATTGTTAATTAATAGAAATTAAAGAAATTCTTGGCAAAATCTTAGAACATTTTTCATTCGTAGTTGATTTCATTTGTTGTTTATGTGTTGTGTACTTATTTGAATATGTGTGTTTAGTTGAGATAAAAAGATAATTTTTTTTCACAAAAGCTTTTATACTCGCGCGTTTTTTGTTTTCGCCTTAAAACCTAAAATCAGATAATATTAAAGCTCATGAAGTTGTGAATGAAGTTTATTTGGAATAATTGTAACTAAAGTTTCAAACCAAAACATTCGGGGTTCATGAAACCACGAAATTCTATAAAAATTGTTTTATAAAATACGATTTAGGATTATTTATTATTATAGCAGTTTTATTAAGTTTATAACAGTTTCTACAGTTAAAGAAAATTAAAACCACCAAAAATCGTTCGTGAGTTCGTTCGTTTAATGCAAAGTCGTGTGTTTTTGGATTAATAGTGTTTGAATAAAAAATTTAATTAAGTAAAGATATATTCCTTTAAAATTAAAAAGAAATGCATAATATATTATTATGTATATAATGGCCTGTTTTGCAAGTTGTATGTAGATCAAATTAGTTTTGTGAAAAATATAAAATATAATAAAAGTGTTATAAAAATAAATATCTAGTGATAAAGTTTAATGCCTGAATCTCAGTGACATAACTTTTCAGGTAATTCTTTCTAATACATATAATTATTTTAATTTAAATATAAAACCCCTATTTCATAATCGAAAAATAAAGTTATGACAAACTTATAAATCAAATTTGAGATATTGCTTGAACATTTTATAAAAAATTTGTATTTCGAAAACTCTAGAGAACGAAACATTTTTTTATCAAAATTTTCTTAAGAAAAATTTTTATATTGAAAAATTTTCAATAAACACATTTCTATATCGAAATTTTTGTATAAAGATTTTTATATCGAAAAATGTTCTATAGACATATGTATATTTATACCTAAAATTTTTTTACAGAAACATTTTAATATCGAAAAGTTTTCTATAAACAAATTTTATATCAAAAATTTTTTATAGAAAAATTTTTTAAATCGAAAAATTTTCTACCGAAACATTTTTAGATAGAAAAAATTTTAGATCGAAACATTTTCTAAAGAAAAATTTTCAACAGAAACATTTTTATATCGAAAAATTTTCTATAGAAAAATTTTTATATAGAAAAAATTTAATATCAAAAAATTTTTATATCGAAAAATTTTCTATAGAAAAATTTTTATATCGAAAATTTTTCTATAGAAAAATTTTTATATCGAAAATTTTTCTATAGAAAAATTTTTATATCGAAAATTTTTCTATAGAAAAATTTTTATATCTAAAATTTTTCTATAGAACAATTTTTATATCGAAAATTTTTCTATAGAACAATTTTTATATCGAAAATTTTTCTATAGAAAAATTTTTATATCGAAAATTTTTCTATAGAAAAATTTTTATATTGAAAATTTTTCTATAGAACAATTTTTATATCCAAAATTTTTCTATAGAAAAGTTTTTATATCGAAAATTTTTCTATAGAAAAATTTTTATATCGAAAATTTTTCTATAGAAAAATTTTTATATCGAAAATTTTTCTATAGAAAAATTTTTATATCGAAAATTTTTCTATAGAAAAATTTTTATATCGAAAATTTTTCTATAAAAAATTTTTCTATAGAAAAATTTTTATATCGAAAATTTTTCTATAGAAAAATTTTTATATCGAAAATTTTTCTATAGAAAAATTTTTATATCGAAAATTTTTCTATAGAAAAATTTTTATATCGAAAATTTTTCTATAGAAAAATTTTTATATCGAAAATTTTTCTATAGAAAAATTTTTATATCGAAAATTTTTCTATAGAAAAATTTTTATATCGAAAATTTTTCTATAGAAAAATTTTTATATCGAAAATTTTTTTATAGAAAAATTTTTATATCGAAAATTTTTCTATAGAAAAATTTTTATATCGAAAATTTTTCTATAGAAAAATTTTTATATCGAAAATTTTTCTATAGGAAAATTTGTATATCAAAAAATTGTATATAGAAAAATTTTTATATCAAAAATTTTATATAGAAAAATTTTTATATCAAAAAATTTTCTATAGAAAAATTTTTATATCAAAAAATTTTCTATAGCAAAACTTTTATATCAAAAAATTTTCTATAGAAAGATTTTTATATCAAAAACTTTTCTATAGAAAAATTTTTATATCAAAAACTTTTCTATAGAAAAATTTTTATATCGAAAAATTTTCTATAGAAAAATTTTTATATCGAAAAATTTTCTATAGAAAAATTTTTATATCGAAAAATTTTCTATAGAAAAATTTTTATATAGAAAAATTTTCTATAGAAAAATTTTAATATCGAAAAATTTTGTGTAGAAAAATGTGTATATCGAAAAATTTTGTATAGAAAAATTTTTATATCGCAAAATTTTCTATAGAAAAATTTTAATATCGAAAAATTTTGTATAGAAAAATTTGTATATCGAAAAATTTTGTATAGAAAAATTTTTATATCGAAAAATTTTCTGTAGAAAAATTTTTTATCGAAAAATTTTCTATAGAAAAATTTTTATATCGAAAAATTTTCTATAGAAAAATTTATATATCGAAAAATTTTGTATAGAAAAATTTTTATATCGAAAAATTTTCTATAGAAAAATTTTTATATCGAAAAAAAGGAAAATTTTTCTATAGGAACATTTTTATGTCGAAAAATTTTCTATTGAAATTTTTTTATTGAAAAATTTTCTATAGAAATTTTTTATCGTAAAATTAAAAAAAAAAAATCTATACAATAATTTTTATATTGAAAAAATTCAGTAAAAAAAATCTTATAAACATATATACAATTTTTATAGGAAAACTTTTATATTGAAAAAATTTCTATAAAAACATTTTTACATGGTAAACTTTTCTATAGAAAAATTTTTATGTCGAAAAATTTACAATAGAAAAATTGTTTATCAAAAATTTTCTGTAGAAACAAATTTTCTGTAAAAAAATTTTGATAAAAAAATTTTCTATAGAACAAGTTTTTATAAAAAAATTTTCTATAGAAAAATTTTTGATAAAAAATATTTCTACACAAAAATTTTTGATAAAAAAATTTTCGATACGAAAATATTAGATAAAAAAATTTTGTATAGATAATTTTTGATAAAAAAAATTTCTGTAGAAACATTTTTTATAGAAAAAATTTTGATAAAAAAAATATAGAAAAATTGTTGATAAAAAAAATATAGAAAAAATTCTCTATAGAAAAAATTTCAATAAAAAAATTTTCTATAGAAAATTAAAAAAAAAAATTTACAAAAAAATTTCTATAGAAAAAATTTTGATAAAAAAATTTTCTATAGAAAAATTTTTGTTTAAAAAAATTTTCTATAGAAAAATTTTTGTTAAAAAAATTTTCTATAGAAAAATTTGTAATTAAAAAACTTTCTACAGAAAATTTTTGATAAAAAAATTTTTCTATAGAAAAATTGTTATATCAAATAATATTCTATAGAAAAATTTTTATATCGAAAAATTTTCTATAGAAAGATTTTTATACTGAAACATTTGCTATAGAAAATTTTTTATATCGAAAAATTTTTATAGAAAATTTTGTATATCGAAAAATTGTCTATAGAAAAATTTTTATATCGAAAAATTTGTACAGAAAAATGTTTATATTGAAAAATTTTATAAAAAATTTTTATATTGAAAAATTTTATAGAAACATGTTTATATTGAAAAATTTTCTATAGAGAATTTTTAATTTTTTTTGTTTTTATATTGAAAAATTTTCTATAGAAAAATATCGAAAATATATTGAAAAATTTCTAAAGAAAAATTTTTACATCGAAAAATTTTGTACAGAAAAATTTTTTTTATTAAATTAAATTAAATTTAAATTTAAATTTAAAAAAAAATATATATATATATGGAAAAATCTGTATAAAAGAAAAATATTTATATTCGTAACATACACCGGCACAAAATTTCCACCTATGGTAGTGAAGGGTATAAAAATAGAAGATATGTTAAAAAGTTGTAAAACTAAGTTTTTTTTTATTAATAACTTATAAGTTTAATAGTTAAATTTAGTCTTTATTTAATGTCAAACAAACACCTTGCAAAACCCAAAGACTTAGATCCTCTGTAGTGGCAAGGTCTGCTTCAAAAACGAGTCCTACGCCCATGGCGTTACGTCGAAGGGATGTTGTATAAACAGGAGCACGAAATGTATTCTAAAATGAAATTTGAGTGTAGAGTTACAAAATTATTGAAAAAATAGAAGATATTTTGTATCGTTATTTAAGAATACGGATGTCGTAGTTGGATCATTTTAAAAGTTTATCATTTAATGCCTTAGATTTAATATGTTTGTGTAATGGCTACACCGATATTTTCGTAATTTTAATCGATAATTTAACACACGACATCCATATCTTAGGTAGCTAAAGGTACATACCTGCAGTTTAAGTCTATGCGACTCTATAGGCACTACCGACAATATTGGTAATTTTTCAACTAAAACCTTTGGATGTGAGCGATCTAATTGCATAGTCTCCAAATTCCATCTAGCGCCCTCTATATAAAGACCAGTTACGTGACAGCCCTACAAAAATGTTTAAAGGAAAATAAATTAAAAATAAATATATTTATGTTTTTCTAATAAATATCGTTAGCCAAGGCCAGGCTTTTTATATAATTACCCCCTAATTCATAAACGAAAAAATGCTATACCCTTTTTTATATAGCTTATAATTAAAATTTTCCACACAAAATTCCAAATATAAGACTTTGATAATTTTATAATTATTTTATGAATTAGGGGGTTTGATTTTAATGTTAATGTTTTTTCAAATAAACCACGTAAATATTATACTGACCGTACTAGGCCTTTCTTCAATATCGTCTGGATCAATAAACTTTGTAACACAGGTATACATTTGGGATCTATCCAAGGGCCAAGCGTTTTTTCGACATGCCATCTAATTTTTTTCAAACAAATTAAAACTCTTTCTTTACAATCGTACCTATCTAAATTGTTATATAGATATTAGGGTGTTTAATTTTGTCGATATATATGTGTTTGATATGACTTCGCTTTCACCTATATATACCGAATTTTAGAAAAAGACCAAAAAGGTATACCTATCTCAATTTTTTTCAGTCGGCTGAACGTAAGCCTCTAAATGGCATCCAACCTTCCTAAAATTCGGAATATATAAAACTTTTATATTACCGACATCCGAGGCGTAGGCAAAGTCAAAAGAAAATAAAACACATATTTGAAAAAAATGAAACACCCTAATAGATGTACACAAATACTAACGTGCATCTATGCTTACGATGCTCGTATAGAAATTTCACACAAATGTTTTTATTAGACACATTGAACTTACTTGAATAAGAGCTGTTAGGTAACTTTGTGGAATATGTAATCCGGAAAGCCACATGACTAACGGTTCTCCAGACATTGACCAATACTTAAATTGTGTTGCACGCCGCTAAAAAATCACATAATGTATTTAAGTTTAAAAACTATTATTTACAAATACAAGTGTCAATTGTGATGTCTCTGGTATCAATGACATGATCAACATATTTTTAAAGTGGTTCAAAAAATAGCTCACCTGTAAATGCTCCATCCAGTCACCCAATTGCTTGCAAGTTGCTGGAGCCAATTTTCGCCAATCGCTTGGTAGGAAACCATTAAATAGAGAATTCGCAATATTATCCAAAATATTATCCATACCGATCTCTCCAGCAAGTGCCTAAACATGATTAATTACTTCTGCCTTTTTTGTGTTAGGGTGGATCAAATTATATGGGTCATTCTAAGAAACTTTGTGAAAGGTATATAGGTCTAAAACGAATTTCAAATCTCCAGGATTTGCGCCAAAGCTTAGTTTGAGATTTTGAAATTTTTAACGAAAAATTTTCTTCATTTTCAATCCCAAATATAAGACTAACGATTAGCGCTATTGAAAAGGTTTTGTATTCTCCAAATTTCGTGAAGTTTCTAGAAATTTAGAATATTAAACCTTTCTTCTTTCAATTAATTGTAGAGTTGATTTTTGAAATATGTAAAAAGAGCCGTTAAAAATTTTGTTACATTTTTGCAACCAAAAAAAAAAATAATTTTATTGCTGTGACAAAAAAAGTTTGTACATATAATTTTTGGGTTCTGCAAAGTGTCGACAATACAATGGTAGACATAAGCTTTAAAATAATAAATCAACATAATAACCGAAAAATTTTAAAAATGTCTATAGAAAATTTTTGTATCTAAAATTTTTCTATAGAAAACTTTTTTTTGAAAAATTTTTCTATAGAAAATTATTATATCAAAAATTTTTCAATAGAAATTTTTTTATCAAAAATTTTTCGATAGAAAGTTTTTTTATCCAACATTTTTTTATAGAAATTTTTTTTATCAAAAATTTTTCTATAGAAAATTTTTTTATCCAAAATTTTTTATATAAAATTTTTTTATAAAAAATTTTTGTATAGACATTTTTTTTTCAAAAATTTTTGTATAGAAAATTTTTTCTATAGAAAATATTTTTATCAATAATTTTTCTAATGAAAATATTTTATCAAAAATTTTTCTATAGAAAATTTTTTATCAAAAATTTTTTTATAGAAATTTTTTTCATCAAAAATTTTTCGATAGAAATTTTTTTATCAGAAATTTTTTAATAAAAATTAGTCTATAGAATTTTTTTTATTAAAAATTTCTCTATAGAAAATTTTTTTATAAAAAATTTTTTTATCAAAAATTTTTCTATAGAAAATTTTTTATCAAAAATTTGTGTATAGACATTTTTTTATCAAAAATTTTTCTGTAGAAATTTTTTTTATCAAAACTTTTTCTATAGAAAATTTTTTTATCAAAAATTTTTCTGTAGAAATTTTTTAATCAAAAATTTTTCTATAGAAAATTTTTATATCAAAAATTTTTATATAGAAAATTTTTATATCAAAAATTTTTCTATAGAAATTTTTTTTATCAAAAATTTTTCTATAGAAAAACTTTTTATCAAAAATTTTTCTTTAGAAAATTTTTTTATCAAAAATGTTTCTATAGAAAATATTTTTATCAAAAATTTTTCTACAGAAAATATTTGTATCAAAAATTTTTCTATAGAAAATATTTATATCAAAAATTTTTCTATAGAAAATATTTTTATCAAAAATTTTTCTAATGAAAATATTTTTATCAAAAATTTTTCTATAGAAAATTTTTTATCAAAAATTTTTTTATAGAAATTTTTTTCATCAAAAATTTTTCGATAGAAATTTTTTTATTAGAAATTTTTTAATAAAAATTAGTCTATAGAATTTTTTTTATTAAAAATTTCTCTATAGAAAATTTTTTTATAAAAAATTTTTTTATAAAAAATTTTTCTATAGAAAATTTTTTATCAAAAATTTTCTGTGTATAGAAATTTTTTTATCAAAAATTTTTTTATAGAAAATTTTTTATCAAAAATTTGTGTATAGAAATTTTTTTATCAAAAATTTTTCTGTAGAAAGTTTTTTATCAAAACTTTTTCTATAGAAAATTTTTTTATCAAAAATTTTTCTGTAGAAATTTTTTAATCAAAAATTTTTCTATAGAAAATTTTTATATCAAAAATTTTTATATAGAAAATTTTTATATCAAAAATTTTTCTATAGAATTTTTTTTTATCAAAAATTTTTCTATAGAAAAACTTTTTATCAAAAATTTTTCTTTAGAAAATTTTTTTATCAAAAATTTTTCTATAGAAATTTTTTTTATCAAAATTTTTTATAGACAATTTTTTTGTCAAAAATTTTTCAATAAAAAATTTTTTTTATCAAAAATGTTTCTACCACCATTTATTGTTTTCATCAAAATTTTTTCTATGAAAAAATTTTTCTATAGAAAATTTTTACAAAAATTAGATATTTGATAGAATTAGATATTTCTATCAAAGATTTTTCTATGGAAAATTTTTTATCAAAAATTTGTCTATAGAAAATTTTTTGGATCAAAAATATTATCTAAACAAGTAAGAAAGCGCTATAGTCGGTCAAGCCGACCATACGATACCCTTCACCACTAAGGTCAAAGGTGTTATTTTTCCTGTATAAAGACAAATATTTGCTAAATTTTGCCATCATACAAACATTTTCTCAAAACGTATATATTCAACCTGTTTCCGTCATTTGGACTTATATGAGAGCTAGGGTCAAATGTCAACCGATTATCTCGAAATTTGGCAAATTGATTACAGTAGTTACAAAAATTATGTATGCAAAAAATAAACTCAAAATTTTCATTATCTTTAGATTTACGAGCGTTTTAGTGATTTTTTGTCTCATTTAGTGCGTTTTTGAAGAAGAGTTTGTATGGGAGCTATGGTCAAATGTGGACCGATTTCAACGAAATTTGGTACAGGGATTTAAATTTACATAAGCAGTATCTGTTTTAAATTTCATGAAAAAATATTGAAATTCGTGGCCAATATAGCAATTCCGGGAAGTGGGACCTATGGGAGGTACCATAAATAATGGACCGATTTTGACCAATTTCAATAGCCATGGTCCCACTATCAAAAAAATTATCTGTGCCAAATTTCATCAAATTATCTTTAGAATTGCGACCTGTAGTTTGATTACAAGGTTTACATGGGGGTCCAGCCAGCCAGCCAGCCAGACGGACGGACGGACGGACGGACGGACATCGCTAAATCGACTCAGAAAGTGATTCTAAGCCTATTGGTATACTAAAAGATGGGTCTAAGACAAATATTTCTATGCGTTACAAACATCAGCACAAACTTATAATACCCTTTCCACCTATGGTGGTGAAGGGTATAAAAATATAAAAATCTAAAATTTTTAATATTAGAATTTATTTCTGTTTTGAAAAATATTCCCAATGTTTACAAAAATTATAGTGTCGTGGCAACAACGTTCGAGATGTTGTTGTAACTGATATTATTGGTAATATCGTAGAAGTGACAGTCCTAGGTCGGAATAATAAGAATTCCGATTCGTTCCGGTAGGAAGAACCGACTGCCGAGGGAACGAATGTACGAGATTATATTTCTTTGTTCTCTCGAACCATGTATTTTGTTGCTATTAATTATACCCTTCACCACCATAGGTGGAAAGGGTATTATAAGTTTGTGCTGATGTTTGTAACGCATAGAAATATTTGTCTTAGACCCATCTTTTAGTATACCAATAGACTTAGAATCACTTTCTGAGTCGATTTAGCGATGTCCGTCCGTCCGTCCGTCTGGCTGGCTGGACCCCCATGTAAACCTTGTAATCAAACTACAGGTCGCAATTCTAAAGATAATTTGATGAAATTTGGCACAGATAATTTTTTTGATAATGGGACCATGGCTATTGAAATTGGTCAAAATCGGTCCATTATTTATGGTACCTCCCATAGGTCCCACTTCCCGGAATTGCTATATTGGCCATGAATTTCAATATTTTTTCATGAAATTTAAAACAGATACTGCTTATGTAAACTTAAATCCCTGTACCAAATTTCGTTGAAATCGGTCCACATTTGACCATAGCTCCCATACAAACTCTTCTTCAAAAACGCACTAAATGAGACAAAAAATCACTAAAACGCTCGTAAATCTAAAGATAATGAAAATTTTGAGTTTATTTTTTGCATACATAATTTTTGTAACTACTGTAATCAATTTGCCAAATTTCGAGATAATCGGTTCACATTTGACCCTAGCTCTCATATAAGTCCAAATAACGGAAACAGGTTCAATATATACGTTTTGAGAAAATGTTTGTATGGTGGCAAAATTTTGCAAATATTTGTCTTTATACAGGAAAAATAACACCTTTGACCTTAGTGGTGAAGGGTATCGTATGGTCGGCTTGACCGACTATAGCGCTTTCTTACTTGTTTTATTTTGAATTGGTTCTTACCTAATTTGTTTTTGTCTCTTCGTTAACGAAGCTGAACCAACCAACTCTGTTAGCATCCAAATTCCAACTTTTAATACTCTTTAACGCTAGTTTTATTAACGATCGTTATATTTACGAAAATTAAAAAAAATAATCGGCTTCTGGTGGTATATGCTGCCTATTCCAGCTTATTAGCAAAAAATTAACACCAGATTGTATTGCAGATTAATTTAGAAGCAAATTTCGAAGGTTCAAAATTCTTTTTAGACCTATGGTTTCCTTGGCAAAGTTTCTTAGAATGACCTATAAAATAACAACCGCGATGCGCACTTTAGGCAAAACAAATTTTCCCATCCTAATGTACATATATAGTAGACAATTACCAACCTTTCTTAATAATTCAAGAGTTTTTCTAATTCGCAAAACTAACAAATTAAATCGATCTAATTCCTGGAGAAGAACGACACCTGTGGGCGTCAGACTCATTTGAATTTGTTTCTTTACACGCCATGTTTCAAACGCCATTGGCACTTTTTCCAGCAGATCAGATGCGACATTGTCAATAAATTCAGTTCGACTTATGCCTCCGGAAACTGAACCTGTTTATAAAAAATGTATGTAATTTTAGAACAAAATATGTAAATAATGTTGTTATCGTGATCTGTAAAATAATTTTTCATTGTGTTTTTCTAAATTTACTAAATTTACAAATTTACCGTTTTCGGGTGTTATCCATTTCGCGGCTTAAAATGTTTGCAAGAAATTTAGAAAATACAAAGTAGAAATTTATAATTATAAGAAAAACTGATTATAATAAATTGATACAATAAAATAAAAGAAATTTATATAAGAACAACTGATTATATATGACCATACCTCCCATACGAGACACATTCTCAGAAGTCTTGTGAGGACCCAAATTTTGGGTAAAATTGTGGCCACACAGTGGTACCAAACGAAGGCAGAATATGAATTCTGACATATGTAGTTTTCTGGTGGCTTAATGGATTACATCCATTTCAAGGGTTCAGATTACATCTGCCAATGTGTCTTTTCTTTTCAGCAATTACAAAATGATGTCAAGGACAAGAGAAAGCCAAATGATGCCAAAAGAAGGAGGACAAGTGATACCGAGAGGAAAAAGCTAAGTGATGTCGAGATGAAGCCAAGACGATACTAGAGGGTCAAGTGTAGAAGCCAACTTAAAATATAACGAGCTGCAACAACATGTGAATCAAACGTGTTGCTTCATTATTAATAAGTTTGATAAAATAAATGTTGTAAAGTTATTACAACCGCTATCGGTTCACACCTAGCGGGAAGTAATAACTACAAAACTACAAACTGTAGCCAAAATGTATTAGTATATAAGCCAGGGAAAATTAACGATTAGCTCTCTTGTATTTTTACAGCGGAACGTGGAAGACGTGGTGGCAAGACAGAGATATTGGTAAGTTGAAGTGAGAACATCATTTCAATTCAGAGTAGTGTAGTAGAAGGGGGTAAACTGAATCGATAACATCAATTCAGACAGTTAGTTACTGGCTTACAATCAGTAAAGAGGTGAGATATTGGATTCGATTACATCGAATTCGAACGTAGGACCAAGTTCAGAAGAAGGTGAATTTGATAACATCAAATTCCAGAATAGGGTGCAGGTTTCCCAATCAGTACAAGCAAGTATTAGGAGATAACTTCCTGGAAGTAACACTCGGAAGTACAGAGGGAAATTGTAGGCTAGGTAAAAGCTAGGAGTAACAAGTTCGTGTCCTGGAAAAAAACACTCGGAACGAAACTAGTTTAGGTTCTCTCGCCTTGCCAACACTCTGGTTCCCTACAAGAGACAGCAATCCAGTTTCTCAATAAAAACCTAGTCTGTAAGAGTGAATTCAAAAAGTAAAACAATAAAGTGAAAGAAAAGTGTCCACAAAAGAAAGAGTTAAGTATTTCTTTTAAATTTT
The DNA here is from genome assembly GCA_933228675.1 of Stomorhina lunata. Classification (NCBI taxonomy): domain Eukaryota; kingdom Metazoa; phylum Arthropoda; class Insecta; order Diptera; family Rhiniidae; genus Stomorhina; species Stomorhina lunata. The sequence goes on from OW121740.1 coordinate 179,950,810, forward strand.
ATGTAAAGGAGCCTGGATACGACTGAGTTCTACCCCAACTTCAAACCCGGACTAACCGGAGGTTCCTTACAGTCTTTTAAATACCCAGAAAAGCACAAAAATGCTTATAAATCTAAAGTTAGTTGAATTTTATTAGTTAAACTTTGCACAGATAAGCATTTTGTAAATATAAACTGATAAATGAAATTTGGTAACAATCCATCAGCAATTGACGCTAGATCCCATATCAGGCCCTCAACCGGAAATGTCATAAATCTACTAAAATCTCGAAATTTAAAAAATTGCTCACACATATATATGTTTCTAAGATTTAAGAAAAACTTGTTAAATTGTTAGTCCATATTTGACCTTAGTAGTGAAGGGTATCATAGAGTCGGGCTTGACCTACCATAGCTTTTCTTACTTGTTTTCTATTTGGTTCGTGTTGTGTATGTGAAAATGACTACTTGTGCTCGGCCCCTAGGCACTGACTTGCCGATCATTGGTTTAATGTTGATTTTCTGTTAGTCAGTGTTCAAACAAAACTTAGCTATTATTGCCCTTACCTGTTTGAGGTTGCAACTCTATAAGTGAATTCCATATACTTTTTGTAGCTTGGGTATAATAACCGATCTCAGCATTCGGGTGCAAGCCGAAAACATCTGGTTTATTTACTAATGGCAAATTATCGATATGTGCTAATTTAATTAGAAAATTATTATTCATATCCATAAGTTTAACAAATAATTTAAATATTCTCACCTATAAAATCATCTTTCAAGATGACATCTTCGTCGGGAAGACAATAGTCCGTATTTTCATCTTTATAAAAATGAAATGGTTGAAAGGAATCGAATAGGAAATCGCCCATATATTCGTCCATGTATGTTCGTGTAATGCGACGATCAAAATCATCAATCACACGTCCACCATACATAACCTTTTAATAAAAAAAAAATACATATACCATTTTCGCATTAAATAGATTTTAATTCAAAAGTTATTATATGTATATTAACAATTTAAAAAAAAAATCGCACTTGTTCAACAAAAGGGCATTAACTCAAAATTTTTAATTTACCCTGTGCCACAAAAATTGTTTACGCCGCAAGACACATAAGCTTTTTAGCAGATTTTTTAATAAATTTTAAAAACTCACATCATTTTCACTATAATTTCGCCAAAAACTACAGTTTTACACACTTCTTAATATGAAAGTAGTACTCTATTGAAAATTGGCTCTATTGAAAATTTTGAGTTAATGCCCATGATCAACAAGAATCAAGTGTATTCCATACAAAGCGCAAAACTTAACAAAACTTAACAAAAAATATTTTTTTATTTGTTGGACCATTTCATCAAAGACACTATTCTTATGACCTTTAGAAAAGTTATAGCGCATGAGCCGACGAACATTACTAAATAGGTGTGACCAAGTTCTCACAGATGGCGCCACTGAAAATTGCTTAAAATTAATTAAATCGTAAACTGTGCATCTGATCATGCTATGATCTTTAGCAAAGTTGTGGCGCATGAGCCGACGAAGTTTCTGAATTGGTATGACCAATTTCCGACAGGTGACGCTACTCCAAATTACTCAAAAGAAACTGTGAGTAAAAGCGGTATGGGACTTTTCAAAAAGGCCATACAACAAATCAATGTATGGAAGTCCAATATCTTTATATTAAAGAGTCTTTGATGTCAGACTTATTTTTTTTTTCATTGAAATTTATAATATACTTACTTCTCCAATTAAATACTTTAGACTGTTCCAAGGAACTTTATCATCGGTGATGCGGTTTAAATATGTTTGCAAAATTTCAACGCAAACACTAAAATCCGACTCATTGAAATCATAACAAATGTTCCAACCCAATTTATCGTATTTACGTCTTTCCTATTTTAAAGAAAATACAATTATAAGTTAGTCTTAGATATGTGCTCATTATATTACGAGTATGTAGCTTAAATTAATGCATTTAGAAAAAACATGTCATGTAATGACACTATAAAATGTGTGATTACATGACATGTTTTTTTACATGCGACTTTTGAATTTAAAAGTCACGTGTTTTTCTGCTTATCTGTTAAAATTGTTGTTCTAATGTACGTTGTAGGTTCAAAATATTACCCTGTGCCACAAAAAATTTTTTACGCCGCCAGACACTTAAGCTTTTTAGCAGAATTTTTTATTAAATTTTAAAATATGATATTAGGATATTAAAATTAACTTTTTTTATACATGTATGAGCACAATTGCTTTTATAGACCGGTGTTGTAATAAATCTACTTTAGGCAGCTAATGCATTCGTCGATAGTAGATCGAGGCCCTATGCTCTACTGGGAGTCAAGGATAATATAAGAAGAAGATCGGCGCTGATAGTCTAAGATTCCTTTAATAACAATAACAACAGCTGATTGCAGAAGTTATGTCAAAGAAAAATAGAACACGTTCTGATTGAAATTTTTACATATGTAAAGGCGATGTGCTTCATTGAAATGTTTTTAGATAAAACCTTCGCATTCTCAGCTAATAAGGACATTTTTGACAAACTTTTGATGCATATCGATTATAAATGACATCGCTTTTTTTATTCAAAACCCTAAAAAGCCATATGCTCTTTTTTGCTCGATTTTCAAAATCTTTTGATTTTAGGTGTTAAATGGCAAAAAACTCGGTTTACGCGGTAGTTTGAAAATTTTCATACATATTTTCAAGTGTGCTCCACGAAAACCCGGTATTTTGAAAAATTTACGTTCAAGTTTTCGTTATTTACACCTGACGTATGTTATACTTATATATAGCACATTAACATCATATGTATCAAACGATGCAAAACTGAAAGACCTACAATTCCTTATCTATTTTTTTCGTTGAGGCGGCCAAAAAATATGCGAAAAAGATTAAAAAGTGGCGAAAACAAGCAACTGACGAAATTAAAATTTAGGCGGAAGTAGGTTCACCCCTAAGTGTGGTCTCTATTTCGTAAAATAACGACTTGGGTCCAAATGTTAAAACGAATGCAGAAGAAGGCGAAATATGAAGAAAATTTAATGCTTCAATCGATTTTTTAACGTTTTTTTTTTTTTAATTTGCATGGCAATTACACTTAGAAGCGCAAATTTGCGCTACTAAGATATTGTGTTCAGTATACCTGAAGTTTTGCGAATTCAAAATTTTAAATTAGATTTTCCGAACTCCTAAGGGTACAAAAATTATTCGAGTTACAAGTCGGTTTCAAAGAAATAAAAACTGTTTGATTTTTGCCCATATGTTTTGTTTGCATTTGATATGTCAGATGACAAAAACAGATGGTGTATATATAGCTTTATGAAATTTATATCTGCTTAATTTTGCACGGGAAGTTTATATAGATGTTTATATTATTTTTAGAAAAAAAAAAAATATTTTGCGAAATAAATAAAGTTTTTACTTACTTGTACAACACCGTGAAAGAAAGTCAAGACATATACCAACGGCAAAAACGCTCGATGAGAACAACCCTCTAAGCGTTCTTGATTAATTTTAAAGAAAGTTGAACGTAAATTCAACTTTAATCCATTAGGCGGTTCAGTTACAACTGCAAAATTGTTGTCGTTAGTAATTGTTGTTAGTAAAAAAATTTTAAAAGTAAGTTACCTTTTAAGGATTTTTGCAAAATACCAATTGGAAAATTGTCGCTTGCGTCAGTTGTTATCCATAGGCGAAAATCGGGATGTGGTGTATCAACCTTCTCCAAATATTTTTCTAACTGGCGTAAGAAACTAATTAACAAATGACCATTTTGTAGCATCAACCACATGCCCTGGCGCATAGATTTATCTAACAAACTTAAAGCAGCCTAAAAAGAACAACATAATAATGGCTCAATTGTGCATTGAAACCTAATTTTAGTTGCTTCGTTTACTGGCAACACAAAAAGTTGCCATCTACAATATGATATAGTAATTTTCAAGTCAACTAAGGTTCTGTTATCGGTTATCAGTTGCCATAGGTAATGCCATTTTGGCAATTGGCAACTCAATTAAAGTTGAGTTGCAAAACACAATCGTGGCATAAACTTTTATTTATTTGTATTTTAGCTGAACCTGTTTTTGCTCTTGTTTTTGTTGCATTGCTTAATTTAAATAAAAAATATCAATCATATTACTTACCTTTTCCTGTCCTTGACCCAGTGATATATGACAAAAATTACCCATCCCAAAACCAACTTGATCTGCCAACTTCATCAAATCATTTGTAGGATCCGAACCAGCGCTCAATATAAAACAGACTGGAATGTAGCAGGTCGTTTGTTCGTATATGGCATGAAAACTAACAACAGGTGGCGTTATGAAGAACTCATCCATTGTGTCAATGATGTACTGATTAATCGAACGAAAAATTCTATCCACACGGAAACAACGCAAAAACATTAATTTCTAAAGGATAAAAAAGATTATGAATATATGTATTAGTACAAGTAAAGCTCATTTTTCGGTGATGTCCGATGTTTTTTGATGGTTAGTTAAGCCATCATCATCAGGAGAAGAATGCCTAATTCCATATAGAGAAAAGTCCGCTCATTATATCGTATTTGCGAGACAGAATAAATACGAATTATAGGGTCTTACAATTATCAACATAAAATGATGATGATCATCTAAACAGAAACATTTTTCAGTTTTATCTTTTCTTTATTTCCCAAACTTTTGTTGTTGCTTTTTTGACGAAATATTTTGTACATGAAAAATTTTTTACTTGCCTGAAATGGAGTACACTTAATGTTGAATTCACCAGGACATGGTACCTCCTCTGGATTTTCCAAATCGAACCACTGAAAGATTTGTATAAAATAAATATGCATTTTGAAACATTTTTCAGAGTTTTCTAATTGTTGTATAAATATAATGTATGATATTAGTACAGTGAAACCTCTTATAAGCGGAAACTAACTGTCGCTGCAATTTAAGTGTGGTTAAAGCGGTGTCCGCTCAAAAGTGGTATACACTAAATTTCTCTGGTAATGGTGTCCGTTAGGAGAGGTTTACTGTATATGATATGTATGTATTGCACATTACAAAATCTATCTATATTGGAATTTTGATGTTATCCGCCCCATTGTGCAAAGTTCACTACATTTAGTTCTTCCCCTAGTTTTCTAGAATGTTTCTGTTGATGTTGTTGTTATTTTGTTTATATCTATAAGCAGAGCAACATGTTTCTCTTATTTGCTGTAAGGGTTATACCAACATTTTTCTCTTATATCTACATTCTCTCTCTCTCTCTCTGTTACTGTTTACTTCAGATAATCTATTTGTACAACGTATATGTGAGCGTGTTCTTTATCATGTGAAAATGTATTGGAACATGCATGAAATTTCGTAAGCCACAGTTAGTATAAACAACGACAGTAGCTCTTTGTTTGTCTGCGGAAAATGCTAGAAATTCTCTTCTCTACTATATAAGGCCGATGGACTTGTGGGAACGGTTTTAATTGAGACGCGTATAAGAGAACAGTGAGACTAAGAATATTTGTAAAGCAATTTTGTGAAGTGTGTTTAAGTGATTAATTCTAAAGTTAATAAAAAATATAACTTTGTAAAAACGACATAAAGTGTTTTAATTTTGTTTTCGGTTGTTTGCAAAAAGAATTCCTTCCACATTTTTAAAGGAAAAACATACAAATATATTTATAATATGACTGACTGGCAGACTGATTTATCATCGCTTAGCCCAAAGGGCTAAACCTAATGAGCTGAAGTTTGAACAGTTTGTTAATGTATAGATGTAAATCAGACCTGTCCAAAAACACATAATTTTTGCATTTGTGGTAAACAGCTATGAAAGCTCTTACGGTCAGTGTTGCCATTCATATTTTCGAGCATATTTCATATAATCGATAAAAAATTCGAATCTGGCAGTACTGAATTTGAATAGACCACTGACTTTGCAAACACAATTTTAAGTAAGTTTGAGCGGGACAAACTTAGTTGCGTCTCGCTCGTACATAGTATGTCGCTGTGAAAGCTTAAAAGCTTTTCTAAAAGTTCGCACATTGTGCTCCGGTGTAAATACCTCTTTCCATTCAGTTGTGAATTTTGCAAGATGATCTGGTAAAGTTTCAAACGGATCTGCAAAGTCTGTCGCTAGCCTTAGTATATCTTCCCAGGATTTTTCCGGTAGCCATTTTGCGGGACAAGTTCGCTCACTTTTTGATAATAACACATTTCCTTTAATGAAGAAGTCCAATTCTGCTTGACTTAGATTACCATCTCTTAAAGCCAGTTTTGTGGCAATTTGAAATGAAAATAAAAGTTTATGCCTTTCAAAGATGCCCGTGCAGCCATAGCAATAGATGTTCTCTGTTAATGTTTTGATAATATTATTTAAACGCTTTGCTAGAACAGTATCTGGAACTGATTTTCGCAGTGAGAACGAAAAAACATCCAGATAAGCAGCCAAAGCGTACTGGTACATCGCATTGACGGTAGACATGTCAGCGAGTGCAAAGAACAAAACTGCTCCTCTTTTAGCTGCGGGTCTGTAACCATCTCGTAACTTTTCAATGTCCCTTTGCGTTTCTGCCCCAAGTTTAAGCTGTTCCATAACGATTGCTGCTTTTGATTTTGTATTCTCTAGAGTTTCAATGAGTTCAACATTATCCAAAATATTGCCAGTCGAGGTAGCCAATTCTCTGAGTAGGGAATCCTCCAATTGCTGCAGCAATTGTTTATTTTCACTTGTTTGTCTTATTAAAGTTTCTCTTTGGGATTCTAAATCTGGCCTCTCTGCCCTCACGACAACGCTAAGCAGTTGGTCCTCTAAGCCTGTTTGTGTGACAGTATAGTTTATAACCATTGCTTTGGCGTAAACGGCGGGATCAAATATGGGATTAGAAAATTTTGTTGTCAAATAAAGTCTAAAATTTGGATCGTAGTCTACATCTTTGTCGCCCAATATAACAAATTTGCGACCGCTTACAATTTGTATATTCTTCTGTAGAACATTGTCTATAACTGGATCTATGTAGTCATCTACATCTTCAAATAAAACTGGAATGCCATACATAATAGACATTTCCAACTGCTTTAGGAAGTCAGAATCATTAAAAGATAATATTTTCAAATTGTTCGGTTGTTCTTTTTTCTTTATCCAGGTCCAGGCCTGCAGCTGAGGATCTATACACAGTGGAAAACGAGAAGATCTTACTGTCAATATGCCATTTTGCACAGAAAGTTCATCTGGCGGTAGTCCTTCAGAGGACCAAGTTGAAATTTCCACATCGGAAGTTAAATTTTCATCAATACGAAAAGGAATTTGTATAGGAATTTCATTTTGCTTTATATCTTCTAGCCAGTCCTCAAAGATCATGGCTTTACGATATTCCCAAGAGAAAGCTCCGGTATATGCCAAAAACGAAGCACACAAAAGGCACTGTCCCACCATTACTACCAATTGGTCACCATAGTTGTCAAAGTCAATTCTCCAACGATTACGTTCTGAACTGAGACCACCTATTAGTTTATCGGAGGCAATCTGAAAACAAAATAGCAATTTATTATCTTTTATCTTCTAAAAAGTTCCTTAGAATTATTTGGGAAACTATATAATGGCTGGATTGTGTACTGCAACTCAACATTAATTGTGTTGCCAATTGCCAAAATGACACTACGTGTGGCAACTGATAATCGATAACAAAACACCAGTTGCCTTGTCAATTATTAATCATATTGTAGATGGCAACAAGATTCAATTCTAGTTGCCAGTTATAGTTATTTTAATAATTATTATTTTAATGTAATGGGATGCAGTTGTTGCCTGACGTCTCCAGCGACCAGGTAAGAGCTGTATCCAATTTCTACTCTAAACTCCAAGTGGTACATCCTGATAACCTGAACAACCTAGTTGAAGATGTGGTAAACAACCCGTGTGGGATTCTAGGTCGAGGCTAATATGAGAGGGAGTTATCGTATAGCCATTCCAACGTATTGCTAAAGTACGAAACTGCAGAGTATGTTAAACATGTGATTTGCGGCTGCAAGCGGGCGTCTGTCTCGGATCTAGCGGCTCGCTATACAAACGTGGCTTGTGTCTTTGGACTCATCGACTTAGAACTTACGATGTTTTAAGCATGGAAAGAAACAACATTAAAGAATATACTACTCTAAGAGGTAATCATTCCCCTGCTACTGCAGCTCGCACAAGGATTTTGGAGGTGCGAATGTTTGCGACGTGGAAAGTGAGGGCTTTAAGCGAAATTGTAAAACTAGAACAGAAAGGCCCTATGCTTTATTGGAAGTCAATGATAAGGTTGAAAACATATTATGGGACTTCTGGAATTTTCTATCCAAAAAACCCTAAAGGTACTAATTTTGGACTCATCACTAATCGACTTATAACTTACGGTGTTTTAAGCATGGAAAGAAACAACATTAACGAATATACTACTCCAAGGGATAATCTTGCGAGAAATTTCCCTGCTACGGCAGCTGGCACAAGGATTTTGGAGGTGCCTTATCTATGCGAGAACATTCTGGTGAATGAAACTAATTCTATGCGAATATATCAGACTATTAAACCAAATATAGGTATGGAGGAAAGTTGAGAAAGTTTGCGACATGAAAAGTGCGCACATTATTATGAAGTTGGAAAATTAGAACAGAAAGGCGATATGCTTCACTGGCAGTCAAGAATAACCGAAGAAAGTTGTGCACTATCAAAGTTGAAGACATTTTCGTGGGACTTTTGGAAACTTCGATCCAAAAAAATCTTAAAACGGCAATAATTTTTAAAGGTTTAAATATTTATATTATCTTTTTTCACTTTTTTCATTAAAATTTCTATTTGTTTACAACTTTTTTCTACTTCTAAGTTGCCAATCATAATTTAGCAATTTAGTTGCCAACCACAATTTAGCAATTTAGTTGCCAATCACAATTTAGGAATTTAGTTGCCAAACTTTTAGCAACTGACATGTGTTGCCATATACAAAAGAACTTTTTTTACTGCCATATACAAAAGAACTTTTTTACTGGTTCTGTTGCCAGTAGACGAAGCAACTAAAATTCGGTTGCAATTCACAGTCAAGCCATAATTCTATCATGTTTTTGTTATGATATTAATATGGAGTAAGTAATTACCAAACGTCTTTCTGCTTGTTGCAGCATTTCCGTCAATGCCTTCATTTGCTTCATGGATTCAGCATATCTGTGATTGAGATTGTCCAACTGAGCCTCCAATTTCGAGATTTCGTTGTTCAAATGATTTAATAATTTTATCTGTTGGTCCTGTTCTTGAATCAAAAAATCCAAACGCTCCTTTTTAGGTTTCACTTCTTTGTAAACTTCATAGAAGCCAATGACAGCCCTAACAAACTTTAAAAGACCAGCGCCAGCAACTGAAATTTTTTCCATTTCATCTAGATTTTGTGACTTCATATGATTGCGGCACTGTGTGATCTGTTTGGCTGTCAGAGCCTCGCAATCCATTTCCATGAGACTTTTGAGAAAACTTACATCAGACATCATGCCTTTGGCCGATTTCCAGGTGATTTCTTTGATGCCTTTCAATATGGCCACACACTCACACACAACCTGCACTTGAGGAGGGGGTGTAGCAAATGATCTTATTTCGGTTATTTGTGCTTTGTCTAATTCTGAAAGCGCCCTACGAGCTTCTTCTAAAGCCGGAAGAGCTTCAGCCAGCACTATCTCAGCTTCTTCTTTCTCAATTGCAATTTGCTTTCCTTTAATTTCGACTTCCACTGATTTCTCTGAAGCTTCGGTCTTCTTAATGTTGGCTTTTGTAGTTGCGTCTTCAATTTCAACCAGCATCTGCTCACACTCCTCAGAAGCTTTAGTTACATTACGCTTCTGCTCGGTCACAACAATTCTTAACTTATCAATTTGTTTAGCAGCTTCGTCAATTTTATGAATGCCCTCCTTAAGGCGATCGCGCTGCATTGTTATGAACGTGTTCTTCTCATCTATAAATGATCTAAATATTATTTTGCTAAATATGTAATATTTTGCTTCTTACCTAAAAGCTTTAGGTAGGTATTAATGTAATCCAAGTAGTGTTTTGGCGTTACGTAGTTGTTTCGCCTTAATTTTTGTAAGTAATCTTTGGAATATTGCTGCACTGTGCTGTGGACATAAACTACATGTTTCATGATATCTTCGCGATGGCGTGAAGGAATCTGAAAATATATATATTTAGAGATTGTACATATCAAAGCAGTTTTCAGAAATATTTTTTCAAAATTAATTTACCAATTGATGCTCGGTAAGATATAGCTTAGCTACGGCGGAAAGGGCTTGTTGTGGCCAGGGAAACACCCAATCGATGTATGTACTTCCAATAAGACCAGGAAAGTTTCGACAACGATTACGAAGAGCATCACCTGCCGGAGACATACTTAACACAACATGCAAATTCTGAGCACAAGTTTCCAAGAAATAAGCCCATACCGAATCCCTGGAATTAGAAATATTTTATAATTATTTTTTAGAAAGCTTAAAGAAAATGAAGAATACTTAGATGGTGAATAGCCATTTTCTTCCGCAGCTGTGCGACATGCATTAACAACGCCATCCTTCTCTTCATCAGTGAATAGAGCTGGTACCATCCCCACGGTCAATATATTGTTAATTAACTCCAAAAACCCCTCCTCAATTATCTTTTAGAGAAGAAATTTCGATTAACTGAAGTTTACTTTAATCCAACAAAAAATTTTTCAAAACCTTCCCACTTTGGTCTTTGTGAGAAACTTTCAAATTTAATTTAGTAGCAAAAATAAAAACGTTATAAAAAATTATTGTAGTCTATTTAGAACGATTCAAATGTAACAGAATATGAACAATAGAGGGCACCTTTTGTAAAAAATTTTTTGTATCTGGAAAATTATGAGTATTTTCGATTTAACCAAAATTTCAAGAAGATGACAAGAATGAAGTACAAACAAGTAAGAAAGTGCTATAGTCGGTCAAGCTCGACCATACGATAGCCTTTACCACTAAGGTCAAAGGTGTTCTTTTATCTGTATAAAGACAAATATTTGCTGAATTTTGCCATCATACAAACATTTTCTTAAAACTTATTTATTTAAGCTGTTTCCGTCATTTGGACTTATATGAGAGCTAGAGTCAAATGTGGACCGATTATCTCGAAATTTAATAAATTGATAACAGTTGTTACAGAAATTATGTATGCAAAAAATAAACTTAAAATTCTCATTATCTTTAGATTTACGAGCGTTCTAGTGATTTTTGTCTCATTTAGTGAGTTTTGATAGAAGAGTTTGTATGGAAGCTATGGTAAAATGTGGACCGAAATTTGATACAGTGCTTTTGGTTTACATAAGCTGTGTATGTTTCAAATTTCATGAAAAAATATTAATGGCCAATATATCAATTCCGGGAAGTGGGACCTATGGGATGTATCATAAATAATGGGTCGATTTTGACGAATTTCAATAGCCAATGGATCATGGCTGTTGAAATTCGTAAAAATCGACCCATTATTTATGATACATCCCATAGGTCAAAAAAAATGATCTGTTCCAAATTTAATCAAATTATCTTTAGAATTACGACCTATAATTTGATTTCAAGGTTTACATGTGGGTCCAGCCAGCCAGACGGACGGACGGACATCGCTAAATCGACTCAGAAAGTGATTCTAAACCTATTGGTATACTAAAAGGTGGATCTAAGACAAATATTTCTATGCGTTATATACATCAGCACAAACTTATAATACCCTTTCCACCTATGGTGGTGAAGGGTATAAAAATAGAAAACTAAAAATTAGTTTTGGAGATATTTCACAGGAAATAATTTTTCACTTCGGAATTTTAATTCAATCTTTGAGACAAAGTTGTAGCCATTATCATAAAGAACAAAAATTGTGAAAAAAACTTCACCATAAAGATCAAAGTAACATAAGATTCTTCTTAATGATACGAGATACAGCTTTGCCTCAAAGAGTGGATCGAAATTCCGAATGCCTTAGAAAATTATCAATTTATTTTGCAAAAATGACACAGAGGCATGTGCCACGAGATATCCTACAAGAACAATACAAAATGTGGGTTAGGGCGTCGGGCTAATAACTCACTCCTGGAAAAAACTATGAAATTAGATAATATGCGCATAAGATCGAAGCGCATGGATTTCTAAAATATACTCGGCCTTTGACCTTAACAGTTTGTAAATATAGGCCAGTTCGGAATTTTGATTCATTCTTTGAAGCAAAATTGTAGCCATTATCATAAAGAACAAAAATTGTGAGAAAAACTTTATCTTAAAGATCAAAATCACAAAAAAATGTTCCTTATGATAAGAGATACAACTTTGCCACAAAGAGTGAATCGAAATTTCGAACGGTTCGCAAGATTGATTGATTGAGATTGATGAGCCTGAGAAAATTATCACTTTTTTTCAGAGACCGAATATTAATACTTTTAAAACAATATTTTCATATTTTAATCCATACAAAAACAATCATTGAAGTTTAAAAAATAATAAATATCCCCAAAGATTTTTAATTGTTCAAAAAATTTTGTATCGTTTTTCAATCCGATGAAAATAAAAAATAAAAAAATTGTTTGGGATATTTATCAGTTCAAAATTATTTTCATCTTTTTTCATCCGATAAAAAAAATTGGTAGAAAATATTCAAATTTTATTTCTGTATTTGCCCTGGTTTCAAAATCCTTGCGCCAACTGCCGTAGCAGGGGGATTTCTCGCATGATTACCCCTTGGAGTAGTATATTCTGTAATATTGTTTCTTTTAATGCTTAAAACTTCGTGAGTGCTAAGTCGGTGGGTGATGGGTCCAAAGACACAAGGCACGTTTGTATAGCGAGCCGCTCGATCCGAGACTGAGGCCCGCTTGCAGCCGCAACTAACATGTTGAACAGACGCTGCATTTTCGTACTTTACGAAGTACAATTATCTTAGACCCTTAGACCATATACGTTGGAATGGTTCTTAGATAACTCCCTTTTATATTAGCCCGGACCTAGAATCCCACACTGGTTGTTTACCGCATCTAAAACTAGGTTTCTAAGGTTTTCAGGATGTACCACGAGAAGGTTAGAGTGGGATTTGGATACAGTTCTTACCTGGTAGCTAGAGACGTCAGGCAATTCTGCATCCTTCCATTCCCTATGCTCCACTTGGAGCCAAGAATGACAGAAGAAGATTTGTCCTGGTATAAAAAGTCTTTAGGACGTTTAAATAACAATAAATTCAATTATTGTTGCAAATTATATGTTGAAATGGTTTTGCGAGTCAAATAAACCACCAATAGTTCCATTAGAACTATTAGGTTTAACTTCGATGTCCTAAAACATTGCAATTAATTGGAAACATATTCATACATTCATTGTTAAAAGTTTTATAATTTCAAAAATATTTTATTTTTCAAAGTCAAAACAGAAGTTCAAAAATAAAACAATCAATAAAATATTTTTCTGTTCGGATATTTATCGTTCAAGATATTTAAAATTTTCATCATGAGGGATATTTATATTTCAAATATAAATCCCTCATTATTATTCATCGATCGAAATGAAAATAAATTTTCATCGGCAATGATATTTATACTTGATTGATTTAAAAAATAAAACAATATTCGGTCTCTGCTTTTTTTTTATAAAAATGATACGGAGGTCCTTAAACCAGGGGGTTAGCTCACACCCTTTAATGTAGTGAGCTAACATGTGACGCGAATAAAAAATGTGGGTTAGGGCATCGGGCTAGTAACTAACTCCTGGAAAAAACTACATATGAAATTAAAGAATATGCGCACAAGATCGAAGCGCATGGATTTCGAAAATATACTCGTACTCTGTCTTTGACCTTAACGGGTTGTAAATATAGGCCATATAAGTAAGAAATAATAATCTATTATTATCAATATACCCAGACAATAATAGTTTTTAATGAAAAGTTTTGGTTGGTAAATAATTTTGAAACTTTTGTTAACCCATACCTGTGCAGCAGTAAAAAGAAATACTGTTTTATTTCGTTTGACTCCAGCCATTGTATAAAGAACTTTAAGATCTTCACGGAAAGATTGCTCATTGTAACCTCTTGCCACTGTAATTTCATAAACTTCACATTCCGCCGTGAATGATGAAAGTCGGGTAATGCATTTTTTGCCACTACCACCAACTCCTACAAGCAAAACATGGCCGCGGTGCATTCTCAATGTGCGATGTACTCTAGTTAAATGCTCCAAACAGTCTTCAAACAGAACTAATTCCATTTTACCCTTGCGTTCTTGGTACTCCTCAAGAATCTAAATCACGAAAAAAATTAAATTTTAAGAAAATTTGTTTTAGTCTAAGAATCTCTGTATTTACCTCATTAAACAAATGAAAAACGGCATCATAATCTAACAGATCTTCGTAGAACCTTGGCTCAGACTCATTTGTAGCATTTCTAAAATCTCCAAATAGACATGGATCCCTCATAGCATGATCAACCAGAGTACTGGTAAGGCTACCTTCTTCCGGCTCAGCTTCCGTTGCACCATATTGTTCCATATTAGCAGTTTCTAAAAAAGTTTCAAAATATATAGTATAATTTCTTTTAGAATTAAATTAAACTTCGGTTTTAGGCTATTTTTTAACTATATTTTAATTAATTATCGTCATATGAAATTCAAAATTTTTGTTTTAACTCTTTAATTGTATATGGTTAAACCTGGGGAATGCATAAGTTGATTTGTAGACACTCAGGCTCAGGTTAGGTTAGAGTGCATATTTGGACCCCTCCAAAATTGATAACCTCGAGTATTATTTTTTTTAAATTGCGCAAAATGTACGAATTGAAAAATTTTACAAAAATTATCGATTGTTATAAAATGTCTAAAAAAATAAATTTTAACATGTGTGTCGGTTGTGACCTTTTGTATTTCAGGTGACGATATGTTTTCAAATTTAAGGTTAGTACATTTTTTTTAACAAATACTATAATACTATAAGTAATGACTCTATAATATAAAGATGTTACACTTCCATACATAGATTTACCATATGGTCGCTTTGAAAAGTCCCATACCGCTTTTACTCTAATTCGATTTGACGATTATCCAATGAGTTAAAGCTAAGGCATACACACGTGCTTATGAGGTGCATGTGTTTTTGTGTGTTTTTTATTGCTTTTTATCCACTTTAATTTCACTTTTGCCGGAATGAATTGTATGAAGTGTAAAATCTTTATATTATAGAGTCTTGGCCATAAGTGTTTAAGAAATACAAATATGTACTTCAATACTTAGTAAAAACAGTTTCAGAACTCATTTGATCTTAGAGAACTATATGGTTCCAAAATGAAAAATTATAAGGGGCTGTTCATAAATTACGTAACGCTAAAGGCGATGGGGAGCAGGCATGGGTGCTGTTACGGTGAGGAAAGCTCGTATGTGTATTTTTGTTATGACATGTTACATTGGTGGTGGGGGAGGTAAAAAATCTGCGAAAATAGCGTTACATAGTTTGTGAAAAGCCCCTAACACTATTACTAGGTTTATGTTAAAAATATTCAATAGCTTTTAAGCCAGCTATAATTTTTGATTAGGAAATTCTAAAGTTACCAAAATAAATTTACCTTCTGCTATTGCAATGGGGTCAATGAATCCATGTTCCACCTCGAAATCCGGACTGAATGTTTCCTTTATCTCATTCTCTATGTGGTTTCTCATTAGCTTTTTATCCTTAAAAATTAATGATATCATTATAATTTCTTTATTCTTTTAAATATCGGCAAAATATTGCAAAATTACATTTGCATCCATTAATCGATATCATCAGAATGTAATGGAAATCTAACGTTTTTAAATCGATCGATTTTTGATATATATTTGATATACATAATTTTCATAATTTCCACAAAAAATTCAAACCAAATGAAAGACAAGATATCAGCCAAAAGGAAAAAAAAAGGAAACTCCACATTTTCATTTTTTTTTTGGGAAACAACCGAAAATTATCACAAAAATATAACAAAAACCGATCGATTTGAAAACGATTGATTTCCATCACATACCGGATTATTATCGAATTCTCCTTTTTTAAGGAGTCACATATAATTTTAAGTAGAGTCTAAAATAATATCATTTTCGGAATAATTCACCAAATAAATAACTTACCGTTTCTGATATAAGACGGTCACAAATAATACGTGTAAATTCATTGCGCCATACACGTATAAGGTCACGCAGAGTTTTAAAGTAATTTGAATGTATTAGTAGCATACCAGCAAAAATCCTTGACAAGTCTTTTAAATTGAAAATATAATGAAATTTCGTTGGCGTAGGAGGTAAATCCACAATCAAAATCTAAGTAAATAAAAAAACTCATTTATAACAAAAAAACATGCAAAAAATTTAAAAATAAGTTTATGTTGTATATAAGTCAAATTAAGTGGTAATTCTAATTTATTGAATACTGAAGCTTTAAATGGTAATGTCTAAAAAGCAAAGACTCTATAACTTAAAGATGTTGCACCTTCATACATTAATTTGCCATATGGTACATTTGAAAAGTCCTATTAAAAAAAGGGTATACTGTTTTTGCTCTTATTTGTAAACAACTAATGGAGACGATTATCCAATGAGAGAATGGTAAGGCACACACACATGCTTATGAAGTACATGTTTGTTTATGCGTTTATGTTGGTTTCATTGAATTTTAAATGATGCACCTTTCGAACTTTAATCACAATACCAGGCTTGAGGTTCACTGATTAGTTTCCAATTACAGTGGAGTGGATGTAATTGTGATTACAATTTTTTTATCTTTAGCAAAAATGTTCCGCATGTGTCGAAAGAGGTTTCTAAATTCATGCGAATAATTTCCGATAGTTGGCGCCACTAAAAATTATTCAAAATAAATTGAATCGTAAACTCTGCATATGCATTTGGTTATACATATAATCACGGGTCGGCGCAAAGAGAACAGAACAGAACGGCAGAGTTGCCGTTTTTTATTTTTTTAACTATATATATATAATTCCCCGACAACATTCCAATTGGAACAAGGGGTACTTCTCTCAGACAATGAGCAGCATCCGTTTCTATTTTTAGACTCATTAAAAGGACCTACGTTTTAACTCCGACTCCGGACGACAAATGCATTAGTTAGAGAAGTTTAACATACCCTAATACTCAATAACCAGAGGCTAGCTTAGGTTTGAGTTGAACCGCCGCTTTTTTGAATTTTTTTTTTTCAAGTGGGTCTAGACGGGGATCGAACTCTGGGACCTCTGGTATGCTAGGCGGATGATTAACCTGCTATACCGCGGCGGCTCACATTAACTAAAATAGTTATTTTTTTCAACGTTTTAAAAAGGAAAAAGTTTTCTACTCCAATTTTTTCAACACTTTTATCAAAAATTTTTCTATAGATTTTTTTTTTTCAAATATTTTTCTATAGAAAATTTTTTTATAGAAATTTTTTTTACAAAAATTTTTTAATCAAACATTTTTATATAGAAAATTTTTTGTATCGATCATTTTTTTATAGAAAATATTTTTATCAATTTTTTTTTTGTTTTTTCTATTTTTGCTATTGAAAAAAAATTATAAACAAAAATTTTTTCAATAGAAAATTTTTTTTATCAAAAATTTTTCTATAGAAATTTCTTTTATGAAAAATTTTTCTATAAAAAATTTTTTTATATAAAATTTTATTATCAAAAATTTTTCTATAGAAAATTTTTATATCAAAAATTTTTCTATACAAAATTTTTTTTTAATATTTTCTATAGAAATTTTTTTTACAAAAATTTTTCTATAGAAAATTTTTTTACAAAAATTTTTCTATAGAAAATTTTTTTACAAAAATTTTTCTATAGAAAATTTTTTTACAAAAATTTATGTAAAGAAAATTTTTTTATTAAAAATTTTTCATTAGAAAATTTTTGTATCAAAAATTTTTCGATGGAAATTTTTTTTTTTTTTTCATCAAAAAATTGTCGGTAGAAATTTTTTGATCAAAAATTTTTATAGAAAATTTTTTTTACACAAATTTTTTCTAAAGAAAATTTTTTTCTAAAAGAAGAGTATTTGCATTTGATCCCAAACCTGTTACATTTATTTATTAATGTAACAGATCAATTTATTGATAAAAAGCCAAAAAATGTTTGCGGAGAAACCAAATTCCTCGACGCTTTTCGATGGTTGGTTAAGCCATCTCTTCAGGAGGATTATCCCCAATTTAGAAAGATCGACAACCTCGCATTATTACTAAATTTACAAACATAACTATTAAGAATTATGTTCATAAACCAAAAGTCTTTCTAAATTGGGGATAATCCTCCTGAAGAGATGGCTTAACCAACCATCGAAACGCGTCGAGGAATTTGGTTTCTCCGCAAACATTTTTTGGCTTTTTATCAATAAATTGATCTGTTACATTAATAAATAAATGTAACAGGTTTAGGATCAAATGCAAATACTCTTCTTTATGAATAATATTTACATCCCGACTATTTTGTTATTTTTTGAGAAAACTTTTTTATCAAAAATTTTTCAACAGAAAATTTTTGTATCAAAAATTTTTCTATAGATTATTTTCTTATCAAAAATTTTTCTATATATAATTTTTTTTATCAAAATTTTACATAGAAATTTTTTTTTTATCAAAAATGTTTCTATAGAATTTTTTTTATCAAAAATTTTTCTATAGAAAATTTTTGATAAAAATTTTTCTATAGATAATTTTTTATCAAAAATGTTTCTAAAGAAAACTTTTTTATCAAAAATTCTATAGAAAATTTTTGATCAAAAATTTTTCTATATATAATTTTTTTTATCAAAATTTTGCATAGAAAATTTTTTTATCAAAAATGTTTCTATAGAATTTTTTTTATCAAAAATTTTTCTATAGAAAATTTTTTATCAAAAATTTTTCTATAGATAATTTTTTATCAAAAATTTTTCAAAATTTTACATAGAAAATTTTTTTATCAAAAATTTTTCAACAACATTTTTGTATCAAAAATTTTTCTATAGATTATTTTTTTATCAAAAATTTTTCTATAGAAAATTTTTTTATCAAAAATTTTTCTATAGAAAATTTTTTATCAAAAATTTTTCTATATATAATTTTTTTTATCAAAATTTTACATAGAAAATTTTTTTTATCAAAAATGTTTCTATAGAATTTTTTTATCAAAAATTTTTCTATAGAAAATTTTTTATCAAAAATTTTTCTATAGATAATTTTTTATCAAAAATTTTACATAGAAAATTTTTTTATCAAAAATTTTTCTTTAGAAATTTTTTTTTTATCAAAAATTTGGCTATAGAAGATTTGAAAAAATTTGATATAAAAATATTTTAATCGAAAAAGTAGCCATCTCTGTGTCAGGCCCGGGACTCTTCATTACAAGTTTTTGTTGCTCATTTTATATTTTTAAAATTTAAAAATATGATGCAAATTAAAAAAATTGTTTACTTGAAAACTCAATAAGTGTCAGAAAATGTCGTTTAGTAAAATCAAAAAACAAATAAAACATTTTTATCAGAGTATATACACGTACATACATACATTTTTATGTGCATACATATTTACATATAAGTATATAAATTTAATATTTATCTGTATTGTACTTTTGGCCAAAAATAGTATCAAGTAAAATTTAGTAAAATTTAGTTTTTTGTGGCCAAAACGTATATTTTTTATATTTTAGAGAAGTTCTAATGTACATACATATTTACTATGAATTTACTAAGAACATTTATTTGAATTGACACAAAATTAAAAAAATAAAAATAAATGAATTTGCTTTATTTTTTAAATACATATAAATATTTTAATATTTAATACTCAGAAAAAATATTAACACTTTTTTTATATCAATTAAATTGACTTTATTGAGAAATTACTATTTATTTTAAAAATGTTATTAAATCATAAGTTTTTTTTAATTAAGCAAATTTAAACCGTTTTTTTTTGTTCAATAGTTTTAATGATTGATTTTTTTCTGTGTACATATTATCTGCTTTTGTTCTTTTTGGTCGTTTTCATAAAATTTATTCTCGAATGTCAGAACATTTCTTTACTTAAATATATTTCCTAAGAAGAAAAGACAAAAGTATACTTTTGTTTGGCTTTGAATAATTTTCGATTGTAAAATAAACGATTTGGCAAAGATTATGAAAAATTGATGAGATTTGCATATGTAAATCACTTGCCATAAATTTTAGTTTTCAACTCAAGAGCAAAAAAAAGGGACCTCAGAAGAAAACACAATTTCATTTATATGATCATAATAAAATAGTATGTAACTCAATTTGTACTTATACATTACGTGGTTGAAACCAAGGTTCGAAAAAAATAGTTTCTTATCGTATTGTACTGAACTTACGCACAAGCAAAAGCTATTTATTTTTACGTACCTAACTAAGACGGAAACAAAGTTGGGTACACAAACCGCAAAAAGAAAAGAACTGTACGTTATAATAACGTACTGTTCTTTGGGCTATAGAGTATTATTTAGATAACTTTAGAGTACTATAAAGTACTAAGTTACGAATTTTTAGATAACTTACTTTTGGCTGTGCTCATAATGTTTTGATGAAATATTGTTATTGTGCATTTATAAATAATTCATATATTTTCATAAAAAGCCCCAATAGTTCCATGTTAAATAACCATATTCAATACTGACAAAATGAGCACCGATTTGAAGGTGTACTTTTTGGCAAATAAATTATATGGGAATATCAAAGCTCAGGCTTACGGCGGATGTAAAAATAATGGATCTATAGCACTTTTAAAATAAAAATTTATATCAATTCGTTAATTACAAAATATTTGGCTGTCGATCAGGGGTGTCATAGAAATCAATTCAGTTTTTAAATTTCTCGGTTTTGAAAACCAATACCGGTTATATTTGGTGTCATGAAACCAAGTCGGTTTTGTTATTATTGGTTTTAAATCAAACAAAATGTTCGAATCCAGTTTTTTATTATTTCATTTGAAATTTTTTAGAAACATAAAAAATCAAATAAAAAAAAATAAAAATGAATAAAGAAAATTATTTGAAGAAAAATTTTCAGTTTTTTGCGATGTTTGTGGTATAGGTATAGAGAAAACGCTGCAATTTGGACAAATGAAGCTTGTATACCCCAACATCATGAAATGACCGAATTGCGGACTGTAATTGTAATCTACCTACACCAAGAAACAAACCACAGCCAATCAAAGGACGATTGTCACTTACATGCGATATTCATTAAATTGCAAACAAATATGTTGATATACATTTGCTTCGCCAGTACCTCCACACAAAGAATATTCTAGCCTTACAATTTTCCCCATTTTTTATATCTTTTACGTTTGTCGATACGGTTCATTGATTCCAAAGACACAAAAAAGTACCAAAACTTGTTTTTATCTTATTACATGATAAAAACTGCTATGTAAACTTTTCTCCCATCTCTTTTTATTTGAAAGTTAAAGCTAAAAAGTACCAAAATATTTTTGCTCTTTTTCTCCCCTTTTTTCGAAAAGTACTTACTCGAAAAGTACTTACTCGATTTCAATTTCTTATCCCCCACAAGGCCAAATTTTCAAAAATCTGTTCTTAGTGGATCTTTAAATCGAAAAAGGCACCAGTTAGCCAGTAACGCTTTTGTTTTAAGTTAATAGACCAATTTTGAAATGAAATCTGTTAACTGTAAGTTGCTTGGTTTATTTCCAATACTAAACCAATAATATTATTTTCTGTGACACATAAAACCAATAGAAATTATAGCTCGAACATTAATATTGGAATTCATGACACCAATTTAATTTTTTTGTCGTTTTCAAAACCAATAACAATGAAATTGGTTTCTATGACACCCCTGGATATTTCAATTTATTTATTTATTTATAATTCCCCGACAACATTTCAATTGGAAGAAGGGGTACTTATCTCAGACAATGAGCTGCATCCGATTCTATTTTTAGACTCATTGAAAGGGACCTACGTTTTAACTCCAGCTCCGAACTGCAAATGCATTAGTTAGAGAAGTTTTACATAGCCTAATACTCAATAACCAGTGGCTACCTGAGTTATGAGGTGAACCGTCGCTTTTTTTTGAAAATTTATTTTTTCCAAGTGTATGGCCGGGGATCGAACTTGGGCCTCTGGTATGCTAGGCGGATGACTAACCTGCCATACCACGGCGGGTTTTGTAAATTTAAAAGCAATTTTTATTTCTATCTTAATTGCTGAACCTTTTCCCATCATTAACTCAATTTTTTAAGATGTGGACTTAGACCACTTTCAAAATAAGGTCTTAATATCTAGATGTATATAAAAACAAACCTTAAAAAGCCTTAAAGTCATTTCGACTATTGTATCAGCAATGGGTATAAGTTTTGGATTGAATTCTCCGGAATGCTGAAGGTGGCCTTTAAAAATTGATATGTATATTTGCAAAAGAGATGCATCGTTAGGGAAGACAATGTTATAAACGGAAAACATTGATATAAAACGAGGATCAACTTCATTGCGTCCACCACCCGCTGAACCCATGGCGCCATAAAATGTCAAATCTTTAAATTTGTTCCAGTTTAAATCCTTATCACGATCATACATTCCTCCAAATTCAAAGAAAAGTTTTAACAGCGCTATGGGCTGTTGGGTTCCATATCTGAAATACAAAAACAACAAAAGTTATTAAAAAAAAATTTCGGCTGCTTAAATCTTCTACAGAATATTAATCGTTTTTATATTGTAATTTTAATAAATTTAAATAAATTTTAGTTTCAACTTTTAGTTTTTGGTTTAAGCAAAGACTCTATACAAATGTTGCACTTTCATACATTGATTTGCCGAATGGTCGTTTTGAAAAGTCCCATAAAAAGAGAGTATACCGCTTTTACTCTAACTCAGAAACAGCTAATGGATACGACTATCCAATGATAGAAACATAAGTCACACACACGTGCTCATTAAATGTATGTTTGTTTGTGCGTTTATCTGCTTTTCATTGTTCTTTATCAACTTTAATTTCACTTTTGACAGAAAACCAATGTATGGAGTGCAATATCTTTATTTTATAGATTCTTTGATCTACGGTTTGTACTTACTCATCGACTTGAGGCATATTCATATCATCGATGAAACATGCAATTTTCTTTCCCATTGGTGGACCAAATGTATCTTTTGTACGCTTTTCAACAGCTGCTTCTAAAGTTCGTTGAACATCCATCGATGAAGTTCTCGATGAAAAGTTAATGTTTAAAATAATCTAAAAATTAATTTCACAATAAGAAGTCGATTAGGGAGAAAATTAAAAAAAAAACTATACGCCTAATGCAAATATGAAATAAGAGTATTCGTGTTTTTAGCAAGGTTCGAAAAAAAACAGTACCTTATTATATTGTACTGGACTAACGCACACGCAAAAGTTATTTATTTTTATGTACCTAACTAAGTCTGAAATAAAGATGTGTAAACAAAGGCACAATAAAAAATAATGGTACGTTGTAATCACGTACCGTTCTTTAGGTTTTTAGTATTTTTTAGTTAACTTTAAAGTACTATGAAGTACATAGTTTCTAATTTTTAGATAACTTACTTGTAGCTGCGTTCGTAATATTTTTACGAATAATTGTTGTTGTGCACAAATAACTCGTATATTTTCATAAACAAATATTTCATAGAAAACTTTTTTACCAAAAATTTTTCTATAGAAAATTTTTTAACAAAAACATTTCTATAGAAAACTTTTTTACCAAAAATTTTTTAATAGAAAACTTTTTTACCAAAAATGTTTCAATATAAAACTTTTTTACCAAAAATTTTTCTATAGAAAACTTTTTTACCAAAAATTTTTCCATAGAAAACATTTTTACCAAAAATTTTTCTATAAAAAACTTTTTTACCAAAAATTTTTTTACCAAAAATTTTTCTATAGAAAACTTTTTTACCAAAAATTTTTCTATAGAAAACTTTTTTACCAAAAATTTTTCTATAGAAAACTTTTTTACCAAAAATTTTTCTATAGAAAACTTTTTTACCAAAAATTTTTCTATAGAAAACTTTTTTACCAAAAATTTTTCTATAGAAAACTTTTTTACCAAAAATTTTTCTATAGAAAACTTTTTTACCAAAAATTTTTCTATAGAAAACTTTTTTACCAAAAATTTTTCTATAGAAAACTTTTTTACCAAAAATTTTTCTATAGAAAACTTTTTTACCAAAAATTTTTCTATAGAAAACTTTTTTACCAAAAATTTTTCTATAGAAAACTTTTTTACCAAAAATTTTTCTATAGAAAACTTTTTTACCAAAAATTTTTCTATAGAAAACTTTTTTACCAAAAATTTTTCTATAGAAAACTTTTTTACCAAAAATTTTTCTATAGAAAACTTTTTTACCAAAAATTTTTCTATAGAAAACTTTTTTACCAAAAATTTTTCTATAGAAAACTTTTTTACCAAAAATTTTTCTATAGAAAACTTTTTTACCAAAAATTTTTCTATAGAAAACTTTTTTACCAAAAATTTTTCTATAGAAAACTTTTTTACCAAAAATTTTTCTATAGAAAACTTTTTTACCAAAAATTTTTCTATAGAAAACTTTTTTACCAAAAATTTTTCTATAGAAAACTTTTTTACCAAAAATTTTTCTATAGAAAACTTTTTTACCAAAAATTTTTCTATAGAAAACTTTTTTACCAAAAATTTTTCTATAGAAAACTTTTTTACCAAAAATTTTTCAATAG
Organism: Stomorhina lunata; assembly: GCA_933228675.1. Lineage (NCBI taxonomy): Eukaryota > Metazoa > Arthropoda > Insecta > Diptera > Rhiniidae > Stomorhina > Stomorhina lunata. The sequence goes on from OW121740.1 coordinate 179,975,514, forward strand.
AAAACTTTTTTACCAAAAATTTTTCTATAGAAAACTTTTTTACCAAAAATTATTCTATAGAAAACTTTTTACCAAATATTTTTCTATAGAAAACTTTTTTACCAAAAATTTTTCTATAGAAAACTTTTTTACCGAAAATTTTTCTATAGAAAACTTTTTTACCAAAAATTTTTCTATAGAAAACTTTTTTACCAAAAATTTTTCTATAGAAAACTTTTTTACCAAAAATTTTTCTATAGAAAACTTTTTTACCAAAAATTTTTCTATAGAAAACTTTTTTACCAAAAATTTTTCTATAGAAAACTTTTTTACCAAAAATTTTTCTATAGAAAACTTTTTTACCAAAAATTTTTCTATAGAAAACTTTTTTACCAAAAATTTTTCTATAGAAAACTTTTTTACCAAAAATTTTTCTATAGAAAACTTTTTTACCAAAAATTTTTCTATAGAAAACTTTTTTACCAAAAATTTTTCTATAGAAAACTTTTTTACCAAAAATTTTTCTATAGAAAACTTTTTTACCAAAAATTTTTCTATAGAAAACTTTTTTACCAAAAATTTTTCTATAGAAAACTTTTTTACCAAAAATTTTTCTATAGAAAACTTTTTTACCAAAAATTTTTCTATAGAAAACTTTTTTACCAAAAATTTTTCTATAGAAAACTTTTTTTACCAAAAATTTTTCAATAGAAAACTTTTTTACCAAAAATTTTTCTATAGAAAACTTTTTTACCAAAAATTATTCTATAGAAAACTTTTTACCAAATATTTTTCTATAGAAAACTTTTTTACCAAAAATTTTTTTATACAAACATTTTTTTTACAAATTTTTTTTACCAAAAATTTTTTTATAGAAAAATTTTTTTTTTTTCAAAAAGAAGTGTATTTGCATTTGATCCCAAACCTGTTACATTTATTTATTAATGTAACAGATCAATTTATTGATAAAAAGCCAAAAAATGTTTGCGGAGAAACCAAATTCCTCGACGCTTTTCGATGGTTGGTTAAGCCATCTCTTCAGGAGGATTATCCCCAATTTAGAAAGATCGACAACCTCGCATTATTACTAAATTTACAAACATAACTATTAAGAATTATGTTCATAAACCAAAAGTAAAAGCGTAGATTATCGACTGAACAAAAACAAACATTTTTCAGTTTTCATCTACCTTCACTTCCCACATTCTTGCTGTAGCCGTCGGCTACTATATGCAGAATGCTGTGAAGAAGGGGGGGGGGGTAAGATGTTTTAAAATAAACAAGTTTATTTTAAAAATAAGCTGAATGCATGCAGTTTTATCAAAAAATAACAAATTAGTCGGGATGTAAATATTATTCAAACAGAAGTGTATTTGCATTTGATTTTTTGTTCAGTCGATAATCTACTCTTTTACTTTTGGTTTATGAACATAATTCTTAATAGTTATGTTTGTAAATTTAGTAATAATGCGAGGTTTTCGATCTGTCTAAATTGGGGATAATCCTCCTGAAGAGATGGCTTAACCAACCATCGAAACGCGTCGAGGAATTTGGTTTCTCCGCAAACATTTTTTGGCTTTTTATCAATAAATCAGGCATGGGCAGAGAGTAAAATACAGTTGTTCTCTTTGGCAGAGAGTAACGAAGAGTGGACACACTGGCAGAAACACGAATTGACATTATTTAGCTTGCTTATTGATATTTTATTCAGTTGCCGTTGAACAAGCGAGACATTCGCATGCGTGGCGGAGTATCGCATTTTTTGTCTTTAAATATGCAGCACAAATTACAAAATAAGTAGTATGTAGAAAACATTTATGGAAGTTTTTTTTATAAAAAACAATTTATTGTAGAAAGAATATATTTTTTCTTTGAAAAATTCCTTTTTCGATAAAAAGTACATTCTTTTCTATAGAAATACTTATTTTTTATAGAAAAACTTATTTTTTCTATAGAAATACTTATTTGTTCTATAGAAAAAGTTATTTTTTCTATAGAAAAAGTTATTTTTTCTATAGAAAAAGTTATTTTTTCTATAGAAAAAGTTATTTTTTCTATAGAAAAAGTTATTTTTTCTATAGAAAAAGTTATTTTTTCTATAGAAAAACTTATTTTTTCTATAGAAAAACTTATTTTTTCTATAGAAAAACTTATTTTTTCTATAGAAAAACTTATTTTTTCTATAGAAAAACTTATTTTTTCTATAGAAAAACTTATTTTTTTATAGAAAAACTTATTTTTTCTATAGAAAAACTTATTTTTTCTATAGAAAAACTTATTTTTTCTATATAAAAACTTATTTTTTCTATAGAAAAACTTATTTTTTCTATAGAAAAACTTATTTTTTCTATAGAAAAACTTATTTTTTCTATAGAAAAACTTATTTTTTCTATAGAAAAACTTATTTTTTCTATAGAAAAACTTATTTTTTCTATAGAAAAACTTATTTTTTCTATAGAAAAACTTATTTTTTCTATAGAAAAACTTATTTTTTCTATAGAAAAACTTATTTTTTCTCTAGAAAACCCTATTTTTTCTATAGAAAAACTTATTTTTTCTATAGAAAAACTTATTTTTTCTATAGAAAAAGTTATTTTTTCTATAGAAAAAGTTATTTTTTCTATAGAAAAAGTTATTTTTTCTATAGAAAAAGTTATTTTTTCTATAGAAAAAGTTATTTTTTCTATAGAAAAACTTATTTTTTCTATAGAAAAACTTATTTTTTCTATAGAAAAACTTATTTTTTCTATAGAAAAACTTATTTTTTCTATAGAAAAACTTATTTTTTCTATAGAAAAACTTATTTTTTCTATAGAAAAACTTATTTTTTCTATAGAAAAACTTATTTTTTCTATAGAAAAACTTATTTTTTCTATAGAAAAACTTATTTTTTCTATAGAAAAACTTATTTTTTCTATAGAAAAACTTATTTTTTCTATAGAGAAACTTATTTTTTCTATAGAAAAACTTATTTTTTCTATAGAAAAACTTATTTTTTCTATAGAAAAACTTATTTTTTCTATAGAAAAACTTATTTTTTCTATAGAAAAACTTATTTTTTCTATAATCTATCTTTTTTTCTTTTCTATAGAAAAGCTTAATTTTTCCATACAAAAAATATAAGTGTATATTTCTATAAAGAAAATAAAAACCTATTTTTTACAAAAAAAAAATATGAAATGTTTTCTATAAAATGGGTTTATGTTTAGCGTTAAAAAAATATTTATATACATTTAGTCTTGCAGTGTATATGAAAAAACAGCAACAAAAAATATCAACAAAAATAGCAAAACTAATAACACCCGCCTCTCATTAAGAGCATAAGAATATATTTGAAATTCGTTTTGCAAGCAATTGCTTAGAAATTCGTTTTCTGCCCATGCCTGCAATAAATTGATCTGTTACATTAATAAATAAATGTAACAGGTTTGGGATCAAATGCAAATACACTTCTTTTTGAATAATATTTACATCCCGACTAATTTGTTATTTTTTGAGAAAATTTTTTTACTAAAAATTTTATCAACAATTTTTGTATAGAAAACTTTTTAAGAAAATTTTTTTTCCTAAAAATTTTTCTATAAAAATTTTTTTACCAAAAATTTTTCTATAGAAGATTTTTTTTAAAAATTGTTTTATAGAATTTTTTTTTTCCAAAAATTGTTTTATAGAAAATTTTTTTATAAAAAATTCTTTTATAAAAAATTCTTTATGAAAAATTTTTATATCAAAAATTTTTCTATAGAAAATTTGTATTATAGAAAATTTTTCTATAGAAAATTTGTATTATAGAAAATTTTTCTATAGAAAATTTGTATTATAGAAAAGTTTTTATCAACATTTTTTCTATAGAAATTTTTTTTAATAATAATTTGTATATAGAAAAATATTTCTATCGAAAATTTTTCTATTTAAAAATGTTATTTTCGAACATTATTCTATAGAAAAATATTATGATGGGAACCTTTTCTATAGATAAACATTTTTGTACAAAATGTTTCGATAAACATTTTTCCGTATAAATATTTTTTTATCAAAAATTTTTCTGTATATATATATTTTTTTACCAAAATCTGTAGAAAAATTTTCAATATAAAAATTTTCTATACAAAAATATTTCTATTAAAAGTGTTTCTCTAAAAAACAACCAATTCGGTTACATTTATTTCATAGAACGTTTACAAAAATTATAGTGTCGTGGCAACAATGTTTGAGATTATATTTTTTTGTTCTCTCGAACCGTATATTTTGTTGCTATAAATTGGATTTTGTTTCTTGTATATTTTGATTTTGTATTTTTTAACAAAGCCGACTTTGTTAACACCCAAATCTCAATTGAATGCGTTTAATACTCATTTTCACGAGTTTCATTAATGATAGTGATATTTACGAATTACAAAAATTCTTCGGCTTCTGGTGGTATGGGCTATCTATTATTTTTAGTGTACTTTGTGAAAGTTCGTTATGATAAAGGTTGTGTATTTTATTAGGACCTTTAAAATTTTCAGGTGCCTATACTTAATTTGAACACTTAGTTATGTATATGATTTTGTACCGAACTTGCCTAAGTACAGTACGGTACTTCAAAATACAATTTTTTATAGTATTTTTTCGAACCTTGGTATTTAGTTTCTTTTAGTTATACACTTACATTGGTATCTTTATTAAGGTTTCGTAGATACTGAGATATGATGGCAGTTTTCGAGGTACCAGCTTCACCCACTAACAATACGGGCCGTTTTATCTACAAAACAAAAATTACGATATTTTCATAAAATTTTTTTGGAGAACAAATTTTTATGAATAAGACGACGGGGTTTACTCCTATTCGAAACACAAATTCGAACAATTTTATTTTTGGATCGAGATAAGATGTTATCCCCGAGATATGTTTTGTATATATCTGTGGCAATAAATAAAAACCGCTTAAGTCGAAATTTCGTTTTTTGAGGTATTAAGGGTTTTCTAAAAGGGTTCAGGATTTTGTATGAAAAAGTTAAAATGTAAGCATATTTTTGTTAATAATGACATTTTATACTTAAAAATTTAACTGAGAGATAGATCTTGAAGAAGAGAATAAGAATATGTAAAAAAATGAACTTATGTCAACTTAAGCCATTATTATTTATTGTCACAGACATTACAACTTACGAAACTATTTAGATTTAAAATGTTGACAGTACGAGTACTGTCCACGGTAGGTACTAGAATTTCACTGAATTTCATATTTGGATCATGAACATAACTCGGTACAATCCACTCCCAAGCCATCCAACAAGAGTTTTGCCAATCGTAAAAGTATTCGTAAAGTGTAGGCTTCAAAGATGGCAATTGACCTCCTGAAGCCGGGCTTTCCTTTGTATCTTGAACACTAGGAAATCCTGATATTCGTTTTAAAAACTCATCGAATACATATTGGGCACGTTCCAATAAGCCCGCCCCAAGCGACGCATAAATGCACTGAAGAAAACAGCATTCGAGTGTGTCGTTGTCGTATTGAACTGGAGACGGTGCAACGTAAGATAAATCATCCTGCTTCTCAAAGGGTGGTAGTAGAGCATCATACATATTACAAAATTGAACAATCATATTTAGTTCGGTCTGACCAATTACAGTTTTGAGTGGATTTCCTTGGGAAGTACCGTCTAGGCCTTCATGAATAAAAGCAATCGCTTGAGTTATTATCTTCTCAAACATATCCTTTAGATAGAAATTTAATTCAGAAACTATTAGTGGTGATTACACATACAATAAGAAGGTTTCTAAAACTTACCTGAAGCAATTCCCTTTGCGATTCAGGTCTCGTCAAAATCCACCGTTGCCAGTATGGACTGTAGCGTAAATTTTTGGGATCCACATACACCATACCGGCTCTAGACACAGTAGCAGGGGACGCATAATTCAAATTTCCCACCTATAATGACATACATTTTTTTTATAAAGATAAGGAAAATGAAAAAAAGTTAGACAATCGAATGTGTCCATTAGAGCGTCTCGACTTATATGGAAGAAAAAAAAAAAAAGTTCGCCGTACACCACCAAATATAAAGTATTGCTGTAAGACAGTTTCGAAAAAAAAATTTTAATATTTTTCGCCGCATATTGGGGTTGCCAAAATACATTTTTCGTTATAACTTTGACATTTACATTCGGATCAAAAACCTTTTTAGCAAACGTTTAACGATTTTTTTAACAGCTTGCATTTTCTGATATTAGGGAGGTACATTAGGTTGGTAGGAACTGAGGTCTGATGGATAAATACTATAACTGAATATCTGAGACAAAAACATCGATATATCGCACTTCAAGATCCGACTGTAAATGCCGAAGATATAACGAAAAATTCATTTTGGCGACCCCAATGTGCGTCGAAAAAAATTAAAAAATACTTTATATTCGGTGGTGTACGGCGAACTTTTTTTTCGAGACGCCCTGTGATCTCAGGTATGGTTTCACCGTTTTTCGATTATTTTAATATTTAAATTGTTTTATATTTTTTTAGTTTTTTTATGGTTTACGAGCAACTAACCTCAAAAAGCAGAGCACAATAGCTTTCCAATCTAATTCGTTCTCCATTTGCTAATGTCAGCAACTTATTATCATCCATAACTGAGTTCATATTTTCAATCCAAAGTGCATCAACATCTCCATCGAAACAGGCATAGCGACGTTCCTGAGAGAATTATTAGCATTAGTTGAATCAAATTCTGAGGATTCACAAATATACAATATGAACATAAAACATTTCTCGTGTATATTACAGATTTGTAACGCTAATTTTGTTGTTTTAAATATATGTACAGTGCCGAACAAAATTATTGGTATTTATAAAGCGATTCTTAAGAACTAAACGCTATTACCAGATGCATTGATAATCTTACTTCAAAATTCATTTGGTTTCACTAAAAATGTCCATAATATAGGAGACGGGTACCCAGAGTAGCTAAACAAAATTATTAGCAGATCTGACTTAAAATTTGAGTTGGATTGATCAAATCTGACTTTCACAAAACAAGTAGTAACTATACTTAAATTTAGAACTTTATAGAAGCAAGTATTTTGGATATCTTAAAATCGATTAAGCTTTAATTTTTCGTAGGTGACGAAATTTTTTCATCTGGACCCCATAAAACAATTTTCTTTTTCAAGATTTAAACAATGTTAACCCGTACCGTTTGTCAATGAAGAATTGAAAATTGCAAATTTTTAGTCAAAAACTTAACATACGGAGCCATAACTTTAGAACTGTAAATAATAAAAACACGCTTAATATCTCTCATTGGAAAATTGTAATAACTTTAAAACTATTGTATGGATTTATGGCTTTTATTATTCTAAGAAAAGCTGTTAAAAAAGCTTGTTTCTACTTTAAACTCAAAAATATACAGAAAAAAGTAAGTGCATCACTTAATAACAAAATATACAGTTTGTCAAGTAATTGTTTGCATTAAACAAAAATATTGAAAATGCAATTTAAATTTTGAAAATTGAACACCAAATCGTTTAAATTTGTTTCTTTTGTTTAACATATACCGTTAATGTAACTGTTTGCTACAAAACGTCGTAAACGAATTTGAAATAAATACATGCATTGCAACAACAACAATAAAAAAGAAATATACTAAATTAAACAGGCGTCAAATAAATGTTTGCGCAATCAGTAAAAATAACACCAAATGTTCTTATTTACCGTTATATTTTTGATTTTATAATGTTTCATGAGTGTTATCCAATGAAAATGAAGTTATAAAAAGTAGTTATTAAAAAAAATAAAATTTGTGTGCATTAGTTGTCTTCTATTTATAAAGCAAATGTTTGAAAGGTGTTATAAAATAAGTGTATTTCCATCACTATAAGGCAACTTGCCAAGGAAAACGCTGAAATCTTCTCCCGTATGGTTAAGTCGTAATATCCCGTACCGAAAACGAATGAATATTGTAACTAAAAGATTAACCATGCAGCCCAAAATAAAAAACATTACAAATTTAAAGCAAAATTATTAACACCTTCTAAGAAAAGCGGCACTCCAACACTAGAGGCTTAAGTCCTAAGTCAAAAATGATTATGGGCTAAGAGTATCCCAAGGAGCAATCCGAAATATACTGGTAAAACAAAAGTATTCATCTACAGTGGCTAGGAAAAATTTACTTCTTTCAACGTAATATATTGAAAATCGCTTTATGCTTTCTGTTTCGCACTCAGAATTAGTATTGGGGTGCATTATTTTCTCTAGCGATACTAAAATGATGTTGTATTACCATGATGGATGCCCAAAAGTTTTTAAGCCGAGTTAAGTGCCCTGTAGCAAACTTGAAGAGATTTTTTATATTTTACGTTGTAAGCAGTATACTTTTCCTAGCCACTGTAGATGAATATTTCTGTTTTACCAGTATATTTCGGATTGCTTCATGTGATACACTTAGCCCATGATAATTTTTCACTTAGGAGTTAAGCCCGCAGTGCTGGGGTGTCACTTTTTCAAGACGATTTTAATCATTTTACTTTTAGTTCGTATTGTGTTTTATTTTGGGTTGCTCAATTCCAATATTCCTTCATTTTTAGCACGGGATATGATGTCCTAACCATACAAGAAAAATTGTTAGCGATTGGAAATGGAAATACGCTTACTCTATAACGCCTTTGGAAATTAATTTTCCAAGTATTTTTTTTTAATAAAGGAAAATATAACGGTAAATACGAACATTTGGTGTTATTTTTACTCATTGTGCAAACATTTATTTGATGCCTGTTAAATTGAGAATATTTATTTTTTTATTGTTGTTGTTGCAATGCCTGTATTTTCTTAAATTTTTTTAAGAACTTTTTGTATTAAACAGTTACATTAACGGAATGTGTTAAACAAGGGAAACAAATTTAAACTATTTGACGTTCAATTGCATTTTCAATATTTTTGTTTAATGCAAACAATTACTTGACAAACTGTACGTAGTATGTATTAGGGCTATAACTTTTTTTTGCACAAAATATTCGCAAAAATTGCAAATAGTTATAACCCTAGTATGTATGGTAGTGGTATCAGGTCACGTTTTTTGGGCTTAAAGGCAGTTGTAACTCTGTTTGGCGAAAACAAACAACAATTATGTTTATAATATAAAAATTGTAGAATAATTAAAGCTTTCGCTTGAGATATTAAGCTTTTTCTTATTATTTACCGTTCTGGAGTTATGTTTACTTTTTGACCAAAAAAGGGATTTTTTTCAAAATTCGATGATGGGCTCAAACAGGATTCCGAAAAATTTTTTTTGAATTATTTTTACATTATCTTTAATCCTAGGGGGTGACTGACTCAACTTTTTTTCCAACCACTCTAATGTACACACATTCTTACCTACATAAAGGCATCCGTTAACGTTAAAAAAGGAATTCATAAAATTTATGTCAATGATGCTTTTATCTAATAATGCAAATTGAAATGCATTGGGAATTATGTGTTTGCACAACTAGTTTAATATTAAAAATATAAGCACTTAATTAAAGCTTGAAAAAAACGCAGCAAAACTCCCATGAGAACTTCACGTTGAAGGTTAAGTATAATCGTTTACATATGTGTAAAAAAACAGCTACATATCGGCATTTATTTTACTACTCAAGGGACCCTCGTACAATTTAAAATAAAAAATTGTGTGTTTTGAAAGTAGGCTTAACTTAGAGCTGCTAAAAAAAACTTATAACTGATAGTAATATCTGCAACCAAAGGCTCTATAATATAAAGATATTGCATTCCATACATTTTTTTTGCTGCCAAAAGTGCAATTAAAGTGGATAAAGAACAATGAAAAAACATATACGCACAAATAGACATATATATCATGAGCACATGTGTGTGCCTTGGCATTTTTTTCATTAGACAATCGTCTCCGTTAGTTGTTTCTTAATTAGATTAAAAGCTGTACTCTCTTTTTTATGGGACTTTTCAAAACGACCATACGGCATATCAATGCATGGAGGTGCAATATCTTTATATTAAAGAGTTTTTGCTGCAACTCTTAATTATTTAAATAATAGTGACGATCATACATTTCAGGAAATTGTAACATTAATATTGTTCTTTTTTTCTGAAATATGACCTTTGACGTTTTCCGAATTTATATTTTGTACTATTTGTTCGAATAATGTAATAAATTCTTGTTATTTGGTTATTAGCTTAATTAAAAATGTTCTAGACTATATCAATTTAGTTTATAATACATACATCACGTTCCAATGGCTTATTCATTTCTCGAAATATATTAGAGAATAGTCCGTCTACCCAATCACGTGTATCTGGATCAAGGTAACCATAAAGCTCGACAACGGAGCAAGCCTGAAAATAAATTAAATTAACTTATATACAAACATATCTGTGGCAATATGGAAGAATAGCTTAAGTCGATAATTGAGGTTTTGAGATATCATCAATTTTGTGTAATTTTTCTTCAGCTTGATTTTTGGGAATAATTTATGAATTAAATAATATATTGGTAACATGTTTATTTGAGAAGAAGGATGAATATTTAAAAAAAATATTGTTAAATTCAGAAGATTTTACGTTTTTTCTACCTAAGCTCTGAAATTTGCGTTGAACTGGAGCTTAAGTAACTTTAAGCGGTTCTGTTTAAATAAAAAGTATATATTATGTAGTGTAGTTTTATGTAAACATAATTTGTTTGAAAATAATGACTTAATTTCTTCAAGGTCGACATTTATACAGCTTAAGTGTACATAAGTTGTTTTGATCAATGCATTATTGATTAAAAAATTGAAGCTAAAAAGTAAACGTATATAACATTGACAAAAACCCGAATTTTTTAAAACGGACTAAACCTTTCTTATATAACGCAATCAACACCTTAACTCAATTCTCTCTTATGTCGACTTAAGCTACTCTTCCATATTGCCACAGATACTGGGTCAATGTAATAGAAAGTCATATTTACCTTAGGGTTGAGAGTAATGCATTTTGTTGGCAGTCCCATATAGGTTTGAGCCTTAATTAGTGTATTTATGACAACCGTTTTGCCACCACCTGTTGGGCCAACAATCATAGTCGAATGCCGGGTCATCATTGTTTCATACATTTGTACCACTTTGTCTTCCTGTGACATAAAAAACATTAACCAGTAAAAATATTAGGCAAAAAACTTAAAAATATACATACACATATATACACATGTTACCACCTTTATATGGGTACACATACATAAATAAGTCTAATATGAACACACACACACACAACTACTTACAAGTACTAAGAGCAGAACCAATTAACACAAAGAACAACTTAGATAACCCAACAGATGAATACAAAAAAAATATCCGAACGGAAATTGCGACGAGCATTTGGTGCAAAAGTGTGAGATGGTAAATTTTAAGATCCAGTATATGTATATGTTCAGAAAGGTAAGTGTTTTCGGTCATGTCCGACAATTACAAACATTTACAATTTTTCTACAAAAAAAATTTTGTACCGAAAAATTTTCTATAGGAAAAAATTTTATCTCGAAACTTTTTCTATACAAAAAATTTAATAACGAAATTTTTCTATAGAAAAAATTTCATAACGAATTTTGTCTATAGAAAAAATTGTATAACGAAAATTTTTCTATAGAAAAAATTTTTTAACGAAAATTTTTCTATCGAAAAAATTTTATAACGGAAATTTTTTTATAAAAAATTTTATAAGAAAAATTTTTCTTTAGAAAAAATTGTATAACCAAAATTTTTCTATAGAAAAAATTTTATAACGAAAATTTGTATATAGGAAAAATTTTATAACCAAAATTTTATAACGAAAATTTTTTTATACAAAAAAGTTTATAACGAAAATTTTTCTATAGAAAAAATTTTATAACGAAAGTTTTCCTATAGAAAAAATTTTATACCGAAATTTTTCTATAGAAAAAATTTTATACCGAAATTTTTTTATAGAAAAAATTTTATAACGAAAATTTTTCTATTGAAAAAAATTTTATAACGAAAATTTTTCTATAGAAAAAATTTTACAACGAAAATTTGTCTATAGAAAAAATTTTATAACGAAAATTTTTCTATAAAGAAAATTTTATAACGAAAATTTTTCTATAGAAAAAATTTTATAACGAAAATTTTTCTATAGAAAAAATTTTATAACGAAAATTTTTCTATATAAAAAATTTTATAACGGAAATTTTTTATCAAAAAAAAATTTTATAACGAAAATTTTATAACGAATTTTTTCTATTGAAAAAATTGTATAACGAAAATTTTTCTATTAAAAAAATTTTATAACGAAAATTTTTCTATAGAAAAAATTTTATACCAAAAAATTTCTATAGAAAAAATTTTTCTATAGAAAAAATTTTACAACGAAAATTTTTCTATAGAAAAATTTTATAACGAAAATTTTTCTATAGAAAAATTTTATAACGAAAATTTTTTTATAGAAAAAAGTTTATAACGAAAATTTTTCTATAGAAAAAATTTTATAACCAAAATTTTTCTATAGAAAAACTTTTATAACGAAAATTTTTCTATAGAAAAAATTTTATAACGAAAATTTTTTTATAGAAAAAAGTTTATAACGAAAATTTTTCTATAGAAAAAATTTTATAACAAATTTTTTCTATTGAAAAAATTGTGTTACGAAAATTTTTCTATAGAAAAAATTTTATACCAAAAAATTTTCTATAGAAAAAATTTTATACCGAAAATTTTTATACCGAAAATATTTCTATAGAAAAAATTTTATAACGAAAATTTTTCTATAGAAAAAATTTTATAACGAAAATTTTTCTATAGAAAAAATTTTATAACGAAAATTTTTATATAGAAAAAATTTCATAACGAAAATTTTTCTATAGAAAAAATTTTATAACGAAAATTTTTCTATAGAAAAAGTTTTATAACGAACATTTTTTTATAGAAAAAAGTTTATAACGAAAATTTTTCTATAGAAAAAATTTTATAACGAAAGTTTTCCTATAGAAAAAATTTTATACCGAAATTTTTCTATAGAAAAAATTTTATAACGAAAATTTTTATATAGAAAAAATTTCATAACGAAAATTTTTCTATAGAAAAAATTTTATAACGAAAATTTTTCTATACAAAAAATTTTATAACAAAAATTTTTCTGTACAAAAAATTTTGTAACAAAGATTTTTCTATAGAAAAAAATTTTATAACGAAAATTTTTATATAGAAAAAAATTTTATAACCAAAATTTTTCTATAGAAAAATTTTTATATCGAAAATTTTCTATAGGAAAAATTTTATAACCAAAATTTTTATATAGAAAAAATTTTAAAACAAAAATTGATCTATAGAAAAAATTTTAAAACGAAAATTTTTCTATCGAAAAAATTTTATACCGAAAATTTTTCTATAGTGTAGGGTGAAAGAAACAAAAATGATGTGATATATCTCTTGGATATGTGCATTTTTGATGTCCTGGCTGTGATGTATTGTTGTTGCTCATTCAAAAGGAAGCTTGTGACTTTTACTTTATTTTTGATTATTTTCTGAAGTGATGTTTTACTACATGAAATTATGTACATTAAAATTTTGTCCTTTGAATTTTTACTTTAGTTCTTTAATTTTTTATATCTTTTTTTTTGCTTTTAAAGTACAATTTAGAATGTGTCAAAGTGTCTACGCCTGTGATGCACAAAAAGGATTTCAATCTTTGTGTGTGTTTTTTTTTTTTGTTGCATTGTGCTAGATTTGTTGTTATAAATTTATCGTAAAATGTCAGGGATAATAATGGGTAGATTATGACATTTTTGTTAACAGCACCAACAGTAGAGTCCGACGACAATGTACATCAACATCTAATGTAAATACCCAGTAGTTTGAAATAACAAATGCGTTTCAGGCAAAGACTCTATAATATAAATAACACTTCAATACATTGATTTGCTGTATGGTCGTTTTGAAAAATACCATAAAAAAATAAAGTAAACCGCTTTACTGTAATTCCAAAGCAGCTAAGTGAGAAGATTATCCAATGAGAGAAATCTAAGGCTAGTGCGTTTGTGTTTTTTGTGCTTATCCACTTAAATTTCAAATTTGACAAAAAAATGTATGGAGAGCAATATACTCACTCGTATTTATATTATAGATTTTTTGCTGAAAGTTTTGCTTAAAAGTAAGAACTGTCATTCATAATCAGGCATAGGCAGCCCATATCACCAGAAGCCGAGGACTTTTTCTAATTTTCATAAATATCACGATTATTAATAAAACTTGTGAAAATGAGTACTAAAAGCATTTAGTTGGAATTTGGATGTCAGCTAAGTCAGTTGGTGCCGCTTTTTATTTTTCGATAAAAATATTTTCTTAAGAAAAATTTTCGATAAAAATATTTTTCTATAGAAATATTTGTCTGTTGAAAAATTTTCTATAGAAAAATTTTTGATAAAAAATTTTCCATTGAAAAAAAGTTTTGATAAAAAATTTTTCTATAGAAAAATTTTGAGAAATAAATTTTGTATAGAAAATTTTTTGATAAACAAATTTTCTACAGAAAAATTTTTGATAAAAAAATTTTATTCAAAAAGAAGTGTATTTGCATTTGATCCCAAACCTGTTACATTTATTTATTAATGTAACAGATCAATTTATTGATAAAAATCCAAAAAATGTTTGCGGAGAAACCAAATTCCTCGACGCGTTTCGATGGTTGGTTAAGCCATCTCTTCAGGAGGATTATCCCCAATTTAGACAGATCGAAAACCTCGCATTATTACTAAATTTACAAACATAACTATTAAGAATTATGTTCATAAACCAAAAGTAAAAGCGTAGATTATCGACTGAACAAAAACAAACATTTTTCAGTTTTCATCTACCTTCACTTCCCACATTCTGGCTGTAGCCGTCGGCTACTATATATAGAAAATTTTTTGATAAAAAATTTTTTATATAAAAAATTTTGATTAAAAAAATTTTGTATAGAAAAATTTTTGATAAAAAAATTTTTGATAAAAAAATTTTATATAGAAAAATTTTTGATAACAAATTTTCTATAGAAAAATTTTGGATAAACAATTTTTTATAGAAAAGTTTTTGGTAAAAAAATATTTGATAAAAAAATTTTCTTAGAAAAATTTTTGATAAAAAAATTTTATACAGAAAAATTTTTGATAAGAAAATTTTCTATAGAAAAACTTTTGATAACAAATTTTCTATAGAAAAATTTTTGATAAAGAAATTTTCTATAGAAAAATGTTTGATAAAAAAATTTTTGATTAAATAATTTTCTATTGAAATACTTTAATAAAAAAATTTTCTATAGAAAAATGTTTGATAAAAAAAATTCTATAGAAAAATTTTTCATAAAAAAAGTTTCTATAGAAAAATTTTTCATAAAAAAAGTTTCTATAGAAAAATTTTGGATTAAAAAATTTTCTATAAAAAAATTTTCTATAGAAAAATTTTTGATAAAAAAATTTTCCAAAGAAAAATTTTTCATAAAAAAAATTCTATAGAAAAATTTTTGATAAAAAAAGTTTCTATAGAAAAATTTTTGTTAAAAAAAAAAACTTTCTATAGACAAATTTTTGATAACGAAATTTTCTATAGAAAAATTTTTGGTTGACAAATTTTATATAGAAAAATTTTTGATAAAAAAATTTTCTATAGAAAATTTTTTGATAAAATAATTTTCTATAAATTTTTGATAAACAAATTTTCCGTAGAAACATTTTTGATAAAATAATTTTCTATAGAAAATTTTTTGATAAAGTAATTTTCTATAGAAATACTTTTAATAAAAAAAAATTTCTATAGAAAAATTTTTCATAAACAAATTTTCTATAGAACAATTTTTGATAAACAAATTTTGATAAAAAAAATTTTTCATAAAAAATTTTGATAGAAACAAGTTTCTATAGAAAAATTTTTGATAAACAAATTTTCTATAGAAAAATTTTTGATAAACAAATTTTCTATAGAAAAATTTTTGATAGAAAAAAATTTCTATGGAAAAATTTTTGATAAAAAAAATTTTCTATAGAAATACTTTTAATAAAAAAAATTTTCTATGGAAAAATTTTTGATAAAAAAATTTTCTATAGAAATACTTTTAATAAAAAAAATTTTCTATAGAAAAATTTTTGATAAAAAAATTTTCTATAGAAAAATTTTTGATAAAAAAGTTTTCTATAGAAAAATTTTTGATAAAAAAGTTTTCTATAGAAAAATTTTTGATAAAAAAATTTTCCATAGAAAAATTTTTGATAAAAAAATTTTCTATAGAAAAATTTTTGATAAAAACATTTTCTATAGAAAAATTTTTGATAAAAAAATTTCCTATAGAAAAATTTTTGATAAAAAAATTTTCTATAGAAAAACTTTTGGTAAGCAAATTTTCTATAAAAAAAAATTTTGATAAAAAAAAACACTTTCTATAGAAAAATTTTTGATAACGAAATTTTCTATAGAAAAATTTTTGGTGAAAAAATTTTCTATAGAAAAATTTTTGATAAAAAAATTTTCTATAGAAATATTTTTGATAAAATAATTTTCTATAAATTTTTGATAAACAAATTTCCTATAGAAACATTTTTGATAAAATAATTTTCTATAGAAAATTTTTTGATAAAAAAATTTTCTATAAAAATTTTTTTCTGTAGAAAATTTTTGATAAAGATATTTTCTATAGAAAAAAAAGCAACTCTGACGACGATTTCTTTCTTGTGTTTTTTGTGCCGACCTCTGTTTATAATAATAATAGTAATGGCCGAATTTACCGATCATTCACGAAACTGCTGGGCTATGGCAGAAGTTTTCCTGTCTAATAGTAGTGAACGAGTACGAGTAGTTGGTTTTGGTTCTACAAGTGTCTTTTTTGCTGTAATATTTTAAATAAAAATTGTGTTGTCCATTTCTTACAGCAAAAAAACGAAATAGCAAGTGCAAGCGAAATATTGAGGATGTAAGAAAATTGATTTTTCTTTTAGTACTTGTTAAGAAGCTTTTTTTTTTTATTTAAAGAAACAGTTTTCAAGAAATTTAAATATGACTGAAGTCTTACCTGATCTGCTAATAAAATATATCCATCATTTACAAGACAGTTACGAACTGCAGCATTAAAGTCGGGATAACCCACCCGAGGGCAATCAATTCCCGGGAATAGATCCTGTTCATAAAATGACACAATATAAATTATGTTGGTTAATTAAAAAATAGGTTTTCACTCAATCTTTATTCTATGTAGGCAAATATAATCTTTTAGTGTATTTTCTTACCTTTATTAGACCCAAAAATAAGGGAACATCCTCAAAAATAAATTTCGGGAAATTCATGTCACGCAATACCCGCATTAATACAACTGCCTCCGGTAAATCATTTGACTGACGTTTCATTACACCAGCCATTCTTAAAACAGAATTTAAAGAGCGTAGACCCCAGTCATAATGACACTGCTTAGATAGTTGCTCCTGAGCGAGAGCATATAGAACGGTCATTTTTTTGGCTAATACCTTTAATAAGATCATGAATGAAGAAATCACAATGTAGAAAATATCTATGATAAAAAGTATTTTCTTACTTTTGCCATTAAAAATCCATCGGAGAATAATGAAATTAAACATATCAATTCCAAGTCGGGCTTAATACAGGTTACAGGCCTAAAAAGCGCCTTCACAGATTCGGGTAATTCTGTACGACCGGCATATCCTGGATTCATTGTAACAAATATACCGACTTTGCGATCAATTTTGATTTCGCTACCTTCAAACTAGAATTGCAATTATTTTTTTAATGATTCAAAAAGTAAAATGATGCAATAAATGATACAAATGGCCACATGGAATGCAAAAGTCCGTAACTGACAAATGTGAAAATCAAGTTTTTAACATCTGCTCAAAAATATAGAAGTAAAATATAACTCTATTTTTTCTTACTTTAAAAAAAACTTAATGAAACCCTAAAATTTTAGATACAACAAAAAAATTTTTCAAAAATGTTTATCAACAATTTGGAACATCAAACACTTAATTAAAAAGTTTTACTGTAGTGTATTGCACTAAGATCCCAATTTTTTACAATTATTTATTACACAGTACAACAGTGGTTGGTACTCATGAGAAATGTTAACAGAATATGAAAATAGTCTTAAAAAAAAGAAATACGTATCTCGGCGTTTTGCTGTAGCACGTCAGAATTTCAAGAAAATCGATTTTAAAGATTCAAAGGACCGTAGAGGTTCACTTGTAACGTTATACCATTATAAAAAGTTCTATAAAAATAGAATGGGTGAACCGATTTAAATGCTTGAGACAGTTTTAAAAAGGTAATTTAATTTGGATTTGTTTTGTTTTCATTTTCCGCTAGATGGCGCTTTTATTTTCATGTAAAATTTAAAAATATCTCAAAAATGTACGAGACACGTATTTCTTTATCTTAAGCCTATTTTCATATTCTGTTAACATTAATCATGTGTAATCAAAAAAATTTGGTTTTGTCGTACTGTGTTATTGCAATAAATAATTTTTTGATAAAACCAAAAATTTTGGTAGGGAAACCTTTCCTAGACGCGTTTTGATGGTTGGTTAGGCCATCTCATCAGGTGGATTAACCCTAATTTTAGACAGAGTGAAAACCACACATTTTATATTATTTGAGAGACAGAATAAATACGAATTATTGTGTCCAACAAATATCAACATAAAGCGAAGATTATCACCTGAACAGAAACACACAACATCTTTCAGTTTTATCTTTTCTTTATTTTCCACACTTTTGTGTTGCTTTTTTATACCCTACACCACCAAAGGTTAAAGGGTATTATAAGTTTATGCTGATGTATGTAACGCATAGAAATATTGGTCTGAGACCTTTTAGTATACCAATCGGCTTAGAATCACTCCCTGAGTTGTTTTAACGATGTCCGTCCGGTTGGCTGGCTGGCCGGTTATCCATGTAAGCTTGTTATCATTGTACAAGTCGTAACTTTAAAGATAATTTGATGAAATTTGGCACAGGACTATACTTTTTGAGCAAAATCTGATTACTTTTTCGGGTACCTCCCATAGGGATGCATTCCCGGAACAGAGATTTTGGTTCTTTGCAGCCACAAATTTACTTGCATTTTAATAATATTCAGCACAAATATTTCTTATGATTACTTAAATCAGCGTACTTAATTTTATAGGAATCGGCCCATATTTGACTATACCTCCCATACTAGACACATTCTCAAAAGACGTTTATGTACACATAGAAGCACAAAAACGTTTATAACTCTAAAGATAAATGCATTTGATTACTAAAACTTTGCACAGATAAATATTTTGTATATACAAACCAATAACCAAAATTTGGTAACAATCGGTCCACAATTAACCCTAGCTCTCGTATCAGGACCTTAGCCGGAAATGACATAAATTTCGAAATTTTGAAAAAATAACTCATAGTATATGTATGTATGTCTCTAAGACACAAGGAAAACTTGTTAAATTGTTGATCCATATTTGACCTTAAGAGTAAGGGGTATCATATAGTCGGGCTTGACCGACTATAGCTTTTCTTACTTGTTTTTATTAAAAATTGTATTGAAATTTTTTTGTATCTAACATTTTACGAATTTAATTAACTTTTTTCCTTCTCCTGTAAAGTAACAGAAAAGTCGTGTTAGACCTTTTTGATATTAAGCCATCGATATGTAATTTAATAAAGTTAATTCATATACACTTAATACACTTCATATACATTTTTTTGCTAGTTACGTTCTTTTACATTTTAGGCCATTTTCCCCCAATTCTTATATATAGTAATACTTACCACAAATCTTTCCAGTTTTCTTATTAAAGCGTTACGAATGGTCTGAAGTTGTGTAGATATAACACTCAATACCGATATGTCAATCCTATTAAACTCATCAAAACAGCCCCAGGCACCACATTGGGAAAGTCCAGATAAAATTGTGCCCACTGCACGAAAGTCCATTCCTTCGCCACAGTTAGTCACTACACACAACAAAGCCATGGCTTTGGCCAAATCTTTAGTAGTTTCTGTTTTTCCAGTACCAGCAGGCCCTGCAGGGGCACCTCCCAAGTTCATGAGCAGGGCTTGTGTTATAGTCAAGTAAATACGATCCGTAAGAGGAGTGATCACCAGACGAGAATTAAGACCCAAATATTCATAGCCATAATCAAAACGACCCGAGCATTGAATCACAAATAAATTATCATAAAACTTTAACCAGTAGAAACGCAATTGGCTTTCCCAACTGAATTCGTTAACATCTAGGACATTGTCCCTGACAAAAGCTTCAATTATGTCCCTGGCATGAACGTCTATAGTAGCTATAGTCTTGAATTTCTTGCGATCATTTGAACTGAGATCTGAACGTACTTTCAATACTAGTTCATCCATTTGATAATTTTGCTTATCCAGGAAATCTTTCATGGCTCTTAAGTTTCCGTGGTTTTTGGCCTGATTGAAAACTTCCTCTACCTCTGCAGTCCACCAAACATTACTGGCAACCAAACCAACCATACTCTGATAATTCATTAACCAATCAGGTCTATTTTTAAAAAAACATAACATAAGATAAAAAATTAAATATAGTAAATGTATTGTGGATATACTAGGGTATTCAGTTATTCAGGGTTTTGGTTTATTCGATTAATCGTGCGAATAATTATTCGCCGTTCAAACTTTATCGATTATTAATCGAATAATGACAAATTATTCGATTTAAACTCAAAAATTTTTTAATAAAATATACTTAATATTTATAAAAATATATTATAGTAACATAGAATATGGTATAAGTATGTTTTTGGGACACCCTATTTATAACAAAATAAATATGGATTTTCTTTTGCATCTTTGAAAGAATGTACGAGTATGTACATATTTACCTTAGGGTGATAACCAATGCATTTAATTTTAACTTTAAAGTAACGAAATAGAAAATATAGAAAATTCCGCTGGCTTAACATGAAAAGGTCCATATTTTCAAGTTTTACATTAGGGACAAAAAACAATAAAAATTTTTTTGCGTTAAAATTTTCGAATTTTGTAAATGGATTTTTTATACCCTTCACCACCATAGGTGGAAAGGGTATTATAAGTTTGTGCTGATGTATGTAACGCATAGAAATATTTGTCTTAGACCCATCTTTTAGTATACCAATAGGCTTAGAATCACTTTCTGAGTCTGGCTGGCTGGACGGGTGGACCCCCATGTAAACCTTGTAATCAAACTACAGGTCGCAATTCTAAAGATAATGTGATGAAATTTGGCACTGATCATTTTTCTGATAATGGGACCATGGCTATTGAAATTAGTCAAAATCGGTCCATTATTTATGGTACCTCCCATAGGTCCCACTTCCCGGAATTGCTATATTGGCCACAAATATCAATATTTTTTCATGAATTTTAAAACAAATACTGCTTATGTAAACTTAAATCACTGTACCAAATTTCGTTGAAATCGGTCCACATTTGACCATAGCTCCCATACAAATTCTTCTTTAAAAACGCACTAAATGAGACAAAAAATCACTAAAACGCTCGTAAATCTAAAGATAATGGAAATTTTGAGTCTATTTTTTGCATACATAATTTTTGTAACAACTGTAATCAATCTGCCAAATTTCGAGATAAACGGTCCACATTTGACCCTAGCTCTCATATAAGTCCAAATGACGGAAACAGGTTGAATTTATAAGTTTTGAGAAAATGTTTGTATGATGGCAAAATTTAGCAAATATTTGTCTTTACACAGGAAAAATAACACCTTTGACCTTAGTGGTGAAGGGTATCGTATGGTCGGCTTGACCGACTATAGCACTTTCTTACTTGTTTATGTTTGCGCTTTTGAGCAAAATGAAAATATAAGTATTTGCGAAGATACAAAAATTTTTGGACTTAGGACTTTTTCTTAGACCTTAGGACATTTTTTGAGAACTTGTCTTCCAGTATATATTTTTCATTTATTTCTTGAATCTTTCACCTTTTTCTAATTATACCCTTCACCACCATAGGTGGAAAGGGTATTATAAGTTTGTGCTGATGTATGTAACGCATAGAAATATTTGTCTTAGACCCATCTTTTGGTATACCAATAGGCTTAGAATCACTTTCTGAGTCGATTTAGCGATGTCAGTCCGTCCGTCCGTCTGGCTGGCTGGACGGGTGGACCCCCATGTAAACCTTGTAATCAAACTACAGGTCGCAATTCTAAAAATAATGTGATGAAATTTGGCACAGATCATTTTTTTGATAGTGGGACCATGGGTATTGAAATTCGTCAGAATCGGTCCATTATTTATGGCACCTCCCATAGGTCCCACTTCCCGGAATTGATATATTGGCCACAAAAATCAATATTTTTTCATGAAATTTTAAACAGATACTGCTCATGTACATCTAAATCACTGTACCAAATTCGGTTCACATTTGACCATAGCTCCCATACAAACTCTTTTCTCAAAACTCACTAAATGAGACAAAATTCACTAAAACGGTCCTAAATCCGAAGATAATGAGAATTTTAAGTTTATTTTTTGCATACATAATTTTCATAATCAATTTACTAAATTTCGTGAAAATCGGTCCACATTTGACCCTAGCTCTCATATAAGCCCAAATGACGGAAACAGCTTAAATGTATAAGTTTTGAGAATATGTTTGTATGATGGCAAAATTTTGCAAATATTTGTCTTTATACAGGAAAAAGAACACCTTTGACCTTAGTGGTGAAGGGTACCGTATGGTCAGGCTTGACCGACTATAGCACTTTTTTACTTGTTTCTAGCAGATTTTATTGTTTACTTTTATTTACTCTACAAATTCTATTTTAGGCCGTTGTCTGGCTTTATTTCTTCCAAAAAAGTGTAAATGTTCACATTTATTTTATTAAGTTATCTCCCTAATGTAAGTATGTATGGTATATGTGTGATCATTATTTTTGCCATGATTGTCATTATTGCCAACGACAGTGTTATATTGGACTTGCGGTTAATCGATGGCAATAAAAAGATAAATCGCTTATAACGACAAAATTATTCATTGTAATCCATAAAAAAATGTTGTTACAAAATTACCAGCAACAGCATCATCGGTAACAATATAAAATAACAAAGTAATGAAGGAGGCCAACCGCGACACCATAATACCCTGCGTATATTTTATTTACTAAATTTCATGTATAATTTTAAACAAAAAGAAAGTAGCCAAAGTATAAAAAAAAGCAAGGGGACAAGTCTCAAGTAATTTTATTACCATTACTTCGTTATAAAAGTAAAAAGTTCATAAACCAACTGAGATATCGATAACTGCTTTTATTAAATTTTATTTTAAAATAAATAACTTTTAATACCTATCATATAAATTTAATTTTTTTTTGGTCTGTTTGTGTAACTTAATCATACCTTGTTATTTCGAGATCTGTTCCGTAATCGTAAATTGCTTTTTTGCTCCAAAAACGGTTAGATCGACGCATCTCATCCAAAACATCATTCATCCAATATTCCACTCGGCCATGAATTCGAACTATAAAAATGAAATGAAACAAACTTATTTGTACACTCAGGAAATTATTACAGTAACTGATTGTATGTTGTTTAGGAAATTTTTGGTTATGTTGTTTTCAAATGAATATTCATTTAAATTTACATGAAAATTGATTTTTAACATATTTATACATTTGTTTAAAAAACAACCTACAAAAAAATACTGAAAATCCGTAACATTTGAAAATATCAGTTGTTTAGTTTTTATATATTTTTTCAATTATTGTATCAAATATAATTCGTATTTGTTTAGTTATTGTTTTTCCTTAAGTATCTTAGGTTTGCTTATTGAAGAAACTTTTTATAATACTGGCCGCCTATCACGGGGTATGGCCTAAACAAACTTTGTTTTGTCTGTTTGGTTTTTTGATGCCTTAAAGGATATAACCTTTTTATGGTTTCGTCTTTTATATTACGTTAATTACAAAAACAAATGAAAACTGTCCGTTTTATGGAAATTTTACGTAGTTTTCTACCATTCAATTTTTTAAAAATAAATGAAAATTTCCGTTTTTTATACTAAAAATGTAGTTTAAATTTTTGTCAGTAATTTTTTTGAAAACAATTGAATATTCCGTTTTTAAAACTGAAAATGTAGTTTAAATATTTGTCAGTTAAATTTAAATGAAATATTTATTGAATTTGAATGAAAAATCAGTTGACCGGTTTTTAAATGAATATTCATTCATTTCAAATTACATTTTAAGTTAATTTTACTTACATAATATTCTGAGTGTATTATTTATTCAAAATTCTATGATATAAAGAAGTTGCACTTCCATACATTGATTTGCTGTATGGTCTTTTTCATAAGTCCCATAAAAAGAGAGTATACCGGTTTTACTCTTATTCGGAAACAACTAATGAAGACGATTATCCAATGAGAGAAAGCTAAGGCACACACACGTGCTGATGAAATATATGTTTGTTAGTGTGTTTATGTGTTCTTTATTGTTTTTTATCCACCTTAATTTCACTTTTCTCAGAAAATATTTTAGAGTTTTTGGTAAAACTTCAGTTATTTACCAATTGATAAACAATAATTTTAATAAACATTAGAAATTCCCACCTTCGTATGGAGAAAATTCAACTTTGTAACACAAAAAAACAAATTTGTTACATTTGACCCCAATAATTCTGTACAAAGTTAAGTATCGGGAAAGCAAGGGGTTTCTTTAAATGTTTAAACAAATTTTTCACCTAGAATACATTTTAAAAAAAGTATGGTAAAGGGAACTAAATGGCCCTTTCAACGAGATATATAACCTTAAAATCGGTTAAAAGCTTTCCAAATTGTAAAGCGCGTTTTTGAATATTTTTCATCCTTAGTTGGTTAGTTACAAACATTTTCTATAAAAATTTTTTTGTTAAAAATTTTCTATAAAATTTTTTTTATTAAAAATTTTCTATAAAATGTATTTTTTTTAATATCCTACAAAAAAATTTTCAATAGAAAATTTTTTATCAAAAATTTTTCTATAGAAAATTTTGTTACCTAAAATTTTTCTAAAGAAATTTTTTTTTATCGAACATTTATTTTTATTAAATATTTATCTATTAAATTTTTTTCCAAAAATTTTCCTATAGAAAATTTTTTTTATTCAAAATTTTCTTATATAATTTTCGAAAAAAAAAATTAATCGAAAATTTTTCCATAGAAAATTTTTTTTATCGAAAAATTTTCTATACAAAATTTTTTTTTTTATCAAAAAATTTTTTTTCAAAAATTTTTTTACCTAAAATTTTTTAAAGAAAATTTTTTTTTATCGAACATTTTTTTTATTAAATATTTATCTATTAAAATTTTTTTTCCAAAAAATTTCCAATAAAAATTTTTTTTTATTCAAAATTTTCTTATATAATTTTCGAAAAAAAAAAAATTTTCAATCCAAAATTTTTCCATAGAAATTTTTTTTATCGAAAAATTTTCTATGGAAAATTAAAAAAGAAAAATATATTTATACCGAAAAATTTCCTATTGAAAATTTTTGATAAAATAATTTTCTATAGAAAATTTTTAGATAAAAACCTGTTCTGTAGAAAAAATTTTGATAAAAACATTTTATCTGAAAAAGTTTTGATAAAAAATTTTCTATAGATAAAAATTTTTTTTATCAAAAACTTTTCCATAGGAAATAATTTTATCAAAAATTTTTCTATAGAATTTGCTTTTTTTTTAAATTTTCCAAGATTTTTTTTATCAAAATTTTTCCTATAGAATTTTTTTTTTAAAGAAAATATTTTATCAAAAATTTTTCCACAGAATATTTTTTATCAAAAATTTTTCAATAAAAAATTTTTTTATCCAAAATTTTTCTATAGAAACTTTTTTATCAAAAATTTCTCTATAGAAAATTTAAAAAAAATATTTATACCGAAAAATTTTCTATAGAAAAATTTTTTGACAAAACAAATTTTTTTTTTAAATTTTTGTAAAAAAAAAATTCTATAGAAAATTTTTTGATAAAAAAAATTTTCTATAGAAAATTTTTTGATAAAAAAAATTTTCTATGGAAAATTTTTTGATAAAAAATTGAAAAATTGAAAATTGATAAAAAATCGAAAAATTTTCTATAGAAAATTTTTTGATAAAAAAAAATTTTCTATAATATTTTCTATAAATTTTCTATAATATTTCGAAATTTTTAAAATATTTCGATAAAAAAAATTTCTATTGAAAATTTTTCGATATAAAAAATTTTCTATGGAAAATTTTTCGATAAAAAAAATTTTCTATAACAAAATTTTCGATAAAAAATATTTCCTTTAAAAAATTTTTGATAAAAAAAAATTTCTTTGAAAAATTTTTGATAAAAAAAATTTCTTTGGAAAATTTTTGATAAAAATTTTTTTTTGAAAAATTTTTGATAAAACAATTTTTTGTAGATAAATGTTTGATAAAATATTTCGTTAAAAAAATTTTCTATAGAAAATATTTCGTTAAAAAAATTTTCTATAGAAAATTTTATAGATATAAACTATTTTCTATAGAAAATTTTTCGATATAAAAAAATTTTGATATAAAAAAATTTTCTAAAGGAAATTTTTCGATAGAAAAAAATTTTCTAAAGAAAATTTTTCGATATAAAAAAATTTTCTAAGAAAATTTTTCGATATTAAAAATTTTCTATAGCAAAATTTTCAATAAAAAAATTTTTCTTTAAAAAATTTTTGGTAAAAAAATTTTTTATTAATTAAAAAATTAGGATTTATCAGGCTTGAGTTTTTTTTAATTTTCAAATTATTAATTATTAATTTGAAAATTTGAAAGTAATAATGTGAAGAAAAATTGAAATTATTATTTTTGAACACGGACGTCATCAGCCCTTAGCGCCATCGACCATAGTCGAGTTGTCAAATTTCAGAGATAATCAACAATTTAATTAAGTGAGTTTGATTGAACATCAATACGTTTAATTGATTGTGTATTCTCCTATTACTTTTCTATATAAAAAAAATTCTACTCAAAAATTTTTGATAAAAAATTTTTCAATAGAAAATTTTTGATAAAAAATTTTTCAATAAAAAATTTTTTAACAAAAATATTTTCTATAGAAGTTTTTTTTTTAATGTTTCTATAAAAAAATTTTCTAAAGAAATATTTTGTTGAAAAACTTTTCTATGGGAAATTTTTTTTATTGAAAATGTTTCTACAGAAATTTTTAACAGAAAAATATTTTTATCAAAAATTTTTCTATAAAAAAATGTTTTTATCGTAAACATACACAACAAATCTAAAATTGTTTAATATTAGATAGATATTTATTATTGTTTAATATTAGATTTATGTTTATTAGATACTTATTTCTGTTTCGAAGAATATTCCCAATTTGGTTACATCTATAAAAAAAACCCTTTTTTGATCAACGACAAAAAATGAAGACTGAAACAAAAATCGCACAACAATTTTCAAAAGACACAACTTCGAAACGACACAAACTGAAGCAACGCAAGCCGGGGTATTTTTGTACTCAATTTCACGAGTTTCATTAATGATCGTGATATTTACGAAAAACACAAAAAGTCTTCGGCTTCTGATAGTGTAGGCTGCAAGAAAATATAGGAGTTAAATATCACCACGCATTTAAGGGTTAAACATATTCGTACTTAAGAAGTAACTGAGTAACTGTCTATCTCATTCTATGGTTATGACGACAAAAATTTACCAAAAAAATGAAAAAAAAAAAACAATAAAGAAATCATTATTTTTCTTTTCGCTATTACAACTGCTGTGCTGTTTCCTGTATCCGTTCGGCTTTTGTACTTTGACTTTTTATTGCATTTGAAAAGATTTGAATCTTTTGAAACTAAATATAAAAATTGCTTAAAACAGCAAGAAGCATTGATGGCAAAAATTAACCGGAAGTTTCAGAATTTCCAATTGGTAGCTGGTCAAACGTTTGATTTTAATGATTATTAACTTGTTTTATTTTTTGGTCGTTTTATAAATTGGCCAATTAATGTTTCGTAACAATTTAGCAACAATGGAAAATATGTAATTGAATTATATCTTTCTATGGAGAAGGACAGCTAAAATAAAAAATGATTTTCCGGTTAACTTTCTTTGTCTCGATTCGATTGTTTATGAGAAAAGAAAAATATTAAATTTGAGAAAGTTTAGCTTTACATAGAATTTTACAAAATTTAAAACATATGTTTTGCTGTTCGTTAAAGTTCTATAAAAAATTCATTAACGATAAGAAATTAATCATCATTTAGCAGAAGCAATGTAAATGATTATTAAAAATAAATTTTAAAATATTTTTATGTTATAAATTACAAAGAATTACTCATACATACCATTTTGTCGAAAATCTAAAACTTCACCTTCGCTTGAAATCATGGCGTTAACAACATAAATATTGTTTCCTTCCTTAATTATTCGCAATGATTTAACATTATCGTACATCTAGAAAAAATGTACAAACATGTATGATATAAATTATTGTTAAAATAGAATTACGCGAGTATTATTATATCATATTTTACCTTTATTATATGATTCTGCACAGCTGATGGTTCCGAACTGCCCAATATAGAAAGTAATTCGTCGGTAGATATAAAATAAAATCGAGGAAAAATACGACGTTTTGACTCTAAATATTCATTTAATGATTTCTGACAGTTTTCCAAGCCAAGGCTTAAACCCTGCATCTCTGGCAATCTACCGGGTATGGTGCAAAATTGTACCACCAATGGACTCTTGGCACAGTCGAACATTATCTAAGTGTCACGAATAAAGAGTCAACAAAGAAATATGTTATACCAGAAAAATAAACACAATGGGAATCAAAAAGACAAAAAGACAATAAGAATAAACAAACAGACAAATAAAATGGAATTCGCTACGAAATAATAGAAAATCAAAACAAAAATCAAATAAAACCAAACATAAATCAAAGCCATAGTCTTCACAAATGTATTGGTTCATAAACACGTGGAGTGCTCTCGGCCCTGCAGTTCCCAGGATTATGATCTGAATATAAGCTTATCATGTAGTAACATACTCGTATATGATCTTTTTGACGATAAGAAGTAATATTTGAGGAAAAGTTCATATCGATAGCTTAATATTAAAAGGCCTAAGTTGATTTTTTGTTATTTTACAGGAGAAGGAAAAAACTTAATGGAAACCGAAAAATTTTAGGTACAACAACATATTTTTTTAAATGATAAATAAAATGTATTGCTTTTTTATTAAAAATTGTATTAAAATTTTTGTTATATGGGCAAATCCTATAGACAGTGTTATTGCTTCATGAATAAATACACTTTATTTTTTTAACAAGCTGGGCAGCCTAGTGGTAAAGTTAATTCGAGTACGCTGAATTCAATGGCATTAGCCGTTTTTCGAAGTTAGCGCTCATATTTGCAAAATTCGCGATTTAAAATTTGTACGCTATTGTAAAAAAACAGCATTTAAACACAAGATTCTTATTTTTTTCAGTACAAAATTATAAAAACACGGTAATTTTTATTTGCGCAAAATAATTTTTTTGCTAAAATTTTTTTTATTGTTATTTTTTAATTTTACTGTTAATTTATAAAATGTGTTTTATTGTCAAATCGTTTAATCATTTCTTTATGATTCTTCTTTTTCAACCAATTCTTCTTGAAGGTTCCAGCGAATGTCACCTAACAGCGAATCCAATTTCTTGCCACTGTACCAGTCTAGCCG
The DNA here is from genome assembly GCA_933228675.1 of Stomorhina lunata. Taxonomy (NCBI): domain Eukaryota; kingdom Metazoa; phylum Arthropoda; class Insecta; order Diptera; family Rhiniidae; genus Stomorhina; species Stomorhina lunata. The sequence goes on from OW121740.1 coordinate 180,005,181, forward strand.
TCACTTGATGGAATCGCTCTCCATGCTCGGCAGACTCAGCTGGTGATTGCTCAGCAAACTTGTTGGCATGAGAATGCAAAAAATTAATCTTAAAGGTAGAAGGCCAATGCACGCGGCAAGCGGCTGCGGGCGGCAATCAGCTGTTTTTTGATTTGTCAAATTTCAAGCGGCAATGGAAAAAAGTAGAACTTTGTTCTACTTTTCCGCGCGGCAGATTTTTTCAGTGCTGCCAGATTTAATTATATCCTACTCAAATATTTTATTATATGAACATTTTTGTAAACAAGCGCACATTTTATGTACTGGCAATACTACGACCGCCCGCAGCCGCATGCCGCGTGTATTGGCCCTGTACCTTTAAAGACATTTTAACATTAATTCTATGAAAAGCGGTAAGCATGTCTTGTATATGAATGCGCCAGTTGCAAGACCGATTAATTCCTAAAACGTTGTCAATTACCGCTTTTTCAGAGTTCCATGACTCAAGCTCTTCCATACTGAGGGCATCTTCAAATAACTTATCCTTCATCAAGCGACGGATATCCGGCCCATTAAGTATTCCTGTAAAAAAACGAAATATGAATTCAAATTTTCTACATATCAATATAAGATTAATTAATACAAACCTTCTTTTGTTTTCATAGCACTCAATCTTGGAAAAATACGACATAATTCGTTAAATGAATTTCCATCCGGATTAAGTAATTTAATAAAATTTTTGACAACGCCTAGTTTTATATGTAGGGGCGGTAACAAAACATTACCAATTGATACAAGTGGATTTTAAACTATGTTATTTTTTTTCGCAATTTAACTGTTTCACATTGAGGCCGGTCATGTTTGTTGTACTGATCACCACTATATCGTGTATCCCATAGACACATAAAACACATATTCTTAGTGTAACCCGTTTGCATACCTCTTAAAAGAGCTATCACTTTTAAATCAGCACAAATTTTCCAATTATAATCGTTATATTTCACTACATCGAGGATTTTTTTCAATGATAAATAAGTCTCTTTTGTGTTGGTACTTAGCGCGATTGGAATTGAGTTTTTAGAATTTATCATGTGGAGCAGTACTGCCTTTAAACTGCTTTTAGGTGCATCGATGAACAATCGCCAATCTTCGGGTTTATACTCGTGATGTATTGTTAAAATTAAACCGCGGATGTCAACACAAAATGCCAATGAGTTATTACACAGGGCAACAGCTACCTTAGTACAAAAATGGTAAAATTTTTAAATTCTATGGATAGGTTTTTTTTTTAATTTTTTTTTGTAAAATTGCAATTTTTTTAGACACTTTTTCACATAATTAATGATAATTTAGAAACTAATAATCGGATATTATTAAAATAAAATCAGAAAATTTAAGATTTGCATAGCCTTTGATTCGTCTATATATCGCGTTTCAATCGGATCAATAGTATCAGAGTTACAATAAAAAAATTAAGAAAAAAATATATTTTTTACGTAAAAATGGCAAAAATTTTTGTTTTAAAAAAATCATGAAAAATAGAAAACGGCAAAAAATGTTCAGATTCATTATTCTGTCGCAAAGCCACAGATAATAGAAACAAAACGAGATATCGACCATAAAAATCGATTGATTATTTTCGAATTTATTCACAATTAAGTAATTTCACTCATTTTCACAAAATTTCATATTTCTGCTTGATATACATATACAGGGATTTTCAAATGTGTGAAAAAAAAATAGATTTCAGAATTTCAAGGAGAGCCGGTCGGATTATTGTGAGATTTGGTGAGGAACTTTCACCCACAAAATTTTCCTAAAAATGTCCTAAAGCTGACAAATCAAGTTTATCAGGTATGTGATGGACATTTTCGTTTTGAAATCGATCGATTTCAGACATATTTTTTAGCTAATTTTCGGTTATTTGTCCCAAACAAATGAACATTTTGGCTTTAATCCTTTGGACTGATATTTTATCTTTCAATTTGAATTTTTTGCGAAAATAACCGAAAATTATCTCAAAAATATATCTGAAATCGATCGATTTAAAAACGATCGTTTTCCATCACATACCTGTATATCGGAAAAATTTTATAATTTTTAAGTTTTTGCAAAATTAACGCTATTTATTCCCCCTTTTGCAAAAAAGTGGATCCTGGTCTTTAGGGCAAACACAATGAGATTTCCAATAAGCTACATATCTTTAAAATCGGTTAATAATTATCATAATTATCAATTGCTTTAAACAAATTTGTAAAATGACGATGACGACCGATTGCTCCATATACGCGAACATCAGGTGCTAGAATATTAGCATGTTTCAATTCCTTAGCCAAAAGAATTGACTGCTGTTGTGAAAGTTTAAGGCGACGTACCATAATATCCAAACGGGTTTGTGTAATTTCCAAATGATTACAATTTTTAGTGACATTTGATGGTTGGCATTCTGATATTAATGTCTCCCCCGGGGTTTCCAATGTTGATGCCATGTATTCTTCTGTTGTACTTGGTCTTTTGGGAATTGGAATATTTTCCGAGTGCCGCAACGGTAGTTGTGTATATTTTGTTTCTATATATGAAAATTTACGTCATTTGTTTCTATTTGCACCAGAAACAAAATTTAAGCACGTATAACAATCATCTGAACTATAAACTTGGGGATCCGACCAAATCATTGGAACACCAAAAGGCATACAATCAACCTCATCTTTCTTCCATCTATTTAATAACGACAAGCATCCAGTACAAACGATAGATGGAGCCCACTCCACATTACGAAAAACTACCTGATTGAAGTATAGGTGATATAATTCTGCAAAATCATCGCCGATTTTCCGCCGAGAGTCTGTAATTGTACGTTTTCCGCAAACATAACAAAAATTATTAAAATCCACGTCCATTTTGAAACGATTAGTTTCACTACCGAAAATTTTTACAACAAACGAAATTTGAAACTTAACTGCTATGCCACTCTTGTCATGTTCCAAATTTAAATTTTATCAAAGTAGATTGATTAAAATCAAAGTTAACGAATATTGCTAACATAAGTGATAACTTCTGAAAACATCTAGCGCGACTAATTTCAAACTCTAAGCAAATAAAATTTGCGAAAAAAAATCGCGAAAAAAAATTCGCGAATATCGCGAATACGAGCGTTAACTTCGAAATATGGCTAATGCCACTGAAATCTGAGTACTCGAATTAGCTTTACCGATAGGGTGCCCAGCTTGTTAAAATTTGCGACTAGCATAGTGATATAATTTTGTAAAAAATATATACTGTGACGGACGCTACACACTTTCCGCTACATATTGCTCTGTAAAATGCTATATTAACTTGATAAAAAACCTATTATTTAAAAAAATTTATAAAAAATCGAAATGGGTGCAAATAAAGACATGCCATTCACGAAGGGAGCAATCAAAAATTGTATCCATTATATATTCTAAAGGATGAATATATGGTAAATTTTTCCGTAAACTCAAATACGTGATTTTGACAGTTTTAAAATTTTGTCCTTGGTTTAATGTTTTTCGGATTTGTCCATATCTAAAATTTTACGAATCTTATTAACTTTTTTCCTTCTCCTGTAAAGTTACAAATAATTGAGTAAGGCCTTTTTTCTATTAATCCAACGATATGTAGGCGTTCGCACCAAAACGTAATAATTCAATAAATAAAGTTACATTAAAAAAAATCAGCTGATTAAATAATATAGAAAAGGACTTATGTATTAGTTTTGATAGTTAGGCATAAATTTGGCTTAAAATACATAAATAGGCCACTTTGTAACAGTTTAGTCGTCGTTCATTTCTCAAATAATTTCAGTATTTTATAACTTCTTTAGTTTTACAGTTTTTTGTTAAATCAAAGAGCGCGTCAAATAATCTTTGATGGAACCGCCGGTTATAAGGAGTATATTTATTAGGGTGCCAGTTAATTTTCAAAGTTAGAATTTGTATGAGGCCAACCCTCAGATTTATTAAAAATACTAAAAAAAATAGACCATTGAAAATTAAAGATCAATCGGATAAGGGGAAAGCGTGCCCATGACCCGCCCAAAATTTGCAAAATAACTGATTTTTTTTATTATAATAGTCAATAACTTCAGCTGCTCCCTCATCCGATTAAGCTTAAGTTTTCAAGGGACTATTTTTTAAGAATTTCAAACAAATCTGGGGGTTGACATGAAACTTATTTCTTCAGAAAACAAATATGATAGCGCTATAGTCGGTTAAGTCCGACCATACGAAACCCTTCACCCCTAAAGTCAAAGGTGTTCTTTTTCTTGTACAAAGACAAATATTTGCTAAATTTTGCCATCATACAAACATTTTCTCAAAACTTATATACTTAAGCTGTTTCCATCATTTGGAGCTATATTAGAGCTAGGGCCAAATGTGGACCGATCTCTCGAAAATCTCGAAATTTGGCAAATTGATTACAAAAATTATGCATGCAAAAAATAAACTCAAAATTCTCATTATCTTCAAATTTACGAGCATTTTAGCGATTTTTGTTTCATTTTGTGAGTTTTGACAAAAGAGTTTGTATGGGAGCTATGGTCAAATGTGGACCGATTTCAACGAAATTTGGTATAATGATTTCGGTTTACATAAGCAGTATTTGTTTTAAATTTTATAGAAAAATATTGATATTTGTGACCAAAATATCAATTCCGGGGAAAATAGGAGTACCAAAAAAATATCTGTGCAAAATTTCATCAAATTATCTTCAGAATTGCGACCTGTACCTTGATTACATGGTTTGCATTTGGGTTCAGCCAGCCTTCCAGCCATTGCTAAATCGACTCAGAAAGTGATTCTAAACCTGTTGGTAGACTAAAAGTTGGGTATAACATAAATATTTCTACGCGTTACATACATCAACACAAACTTTTAATACCCTTTCCACCTATGGCGGTGAAGGGTATAAATATTGAATATTTTGCATTAGTATATGTAATAAGTTAACGTAAACGAATTGAAAAATTAAGACAAATTTTGATGAATTTATAAAATGAGTGTTACCCTAATGTATGTCAATAGAACTCGTATGTATTTAAGTTTGAGCAATGCGGCAAATGTTGCAAATACAATAAAAGCAAGTGCCAAACTCAATATTCATACAATTGTAACACTTTTTGGCCTTAGTAAATATACGAAGATTTACGACATTCATTTTTGATTCTGAATCATATTTCCAAATTATAGAGGATAGGGAGGGGGCCAATAAATTTAAAATAAAAAATGTTATTTTTTCCCTCGGTTTAATTGTTATGACAAGGGCTACTTAAGTATTATTTCAAATAAAATAAAATTATGTATAGTATTTTGGGCACATCCATCTTGTATCACGGTCCATACAGTCCATCTTGTATTACGGCTGCGAAACTTGGAAACGCACAAATGCCATCGATAAGCGCCTAGAAACCTTTGCAAACAAATGCTTGCGGCAAATCCTTAATAAATATATGGTGGCCAAATCCCATAAGAAATGAAGATCTACTAAACGCTACAAACCAAATCCCTTCTTCTATAGATTTATGTCAACGGAAATGGCGGTGGATAGGCCACACACTTCGAAGGCCAAATACTAACATTGCTCGACAATCGCTTCGTTGGAATCCACAAGGAAGCGGTCGTCGTGTTGATGCACCTGCTAGAACATGGAGAAGGTCAATTGAAGCGGTGTTACAAGCAGCAAACTATTCATGGAATGATGTATGCCTAACATCTCGCAATAGAGTTCGACATAAAAGGATGGTTGAGGCCCTATGCTCCACTGGGAGTCAAGGATAACAGAAGAAGAAGAATTTTGGGTACATTTGAGCAAAGACTCCATAATATAAAGATGTTCCACTTCCATACATTGATTTGACATATGATCTTTTTGATAAGTCCCATAAAAAGTCTAAACAATTAATGGTGACGATTATCCAATAAGAAAAAGCTAAGGCTCACACCTTCTCATGAAATATATGTATATTTCTTTGTGCGTTTATGTGTTTTTCATTGTTCTTTATCCTCTTTAATATCACTTATGCCAAAAAAGCTTTTTTTCATCAAAAGTTTACTTACCCTTCGATACGCCTTGTCAATATCATCGAACTTTTTCGCTTCCTCTGGCAATTGAGAACGTATATCACCACCTATAAAAATGCCTTCGAGGTAGAGCCATTTGCGTTGCACAACAAGCCACTCATCTATTATTTCCGATATAAGAGCTAAATTGCGTTCCCAACGATTAACTGTCTCCAAGAAGGGACCAATAAATCTGTGAAGAAAATAATACACAAATACAATAATAACATAAAAGAAAAGTCCTTCAAATATTATGAAAAAGTTAAAACGAAATTTTTATTGAACAATTGCACTTCTGATTTATTTTAGTTAGTTAGAATAACTTATACACTGAAAAAAATTGTTCGATTTTATTTCGAAATGTAAGCACAAAGAGAACACAACAAAAAAATCGCAGGAAAAGCTCCCGTTTTTTTTCTATGGAAAAATTATATTTAATATTTTAGATTTTTTTTTATCAAACATTTTTCTAAAGCCATGGTAGGCAAAAAGAGAACATAGGAAATATCAATGTATTTTGGTGATTTAACAAATAAAGAGACTAAAAACAAATAAATATTTTCTTATCCTCTTTTGCGTGTGTTTTGTTGTTGCAAATCATACAAATAAGTGTTTTTCGTATTTTTGTTTGTTTTCTTTTTGGTTCGTGTTGTGTATGTAAAAATGACGATTGGTGCTAGGCCCATTGAGGCTAATTTGCCGATCATTGTTCTAAAGAAAAGTATTAAATATAATTTTTCTGTAGAAAAACATTTATATCAAACATTTTTCTAAAGAAAATATTTTTATCAAATTTTTTTTATAGACAAAAATGTTATCAAAGATTTTGTTACAGAAAAATATTTTTATCGAAAAATTTTCTACAAAAATTAATTTTTATTAAGAATTTCGTTTCTTGTATATGTTTTTGACTTTGCTAAGAACCCAAAGCTCTACTGAATGCTTTTAATACTCATTTTCACGAGTTTCTTTAATGATATTTACGAAAATTACAAAAAGTCTTCGGCTCCTAGTAATATGGGCTGCCTAGTAATAACATCTAATCAAGTAGCGGTTAATTTTGTTACTACTATTTATTCTATTAATGTATGACTAAATGCGTTTTAATGTATGTGTACATACTTATTCGTAAAGAGCTTTATATTTTGTATTAATCTAACTTTCTAAAAACTTTGATCAAAATATGATTATACAAATTAGATACATTTTTTTTTGGTGTATAAATAAATGCATCTAAGTTGTACACTTACTGTGAGGCACCCATCGATTGTAGGTTCATTGAATTATCATCAAGCACCTGAACAATTTCGTCGACTGCTCCTAATGTATAGCCACGGTCTTCCGTCCCTTTGTAATGTTTAAGCACTTTAAAGTTCATATTGGCCCAAGTGTCCTCAACTGCCTTAACGCCCTTTTCTATGGACAATTCTTTGATGGCATTATTTAGGATTTGCTCTGCTATTTCCTATTAAGTGTAAAGCAATGAATAAGGGGATTTACAGTAAAAATTAGGTGACTCAAAAATTTCGTATTTTTATAGGAACATTTTTAAAAATTTCTTATTTTAATAGGAAATTTTTCAAAAATTTCTTATTTTTATAAGGAAATTTTTTTAAAAATTTCTTATTTTTATAAGGAATTTTTCAAAAAATTTCCTGTTTTTAATGAAAATTTTTAAAAAATTTCTTATATTCAAAGGAAATTTTTCAAAAATTTCTTATTTTTTTTTAAATTTTTCAAAAATTTCTTATTTTTTTTAGAAAATTTTTCAAAAATTTCTTATTTTTATAGGAAATTGTTTACAAATTTGTTATTTTTATATGAAATTTTTCCAAAAGTATCTATTGTTATAGGAAATTTTTAAAAATTTTTCTATTTTATAGGAAATTTTTCAAAAATTTCTTATTTTTATAGGAAATTTTTCAAAATTTCTTTTTTTTTATAGGAAATTCAAAATTTCTTACTTTTATAGAATAGAAAATTTTGTATAAAAAATTTTTCAAAAATTTTTATAGGATATTTTTCAAAAATTTCTTATTTTTATAGGAAATTTTCAAAAATTTCTTAGTTTTATAACAAATTTTTCAAAAACTTCTTATTTTTATAGGAAATTTTTCAAAAATTTCTTATTTTATTTTTTAGGAAATTTTTCAAAAATTTCTTATTTTTATAGGAAATTTTTCAAAAATTTCTTATTTTCATAGGATTTTTCTCAAAAATTTTTTGTTTTTATATGAAATTTTTCAAAAACTTCTTATTTTTATAGGAAATTTTTCAAAAATTTCTAATTTTTATAGAAAATTTTTCAAAAATTTTTTATTTTTATAGGAAACTATTCAAAAATTTTCTATTTTTGTTTATGAAATTTTTCAAAATTTTTCTATTTTTGTAGGAAATTTTTCAAAATTTTTCTATATTTATAAGAAATTTTTCAATTTTTATAGGAAATTTTTCAAAATTTTTCTATTTTTTAGGAAATTTTTCAAAAATTTTCTATTTTCATAGGAAATTTTATATTTTAATAGAAAATTTTTCAAAAATTTTCTATTTTTATAGAAAATTTTTTAAAAATTTCTTATTTTTTTAAGGAAATTTTGCAAAAATTTCTTATTTTTTAAGGAAATTTTTCAAATGATTCTTATTTTTATAGGAAATTTTATTTTTTTTTATTTTTGAAAAATTTTCTATTTATATATTTCTTATTTTTATGGGAAAGTTTTCGAACATTTTTTATTTTATAGGAAATTTTTCAAAAATTTCTTATTTTTGTAGGAAATTTTTCAAAAATTTCTTATTTTTATAGGAAATTTTTCAAAAATTTCTTATTTTTATAGGAAGTTTTTCAAAAATTTCTTATTTTTATAGGAAATTTTTCAAAAATTTCTTATTTTTATAGGAAATTTTTCAAAAATTTCTTATTTTTATAGGAAATTTAAAAAAAAATCTATTTTTATAGGAAAGTTTTCAAAAATTTCTTATTTTTATAGGAAATTTAAAAAAAAAATCTATTTTTATAGGAAATTTTTCAAAAATTTCTTATTTTTATAGGAAATTTAAAAATATTTCTGATTTTTATATGACATTTTTCAAAAACTTCTTATTTTTATAGGAAATTTTTCAAAAATTTCAAATTTTTATAAGAAATTTTTCAAAAGTTTTTTATTTTTATAGGAAAGTTTTCAAAAATTTCTTATTTTTATAGGAAATTTTTCAAAAATTTCTTATTTTTATAGGAAATTTTACAAAAATTTCTTATTTTTATAGGAAATTTTTCAAAAATTTCTTATTTTTATAGGAAATTTTTCAAAAATTTCTTATTTTTATAGGAAATTTCTCAAAAATTTCTTATTTTTATTGGAAATTTTTCAAAAATTTCTTATTTTTATAGGAAATTTTTCAAAAATTTCTTATTTTTATAGGAAATTTTTCAAAAATTTCTTATTTTTATAGGAAATTTTTCAAAAATTTCTTATTTTTATAGGAAATTTTTCAAAAATTTCTTATTTTTATAGGAAATTTTTCAAAAGTTTCTTATTTTTATAGGAAATTTTTCAAAAATTTTATATTTTTACAGGAAATTTTTCAAAAGTTTTTGTTTTTATAGGAAATTTTTCAAAAATTTTCTATTTTTATAGGAATTTTTTTTGAAATTTTTTAAAAATATACTATAAAGAGATAATAGAGATTTTTGGGATTACCTGATATTTGTGCAACTGCATCGCAAACATATTTTCAAGGGTAAAACGTTCTGGAGTCATATCGAAGTACTGTCCGGTTTTATCCATTAACTGTAACCAGTGGCGTTCTCGTAATGCTTCGTTCTTCAAGCTTACCATTAAGGGTACAGTTCCTTTAAACTGTTTCATTTGTAGCTCTAGCATTTGACCAACAGGCAATTGACGCACCTGAAAAAAAATGAGTCTGTGAAAATTTTCTTACATTGAGCAGCACTAAAATACAATAAATACGATGATAATAGATAATAACAAATAAAGTGCATCAGCTCAACTGAAGTACCTTTAATTTACAAAAGCATTTTATAAAAATTTTGCTGCCAAAAGTAAAATAGGTTTTGTTGCTTCAACCTATTGTGGTTTAGGTCTTAATAACTTTTAACAAATATTAAATTTTTTATGCATTTATTAAAAAAAAAACTAATATTTTTCTTTTTTGGAAATTTGCAAAAAACTTTGGCCATTTTCATGTCATAAACTAATTACAAAAGTTTTATTGGCATCAAAAATCACTTAAGCAAATACATATACACACATAAACTCCAAGATTTAAATGGGTGTTGTTAGTATTAGTACATAGTACTTACATATGTATGTATATACATACAAGTAAATGTAACAATACGAGCACTACTTACCGGTTTGGGTAGTTTACGAAATTCTTTCAAAAAACTTTCTACTCCCTCTGTTAAAACCGAAGGATCCAAGTCGGCCCACAAAGTTTTCGACCATCCTTCACGAGCTGTCTTTTGGCTTTTGTATAGTTTGTAAATCTAAAAACAACAAAAAGGACCAACACAAGAAAACTTTATTAAATAGGAAAAGGTGATTTTTAATCATCTTTAGATTACTCTCATTTCATTTTTGAATTTTCGCTATTTTTCCATCTTCATCAAAATCAAAATAACGAGAAGGAAGAAGTTAAGGAAAATTTACTCAACAACTACACAAATAATTTAATTGAAAAATTAAACTTTATCTGTGAGCTAAATGGATAAAAGATTCTTTATTCTAAGTTCTTGTCGAACTCATTTCCATTCGTATGTTTGTAGTAACGTGAGATGTGAAGAAATTCCAGTACCTCAAAATAAAATACAAAAGATAGAAAGAAGTTGTTATTAACTTACAATCTGCATGCCATCGTAGTCGTCTTTAATACGTGAAAAATCATTGTAATCTTGCATGGGCATATCGAAAAGTTTCTCGGCATTGGCTAAAAAAATTAAATGAAAAGGATTATTCAAAAGAAAAATAGAATGAGTAAACACAATTAAAAGTAATAAAAAGTTTTGCCAACTTCCTACCACCTACTCTACCCATTAGTTTCAACAGAAGAAACGTCTCTTGAACTTATTTTTTACCTAAATAAGAGGGAATATTGTTTCTGACTGCTATTAGTTTAAAAAAATGCTAGATATGTAACCACATCCACAGCTAACAACAAGAGCATCATTATTCTAATACTTTACATGTTTTTGTGTGATTTTATTATATTTAACTTAACTTAAATAATTGTAATAAATTGGGATCTTAGTGCAATACACTATAGTAAAACTTTTTAACTTAACCATTTACACATTTAAAACAAGTAAGAGTGCCGAATCTTATATACCCACCATCAAGTTGTGTTAAATTTAGAAACATATCTCATATATCTACGAGGGTGCAGCAAATTCAAAACGTGGCCCAATTGGAAAACAGTTGTTACGCTAGTTGGTAGTGTTGGTAAAATTTTTGGAATAACTTTGGTTGCAGTAGCTTTATAGTTCAACATTCTAACATTATATGGGAGCTCTAACTAAATTTGAACCGATTTGGTCCATTTTCAACACACATCTTTTTCAAGACATCCAAAATACTTCTGTCAAATTTTGTCCCTCTAGCTCTTTTCGTTAAAGCACTATCCTGCTTTTATGTGACGGACAGACGGACATAAACAACATTTTCTTTATGTATTTTTGTGTTTCCATAAGTTTTTTATATGGGAGCTATGGTCAAATGGTGACCGATTGTGACATTTTGCACACTGGCTGGCATTGACATAAGACTTCCTTGTGCTTAATTTAGTCTTACTAGCTCTTGTAGTTAAGGAGCTATGACGATTTTATCTGACGGACAGACGGACATAAATCCCCTTTTCTTTTTGAATTTTTGTGTTTTCGTAAGTTTTTTATATGGGAGCTAGGTCAAATAGCGAATTTTGCACACTGGCTGGCATTGACATAAGACCTCCTCGTGCTAAATTTAGTGATTATATCTATTATAGTTTTAGATTTATTGGCATTTAAGTGTATTTTAGGTGAAATTTTGCCTGTTTCCGTAAGTTTTTTGTATGGGAGCTATGGAGCTAAATGTGAACCGATTTTGATGAAATTTTATACGCTGCCTAGGGCTAATGTAAAACTTCTATATACCAAATTTTATCATCATAGCTGCTATAATTTGTCATTTATTAACAAATAAGCGATGAGCCTAGACGAGGTTATACGGGAGCTATGGTCAAATGTGAACCGATTTTGCCCAATTTCAATACCAAAATTTTCTCAGTGATGAAGAATATTTTTCCTAAGTTTCAGTGAGCTAGCTCCTTTTGTTTATGCGTTATCGTGATTTCAACAGACAGACAGAGAGACAGACGGACAGACAGACGGACAGACAGACGGACAGACAGACGGACAGGTAGACGGACAGACAGACAGACAGACAGACAGACAGACAGACAGACAGACAGACAGACAGACAGACAGACAGACAGATAGACAGACAGACAGACAGACAGACAGACAGACAGACAGACAGACAGACAGACAGACAGACAGACAGACAGACAGACAGACAGACGGACAGACAGACAGACAGACAGACAGACAGACATCACTCAATCGTCTTAGAATTTCATAAGGATTCAGAATATACATATATCGTTTTTGGTTTTTGAGCCAATATTAAAGAAATTACAAACGGAATGACAATCTCAATATACCCCCCATTCTTTTTGATGGTGGGTATAAAAAATCACGTTTTAGTGTAGAAAGCTGAGTTGTTTAGTTCATCATGTCGAGCCCTTACATTTAAATAATCGTAAACGACATTTCGTTAAATATCTCTTTAACTATTAGAGATAGCGTAGTACAGTAAGCATATTTTTCTTTCTTAAGTAGTTTTCGAACGCATAAAAATCTTTTCGATAGATTTATATTTGCGAAAGTTATACGGACCAATAGGTTTTACTTACAAGGTGCTCAACTTTGGCCCTCTGTAGAGGCCACTGTGCTAAAAATAGACATGTTTTTTAAAATTGATCTAAAACTCTGACCACCCTTTGGCAGATTTTCTGCATATTGCGCCTCAATCCGCCCAGTAATTTAAAAGTTACCAAGGTATAACTAAAAGCTTCATATACAATACTTCGCACCATAACTTCTAAACTATTTGGAAAAAATTTAAATAGTTTGTCGAAGGTAGCAAACTAACTAAAAACAAAAATATTGTGCACCAAAACATTCCCCGTTTTTGTTTAATAAAGATTTTTTGTTTCTTACGATCAATTTTTTTCCTGTCGTTTACGATCATTTTAATCTAAGGGCTCGATGTGAAAGAAATTTTCTCGTATTTTACAATTTATATTTGGTATTTGTGTAATAATTGAAATTTTTTATGATAAACTGTGTCCTACTGCCTTCATAAATCTGTAGTATGATAATAAAATTGACTGAGTTTTTCTTACCAAGTTCTTGACGTCTTGTATCGTATTCAAAAATTTTCTGACCGTATGATTCCATTAGCCTTGAGCCTCGATCTAAATCGGCACCATGTGCTCCAGGTCCATTTTGTTCAAAATCTGCAATGAATTCTTGTAGCTAAAAAAAAAACATTTTAATCAACTAAACGTATTTATTACAAAACAACAGAGCAAAAAAATCGAAGAAAAAAGTGTTTTTTTTTATAGAAATTATTTTAATTTTTTATAGAAAATTTTTTTTATGGAAAATTTTCATATAGAAATTTTTTATTTTAATTTTTCAATCGAAAATTTTTTTTATCGAAAATTTTTCTATAGAAAAATTCTTTTATCGAAAATTTTTCTATAGAAAAATTCTTTTATTGAAAATTTTTCTATAGAAAAAATTTTTTATCGAAAAATTTTATATAGAAAAATTTGTTTAAAAAGGTTTATCAAAATTTCGGGACTTCAAACATTTAATTAAAAAGTTTTACTGTAGTGTATTGCACTAAGATCCCAATTTATTACAATTATTTATTATTGTAATAAATAGTTTTTTGATAAAACCAAAAAATGTTGGTGGGAAAACCTTTGCTCAAAGCGTTTCGATGGTTGGTTAGACCATCTCATCAGGAGGATTATCCCTAATTCTAGACAAAGTGAAAACCACACTATATATGTGATATTGAGGCACAAAATAAATACGAATTATTATTGTGCCCAACAAATATAAACATAAAGCGTAGATTATCATCCGAACAGAAGAACACAAACATTTTTTTATCGAAAATTTTTTTTTATGGAAAAAATTTGTTATCGAAAATTTTTCTATACAAAAATTTTTTTATCGAAAATTTGTCTATAGAAAATTTTTTTTATTAAAAATTTTTCTATAAAAAATGTTTAATAAAAAAATTTTCTCAAAAAATAACAAAATAGTCGGGATGTAAATATTATTCAAAAAGAAGTGTATTTGCATTTGATCCCAAATCTGTTACATTTATTTATTAATGTAACAGACCAATTTATTGATAAAACGCAAAAAAAAAGTTTGCGGAGAAACCAAATTCCTCGACGCGTTTCGGTGGTTGGTTAAGCCATCTCTTCAGGAGGATTATCCCCAATTTAGACAGATCGGAAACCTCGCATTATTATTAAATTTACAAACAAAACTTTTAAGAATTATAAACCATAAGTAAAAGCGTAGATTATCGACTGAACAAAAACAAACATTTTTCAGTTTTCATCTAAAAGTCGAAAGATTTCCATCACATACCGGTATATTTCTTTGTTCTGTCGAACCGTATATTTTGTTGCTATAGACTGGATTTTGATTTTGTCTCTTGTATATTTTGTTTTTGTATTTTCAGCACCATCTGACTTTGCTTACGAAAAGGTGGCTACACACTTCGTTCTTTTGAATAGTTTTAACCGAACAGGTAAAACTGTACGGTTTAACGTGTACAACGACCATGCACACATACTATACATTATTTTTTCTAGTTTTAAGTTTATAAATGCAAATGTAAGTAAATTAGCAATTTTTACTATTTAGCATTTTTGAATAAACACGTCGTGAAAAACGACGGTTAAAATGAAGACGCGACAGATTTTTAGCACTTTCCAAAAGAATGTCAGTTTTTGCCCACACACTTACAGTTTTAACCGTACTAACACGTGGGCTGAAATTCACACGTTTAACGAAGAAAAAATGTTTTTTGTTCAAAATTAGTTATATTCATCAAAGTTATACCCATAAATATCAAAGCTTTAAGTTAATGCAATAAAACTATCGCCTTCTATGTGTTAGGCCCGAAACATTTGTGTTTTTATGTGTTTTACGTGTGCATTACTTTAGAACAAGGGTGTCCAAAAGTTACTTAAGGAAGAGTAATACATTTAAAGAAAAAAATGTTTATTTAATATGTTTTGATGTAAAAACTAAAACATACAAAGAGAAAAACGAAAAAACAATATCGTTCTTTAAACAAAAATAAAATCATCATTAAAGATCGCTTTCGTATATACTTCCGAGAAAACCATATGAAAGTGTTGTAGCTTTCCAATTGCTTTTATACAACAAAGAACAACAAAATTACGATAAGACAAAGTTGTTTGTGTATTTTGTATTGCTAGTGCTGGATGCTGTGAGTATTAAAACTCACAGCCTATACCTAAGCTTTTACAAAAACCAATGGGTATCAAGCGCATAAGGCTTGGGCACTCTTGCTTTAGAAATAAAAAACTTTGCGACTCCATTAGTGTCATCAATGCTTAAAGCACATGCGACAACACCAAAAAATAGAAAACTAAAAATTGTAAAATAAAAAGAAAGAACCAAATGAAATTTTCAATCCACTAAAATCTACATCGAAACTGACTTTAAGATCAGACTAAAATGCTTCTGTTTGTATCATCTTCAATAAAGTTAAAGTAAAGAAGTTGCACAAGCAGCAGATGCGTTTGTCGATCTTAATGCGTATAATAAACACTTTAAGTTAATTCGTTTTTCTTGGTATATACATACATACATAGATATCAACAACATTTCGAAAGGAAGTTTTATTCTTTAATTTTATTTTGTTTTCCAATTGTTGTACAATTTGTGTGGAAGGAGGCGAAAAGTAAAATGAAAAACTGCTTTTGTTAAAAGTTTAACTAAAACGGATAAGGATGCGACGGCATATACTTAGAGTTAGAGAATTAAATGGGAATAAACAGGAACTGCATAAACCAGACTAACTGCATACATACATACATATATAGTATATGAATGAATTGGTATTTTATATCTATTGTATAATTGACATTATTAATAATGATGAAGCTGTTAATGATGAGTAGGGGAGAAGAATAAAGTGGTCGCGAAGACTTAAATTTCTAACTACATTTAGTTAATTCACAACATAATCGTATTAGGTAGTTATATTGCAGCTTTTTATACACTTCACCACCATAGGTGGTGACCCTTTTAGTATACCAATAGGCTTAGAATCGCTTTCTGAGTCGATTTGGCGATGTCCGTCCATCTGGCTGGCTGGACGGCTGGCTGGACCCCCATGTAAACCTTGTAATCAAACTACAGGCCGCAATTCGTCAAAATCGGTCCATTATTTATGGTACCTCCCATAGGTCTCACTTCCCGGAATTGATATATTGGCCACAAATATAAATATTTTTTTATGAAATTTAAAACAAATGCTTCTTATATAAACTTAAATCACTGTACCAAATTTCGTTGAAATCGGTCCACATTTGACCATAGCTCCCATACAAACTCTTCTTTAAAAACGCACTAAATGAGACAAAAATCACTAAAACGCTCGTTTATCTAAAGATATTGAGAATTTCAAGTTCATTTTTTGCGCACATAATTTTTGTTATCAATTTGCCAAATTTCGAGATAATCGGTCCACATTTGACCCCAGCTCTCATATAAGCCCAAATGACGGAAATAGCTTAAATATATAAGTTTTGAGAAAATGTTTGTATGATAGCAAAATTTAGCAAATATTTGTCTTTATACAGGAAAAATAACACCTTTGACCTTGGTGGTGAAGGGTATCGTATGGTCGGGCTTGGCCGACTATAACACTTTCTTACTTGTTTTTTATATTATTAAGAAATGGATAAGACTTAGACAAAAATTCTTAAATCATTTCAGGAGTCTTTGTTACTTCATCATTAGCCTCATATGTGCGGTATTGTGTTGACTTAAGCTCAATCTAATGATATACAACTGATACGCCATTTTGTAAATTGCATTAATATGTATTTGGATGGTAGAATTTGTTGCCTTCATGTCTGACTAACTATGGAAAACAAAATGGAATCCAATTAAATTTCTATTGTATTTAAGAAATAAAAAAATTAAATGAATGAAGGAAATTACAGAAGGGAAGTAAAGTAAATGGAATGAAATCGTGTGTTAGGTTTGTAAGAAAACATATTCAACAAAATAAGTAAATAAAGAGCTCATATTTGTCCCGCTTTTTATTACTTCAGGCAACTGTTTCACGTTAGTTAAAATACACCTAAACTGGCGATTATTTCAAATTTAATAGTTAGAGAGCTTTGTTTTAAATTTAAAATTTTAGAAATCAACAATAAAAATCTATAACGATATTTTACTTTTTTTTTTTGCCATTTTTAATGTTTTAAGTAAGATGTTGTTGTTTTTCTGAATTTTTCTCAAGGCAGAACTTTTTAGATCTAATTAAGAGGTAAAAGTTTGCTGAAGGGAGAAATGCAACATATCGAATATTTCACTAGATATAGACATAGGCATCAGTTCCCCCAGTCAAAAGTTTCAAAAACGAATTAACAAACCCTTAGCTAATAATTCAAAACCCAACTAGGGTTTTTTTTTTCTACTATCAAAAGCTTTTAGAATTTGGGGGTCTCAATTGGTTCAAGATTTTAGTGCTGCACTGCGTTATAAGAGGCCGGCACAAATATAATAGAACAAAAAAAACCTTGGGCAGAGTTGCCATTTTTGATACTAAAAAAGGAAAAGAAAAAGTTTTATACTCCATTTTTTTTTTGATATTTAAATACAAAATGTTTCTATACAAATTTTTTTTATCAAAAATTTTTCTATGGAAAATTCTTATCAAAACTTTTTCTATAGAAAACTTTTTTATCAAAAATCTTTCTATAGAAATTTTTTTTATCAAAAATCTTTCTATAGAAAATTTTTTTATCAAAAATTTTTCTATAGAAAATTTTTTTATCAAAAATTTTTCTATTGAAATTTTTTTTAACTAAAATTTTTCTGCAGGAAATTTTCTTATCAAAAATGTTTCTAAATTTTTTTTATCAAAAAATTTTCTATAGACAATTTTCTTATCAAAAATTTTTCTATAGAAAATTTTTTTATCAAAAAGTTTTCTATAGACAATTTTCTTATCAAAAATTTTTCTATAGAAAATATTTTTATCAAAAATATTCCTATAGACAATTTTCTTATCAAAAATTTTTCTATAGAAAATTTTTTTATCAAAAATTTTTCTATAAACAATTTTCTTATCAAAAATTTTTCAATAGAAAATATTTTTATCAAAAATATTTCTATAGAAAATTTTTTTTATCAAACATTTTTTATAGAAAAATTTTTTATCAATAATTTTTGTATAGAAAATTTTTTTATCAATAATTTTTGTATAGAAAATTTTTTAATCATTTTTTTTTTCTTTAGAAAGTTTTCTTACTCATTTTTTTTTTTCTATAGAAAATTCTTTTATCAAATATTTTTCTATACAAAATTCTTTTATCAAAAATTTTTCTACAGAAAATTTTTTTTATAGAAAATTTTTTTATCAAAAATTTTTCTATAGAAGTTTTTTTTTATCAAAAATGTTTGCTATAGAATTTTTTTGTTTATCAAAAATTTTTCTATGGAAAACTTTTTTATCAAAAATTTTTGTATAGAAATTTTTTATGAAAAATTTTTCTATAAAAATATAAAATTTTTCTATAGAAAATTTTTCTATGGATATTTTTTTTATCAAAACCTTTCTATAGAATTTTTTTTTTATCAAAAATTTTTCTATAGAAAATTTTTCTATTAAAAATTTTTCTATAAAAATTTTTTTTATCAAAAATTTTTGTATGGAATATTTTTTTATAAAAAATATTTTATACCTTTTTTATGAAAAATTTTTCTATACAAAATTTTCTATCAAAAATTTTTCAGTAGAATTTTTTTTAACAAAAATTTTTCTGCAGTAAATTTTTTTATCAAAAATTTTTCTAAAAAAAATTTTTACCAAAAATTTTTTTATAGAAAATTTTTTTTATCAAAAATGATTCTATATAACATTTTTTTTATTGAATTTTTTTCTATAGAAATTTTTATTATCAAAAATTTTTTTAACAAAAATTTTTCTGTAGTAAATTTTCTTATCAAAAATTTTTCTAGAAAAATTTTTTTATCAAAAATTTTTCTATAGAAAATTTTTTTATCAATAATTTTTTTATAGAATTTTTTTTAACAAAAAATTTTATGTAGAAAAATTTTTTATCAACATTTTTTTATCAAAAAATTTTCTAAAGAAAATTTTTTTATCAAAAATATTTCTTTAGAAATTTTTTTTATCAAAATTGTTTCTATAGAACATTTTTTTTTATTAAATTTTTTTCTATAGAAATTTTTTTTATCAACAATTTTTCTATATTTTTTTTTTATCAAAAATTTTTCTATACAAAATTTTTTTTATCAACAATTTTTCTATAGAAAATTTTTCAATAAAAAATTTTTTTTATCAAAAATTTTTCTATTGAAAGTTTTTTTATTAAAAATATTTCTATAAAAAATTTTGTTAATTAAGAATTTTTCTATAGAAAATTTTTTTACAATAATTTTTCTATAGAAAATTTTTTTACAATAATTTTTCTATAAATTTTTTTTTTTTTTTAAAGTTTCTATAGAAAATTTTTTTTATCAAAAAAGTTTCTATAGAAAATTTGTTTACCCAAAATTTTTCTATAGAAAATTTGTTTATCCAAAATTTTTCTATAGAAAATTTTTTTATCAAAAATATTTCTATAGAAATTTCTTTATCAAAAATTTTTTTACAGAAACATTTTTTTTATCAAAAATTTTTCTATAGAAAATTTTTAATAACTTTTTTTTCTTACCAAAAATTTTTTTATCAAAAATGATTCGATAGCAAATTTTTGGATCAATAATAATTTCTTTACAAAATTTGTTTATCCAAAATTTTTCTATAGAAAATTCTTTATCAAAAATTTTTCTATAGAAAATTTTAAAAAAAAATTTTTTTTACCAAAAATATTTTTATCAAAAAGTTTCGATAGAAAGTTTTTTGATCAATAAGTTTTATATAGCAAATTTTTTTATCCAAAATTTTGCTAGTGATAAATTTAGAAAATTTTTCTACAAAAAAATATTTTTACCAAAAATTTTTCTATAGAAAAATATTTTTATCGAAAATTTTTCGATAGAAAAATAATTTTACGAATTTCATTAATGATCGTGGTATTTACGAAAATCACAAAAAGGCCTCGGCTTCTGGTGCTATGGGTTGTCTACTCCTGGTTATAACCATTCGCATTGGTATTTGATAAATTTTGTTTTAAATCTTACCTCAGTCCAAAAACCTGATATTTCCACGGCCGTCATATCGGCAAACTTTTGCTTTATCGGTTGTAATTTTTCCAGACGAAATATTGTCGAGCGATACAAACGGGACCATCTTTTTTGCAAATGGTGGGCCATAAGCATATCCTCAAAGTTGAACTGTAGAAAAATAATCTTATTAATATTTGATTTTGTACATGTCCACGTTTCCAGTCAATGAACTTTGTCACTGAATACAATGTTTGGATAAAAAGTATCTTGTGAAAGTATCTTGTGAATTTAGAAAAAAAAAACTTAATAATCTATTCGGTATGTGATGGAAATCGATCATTTTCAAATCAATCGGTTAATGATACGAGTATATTTTTGAGATAATTTTGTTATTTTCCCAAAAAATTAAAATTTAGACTTTAATACTTTTGACTGATATCTTATCTTTCATTTGGTTTAAAATTTTTTTGGAAATGGAGAAAACCATGGAATAATAATAACAAGGAAGTTTCATTCTCTCTCTTCAAAATTATTTTGAAGTATATTGGGTTTTTGAAGTTTGATATTTGAAAACAAATAAAAGAAAAACGTTGCCACAATAAGAAAAGGGGTACGTAATACATTGGAATTAATTATCAAAAATGGTTAATTTTGAAGTTAATCATATAATTAAGACATTCAATATTAAAGAAATATAGTTAAAACAAATTGTATGACTGTTTATCAAACTTTTAAGTAAATATTCATAAGTTTTTTATGAATACAGACATATATACTTGCATAAATTTTGTCATCATATGATTTTACAAAATTGGGATTGTCGACAAAAATATGGTAGCACAAACTTTCACTATCCTAACAAACGTCAGAAAGTTATCATGGCGGCAAAAAGAGAGAATGGAACAACCTTTAGTTTTATTAAATCATGGAGAAAACTATCTCAAAAATATATCTGAAATCGATTGATTTAAAAATCATCGATTTCCATTACTTACCGGTATATTTTGGATCTTTTTGGAAAATATTTTTTTGACTTAGGCTTTTATGTCATAAGAACACAGATGTACAAAATTAATGTAATTTGTTTTAATTATACTTACATGAATGTTATGTTCACTTAAAATTGTATATGTTTCCTGTAATTCGTGGATCGCAATCTCATGGGTAAGGGTTGTAGACTGAATTGTTGAAATAGTTTGCATGACTAATTTGAAATCACTCAGTTCCTTTGTAGCTTTGTTAAGGTTATTACTAAGAATCTGTTTAAATATATAATTGGTATAATGTTAATACATTTATATCTACACATATACATTAGGGTGGGTCAATTTGTTCTGTCTCAAGTGCTCTTCGCGATTCTTGTTTCATGGGTTATTCTAAGAGACTTTGCCAAAGAAATCATAGGTCAAAAAAGAATTTTGAACCTCCGGTTTGGAGTCATTGAACGAAAAATTTCATACATTTTCAATTCTAAATATAAAACTAAGTGTAAGCTATATTGAAAAGGTTTTACACCCCTCCAATTGCGTGAAGTTTCTAGAATCTTAAAACATTTAACCTTTCTTCATTAAATTTAATGTAGAGTAGATATTTTGAAAAATGTAAAAAGCACCGTTCAATATTTTGGTAAATTATTGCAAAAACAAAAGTTTAATTGTTAAATATATCAAAAGAAAAAAGTTTTATACTTTTTTGCTCCAGCGAACTGCCGGCAATACAACGATTCCAAAAACCTTCGGTCTTAAAAAGCATTACTTACTTTTATTTCCATTCGCATTTTATCCGTAGTTGTAATTGTTCGCTGTGCCAATTTTTCGCCCAACTTCGAACGCCATTCCTGAGAATGCAAACAAATAGTGTCCACTAACGGCTTCAAATTTATGCGTACACATTGAATATCGAAATACGCTGGCAATTGCTGCAACTCGTGTATAATATTAGCATAAAATGTAAATTTTTCATCCAGTTGCACGAGCGGTACATCACGATTTACATACTTTTCAGAAATTCCTTCCTTATCGAATGCCCACAGATTGTAGTATTTTCTAAACCTGTAAATTGCAAAAGAAATTGATGAAATTGAAAATGTAAATAAATATTAGAAAAAGGAAATAGAAATAATATAACAATATTGTTTTTTTTTTTATATATTAGAGTGTCCCAAAAAAACTGAAAGTGGTTGTGCCAAAAGACAAATTTGTGACATTTGACCCCAATAATCCAAATATAAAGTTTCATTCAGATCAGATATCGGGAAAGCGTGCCGACTTGACGCCAAAGTTTGGACATCCCAGTTATATGGGAAAACTGAGCTGTTTCTTTAGATTTATTTAAAATGTTTCTACTTAGAATATGTTTTACAATACATTTTTAACAGCATCCTACAGATAACAACATGAGCTTTCCAACGAGATATAAGACATTAATATCGCTTGAAGGGTTTCCTAATTATTAAGGGTTACCCAAAATATTTTAAGTTCTTAAAGACGCTCCTGAACATATGCAATAAAAAATTTATTATTTTTAATAAATGTTAAAAAGTTTAATTGGTTTTACTTTTTTGAGACCTCAAGATATTTAATTATCCATTTTTGTTGCAATGGGCCAACGTTAAGTCACTTTTGCATAGGACAAAAAAAAAAAAATTTTTTCATACCGTTTTCAAAACTGTTTTTTGTTTTTTTTAATAGTTTGTTAAGCGAATTCGAAGAAACTAAAAAAGTTCCAGAGTGTTAGTAAAAACACCCTGCAGATTAGTAAAAAGAAAGAATTTAATCGATATCTTTACCAGCTTAGTCGCACCTTCGACTTGAAGTCAAAGGATTTGGACAAAAAGCCAATTTTTCACCAAAGTTATAAAAAAAGTACGTGAATTGTTATATATAAGCAGTTTTTATAAACAGAACTATAATTATTATTATTTCGATGGGTAGAAATATATATTAGAACTTTGGTTGAAATCGGATGTCATTAACCCTATTATTACCAGGGTCAAGACTAAAATTTTTAAAATATTCAATTTTTTAAAAAAAGGTATTAAAAATGTCATGGTTTTATTATTATATTTGAATAAAAATTCAACAAATTGTTCAAAGAAGCCTTTAATTACATTTTTATACAAATTAACCCTTGCGTACCCATAGGCTCAAAATGGTTTAAAACTAAAATAAAACTTTGTATTTAGATTATTGGGGTGAAATATAGCAAATTTGTCTTTTGGTACAACGACTTTCAGTTTTTTTGGGACACTCTAATACAAAAAAAAAAAACACAATATTGTTATATTATTTCTATTTGGTACAACGACTTTCAGTTCTTTGGGACACTTTAATATTGTTATATTATTTCTATTTGGTACAACAACTTTCAGTTCTTTGGGACACTCTAATATGTATGTACATTAGGGTGTTTCATTTTATCCAAAGATTTGTTTGTCATTTGAAGTCGATATCATGAACGTTTTTCCTATTTAATATTTTTCAGTCACCGAATCGTAAGTCCTGAAAATGTGCGACCTAACAACATCATCCAATCTTCCTAAAATTTGGTATATATAACTTTTATATAACCGCCCCGAGTGAAAACGAAGTCAAATGAAAAATCAAACCTTTGATAAAAATTAAACACCGTAAGTTGTAAAAAGTTAATATCTCTCTGCCTAATGAGTCATATGTGATTCATTTCCCTATACAACTTAGAGACTTTTTTGTGTGTGCCTTATCTTTCTCTCATTGCATAATCGTATCCATTAGTTGTTTCCGAATTAGAGTAAAAGCGGTGCACTATTTTTTCTATGGGACTTTTCAAAACGACCATACGGCAAATCAATGTATGGAAATGCAACATTTTTATATTATATAGTCTTTGATTTTAGGATTATTTCGAGTTACCTTTTAACACATGTTTTGACATCTTCTACTACTCGATTTGCCAGTTCTTGTATTTTGACCAAAAGCCCGGTTATATTATTTATCTATGAAAGGAATGTAAAAGATTATTTTTTTTATTTAAATAATAAATTAATGAAACAACTTTTTTTTGGCCGTTCAATTATCTAAGGCCGTAAAGTTTCAATTTTGAAAAATTACCTTAACAATGTCTTCATAAAATGTAAAGGTATACTTGGTTCCCGCAGTAGTTTCTATAGGCGCACATGGCAAGCAAGTACCATCCATCCATCGAGTGAACATTTTCAAACTGTTCAGAAAATGATTAACGTTTTTAAATGAATTTCACTCAAAATAACAATTTTTACCGCTCTAGAAAATCTTTGGCTGCCTGAACAATTATGTTTTTAACTTCATTTGGAGTTGGCTCCAACATAATTTCCGACAACACCAAGACAGCATTTACTTCGAACATGGGATCCTTGCCAGTTAAACGCTCCATGTAACATTCTAAATTCTTGTAGATAAAACTTAAGAAAAACAATATTTAACATTCAGAATATGCAATAATTTATCATTAAAAGTGACTCGGAAGATGACTCATAAAATAGATTTCTTACTTACTCTAGAATGCACTTGTACGTCTCTTCCTCCCAGAATACATAGTAATCCCTCATTTTTTCTGAACGTCCCGTGAAGGTACCCAATACTAAACTTTCTAGTTTTATAAGAACGGGGCCCAAGGAATCATAGATTCTTTTCATATTGGAACATTTTTCTGTTCTAGTCTGCTCTAGACGCTCCATAAATCCCTGACAGTGATAAACACTTGTGCCACATTCCTCCTTTTGACTCATTACTGAAGCCGTCGATTCTTTAATTCGTACAATTTGAACTTTGTTCCTGTTATCTTCATCTTCTAACTCTTCGCTTTCTGCGGCTTGAGAACTTTCTTCATTGATGACACTTGCATTCTCAGTGTCTTCGATTATGAAAATATTGAATGTCTTTATTTCATTTATACGACTACGTATATCATCACGTATGTAATTAATTTGTGAAACTATCGACTGAAGCTTTCGCATCAAAGTGCTAACGCCGGAACAGTATCTTTTAATGTTAAAGGATTGCCAAGTATAGCGTCCGACTCCAACCTGTATGGCCACTTCAGTTTCATACAAATGATCCCGCAAGAAGTTAACCTAAAATAAAATCAAATTAGACATGAAAATATTTACATGCGCACATACTTATGAGAGATTTCATGTCACGGAACCGAACTTTTAAAATCGATGTCTTCCGATTTGGATATATTTACACCAAATTTAGTCCAATTGGATAGTATTTTAAAAACAAATTTTTAGCAATATCGGTAAAAACGTTTCAGAGTTAGAGGGGGTCAAAACTTGATATTTTGGGTAAACAGGTGTTCATTCTCATCCATAACTTATCAGATATTGATGTAAGCAAAATTCGTCCTAAACTATTTTTTTATTTTATTCCAGGGATTTACGTATTTGGAGTTTTACATGTTCGAAGGTTCGCATCTTACTAAGTGAACTTAAAGGCAGGCCCCTAAGCTTTTTTGAGCACAAAAAAGGGGTAATAAATCTGTATCTTTTAAACTGTAAATCTGATTGCATTAGTATGTATGAGAGAATTGTTAAAAATCCAAGCTTTCTAAATTTTGTTATGGTTACCCTGTGTTTACACGGGGTGAATAGTTGTGCAACGAAGTAGAAGTGTCTTTTTAACAAAATTTGACTTGAAATTTGACTTAAAATTTCTGAAAAACTGTACAAGGTATATAAATATTTTGTTTAGTTATATAGCTTATTTAATTTTTTATGTTAAACAATTTAAAACATTTTAAAATGGAAACCCAATTGACCTTTTTTTAATTAAAATTTTGGCATATAGAAATTTGCCATTTTTTATAAAATTCGATTTTCTGGATTCGTTTATGAATTCGCTCTACTTTTTATTTTTTTAAATCTAAAGGGAATATATGGGACTATACATGTAACTGCAAAATCAGAAAAGTGCAAAATCGGCTTGACTTTTATATGTTATGTTATATGTTCGCAAACACAAAAATTTTCTTAAAAATTAGACAAAGACAAGAACTGACTTAATTTTATTTAAAAATTTTAGTTTAAAATCAACCTATAATCGCATTCTCAACGAATATGTAATAAAACATTAACTTTAAATAAAAAACTTGATCGTAAAAAGTAAAAACTGATAGCATCTTTTTCAGATAAAATGCACGATACCACGATCATTAATAAAACTCGTGAAAATGAGTATTAAAATCATTCAGTTGGAATTTGGATGTTAACAGACTTGGTTGGTGACGCTTGTTAAAGAAAATACAAAAATAAAATAGGCAAGAAACAAATCAAAATCCAATTTATAGCAACAAAATACATACATACATGGTTCGAGAGAACAAAGAAATATAATCTCGAACATTGTTGCCACGACACTATTATTGTTGTATACATTGGGAATATTTTTCAAAACATCAATAAATTCTGATATTAAACAATTTTAGATTTTTTTAGATATTTTCGATATTTTATTTTATTTATATTTTATTATTTTAAAATTTAGAAAAATTTTCTACAAAAAATTTTCTATAGAAAAATTTTTGATAAAAAATTTCTATAAAAAAATTTGTGATAAAAAAAAATTCTATACAAAAATATTTGATAAAAAAATTTTCTTTACAAACAATTTTGATTAAAACAAATTTTTGATTAAAAATTTTCTATAGAAAAATTTTTGATAAAAAAATTTTCTATAGAAATATTTTTGATAAAAAAATTTTCTATAGAAAAATTTTAGGTATAAAAATTATTTATAGATAGATTTTTTAGATATTTTCGATACAAAAATTTAGAAAAATTTTCTACAAAAAATTTTCTATAGAAAAATTTTTGATAAAAAATTTCTATAAAAAAATTTGTGATAAAAAAAAATTCTATAAAAAATATTTGATAAAAAAATTTTCTTTACAAACAATTTTGATTAAAACAAATTTTTGATTAAAAATTTTCTATAGAAAAATTTTTGATAAAAAAATTTTCTATAGAAATATTTTTGATAAAAAAATTTTCTATAGAAAAATTTTAGGTATAAAAATTATCTATAGAAAAATTTTTGATAAATAATTTTTTATAGGAATTTTCTATAGAAAATTTTTTGATAAAAAATTTTTGATAAAACAATTTTTATAGAAAAATTTTTTATAAAACAAATTTTCTACAGAAACATTTTTGATAAAAAAATTTTCCAAAAAGAAGTGTATTTGCATTTGATCCCAAATCTGTTACATTTATTTATTAACGTAACAGACCAATTTATTGATAAAAAGACAACAAATTTTTGCGGAGAAACCAAATTCCTCGAAGCGTTTCGATGGTTGGTTAAGCCATCTCTTCAGGAGGATTATCCCCAATTTAGACAGGCTTTTTATCAATAAATTGGTCTGTTACGTTAATAAATAAATGTAACAGATTTGGGATCAAATGCAAATACACTTCTTTTTGAATAATATTTACATCCCGACTATTTTGTTATTTTTTGAAAAAGATTTTCTATAGAAAAATTTTTGAAAAAAAAATTTTCTATAGAAAAATTTTTGATAAAAAAATTTTCTATAGAATAATTTTTGATAAAAAAAATTTTGTATAGAAAAATTTTTGATAAAAAAAACTTTTTATGGGAAAATTTTTGATAAAAAAATTTTCTATAGAAAAATTTTTGATAAAAAAATTTTCTATAGAAAAATTTTTGATAAAAAAATTGTCTATAGAATAATTTTTGATAAAAAAAATTTTGTATAGAAAAATTTTTGATAAAAAAACTTTTAATAGGAAAATTTTTGATAACAAATTTTCTATAGAAAAATTTTTGATAAAAAAATTTTCTATAGAAAAATTTTTGATAAAAAAATTTTCTATAGAAAAATTTTTGATAAAAAAATTTTCTATAGAAAAATTTTTGATAAAAAAATTTTCAATAGAAAAATTTTTGATAAAAAAATTTTCAATAGAAAAAATTTTCTATAGAAAAATTTTTGATAAAAAAATTTGCTATAAAAAAATGTTTGATAAAAAAATTTTCTATAGAAAAATTTTTGAAAAAAAAAAATTTTCTATAGAAAAATTTTTGAAAAAAAAATTTTCTATAGAAAAATTTTTGAAAAAAAAATTTTCTATAGAAAAATTTTTGAAAAAAAAATTTTCTATAGAAAAATTTTTGAAAAAAAAATTTTCTATAGAAAAATTTTTGAAAAAAAAATTTTCTATAGAAAAATTTTTGAAAAAAAAATTTTCTGTAGAAAAATTTTTGAAAAAAAAATTTTCTATAGAAAAATTTTTGATAAAAATATTAAAAAAATGAAGTAGAAAACTTTTTCTTCTTAAAACTGCACATTGAAAAAAATACCTGTTTTAGTTAAAAGTATAAAAACGGCAACTCGGCCGACTATTTTTTTGCTCTGTTCTCTTTGCGCCGACCCGTGATCACAATAATTGAAAGAGCTACACTGTCCAG
Organism: Stomorhina lunata; assembly: GCA_933228675.1. Classification (NCBI taxonomy): domain Eukaryota; kingdom Metazoa; phylum Arthropoda; class Insecta; order Diptera; family Rhiniidae; genus Stomorhina; species Stomorhina lunata. The sequence continues at coordinate 180,034,244 of OW121740.1, forward strand.
AAGCTTTTTTACTTCTGAGGTGGTCTACTTTGACGACCAATGATTGATTCTGTGTAGACATAGGGTAACCATAAGTTTGGGTCCTCCTTAACATTTCTTTCATACATACTGACTTACAGTTTAGAAGATACAGATTTATTACCACTTTTTTGGTTCCAAGCCTCTGTGGGTCATATAATAACTTTTTTTAAAGAGTTAAGTTATATGGATGAAAAGGAACACCTGTTTTGCCAGAATGTCAAATTTTGTCCCCCTCTAACTCAGAAACTATTTTACCGATCTTTATGGAAATTTGTTTTTAAACTACTATTCAATAGGACTCTACTTGGTTTAAATTTCATCCAAGTCGAAAGACAACGATTTCAAAAATTTGCACTTATACATATATTCTAAAAAATCATACCTCGGATAACGATAGTTTGCTGAGCAGGCGATTGTAGTTGTTAATGACAATTGAAACGGCTTCAAAATCGTTAAAAAGCATTTCTTTTTTCATGATTGCAGTACGTAAGACACTGGGTAAATGGAAGCCAAAATGTTCAAATTGTTGTCCTTCAAACATAACCTCAAAAATATCTTAAGATTTGGGCGCATGAAAGAAAAATAAAATTAACTTGTAAACTTTTGTTTCCTAATAATTGGACTTTAGATACTTTCTATACACAGTACCTACATAATACACACATACAAACATATGTATGTACAAATGTGTTATGGATATAATTCATCTACATACATACCTCTCGTCAAGTTGACAGTAAATTGCATTTGATATTCAATTAGTACTCGTTCACCCACAAGCGTACGCCATGTTGGTAGACCTTCTTGGGTGGATGCCTTCAAAAGTACTGGAAAATATGTAATGTTAGAAAATCTAAGATTTAGTTTCTTTAATAATGATAATGTTGATGACTCTACAGTTGATGATGATGATGATTATTATTATTTTTATTCTTGTTGTTATGATGATTAGATTGTTTTTGTGCGTTAAATATTATTTGGTTTAAATAAAATCCTTATCATTAATTTTATTGCTCTTTTAAGGCTCTTTGGAATGAATTTCAATGAAATCGTTTTCCTATTTACCAGGAAGGGGGACGACTTTTCTTGTGTTTTAACGTGGTCGTAGAGATATTGAGAAAATTAAATGCAAAAGGAGACAGCAACAACAAAAAATATAAAAATGATTAAGCTTTAGGTCATAAACCTAAGTAAGTCCGAAAGAGGCATAAAAAAGAATAAAAATATCCCATGTAAGTAATAGCACCTACTTCAAGGAAAACTCAATGACTTGCCTTAGTCATTTTATCTTGAGGCCTGAGTAGGCAGGGAGAGGTAATAATAAGCATTATTATATTAAAATATATTTTAGGTTGGTTTATTTAACAAATTTCTATACATTTTTTTCCTTCACTTTCTTTATCCTGGAAAATTATTTACATTTTAGTCTTTCATCTTTTGCTAACCTTCTTCCTCCGTCTATATTCACTCTAATCTTGGTCGTTTCTTTTATTAGTGGGTACGCTTCAATGAAACCAATAAAATCCATTAAATGTTTCCTCAATCACAGTAAAAGATTTTCTTTTCATTGTTTTTTTTTCTTCTTAACAGTCAGGAAAGAGTGTTGTTACTTTTTTCTCAATATTAAATTTAGACATTTGTGTGTATGTGTATATGAATGTATGTGTATTGTATAAATGTCTGATAATATAAAATATATTTATAGGATACTCCGTGTTTATTTATGATCATATTAAAAGCCAAACATTTATTAAACCTTTTTAAAAGGGGATCCTGCACATTTAAAAGAGGATCTTTTGAGTGCCGTTATTACGAAATTTGCATAAGGGGATTTCACGTCAAGTGACCGAACTTTTGAAATTGATGTCTTCCGATTTGGATGAAAATCACACCTAGGATAGTACTATTGGATTGTAGTTTAAAAACAATTTTTCAACAAGATCGGTAAAAAAAATTTCTGAGTTAGAGGATTTGAAAATTTGACATTTTGGCCAAAAAGGTGTTTCTTCTCAACCATGCAACTTGTTAGTTATTTGATATAAGCAAAATTCGTGCCAAACAAATGATATAGGCATTTCTTTAATTAAAAAAAAATGTATCTTAAATATAAATTTTTTCAAATATTTTTTTTTTAATTTTCTTATACAAATCATTTTTTTTAACTCAAAAAAGCTTAGTATTTTTCCTTTAAGGTAGTTTTGGTCGCTTAGTGGTATCCAAACCTTCGAACACGAATACTGAGAATATTTAAATAACGGGAATAAAATCACTTTTTCTATAGAAATATTGTCAAAATGTTGACAGGTTGATGGAAATGTTATCAACATGTTGATAGTAATGTTGTCAACATGTTGAAACAAATGCTGTTAGCATGTTGATAGAAATGTTGTCAAAATGTTGATAGAAATGTTGTCAAAATGTTGATAGAAATGTTGGCAACATGTTGATAGAAATGTTGTCAACATGTTGATAGAAATGTTGTCAACATGTTGATAGAAATGTTGTCATCATGTTGATAGAAATGATGTCAACATGTTGATAGAAATGTTGTCATCATGTTGATAGAAATGTTGTCAACATTCCTGGGTATAACATATTGTGCGTATTACGTGTTCGAAGGTTAGCATAACAGTAAGCGACAAAAACTATCATAAGGGAAAATACCTAAGCTTTTTTGAGCATAAAAAACGGTTCGTATAAAAAAAATTTTTAAATTTTATAAAAAGATTGAAGAAATGTCTATATAATTTGTTTGGGACGAATTTTGCTTACACCAATAACTAATAAGTTACATGGATGAGAAGGAACACCTGTTTACCAAAATGTCAAATTTTGACCACCTCTAACTCAAAAACTTTTTTTACCGATATTGCTCCAAATTTAAACTACTATCCAATAGGACTAACCTTGGCGTAAATTTCATCCAAATCGTAACACGTCAATTTCAAAAGTTCGGTCACTTGACTTCATATATACCAATAATCAAAACTATATTTATAAATCGAATATCAAATTCCAACATCATGGGTCGTTTTTTTTACTTTTGTGTCTTGTCAAATTATGTCAATGGTCAAATTATGTCAATCAATTATGTCATCGTTGAGGGGTGTAGTCAAGAACTCAAATTTTCTGGGAGAAATCGCAATAACTCCAAAACTGTTTAGTGAATTTTTGATTTTTACGACTTCGAGGATAGTTCAATTTTAGATTCCATTATCTTTTCGTTTAAAATTAAGTCTTGAATAGGCGAAATGTAGAGAAAACAATACAATACTATATGTAATTTTTTCCAATAGAAGTAGGCTCAAACAATTTGTGTGAGCTGCGCGGGCACGTGTCCTAAAAGTAAATCAAAAATATTTTGCACACTTCCAATTGATATAATTTGGTCATAAAACTTCACTATTAGAAGTCCATCAGAGACAAAAGTAAAATCATTACACCCAATCTAAATATGTGGTTTACACCCAATATAAATATATGGTTTAAACGAATTTATCCTCAAGGAAAGTTTATAGAACATAAATTTTTGATATGATATCACTCATGAATCATGACCCAAAAATGTAATTCCGAGAAAAATGGATTTAAATGTTTTTATAGGTGGACAGGGTATTATAAGTTTGTGCTGATGTATGTAACGCATAGAAATATTTGTCTTAGACCCACCTTTTAGTGTACCAATAGGCATAGAATCACTTTTTGATTCGATTTAGCGATGTCTGTCCGTCCGTCTGGCAGGCTGGCTGGACCCCCATTAAAACCTTGTAATCACACTACAGGTCGCAATTCTAAGGATAATTTGATGAAATTTGGCACAGATCAATTCCTTTATAATGGAACCATGGAAATTCGTCAAAATAGGTCCACTATTTATGGCACCTCCCATAGGTCCCACTTCCCGGAATTAATATAATGGCCACAAATAACAATATTTTTTCATGAAATTTAAAACAAATACTGCTTATGTAAACTTAAATCACTATACCAAATTTCGGTTGAAATCGGTCCACATTTGACCATAGCCCCCATGCAAACTCTTCTGTCAAAACGCACTAAATGAGACAAAAATCACTAAAACGCTCGTAAATCTAAAGACAATCTAAAGTTTTTTTGCATACATATTTTTTGTATTAACTGTAATTAATTTGCCAAATTTCGAGATAATCGGTCCACATTTGACCATAGCTCTCATATAAGTCCAAAAGAAGCTCAAATATATCATCGTGCGGGAGTTAATGTGCTCTATACGCCAAAAATGCATTTTGAGAAAATCGATCTTAAAGTTTTAACTTAATTTTTCTAAAAAAACTATACAAGAATTTTGTGTTTTTTACATAATAAATTTGGCGTATAGAGCAAAACAGCACAAAAAAATCTGTTTGGATGGATATAGAATAAAACAGACACTATTTATCTCAGAAACTAGACGAGATAGCGGATTGCAGATTTGAAAAATTTAGTGTCGAAAACCTAAAGTGGTATCATTAACACAAAATGTGTAAAATGGCGGATAGAGCACATAAACTCCAGCACGACGATATGTATAAGATTTGAGAAAATGTTAGTATGAAAGCAAAACTTTGCAAATATTTGTCTTTATACAGGAAAAAGAGCATCTTTTACCTTAGTGGTGAAGGGTATCGTATATTTATTTTTTATTACACATTCGTATCTCGAAAATTAGTTTTTTTTTTTTAATTTAACTTTCCTTTACTACTTACATTCACATTGTTTGATGCAGAACTTATCTTTTTCGTTAGGTTTAACCCTTCCCGACTTCATCAGTTTTAGAAACTGTACAGCTTTTTGAATGTGGGCATCGGCAGATGTTTTCCGACCAACGAACCATTGTATCATTGTTGCTATTACCGTGAACTTGTTGATCTTTCGAATAAAACCAGTGGGCGTGGCATGAGAAAGTTGTTCATTTGTCGAAGCAATAGATTTTGTTTTTTTCAATTTAATAGTTTCCAGAGCATCCGATATATAGGTTACTGGAATAGTGAATAGTTTTAGAAATCAGCTCACATTTTACATATGTAAGTGCTGAAGATCATAATACTTACAGGTTTCTTTGTTGCATATTTGTATGGTAAGGATATTTTTTTTCATAACCGCATTTACCATATAAGTCGCTTGGGAACAATAGGTTTCGAAAAGACTTTTTTCATAAATATACATTTTATTGACCAATTCAAAATATGATTTGAAAGCACTGCGCTTTAGATAGCTATTCTTGAGATTTGGATCATCTTCCATCTGAAAGATAAATTTTAGCAAACATTAAATATTAATAATAAATTTAACCCGCAAGCTAACACTGTTTAATTATACGTTAGGACTAATACTATATAAAATTTTCGTTTTATCAATTTTCCCAGGGACCGTAACTTTTAAATCTCTTTTTTATGGACCATACGGCAAATCAATGTATGGAAATACAACATCTTTATATTATAAAGTCGTTGCTATAAATCTTCTTGGTAAAATTTCAAATTCCAATAATTTCTTGTTTATACATATCGCACTTGATCAACAAGAGGGTATTAACTCAAAATTTTAAAATTTTCAGTAGAATCAAAAAACTATTTTATTTTACTACCACTTTCATATAAAGAAGAGGGGTAAAACTGTAGTTTTTTGGCGAAATTATAGTGAAAATGATGTCAGATTTCTTCTAAAAAGTGAAAATTAAAAAATTTTAGTTAATACCCTCTTGTTGAACAAGTGCGATATGGGGGTTTTCACGTCAATTGGCCGAACTTTTGAAATGGATGTTTTCCGATTAGGATGAAACTTACACTAAGGTAAACCCTATTGTATAGTAGTTTAAAAACAAATTTTCTGCTAGATCGGTAAAATGTTTCTGAGTTAGAGGTGGTCAAAACTTGACATTTTGGTCAAACAGGTGTTTCTTCTAATACATGCAACTTATTAGTTATAGGTGTAAGCTAAATTTGTCCCAAACAAATTATATAGCCATTTCTTCATTCTTTAAAAAAAATATATATGAAGAAAACAATTTTTTATGTATTTTTTTTAATTAATTTGTTTACGACCCCTTTTTGTGTTCAAAAAAATATTAGATATTTTCTTTTAAGGCAGTTTTGGTGGCTTAGTAGGATGCCAATCTTCGAACATACATATAATATTCACAATATGTTAATCCCAGGAATAAAATCAATTTTTCTATAGATATCGAGGCATAACCGCCAAAAGGGCTTAAGCGACATAATGGACGATTTTCATTTTATTATTAAAATTTATTATTCATGATCATCTGCATCATTTCACAAAATATCAGGGCAGTAGAATTTACCGTTATGATTTTACAGCAAAAACAACAAAGACTGTCCAAAGATATTTTAAAAAATGCTTCTCCTGTAAATTTTAGTTTTTGGCGCTTGAGTCTTTTTGGCGATTAGGGCTCGATATGATATCAACATGTTAATAGAAATGATGTTAGCATGTTGATAGAAATGTTGTCGGCATGTTGATAGAAATGTTATCAACAAGTTGATAGAAATGATGTCAACATGTTGATAGAAATGTTGTCAGCATGTTGATACAAATGTTCTCAACATGTTGATAGAAATGATGTCAACATGTTGATAGAAATGTTGTGAACATGTTGATAGAAAGGTTGTCAACATTTCTATAGAAAAAGTGATTTTATACCTGAGATTAACATATTGTGAGTATTACATGTTCGAAGGTTTTTATCCCACTAAGCGACTAAAACTACCTAAAAGGAAAAGCTTTTCTTGAGAACAAAAAAGGGGTCGTATAAAAATAAATAAATATTAAACAATTATGGTAGAAATGGCTTTATAATTTCTTTGGGTCGCATTTTGCCTACAACATTAACTTATAAGTTATATGGATGACAAGGAACACTTATTTGTCCGAAATGTCAAATTTTGAACCCCTCTAACTAATCAATTTTGTACCGATTTTGCTGAAAATTTGTTTATAGCCTACTATCCAATAGGACTAACCTTCTTCCAAAACGGAAGAAACCGATTTCAAAAGTTCGGTCACTTGTCGTGAAATCCTCAAATCTATTTGTTATCGGACAAAAACTATTAAAAAAACATTCATTAATGTTGGTACCGATAGGTCACGAGATGCTCGTGTAGCAACAATAATTAAAAAACAAGTAAGAAAGTACTATAGTTGGTCGAGCCCGACCATACGATACCCTTTACCACTAAGGTCAAAGGTGTTCTTTTTCCTGTACAAAGACAAACATTTTCTCAAACCTTATATATTTAAGCTGGACTTATATGAGAGCTAGGCTCAAATGTAGACCGATTATCTCGAAATTTGGCAAATTAATTACAGTTTTTACAAAAATTACGAGCGTATGCAGAAAATAAACCCAAAATTCTCATTATCTTCTTACGAGTGTTTTAGAGATTTTTGTCTCATTTAGTGCGTTTTGACAGAAGAGTTTGTATGGGAACTATGGTCAAATGTGGACCGATTTCAACGAAATTTGGTATAGTGATTTTGGTTTACATAAGCAATACATGTTTTAAATTTCATGAAAAAATATTGATATTTGTGGCCATAATATCATTTCCGGGAAGTTAGACCTATGGGAGGTACCACAAATAATGGACCGATTTTGACGAATTTCAATAGTTCCACTATCAAAAAAATTAACTGTGCCAAATTTTATCAAATTATCTTTAGAATTGCAAACTGTACTTTGATTACATGGGGGCCGTCTAGACGGACGGACGGACTGACATCGCTAAATCGACTCAGAAAGTGATTCTAAGCCTATTGGGATACTAAAACGTTGGTATAATACAAATACTTCTATGCGTTACATACATCAGCACAAACTTAAAACACCCTATCCACCTATGGTGGTGAAGGGTACAACAACACGTACAATTTAGGTATATTAGCTTTGGAGGGCTAAACATGGTCGTACAAATACAACATATCGCTGGCTGAATATACTGTCACGAATTTTTATGTTACCCGCCCCATTGTGCAAAGTTTACTACTTATAATTCTTCCCTTAGATTTCTAGAATGTTTCTGTTGATGTTGTTGGTTTTCTGTTTATGTCTATAAGCACAGCAACATGTTCCTCTTATTTACAGTAAAAAGTATAGAGTTTCTCTTTTATCTACATTCCCTATCTCTCTCTCTCTCTCTCTGTTACTGTTAACTTCAGATAATCTATTTGTACAACGTATGTGTGAGAGTGTTCTTGATCATGTGAGAATGTAGTGGAACATACATGAACATTCGTAAGCACATTCTTCCTTTACGTCTGCAGAAAATGCTAGAAACTCTCTTCTCTACTATATAACGCAGATGGACGAGTATTGTGGCAACAGTTTTATTGAAACGCGTATACTAGAGCAGTGTGACTAAGAATATTTGTAAAGCAATTTTGTGAAGTTTGTGTACACTTTTTGTGAAAGTGTGTTTAAGTGATACTAAAGTTAATAAAACGTTTACTTTAAAAAACTACATAAAGTGTTTTAATTTGATTACGATTGTTTGCAAATAGAATTCCTTCCACGTTTTTAAAGGAAAAACGTAACAATACAAAATTGAGATTTTAATGCAAATTTGAATGAAAGTAAAAATACATAGTTTACATAGAAAAAGTTACAGTTAACAGGTGTAAGTTTGTAGTTTCCAAAATAAAACTACTTAGGTTTGTTAAGAATATAACTTAAGTTTCGTACATCGAAAGTGTCATTTCAGTGTTTCAGATTTCAATATTTATTATAAAAGAAAAACTCCATTTATTTAAAAGGAAACGAACAAAACTTAAAACTGAGATAACTTTTGAGGGCAAACTTGCAAAAGGTTTTTTTGAAAGACAGTCAAGACTATTTAGGCTTAACAGAAAAATAATTTTTTGTTGATGCATTTAGTCTCAAAAAAAAAAAATAAAAAAAAATAACAAAATTGCAATTTCAATTAAAAAGCGATTCCTGTAAAGTAATGTTTGTTGAAATAACTAAATTGTATATTTCATTTTTTGGTGTGTTATGTTGTGCGTAAATATTCAATGTGTAAAATGAAACAATATGAACAACAATTCGCAAAAACAGGCGTTATATGGTTATCCCAAACATCATACACACGGACCAGCAAAGTCAGCAATACTCGCATTGAATGAGTTTAAGGGTATCCAGTAGAATACTTTTATTATTTTTATTATTAATCAAATTTCGTTTATCGATTAATGTTTACAAAAAACTTTGACCAAAGAATCTATAACATAAATTTGTTGCACTTCCATAAATTGATTTGCCATATGGTCACATATTTTACTTTAATTCAGAAACAGCTAATGGAGAGGATTATCCATTGAGAGAAAGCTAAGGCACACACACCTGCTTTAGAAATATATGTTTGTTTATGCACTTGTGAGTTTAAATTGTTCTTTATCCACTTCAATTTCACTTTTGACAGAAAACAAATGTATGGTGTGCAATATCTTTATATTATCTTTATATTAATTAACTGTTTAAAGCAGGTACCGAAAATAACTGTTATTTTTGAATTTTTTTGATTAAAAAAAGCAACCACGAGGAAATGTCGGAGAATAAAATCAAGTATACCATTTTGATAGTCTTGGGCCAAATTTTCATAAAATGAGATGATTTTTAAAAATCTGATCTTTATTTTTTAGAAAAAAAAAATAACAGTTACTTTTTGATTTTTATTTTTTTGAGCAAAAATAACAGTTATTTTTAACTTTTATTTTTTCGAGTAAAAATAAAAGTTATTTTTTAACTTTTATTTTTTCGAGCAAAAATAACATTTATGTTTGACTTTTATTATTTCGATCATGAATAAAAGTTATTTTTTGACTTTTGTTTTTTCGAGCAGAAATAAAAGTTATTTTTGTTGATTATTATGATTGCCAAACTCAATTTCATTAACTTTTGAGCATATGCAAATTATTTTTACTGAAAAATTATCTTTGTTTGACAAAAATGTTTAATGAATTTATCATGAATTTGAACAAAAATAACTTTTTTTTCTGCTCGAAAAAATAAAAGTCAAAAAATAACTTTTATTTCCTGACTTTTACGATAAAAGTTATAACAGCTACGGTCCCTGGTTTAAAGTCTAATCAAAAAACTTAAATAATTTAGATTAATAAGCGATTTCAAGTAATTTTTGACAGGGAGATCTATGGGATATTATCAAATATGACCCATTTCCAACAAAAACTCATTTCGCTATTCCAGTTCAATGGGAGCATCCAAACTAATGGTCCGATCTGTGTGAAACTTTTCAACATACTTAGCAACAAACTCAATATATCCGCATATAATGCTTTTTTCAAAATTTGTTAATGTTAAATCGATGGTGAGGAAAATCAACTTAAAATGAATTGTCCTTTTCTATTAACTATTACTCAAAAACTGCGACTTTGCGGCAAATGGAATGCAAACCCTAAATCACACCAACTCAAAATTTAAAAAACCAATAACAAACAATAACGAAATAAAATAATAAAAAATACAGCAAATATCATCATCAAAAACCGAAGCTACCAACACCAAATGCATGAATACAATCAGGATAAAAAAGGATTTGCTTTTTGTTTATTTGTTATTTACACAAAAGGAACGTTTTTACATTTTTTTTCTTCGTAGTAAAAAATGCATTCAGAAAATAAATAGAAAGGGTCATAGTGTTACTTTTGAGTACATATTGTACAAACTTTAATTGTTTACTTATTTTTAAATATAGACTAAAAAAGCGTAGCCTCATACAAAAAAAAAATATCTTAACAAACATTAGAGCTACTCGCTAAATGAATTTATCATATTTCCAATATATATATAGATATAACCCAGTGGTAAAAATGCCCATGATGTAATCTCTGATCAAAGCGATATTTAGTAGCCCTCAGTGATCTTAAATTAAATATATATATTGGTGTGCTTTCCACTGCAATGTAAGCGACAATTTCGCTTTCAATTGTGCGCTTTTGATTAAAAAGTAAGCTACAATGTCACCTATCAACAGAGGTCGGCACAACGAGAACAGAACAAAAAAAGCTTCGGCAGAGTTGCCGTTTTTTATACTTGTAACTCAAATAGGTATTTTTTTACAATGTGTAGTTCTGATGTTTTAAAAAGAAGTTTTCTACTTCATTTTTTTTTTTAATGTTTATCAAACTTTGTTTTTATAGAAAATTTTTTTATTAAAAATTTTCTTATTTTTTTATATTTTTTTCTTATATTTTTAACAAAATTATTTTTTCTATAGAAATTTTTTTTATCAAAAATTTTAATATAGAAAATTTTACTATCAAAAATTTTTCTAAAGAAAATTTTTTTATCAAAAAGTTTTCTATAGAAAATTTTTTATCAAAACAATTTTTTTTATTAAAAAAAAATTTTTTTATCATAAATTTTTCTACAGAAATTTTTTGATCAATTAATTTCTATAGAAATTTAATTTATCGAAAATTTTTCTAAGGAACATCTTTTTATTAAAAATTTGTCTAGAAAATTTTTTTTATCAAATATTTTTCTATAGAAAATTTTTTTATCAAAAGTTTTTCCATAGAAAATTTTTTTTATCAAAAGTTTTTCCATAGAAAATTTTTTTATCAAAAATTTTTCCATAAAATATTTTTTATCCAAAATTTTTGTACAGAATTTTTTTTCTATTTTTATCCAAAATTTTAACATAGAAAATTTTTCTATCAATATTTTTCTATAAAAAATTTTTTATCAAAAATTTTTCTATAAAATATTTTTTATCAAAAAATTTTGTACAGAAAATTTTTTCTATTTTTATCCAAAATTTTAATATAGAAAATTTTACTATCAAAAATTTTTCTAAAGAAATATTTTTATCAAAAAGTTTTCTATATAAAATTTTTTATCGAAAAAAATTTTTTACCAAAAAAAATTTTTTTATCAAAAATTTTTCTATAGAAAATTTTTTTATCAAATTTATCTATTGGAAATTTTTCTAAAAAAAAAATTTTTATCAAAAATTTTTCTAGAAACAATTTTTTATCAAAAATTTTTGTACAGAAATTTTTTTCTATTTTTATTCAAAATTTTGATATAAAAAATTTTACTACCAAAAATTTTTCTAAAGAAATATTTTTTATCAAAAAGTTTTCTATATAAAATTTCTTATCGAAAAAATTTTTTTACCAAAAAAAAAAGTTTTTTTTATCAAAAATTTTTCTATAGAAATTTTTTTATCAAAAATTTTTCAAAAAAAATTTTTTTTTCAAAAATTTTTCTATAAATTTTTTTTTTTATAAATTTTTTTATAGAATTTTTTTTTATCAATTAGTTTTCTATGGAGAAATTTTTTATAGAAAATTTTTATATCAAAATATTTTTTTTTATAAAAAATTGTTTTCTCAAAAATTTTTCTATTGAACATTTTTTTATCAGAAATGTTTTTATAGAAAATTTGTAAATTTTTCAATAGAATTTTTTTTTATCAAAACTTTTCCTATTTTTCTAAAAAATATTTTCTATAGAAAATGTTTTGATAAAAAAATTTGGCTATAAAAAATTTTTTGATCAAAAAGTTTTGTTTAGAATTTTTTTTATCAACATTTTTTCATCAAAAATATTTCTATAGAATTTTTTTTATCAAAAATTATTGTATAGAAAATTTTTATCAAACATTTTTCTATTAAAAATTTTTTATCAAAAATTTTTCTATAAAATTTTTTTTTTATCAATTTTCTATAGAAATTTTTTTTTATCAAATTTTTTTTATACAAAATTTTTATATCAAAAATTTTTCTATAAAAAATTGTTTTCTAAAAAATTTTTCTATTGAACATTTTTTTTTTTATCAAAAATCTTCTTATAGAAAATTTTTGTATCAAAAATTTTTGAATAGAAATTTTTTTTTTATCAAAACTTTTTTCTATTTTTCAAAAAAAAATTTTCTATAGAAAATTCTTTGATAAAAAAATTTGGCTTTAAAAAATTTTTTGATCAAAAGTTTTGTTTAGAATTTTTTTTTATCAACAATTTTTCATCAAAAATATTTCTATAGATTTTTTTTTTATCAAAAATTTTTCAATAACAAATTTTTTTTTCAAAAATTTTTCTATAAAAATTTTTTTTATAAATTTTTCTATAGAATTTTTTTTCTATGGAGAAATTTTTTATAAAAATTTTTTTATAGAAAATTTTTATATCAAAAATTTTTTTATAAAAAATTGTTTTCTCAAAAAATTTTTCTATTGAACATTTTTTGTTATCAGAAATGTTTTTATAAAAAATTTTTATATCAAAAATTTTTCAATAGAATTTTTTTTATCAAAACTTTTCCTATTTTTCTAAAAAATATTTTCTATAGAAAATTTTTTGATAAAAAAATTTGGCTATAAAAAATTTTTTGATCAAAAAGTTTTCTTTAGAAACTTTTTTTTTATCAACAATTTTTCATCAAAAATATTTCTATAGAATTTTTGTTTTATCAAAAATTATTGTAAGAAAATTGTTTTATCAAAATTTTTTCTATAAAAAATTTTTTATCAAAAATTTTTCTATAGAAATTTTTTTATCAAAAACTTTTCTATAGAAATTTTTTTATCAATTAATTTTCTATGGAAATTTTTTTATCAAATTGTTTTTATAAAAAATTTTATATCAAAAATGTTTCTATAAAAAATTTTTTTATCAAAAATTTTTCTATTGAAAAATTTTTTTTATCAAAAATGTTTTTATAGAAAATTTTTATAACAAAAATTTTTCAATAGAAAATTTTTTATCAAAACTTTTCCAATTTTTCTTAACAAAATTTTTTGATCAAAAAGTTTTCTTTAAAAAATTTTTTTTCAACAATTTATCATCAAATGATAAATTGTTGAAGAATTTTTTTTTATCAAAAATTATTGTATAGAAAATTTGTTTATCAAAAAATTTTCTATAGAAAGTTTTTTTATGAAAAAATTTTTTTATTTGTCTAAAAAAAAATTTACGAGTTTCATTAATGGTCGTTTTATATACTAAAACTATAAAAAGTCATCGGCTTTTGGTGATATGGGGAGCCTACTCCCAGGGCTGCCATAAAATCGGCATATTTTAATTTTCAGAAATCGGAACTGGTAAAAATTTACCACAAATATAGGCGAATATAAAAAAATGTTCGTTCAACATTTCTCTGTAGCACAAATTTTTATTGAAACATTTTTTATAGAACAAATTTCATGCTAAACATTTTTCTTAAAAAGAAAAACCATTTCGAAAATTTTTCTATACAAAAAATTTTGAAATAAAAATTGTTCAATACAAAAAATCTAATATTGAAAATTTATCTATACAAAAAATTTAATATGGAAAATTTTTTTATCAAAAAACAACAAACAACAATGAAGGAAGATGAAACTGAAAAATGTTTTTATTGTTTTTTGATTTACAAACATAATTCGTAATGATTGTGTTTGTAAATAATGCTGTAATAATGCGAGGTTTTCGATTCGTCTAAAAGTAGGGATACTCCTCCTAAAGATGATGGCCTAACCAACCATCGAAACGCGTAGAGAAATTGGTTATCCCCACAAACATTTTTCGGCTTTTATCAATAAATTACATTAATAAATAAATGTAATTGACTGGGATCAAGAGCAAATAATTTTCCTTTTTTGAAAAAATTTATATGGAAATTTTTTCTATACAAACAATTTTGTTATGTAAAATATTTCTATTCAAAAAATTGTATCTGAAAAATTCTTCTTTACAAAACAAATATATATTTCGATAGAAAAAATTTTAAATAAAAAATTTTAAATTTAAAATTTCTATAGAAAAAAAATTATATTGTAGATTTTTCTCTAGAAAAAATTTTATATAGCACAATTTTTAATAAAAATTATATTTAGTTCCCAAATTTTGACTCTGTAAGCTCAAATATATTGAAACCGAAAATTATCTAGCCAAAATCGGCACTTAACTATTTTTCAGGTTCAAAATAGCGAAAATGCCGATAAATCGGCAAATCTGGCAGTCCTGCCTACGCCTGAGCTTGAGAATTTTGAAGACGGACGAACAGGCTAATATTCGGCGAACTAGGCAAAATCAACGTCAGGTTGGAAGAATTGTTTAATAAATGATATTACTACATATATAGAAATTAAAAATATTACTTACGCGCTTAAACGCTAGTACAGATACTTTCAATTCGCCGCATAATAAACGTGTCCATTGTATGGCGCCAATTTTAGCTGGTTGATGTTTACCTATTGGTGGAGCTTTTTTATTGTTCTAAGGAATAAACCAATAAATAAAAAAAAAAATCATTTATAAAAAAGAGCTTTAGATTTCAAGGTTACATATTTATATTGAGGACTTTTTTTCAAACGTAATTGAATAATGACAAATATCTCATAACATGATAAAGTTTTATTGAAATTATTGAAAATTTAAGTTTATATTTAGAATTTGGAGAGATTTTTGAAATTTATAAAAAAAAACAAACTAATTATAAATATGTAAGCCAAAATTAATATTCTACACTTTACCATAAATTCACAATCGACTGCATTAATTTGGGTGACAAAGAAGCGTAGTAAGTTCTCGTGTTTCGTTGAAATAAAATCACTTAAGACTTGGCGAGTATCCAAAAATTTGACATCTCGAATCAAGGCCAGACCCAAATCGGAAGATCGCAACATTGTTATACTGCGTTCAATGACCATCTTCGCCTCGGTTTCCACAGCTTCCAGATGTTTGTTGAATGTACTTAAAGTATGTTCCCAATTCTCCCAATTGCCTGGCCGGAAAATATCGTAGTCAACACTGCTCAACATACTATCTAACAGGCGATAGACTTTACGCATGAGGTCATCAATAATCGCCGGATTAGTAATGAGGCCTTTAAGGCGTCTGCCAAATAGATTTTCATACTGTATAAACACCCGGCCAATAGATGCAATATCTCGACTAATGCGGGCTATATGATCTACCACATTGAACAGGGCGTTGCGATCGAACTCCCATCGTGAACCAGCACCAGAGTCTTCAATATGTTTGCGACTTAATAAATAGGCTGTCTTCCAACATTTTAGCAAATTGGCACAATTTGTTGCTGTTTCATAAGTAAATCTTGAGGAATATCTGTTAAGAAATATAAATGTAAGTACACCTCAAAACCAGACAACGAATAGCTTTTCAGTTGTGCAAAAAAATGTAATAATAATTTATGTAATAAAAATATACTTCATGACAGAGGGTCCAACTGTTTACGTGTATCTAAAATTGTATGTAAGTACAACGCCAAGCCCTACAGTTTCATAAAAAAAATTTATATTGAAAATTTTCCGAAAATTTTTCTATAGAAAAACTATTCTATTGAAAATTTTTCTAGAGAGAAATTGTTTTTATCTAAAATTTTTTTTGGAGAAAAATTATTTTATCGAAAATTTTTCTAGAGAAAAATTTTTTTATCGAAAATTCTTCCAGAGAAAATTTTTTTTATTGAAAATTTTTCTAGAGAGAAATTTTTTTATCGAAAATTTTTCTAGAGAAAAGTTTTCTTATTGAAAATTTTTCTATAAAAAATTTTTTTATCGAAAATTTTTTTATAGAAAAATTTTTTTATCAAAAATTTTTCTATTGAAAAAAATTTTCTATAGAAAAAATTTTTTATTGAAAATTTTTGTATAGAAAAATTTTTTTATTGAAAATTTTTTTATTGAAAAATTTTTTTATTGAAAATTTTTCTATAGAAAAATTTTTTTATTAAAAATTTTTCTATAGAAAAACTTTTTATTAAAAATTTTTCAATAGAAAAACTTTTTATTGAAAATTTTTCAATAGGAAAACTTTTTATTGAAAATTTTTCAATAGAAAAACTTTTTATTGAAAATTTTTCTATAGAAACATTTTTTTATGGAAACATTTTTTTATCAAAAATTTTTCTAACGAAAAAATTTTTATCGAAAATTTTTCCATAGAAAAATTTTTTTATCGATAGTTTTTCTATAAAAGAAATTTTTTCATCGAAAATTTGTCTATAGAACATTTTTGTATCTCAAATTTTTCTAAAGAAAAAATTTTTTATCAAGAATTTTTCTATAGAAAAATTTTTTATTAAACATTTTTCTATAGAAAAATTTTTTTTATCATATATTTTTCTATAGAAAATTTTTTTTTTATCAAATATTTTTCTATAGACAAATTTTTTTATTAAAAATTTTTTTATAAAAAAACTTTTTTATTGAAAATTTTTCTATAGAAAATTTTTTTTTACAGAAATTTTTCTATCGAAAATTTTTCTTTAGAAAATTTTTTTTATTGAAAATATTTCTTTAGAAAATTTTTCTACAGAAAAGTTTTTTTATCGAAAAATTTTCTTTATAGAAACATTTTTTTATCGAAATTTTTTTTTATCGAAAATTTTTCTATAGAAAACTTTTTATATCGAAAAATTTTCGATAAATAAATTTTACCGATAATTTTTCTATAGAAAAATTTTTTTACCGAAATTTTTCTATAAATTTTTTTTCTATAGAAACATTTTTTTTTATCGAAAATGTTTCTACAGAAATATTTTTCTATAGAAAATTTTTTTATAGAAAATTTTTCTTTAGAACATTTTTTTTATCGAAAATATTTCTTTAGAAAATTTTTCTATAAAAATTAAAAAAATTTTATCGAAAATTTTTCTATAAAAAAATTTTTTTATAGAAAATTTTTCTATAGAAAATATTCTTTTATAGAAAATTTTTTTATAGAAAATATTTTTTTTATCAAAGATTTTTTTATAGAAAAACTTTTTTATCGAAAATGTTTCTATAGAAAATTTTTTTTACAGAAATTTTTCTAAAGAAAATTTTTTTTATCGAAAGTTTTTCTTTAGAAAATTTTTTTTATTGAAAATATTTCTTTAGAAAAATTTTCTACAGAAAAGTTTTTTTTATAGAAAAATTTTCTTTAAAATTTTTTTTTATTATTTTTTCTATAAAAAATTTTTTTAATCGAAAATTTTTCTATAAAATTTTTTTTTATCGAAAATTTTTCTATAGAAAAATTTTTTTGTCGAACATTTTTTTATAGAAAAATTTTTTTATCGAAAATTTTTCTATACAAAAATTTTTTTATCGAACATTTTTCTATAGTAAAATTTTTTTTAAAAATTTTTTTTATAGAAATTTTTTTTTTTTTAATTTTTTTATCGAAAATTTTTCTATAGAAAAATTTTTTTATCGTAAATTTTTCTATAGTAAAATTTTTTTTTTAATTTTTTTTTTATAGAAAAAATTTTTTTTAAAAAATTTTTTTATCGAAAATTTTTCTATAGAAAAATTTTTTTATCGAAAATTTTTCTATAGAAAAATTTTTTTATCGAAAATTTTTCTATAGAAAAATTTTTTTATCGAAAATTTTTCTATAGAAAAATTTTTTATCGAAAATTTTTCTATAGTAAAATTTTTTTTTAATTTTTTTTTATAGAAAAAATTTTTTTAAAAAAATTTTTTTATCAAAAATTTTTCTATTGAAAAATTTTTTTATCGAAAATTTTTCTATAGAAAAATTTTTTATCGAAAATTTTTCTATAGAAAAATTTTTTTATCGAAAATTTTTCTATAGAAAATTTTTTTTATCGGAATATTTTCTATAGAAAGATTTTTTTATCGAAAATTTTTCTATATAAATTTTTTTTATCTAAAAATTTTCAAAATTTTACAAACGCAGCCACAAATAAGTTATCTTAAAATTGGTAACTAACTACTTCAGAAACAAATTTGTGTACACTAAGACACAATAAAGAAGAACAGTACACTATAATAACGTACCGTTCTCTAAGATTTAAGTTTTTAGTTAACTTTAGAGTACTTTAAAGTACTAATATAGTACTTGAAAGCTAACTCAAAACACTCGAAAATGTCAGAGAATGGTATGTTATTATAACCCAACTTTGTTTCCGACATATGTAGCTAGGAATCTAAAAATAAATAACTTGCGTGTACAATATAATAAGGTACCGTTTTTTCCAAACCTTGGAAAAACAAAAAACTTTTTTAAAATAAGATTGAAATCTATTTTGAAATTTTGGAATATCTGCAGAAAATAGTACTGGTGGTAGGATAGGTATACTAACTATATCTATAAAATGACCACAAAGTTTATTATAGTAATACCTACTATCCAAGCAGATAATCACTTCACCCCTAGCTTCCCCATCATTTTGTATTTGTTTGTTTTGTGTTTTATTATTTGATTTTTGAAAAGTACTTACCGAAATATTTTTTCAAAACATACAATATTTTTAACCTTCTCTGTAAAGACATTGGAGATTTGACATAGTAAAATCTGCATTTTATCGTCATGACAATAGTAACTTGACATTGTCCAAATATGTCGTAGACCCACCATTACATTAGGTATAAGCAAAGTAGTCATTTTAAAACTATCATACGAGCGTATTTTCTGTAAAAAGGAACATTTATTATGTATTATGTAAATATGTATTTGAGTATCAATTTCTGCTTTGAATGTTTTCACGAATAAATTATATGAATGTACGTACTTCCAGATAATCAGTAATAGTTCGCACATAGTCAGCATTTTCCTTTGCCAAACGAAATTTATTATTAAGTTTAAGAAGAGTCTCCGACCAACGTTTAAGCATTCCAGATTCTTTTGAAGTCAATGCGTCTATGGAAAAGTTGTTAAATTAAAATCAATCAATTGAAATTATTTCGAATATTTGCCTACCAATAAAAGCAACTACAAAATCAGATTTTAGTTGTTCCAGCAAATTGTTAAGCTCTATTTCACGAAAATGCCAAAGACGATATTCGGCCATGGGGGTAAATTCATCCAAGGGCTTTAAAATAAACGTTATTTGTTTATTAATATGTTTAAGTTTTGGAAATACCACCAATTAATTACCTTTTCATTTAAAGTCTTCATCACATGCTCCATATGTCTTATCCAGCCGGCGACCACATCTTCTAATCGTTCTTGTGAGTATGTGGGTATCAAATTAATTTTCTTTACATCTATTGGAATTCTCACTTTAGACTCTTCGAATTCGACCTCCTCCTGTCCGGGAGCCGTGTATGATGTTGGCAAAGTAAAGGCCGAAACCACATGGCTTAAAGTCCACTCTATTTCCTCATTAAAATTGTTCAACTGATTAAAAAAAGCTTCCTGATGTGGTGGGCGTTTTTCCATGACATTTTCTGCTGCCTTTCGTTGAGATTGAACCTTTTCATGAGTTTCGTTAAGCAGCTTTTCCCATCTTTGTCCAATGGTAAGTGTTACTTCCGCTTGTTCAACTGATAACATTAAAAAGGGTCAATAGTAATAATAATAAATAGACGTACAAGAAACATTTGATATAAATGATGGTTTTGGTTTTTTTTTTTTTTTAAGTAAGACTTTTTTCTTTGTATTTTATACCCTACATTTTAAAACAATAAGTTCAGGTTTTACCATGGACCAATAATGGAAATTAAAATCAAAACATGATTTTCTTTTTAATTATCTAATTTTTGTTACTAGCTGAAATTTGTAAAAACTTGGAAAGCGACTTAGTGGTGGTTATAGGCCTAGGTGAGGACATACAAAATACATTTTCAACGATTTCGAAACACACGCAAAATTTTGAAATATTCTCAAAAAACTTTTTTCGGAAAGGTCGTAGTACTTTAGTTCCAACTCTCACATTTGCAGAGCGATTTTAAATTTTATTTTTTTATCGAAAATTTTTCTATAGAAAATTTTTTTATCGAAAATTTTTCTATAGAAAATTTTTTTATCGAAAATTTTTCTTTAGAAAATTTTTTTATCGAAAATTTTTCTTTAGAAAATTTTTTTATCAAAAATTTTTTTATAGAAAATTTTTTTATAGAAAATTTTTTTATAGAAAATTTTTTTATCTAAAATTTTTTTATCAAACATTTTTTTATCAAAAATTTTTCTATAGAAAATTTTTTTATCAAAAATTTTTCCATAGAAAATTTTTTTATCAAAAATTTTTCCATAGAAAATTATTTTATCAATAATTTTTCTACAGAACATTTTTTTATCAAAAATTTTTCTATAGAAAATTATTTTATCAGAATTTTTTTTATCGAAAAATGTTCTATAAAAATTTTTTTATCAAAAATTTTTCTATAGAAAATTTTTTTATCAAAAAGTTTTCTATAAAAAAATTTTTAACCATCAATTTTCTATAGAAAATTTTTTTATCAAAAATTTTTCTGTAGAAAATTATTTATTAAAAATTTTTCTATTGAAAATTTTTTATCAAAAATTTTTCTATGGAAAATTTTTTTATCGAAAATTTTTCTATAGAAAATTTTTTTATCGAAAATTTTTCTTTAGAAAATTTTTTTATCAAAAATTTTTCTATAGAAAATTATAGAAAATAGAAAAATTTCTATAAAAATTTTTTTTATCAAAAACTTTTCTATAGAAAATTTTTTTATCAAAAATTTTTCTATAGAACATTTCTTTATCAAAAATTTTACTATAAAAAATTTTTTATCAAACATTTTTGTATAGAAAATTTTTTTATCAAAAATTTTTCTGTAGAAAAGTTTTTATTAAAAATTTTTCTATTGAAAATTTTTTATTAAAAATTTTTCTATCAAAAATTTTTTATCAAAAATTTTCTATAGAAAATTTTTTTATCAAAAATTTTTCTAGATAACATTTTTTTATCAAACATTTTGCTATAGAAAATTATTTTATCATAAATTTTTCTATAGAAATTTTTTTTTCGAAAATTTTTCTACAAAAATTTTTTTTAACAAACATTTTTGTATAGAAAATTTTTTTTATCAAAAATTTTTCTATAGAAAGTTTTTTTTTTATCAAAAATATCTCTATACATTTTTTTATATAGAAAAATTTCTTATCAAAAATTTTTTTATAGAAAATTTTTTTTTTTTTAAATTTTCCTATGGAAAATTTTTTAACAAAAATTTTACTATAGAAATTTTTTTATCAACAATTTTTTTATCTAAAATTTCTCTATAGAAAATTTCTTTATCAATAATTTTTCTATAGAAAATTTTTTTCATCAAAAAATTTTTCTAAATAAAATTTTGTTATCAAAAATTGTTTCTATAGAAAATTTTGTTATCAAAAATTTTTCTATAGAATTTTTTTTTTATCTGAAATTTTTCTAAAAAAATTTTTTTTATCAAAAAATTTTCTTATCAAAAAATTTTTTTATCAAAAATTTTTCTATAGTTAATTTTGTTACCAAAAATTTTTCTATATTTTTTTTATCAAAAATTTTTCTATAGTAATTTTTTTTATTAAAAATTTTTCTATAAAAATTTTTTGATAAACCTTTTTAAAAATTTTCTTATCAAAAATTTTTTTGTATGAAAAATGCTTCTTTGGAAAATTTTTCAACAAAAATTTTACTATAGAATTTTTTTTTCAAAAAGTTTTCTATAGAAAATTTTCTTATCAAAAATTTTTCTATAGAAATTTTTTTTTACTAAAAATTTTTCTATAAAAAATTTTTTAACGAATTTTTGTTAGAAAAAAAAATTCGTTAAAAAATTTTTTAAAGAAAAATTTTTTAACGAATTTTTGTTAGTTGTTGTTAGTATAGAAAATTTTTTTTATCAACAATTTTTCTATACAAAATTTTTGCATAAAAAATTTTTCTAAGCAATTTTTTTTTATGAAAAAAATAACAAAATATTTTTATCAAAAATTTGTCTATAGAAGATTTGAAAATTTTTTGATATAGAAATATTTTATCGAAAATTTTTACAGAAAAATATTTTTATCGAAAAATTTTCTATAAAATATTATTTTTATCTCACAATTTTCCAAAGAAAAATATTTTTATTAATAATTTTTTTAAAAAGAAATTTTTAGATCGAAAATATCGAAAAAAATATAAAAATCTAAAATTGTTTAATATTTGAATTTATTTCTGTTTTGAAAAATATTCCCAATATTTACAAAAATATTCCCAATGTTACCAAAAATAATAGTGTCGTGGCAACAATGGTCGAGATTATATTCTTTGTTCTCTCGAACCATGTATGTATGTATTTTTTTGCTATAAATTGGATTTTGATTTGTTTTTTGCATATTTTGTTTTTGTATTTTCTTTGACAAGCGTCACCAACCAACTCTGTTAACATCAAAATTCCAACTGAATGATTTTAATACTCATTTTCACGAGTTTTATTAATGATCGTGGTATTTACGAAAACTAAAAAAATTCATCGGCTTCTGGTGGTATGGGTTTCCTACTCCTGGATATAAACCGATATACAGAAGTTATTTAACTTTTTCCAAACATAAAATTTTTCGATTGCAAAAAATACTTTCTATAATGAATTTCTTGTAAAAATGTTTACCTGCCGCATTACCATGTTAATACGTAGTACATGGCCTAGTCTGTTATGAAAAGCTTAATAACTTTGCGATTTTTCGTCTGATTTGAAAAATTAAGACCACGTTATATTTGGGACTAAATTTATTGTTAAAAAAAATCACTTATAATCGATGGATTTTCATAATATGTATGTATTAGGCTCATATTTTTAAAAAATTTCATAGTTTTACGATGGTAAGTTTTCACCTTTTTCGATTTTTTGTGAATTAAAAAAGAAAAAATGATTTCGATGTAAATAACTTTGAAACCGGACAATTTTGTTCTTAATCCACCAGTTTTTTTTAGTGAAATTGGGCAAGACGTTTTCAAGATATGGTAAAATAAGTGGGACAGCCTCTTCAAAAATCTAAAACTTAAAAACAAATTTTTAAGAAGTTTATAAATTTTTATAAATGAAATCGATTTTTTCGAGATAACTTCACAATATCAGTTTTTAGATGAAGTGTATATAAGATTCGGCATAGCCTCATATACATAAGTATTTAGGTAGCTCTCTAACTAGTTTTGTATGATTTACAATTTTGTTTTAATTTCTTTTGCCACAATCAGATCTTCCGTATTCAAGGTAATTAAATTACCGCTTATGTGTTGAAATATTTTCACACTTACCCAAATCTTCCGTTGAAGAAGCCAAAGAGACATTTTCTTTTGCTGCACCTTCACCTTCTTCATCCGTTTCCTCATTCTCATCCCCTTGAACCGTGAAACCGGTGTCACTGCCATCATGAGAACCACTTTTGCCTAATTCTTCCTTTTTCATTGATTTTCCCTTCGCAGCTAATTTCTCCATTTTCCTTTTTTTTGTTTTATTTAAATGGTTTGTTTTCGATTGTAATTTTTTGTTTAACATTTTCATGAAACAATCCAATAATAATTATTAAATCAGTAAAAAGGGTTTATTTGTCGACAACCGGCAGGCAGGCAAACAGACAGACAGACAGAAAGACGGATGGAGGAAGACCATGTGCAGATACATTCATGTAGATAAAGTTGAAGAATCCACCAGAAAAGGGCCAACAATTTAACAAAGGGAGATACAGACAAACACAAATACATTAAAATAGAATAATATTTATAAAAAATATATTGAAGCGAGCGAAATGAGAAACAACAACAAATTTACAAAAAAAAAAAGAAAAATTAACACAAAAGTAATAAAAGCTCCTGCTGATAAGCGAAACGAATTTAATTTAAGCAAAAAAAAAAAAAACAACTTTTTTCGTTTTTAATTTACAAAAGGAATAACTGTCCCGAGTGCTTAAGAATTTAACACTTTAAATTATTTTTTTGTTTAAATCCTAAAAAAGTAACAAATAACTAGTGAAGGAGTAAGCAACAAAAAAAAAAATATATCGCTAGCTTAATATGAAAACCTGAAACCAAATCGCCGCAGTCGATATCGATCGAAAACTCAGACTTTTAAGCAAATATTGCGCAACATACCTTAGGGAGTTCAAAATAATTTAGTTTGCGAAAGTTTTAATAAAATTTAGAAAAAATAGAAAAATGTTCGATATAAAAATTTTTCTATTTTTCTATAGAAAAATTTTGGATACATAAACATATAAGATACATAAACATATAATATAATAGTATACAAATTTTTCTATAGAAAAATTTTCGATATAAAAATTTTTCTAGACAAAAAATTTTCGATATAAAAATTTTTTTAGAGAAACATTTTCGATATTAAAATTTTTCAAGAGAACAATTTTCGATATAAACATTTTTCTTTAGAAAAATTTTCGATATACAAATTTTTCTATAGAAATATCATAATTTTCCAAATAAAAATTTTTCTTTTGAATATTTTTTTATATAAAAATTTTTATATCGAAAACTTTTCTATAGAAAAATTTTTATATCAAAAAATTTTTCTATAGAAAATCGAAAACTTTTCTATAGAAAAGTTTTTATATCTAAAATTTTTGTATAGAAAAATTTTTATATCGAAAATTTTTCTATAGAAAAAAATTTTTATCGAAAATTTTTCTATAGAAAAAAATTTATATCGAAAATTTTTCTATAGAAAAATATTTATATCGAAAATCTTTCTATAGAAAAATTTATATATGGAAAATTTTTCTCTAGAAAAATTTTTAAATCGAAAATTTTTCTCTAGAAAAATTTTGATATCGAAAATTTTTCTCTAGAAAAATTTTGATATCGAAAATTTTTCTCTAGAAAAATTTTTGTATCGAAAATTTTTCTTTAGAAAAATTTTTATATCGAAAATTTTTCTATAGAAAAATTTTTATATTGTAAATTTTTCTATAGAAAAATTTTTATATCGAAAATTTTTCTCTAGAAAAATTTTTATATCGAAAATTTTTCTCTAGAAAAATTTTTATATCGAAATTTTTTCTATAGAAAAATTTTTATATTGAAAATTTTTATATTGAAAATTTTTCTATATACAAATGTTTATGTCGAAAATTTTTCTACAGAAAAATTTTTATATCGAAAGTTTTTCTATAGAAAAATTTTTCTCTAGAAAAATTTTTCTCTAGAAAAATTTTTATATAACGAAAATTTTTCTCTAGAAAAATTTTTATATCGAAAATTTTTCTCTTGAAAAATTTTAGTATCGAAAATTTTTCTCTAGAAAAATTTTTATATCGAAAATTTTTCTATAGAAAAATTTTTATATTGAAAATTTTTCTATAGAAAAATTTTTATATCGAAAATTTTTCTATAGAAAAATTTTTATATCGAAAATTTTTCCATAGAAAAATTTTTATATCGAAAATTTTTCTATAGAAAAATTTTTATATCGAAAATTTTTCTATAGAAAAATTTTTCTATAGAAAAATTTTTATATCGAAAATTTTTCTATAGAAACATTTTTATATCGAAAATTTTTCTATAGAAAAATTTTTGTATCGAAAATTTTTCTATAGAAAAATTTTTATATCGAAAATTTTTCTATAGAAAAATTTTCATATCGAAAATTTTTCTACAGAAAAATTTTTATATCGCAAATTTTTCTATAGAAAAATTTTTATATCGCAAATTTTTCTATAGAAAAATTTTTATATCGAAAATTTTTCTATAGAAAAATTTTTATATCGAAATTTTTCTATAGAAAAATTTTTATATCGAAATTTTTCTATAGAAAAATTTTTATATCGAAATTTTTCTATAGAAAAATTTTTATATCGAAAATTTTTCTATAGAAACATTTTTATATCGAAAATTTTTCTATAGAAACATTTTTATGTCGAAAATTATTCCATAGAAAAATTTTTATATCGAAAATTTTCCTATAGAAAAATTTTTATATCGAAAATTTTTCTATAGAAAAATTTTTCTATAGAAAACGCTTTTACTTTTGGTTTATGAACATAATTCTTAATAGTTATGTTTGTAAATTTAGTAATAATGCAAGGTTTTCGATCTGTCTAAATTGGGGATAATCCTCCTGAAGAGATTGCTTAACCAACCATCGAAACGCGTCGAGGAATTTGGTTTCTCCGCAAACATTTTTTGGCTTTTTATCAATAAATTGGTCTGTTATTTACATTAATAAATAAATGTAAAAGATTTGGGATCAAATGCAAATACACTTCTTTTGGAATAATATTTACATCCCGACTATTTTGTTATTTTTTGAGAAAAAATTTTATATCAAAAATTTTTCTCTAGAAAAATTTTTATATCGAAAATTTTTCTATAGAAAAATTTTTTTATCGAAAATTTTTCTGTAGAAAAATTTTTATATCGAAAATTTTTCTATAGAAAATTTTTGTATCGAAAATTTTTCTATAGAAAAATTTGTATATCGAAAATTTTTCTATAGAAAAATTTTTATATCGAAAATTTTTCTATAGAAAAATTTTTATATCGAAAAATTTTTATATCGAAAAATTTTCTCTAGAAAAATTTTTGTATCGAAAAATTTTCTCTAGAAAAATTTTTATATCGAAAATTTTTCTCTAGAAAAATTTGTATATCGAAAATTTTTCTCTAGAAAAATTTTTATATCTAAAAATTTTCTCTAGAAAAATTTTTATATCGAAAATTTTTCTCTAGAAAAATGTTTGTATCGAAAATTTTTCTCTAGAAAAATTTTTATATCGAAAATTTTTCTTTAGAAAAATTGTAATATCGAAAGTTTTTGTATAGAAAAATTTTTATATCGAAAATTTTTCCATAGAAACATTTTTATATTGAAAATTTTTCTATAGAAAAATTTTTATGTCGAAAATTTTTCTATAGAAAAATTTTTATATCGAAAATTTTTCTATAGAAAAATTTTTATATCGAAAATTTTTCTACAGAAAAATTTTTATATCGAAAATTTTTCTATTGAAAAATTTTTATATCGAAAATTTTTCTACAGAAAAATTTTTATATCGAAAATTTTTATATCGAAAATTTTTCTATAGAAAAATTTTTATATTGAAAATTTTTCTATAGAAAAATTTTTATATCGAAAATTTTTCTATAGAAAAATTTTTAGATCGATTTTGACCATATAAAAAAATGGTCTTATTAAAGCTTAAAGAAAAATTTTGTGGTGAATCCGAGTTTTTTGAATGAATTTGGGAATGGAATGGAATGGGAATGGAAACTTCTGAATTTTAGAAAAATTAAAATTCATAGAATTTTAAATTTTGGGTGTTTTTGTACTTGGAGGGCCATAATACATTGAAATTAAATAGTTAGACTTCAAAGTATATTCTCATGTTGACCAGAGTTATCCTTAAAGTATGATACAAAAGTGTTTCTGAAATATCTTACATTTCGATCGATATCGAATATGCCGATTTGGGCCCTGATAAGTCCAGTTTTTAAATAAATTGAAATTTAGATCATCAAAGTTTTAATTGATTTTAAAAGAAAAGCTCGTGTTTTCTTATGTTTCAGAGCTGTTAAGCTTTTCAGAATCTATAGAAGCTAAAACGATAACGATCGGAATTCAACTATGGAATGTTGTCTATTCCGAACATTATTCATACCCACATTCGAGTACATATTTATAAACATAGGTCATTATACACACATATTCGAATATTGCCTTAAATTAAAAAAAATGCTTGTGTTGATGAATTACTACTGATTTCGTTTATTGTTGGTTTTTGCTCCTCTTTTTTCGACAAACAATATTTATTTATTTTTGCCCTGTTCGAGGACATGGCAACTTAAATCTCACAAAGAAATTTTTGTGCTGAAAAATTTCGCAAAGACCAAAAAATAAAAGAAGTACTTAATTGCAAAAGAGTAGAAAAAATCCGATTAACAAATAACTGAAGACCAAAAAATAAAAACTGGAAATAAAAGAACACAAAAAAAAAGAAAAAAAATTAAAAATAAAAAAAAGCAATGAAAAAGAATAACTGAAAAGCAACTTTCTCTTATCAGATTGTTTTTTGTAATTTATATCCCATGTAGAAAAAGCGTATACTCGTACTTTGATTTGTGAAAGAAGATGATGGTGGTATTTCAAACGATGCATGGGCAAGAGGACTGTCCCATCCTAGTATACTTTTTCCTTTTGATACAAATAGTTAAAATATTAATGTTAACGACATGAAGCCAAAATTTGAGTTAAAGACCAAAATTAAAGTATTTATTTAACATATTTTTTGAACAAAATTTCATTTGAAATGAATGGAAGAATGTAAGTGATTTTTCGGGACACTCTAATGGACAAGGATAACAGCATAACACACACAATTGCAAAAGCACATTTTTCCATAAACTGATAAAATGTTTCAATGTATTTTCGAGATTTCGTCTTTGAATAAAATTTAAGCTTAAACATATGTATTAGGGGTATAACTTATTCCCATTTCTTGCAAATATTAAAATGGCCCTAGCATAGTTGAAAAGTCCATTAACAAGTATTACAAAAAATTACATTACTTCTTCGCGGTCCTCCAAAAGGTCACCCGCAAAACGCGACAAATTTGCAAATTTATTAATAAAATTTTTATATATATTTTTTTCTTGAGGGATTTTAGATAATCGTCTTTTTCGTAAATAACACAATATTAGCGATAGCGTAGTGCTAGGGCCAAAATTTGGTTATACCCCTAATATTTATGTGATCACTAAAAAAAAAATATCAAAATTCGTATTAAAACTTAATTTTTTGAAAGTTTTTATACGAAAATATAAAACCTTAATTATTTTGGAAACTAGAGGAGATAGGGCAAAAAATTTGTGATTACAAAAAAATTTTTAAATTTGTGTTAAAAGTAAATTTTTAAAAAATTTTATATTAAAATAGGACTTTAATTATCTTGGAAACTAGAAGGGACAGAGGCAGTAGGGAAAAAATCTGTGATCACTAAAAAAAATTTCAAAATTCGTACTAAAACTTAATTTTTAAAAAAAAATTTTATATGAAAATATAAAATCTTAATAATTTTGGAAACTAGAGGAGATAGAGGCGTTTAGGCAAAATAAAAGGCAGAAAAAAATTTCAAAATTCGTAC
Organism: Stomorhina lunata; assembly: GCA_933228675.1. NCBI lineage: Eukaryota > Metazoa > Arthropoda > Insecta > Diptera > Rhiniidae > Stomorhina > Stomorhina lunata. Next base: position 180,064,083 of record OW121740.1, read on the forward strand.
TTAAACTTAATTTTTATATGAAAATTTAAATTCTTAACAGCCTATCCCACGATATCGAACGTTTTCATACTCAACGAAAAACAGCTGATTTGCGTCCCACTAAAAGTTTTCAGTACGACAAGTCGAACGAAAATGAATGCGAACGATACCGTAAGCATTTTAATATAAAATTGCGACCCGCTTTGTCATTTATCTGCCAGCTGCACGAAAACATATGTCAAAATCACTCACACAAGTTTTAGCTTTCGTTTTCATCAAAAAAAAAAGCGTAAAAAACTTTATTATATTAAAAAAAAATTTTATTTTTTTTATTGAAAAAGATTTTAAGACATAATTTTAACATTTTCCACAAGAATAGGCTTCAGAGATTCGTACAAATTTTATTAGAAAAATATTTTGGAAAAATGTTATTTACCTTAAATGCACAATGTTGTATATTAATGTGGGGTTTATATAACTCAAGCGGATAACGATTGAGTGAAATTTACATGTATTTTGTTTTTGCTACAATAACAAAACACATGTAAATTTCACTCATTCATCAACCGCTTGAGTTATATAAACCCCACATAATAGTCAAATTTTAAAATTTCAGGGCTTTTTTTTCATAAATTGTTGATAAATTTGTCGAACTGTCGATTAGGCAACATTGAAATTTGACAATTTTCAAATATCTTACGTTTCAAAACGTAAAGCCAGAAGAACGATAAGTCGAAAGATAGTGGGACGCTTATTCGAACGAAAATGGGTGACCTACTTTCGTTTGCATAATATTTCGTTCGACATCGAGGGACAGGCTGTAAATATCTTGGAAACTACATTAGGGTGGCATTTTTTTCGGATAATTGTGTCATTTAGTGTGAAACATTAACTCTGTAAATCTGATCCAAATCGGATAATATTAACATGTGTCGCCTAGGCCCTAAATTTGAAAAATGCGTTACAAGGGGAATAATGGGTCTTTTTCGGTTTTTGCTAAATTAAAGCTAACGTTTATGAAAAAGTTAACATTGATTTGTAATAAAGACCTAATAAACCTTTTTGTGAAGAAGATGTCTTTAAAAGCGCTCGGATGGATTTAGATTTATAGCTTTTTTTCCGCGAATTTTATGTTCTTAACGACTCACATATACAAATTTACCCGAAAAAAGTGCTAGATTTATTTTTTTTAACTATTATATTTTTTTTAAATTATCTTAGACCTGTAAGTAATAAAATATAAAATTCTTTAAAAATTTGTTCGTATCTTCCTATTATCCTTGATGACGCAAAATTGATTTTTTTTCATGTGATTTTTGAAAATTAACCTTTTATTTTTTTAAAAAATGTTGTTAAGCGAACCTTAATAACACTCGTCTACAAGATAAATCACTTTGAAGTCTAACTATTTAATTTCGATGTATTATGGCCACCCTAAGTACAAAAACACCCAAAAATTTTTTTCTAATATTACGGATTTTCGCGGAGGTCGTTCCATTGATTTTATAATATCTTGGGAATGGCTTCTCTAAATTCGTTGAAAAAACACAGGCGAATTTACCACAAAACTTTCTTTAAGCCTTGATAGAAAATTTTTTCATATGATCAACGGTTGTGGAGTTTTTCACATAAAAATATGAAAATTTATTTTATTATTTTTTTTTGCAAAATCGAAAAAGATCGAAAGATTTCAAAAATTTACCATTTTTATTTCACGGTGTTAAAATTGTGAATATTATAAATAACTGATACTTTATTTCGTGAAAATAAATAAATAAACGTTGGTTTTATTGACAATAAAGTAAAAATTAGCAAATATTTTTCATATGAAAAATTAAAAAATTGAAAAAACTAAGTAACGGGTACAATTTTTAAAATGAGACTTGGCATTGCTACTCACTTCATTTACTTTTTTCTTAACAAAATCACTATTTATGAATAGATTTTAGGAAATGAGTTTATTTGATTTGAAACATTCATGGCTTTGTGACCATGTAATGAAAATGGTACATTTTGATAATCTTCGATTTTTTATGAATTTTTAAAAAATTAAAAAATTGAAGTTTTAAGGAAAACAATGAAGTGCAAATAACTCCAAATCCGTTAAGCATATCAAAAAATGATCTTAAAAGTTCTTTAAGATATTTTTATCTATACTCTTCACCACCATAGGTGGAAGCGTATTATAAGTTTGTGCTGATATATGTAACGCATAGAAATATTTGTCTAAGACCCACCTTTTAGTATACCAATAGACTTAAAATCAATTTTTAAGTCAAATTTGCGATGTCAGTCCGTCCGTCCGTCTGGCTGGACCCCCATGTAAACAATGTAATCAAAATTCAGGTTGCAAAATTTTGGCTATTGAAATTCGTCAAAATCTGTTCATTATTTATGGTACCTCCCTTAGGTCCCAATTCCCGGAATTGATATTTCGGCCACAAATATCAATATTTTTTTAATGAAATTTAAAACGGGTACTAACATAAGGTTAGCCAAAATCGCTGTAACAAATTTTGTTAAAATCGGTCCACATTTGTCTATAGGTCCCATACAAACTCTTCTATAAAAAAGCACTAAATTAGACAAAAATCACAAAAACGCTCGTAAATCTAAAGATAATGACATTTTATGTTTATTTTTTGCATACAGAATTTTCGAAAAACTGTAATCCATTTGCTAAATTTCTAGATAATCGGTCCACATTTGACCCTTGCTCTCATATAAGTAGCAGTGACGAAAAGAGCTTTAATATGTCGTCGGCCTATATCTAAAATGGCTTATCTGCAAAATACTGATTTTTCAGGAAAAGCAAAAAACTCTTTAATTTTCTTATTAGTGAGTTTCTAACAAAGTGATCTTTTACAATATATCCTAAAATAAAAATTATTAAATAAAATTCAATACTATCGATTTTACGGTAGATCAGCCGTTTTGTCTTCGAAAATTTTTATATAAAATTTTAAAATGTGTAGATAAACCACTTTGTTCACAGTAGATTTGTATGAAAGTGGATTTGTTTAACATAATTTAAGAAATTGTAGCAATTCCTATTAAACAGTACTCCCTCATGATTTGGGATCTTTTTATGTATTAAAATTCTACTATATACGACATTAATTACATTTTATTGGTAATAATTGATTTTTCGAAAAAGTGCATTTCTTAAAATGAATTTTCCTTCAAAAAAGTTAAAAGATTTTAAGATTTTTCGTCTCTACTATTTGAAAGAAGATATCTTCTTATTGTTAAGAGTTATAGAATGTATTTTTAGAAGTTTGTGTTTGTATAGTAAATAGCCTTTTAAACATGATTCGTTGAACAGTGTCATGATATAAGAATTTTGAAAGCACATTTCATTTTAGCGTATTACAACTCATCAGAAAAGTAAAGAAGTTTTAATAATTTTACCTTTTTACAAATTTTTAGTTTACAACTTTTAAGACTATTTAGTAGAAAAAATGTAGATAGACCATTTCGTCATCGAAACAAAAAATTGTTTATGTAGATAAGCCAAGCAAAAAAAGTAAATAAGTCGCCAATTAACATTTTCATAAAAAATTCACACTATAGATAAAGCGCGTTAAATGGAAGCGTATGCTATCAAAATCTCAATTTCTAAAATCTGCAGATAAGCCATTTTAGATATAGGCCAACGATATAAGTCTTAAGAAAATGTTTGTATGATGGTAAAACTTAGCGAATATTTGTCTTTTTATAAACAAAAATTGATATGTGACCTTAATGGTGAAGGGTATAATATGGTCGGGCTTGACCGACTATAGCACTTTCTTACTTGTTGTTATTCTATTCTGTAATTTTCAAGAATATCAAACAATCCGTTTTAAGGATATAATAAAATTAATGGGTCAGCCACTTAAAAAATGACAAATTTTATAAAAAAAAACAAGTAAGAAAGTGCTATAGTCGGTCAAGCCCGACCATACGATACCCTTTACCACTAAGGTCAAATGTTTTATTTTTGCTGTATAAAGACAAATATTTGCTAAATTTTGCCATCATAATGGGTGTTTTTTTTTAGAGGTATAGAACTTCGAATTGAAATAAAACACAAGAAAATCGTTTTAATGTCCATCAATTTGGCTTTATTGGAAGGATAATTTTATGCCATTAATGTTTAAATATGATTTCGGGCATGTGGCGGCCGCGGCTGGCTCGAATAAAGCCAATTCTACAGGTCCAATTTTCAACTACTTTTTCGAGCATATGGGGCCGTATGTTGGCAATAACGCCACGAATGTTGGCTTCCAAGTCCCCTAACGTTTCTGGTTTGTTGGCGAAGACGAGCGACTTCACATATCCCCAAAGAAAATAATCCAATGGTGTCAAATCGCACGATCTTGGTGGCCAATTGACAGGTCCGTTCCGCGAAATTATGCGCTCATCGAATGTTTCCTTCAATAAATCAATTGTGACGTATGCTGTGTGGCATGTAGCGCCGTCTTGTTGGAACCACAACTCATCCACATTCATGCAATCCAATTGGGGAACAAAATAGTCGGTTATCATGGCTCTATACCGGTCTCCATTTATGGTAACTGACTCTCCAGCATTATTTCGGAAGAAGTATGGCCCAATGACTCCACCAGCCCATAGAGCACACCAAACAGTCAGTTTTTGTGGATGTAATGGCGTCTCAAGGGTCTCATGTGGATTCTCTTCACTCCAAATGCTGAAATTTTGCTTGTTGACGTAGCCATTCAACCAAAAATGAGCCTCATTGCTGAACAAAATTTTGCGATGAAAATCAGCATCGAGATCAATCTCATTTTCGGCCCATACACCAAAATCACGACGCATTGCATGGACTCGCGGCTTTAATTCTTGCACAAGCTGGATCTTGTAAGGTCGCAAGCCAAGATCTTTGCGCAAAATCTTCCATAAAGTTGATGGACAAAGCTCCAATTGCTGTGCACGGTGGCAAATCGATTCATTCGGGTCCTATTTAACACTTTGCTCTACAGCGGCAATTGTTTCTTCGGTGCGCACTGTTCGACGTCGCTGCGGATGCGTATTATCACATAGAGTAAACGTAGTGTGAAAACGATCCATGGTTAACCGAATTAATTGCTCTGATGGACGATTATGTTCACCATAAAATAGACGGAGCTTGCGGTAAACTTCGCGAACTGAACCATTATTTTCGAAATAAATTTGCACGATTTGCAAGCGTTGTTCTTTTGTCAACCTGTTCATGATGAAATGGCAAACCAAACTAAATATTAATCACTTGACAGCTGACAAAATGGCCGCCAGTTAAAAAAGTGATGCCAACTTAAAGTTCTATACCTCAATAAAAAACACCCGATACAACATTTTCTCAAAATTTTTATATTTAGGCTATTTCCGTCGTTTTGACTTATATGAGAGCTAGGGTCAAATGTGGACCGATTATCTCGAAATTTCGCAAATTGATTACAGTTGTTACTTAAAATTCTCAGTGATTTTAGTTTACATAAGCAGTATTTGATTTAATTTTCATAAAAAAATATTGATGTTTGTGGCCAATATTTCAATTCCGGGAAGTGGGACCTATGGGAGGTACCATAAATAATGGACCGATTTTGACGAATTTCAATACCCATGGTTCCATTATCAAAATGATATGTGCCAAATTGCATCAAATTATCTTTAGAGTTGCGACCTGTAGTTTGATTACAACGTTTACATGGGGATCCAGCCAGCCGTCCAGCCAGACGGACGGACGGACATCGCTTAATCGACTCAGAAAGTGATTCCTAGCCTATTGGTATACTAAAAGGTGGGTCTAAGACAAATATTTCTATGCATTACATACATCAGCACAAACTTATAATACCCTTTCCACCTATAGTGGTGAAGGGTATAAAAATTGTTATAATAATGTATCCATAGAATTTTAAATCTCGACCGTTTTGATGATTAGAAGATTAGATTTTGATGATTAGAGTAGCTTTTTTGATAAATTTTAGAAAAAAATTAATAATTTTATATTTGTTTACATATTTAGAAAAAATATATTTATTGACTTTGCGTAACACCATGTAGAATCAGTCGGTAAAGGTTTACCAGAATTGGTAATGTTTAAACCTTGAGTTACCGGGGTCAATATCAATTTGTATGCAAATTTCTAATTTTTAGGAATATCTAAGCTATAGCTGCGGTTCAAGCAATATTTCTTTAGCTTAGTCTTCTAAAAAACTATTAAGTAAATAACAATGACCTCATAACCTAAAAATATTAACTCTTTCGTGAAACACACATTTTTTGTCTAATGCCTAAAATTAATAAACAAACAAAAAAATATAATTTTGGTCAATATTTTTAGTTTTTGAATATTTTGTTATTAACTTACATTTTCAATGTAAAATATCTTATATTCTTAAACGAGTAATAATAAAGTAATAGGCATAGAAACAAAATTTAAATAATGTTTTAAACAGCTATAAAAGTAAGCGGACAGGTGTTTGGTACTTTTTTGATACTATGTCCGATAGGGGTTAAAAAAGGGTGAAAATAGTTTTTTATTTTAAACTAAAGAATATAGAAAGAAACTTTGTACTGCAATCAATAGATGTGAAAGAAACATTAAACACGTATTTGGTACTTTTTTGATTTTGGGGCGAAAATGGGTAAAAAAGGGATAAAATGATAGCTTAACATCTCAAAAAGTAATATAAATAGGAACATTATGTTAACATTAAAATTAATAAATTGTACCGAATTAATTGCTACCAAAGAAGTACCAAATATGCATATGGAACTTTTTGAAATTAGGGGATAAAAAGGGGAAAAAAATAGTAATGTTATACCTTTTAAGCAAATGAATGTTTGTCTGTATGTATGTTCTTTATAGAATAGTAAACTGTAAATTTGATCATGTTATGCTTTTAAGCAAAGATGTTGCGGATAAGCCGGCAAAGGTTTTTAAGTTGATAATACTAATTTTCGACAGATGGCGCCACTGAAAATTACTAAAAAGTAATTAAATCGTAAACTGTACATTTGATCATGCTATAATCTTTAGCAAAGTTGTAGCGCATGAGCCGGTAAGGCTTTTTAGTTGGTATTAATAATTTCCGACAGGTGGCGCTACTGAAACTTACTCAAAGTCAATTTAATCGTAAGCTGTTCATTTAATCATGCTACAATCTTTAGCAAAGTTGTTGCACATAAGCCGACGAAAGTTTCTTAGTTAGTATGAAGAAATTTTGACAGGTGGCGCCACTGAACTAAACTAAGTCAATTTAATCGTATGCTCTACTAAGTTAATTTAATCGTAAGCTCTACATTTAATCATGCTATAATCTTCGGCAAAGTTGTTGCTGATAAGCCGACGAAGGTTTTTGAATTGGAACGAGCAAAGTCCGACAGGTGGCGCCACAGAAAATTACTCAAAGTGAATTAAATCGTAAACTGTGCATTTGATCATTTTATAATCATAAGCAAAGTTGTTATGCATTAGTAGACGAAGGTTTCATAGTTGGTATGAAAAACTTCAGGTGGCTCCACTGAAACTCAAAATGAATTAAATCGTAAACTGTGCATTTGATCAGACTTTAATTTTTTAGCCAAGCAAAGAGTCGACGGAGGTTTCTGTTGGTATGATCAATTTAAAAATTATTAAAATGAGTTCAACTGTAAACTATGCAAACTATGTGTTGCTCGGATAAAATAAATATAATAATTCAAAATTAACTGAATATTTGTACAATGTCTTTCCTCTAAATTTATTTTAGTACTTTATAAAATAGAATATATAAAAACTTTAAAATTTGCCTCAAAATGCTTATCATATAGCTCCGAGCAAGGCTCGGTCAACCAGGTACTATTTCTGTTATACTGTAAATAAGCGATATGTACTTATTTGTATAAAATATGATAAATATTGATAAAAAAGAATGGCCAAAGAACAAAACCGAAAATAAAATATAACAATACGAAATTAAAATTCTTAAAGAGATACCAAAAATAAAGAAATTTAATGATATGAAATAAATGGATGGTCGAAACACTTCGCAAAGTTTGTATATAAAAAATTTTAAATGAATGACATTTACGTACTTTTTTTGTTTGAGAGCTTTTAAACGAAATTCTGAAGGTTTGGAAAGTTCCAGAAGACCAGGTTGTAGTTCTTTGACCTCTGTGGAATCGGCTGCATTCTCATCTGGCGATGTCTGCAATTCTGCATCTTGAATTTGGGCACCTTCTATTAATTTTGGTTCGCGGAATTGATATTCAATAGCACTTTTAAAGATCTAATATAAAATTGATAAGCGAATATTTTTATATGTTTTTTTATTATCTAAAATGTACATTAAGTTAAATTAATTTTCAATTGTACGATTAGTTGTTTCAGCCTATTTGGATAAAAGTGAGGACCATTTCAAAATCTATAGTAAATTTTACAATATCTTCTTTTATGTCAGTAATTATTAAATATATTAAAGTCTCTACAAATTGTTTGATGCTCTATTACAAAATTTTTCAACTCATGTTTAATGCTTTTGCAATCATAAAAGCGGCCACAGCATCAAAAGTTAAAGAGTGGGATTGAAGAAATTCCCACTAAGTAAAAAGGGTTCATAACCACAAAATGTTAATGTAAACCGAAAACTCAATAATGTTGATGAAAACGTGGCAGTATAGATGAATGAACAACATGATAAGACGATAAGTGGTAAAAAAAACAACAAATATATTAAAATATTTAATGGTAGTGGCGTTATAAGAATTATCGTTAAATGTCTAAAACAAAAGATTTAAAGTTATAATTTTTAATTTTTTTTATATGAAACCCTCAAGCAATTTCTTATTTAAAACTTAAATATCACAAAATCTATAATTTTATTAAACCAACTCAATCACACAAATATGTATTCAAACGTTTACCCATGATATTTTGATGATTTTTTATTAACCCTTATGTGTATGGCAAAAAACACCTATAACAGCATGGCAAGGTACCCGGGTACCTATATGGAAAAATTATAGAAAACAAACATTTTTGGAGAAAATAAATGCATGATCTCGGAAAATAACTCTGAGAATTGCAATGCACGTTCATTTATAGTAAATGGTAAATCTCTGGACGAATTCAACGTTACGGTTGTTAGGATTCAAGTCAAGCCGAATATATATGTATACATTACCTTAGTATTAAGTAAATTAAGTAACGTACTACAGGAAGGTGTAGCCCCCAATTTTTCTACATTTAACTCCAATAATACGTTATATACGTTATATATAACCTTAAAATCGGTTGAAGACTTTCGTAATTATCAAGGGTTTTCTAAAATAGCATATGTCCTTGAAGACTCTCCTGAGCATATGCAATAAAAAAATTATAAAAAGTTTGAATAGTTTTACTTATTTATGGCCTTAGGATATTTAAATACCCATTTTTGATGCAATGGGCTAACGTTATGTCACTTTTGCACAGGACGAAAAAAAATATTTTTTCATACCGTTTTAAAAACTCCTTTTTTGGTTCTTTTAAATAAATTGTCCAACGTATTTCAAAAAAGTGAAAAATGTTTCAGTTATAGTTGGAACCCCCTTCACTAAGAAAGAACTAGAGTAATATCTTTAAAGGCTCAGTCGTACCTGCGACCTAGAATCAAGGAATTCCATCAAAAACTTAATTTTTCACCAAACTTGTAAAAAAGCATGTAAATTGATATATACTAGCAGTTTTTATTTTTCTTTAGTTATTTTTCTTTAGTTATCTTTCAATAAATTTTTTTTTTTATTATAGTTTTTTCATATATAATGTATGAAGGTACCCAGGTACCTTGCGGTGCGGTTACGTATATAAGATATAAATTGGACCACAGCGCCTATACTATATAATTTTTTAGCTTGAAAGTAATAATAATTTAAACTATTTCAATAGTTAGGAGTTCTCAAGAAGTTTGAAGTTTGTGAACCACCTGCTTCCATTAAAAAAGTTAAGATGGAAGTGCTAAAGGTACCCGGGTACCTTGGTATACACATTAGGGTTAAATTATAACGTGTAGTCTAATGTTCAGTTTAAAAAATGTACCTACTTTTTTCCTTCAAATATATTTTTATACCAAGTTAATTTGAGTAATAGGCAAAAGTAGCTAACAATGAACATACTTTTTTTTAGCTTCACCACCATAGGTGAAAAGGGTGTTATAAATTGGTGCTGATGTATGTAACGTATAGAAATATTTGTCTTAGGCCCACCTTTTAGTATACCAATAGGTTAAGAATCACTTTCTGAGTCGAATTAGCGATGTCAGTCCGTCCTTCCGTCTGAGTCCCCATGTAAACCATATAATCGAAGTACAGGGGCCAAATTACCGCATTCGATATCGATCGAAAACTCAGACTTTTAAGCAAATATTGTAAAGTATACTTTAGGGATGTTCAAAGTAACTTCGATGCAAAAAGTTTATAGAAATTTGGTATCCATTTTGATTCGTTTTTAAAAACATATAGTTCAATTAAAACACTTTTACTTTTGGCAAATAACTACAAAAAAAATATAATAATATTTTAAATAATTTTGATTATCCTTAAAGTATGCTATACAAATGTTTTGAAAATATCTAAGATTTCGCCATATCGAATGCGGTAATTTGGGCCCAGGTCGTAATTCTAAAGATAAAAATGAAATTGACATATCATTTTTTTGATAGTGGGATGGGATCATGGCTTTTGAAATTCGTCAAAATCAGTCTATTATTTATGGTACCTCCCATAGGTCCCACTTCCTTAAATAAATATTTCGGCCACCAATAACAGTATTTTTTCATGAAATATAAAACATGTACTGCTTATGTAAACCAAAACCACTGTACCAAATTTCGTTGAAATCGGTCCACATTTGACCATAGCTCCCATACAAACTCTTCGATCAAAACGCACTAAATGAGACAAAAATCTCTAAAACGCTCATAAACCTAAAGATAATGAGAATTTAATAATAATTTTTGTAAAAGCTGTAATCAATTTGCCAAATTTTGAGATAATCGGTCCACATTTGACCCTAGCTCTTATATAAGTCCAAATGACGGAAACAACCCAATAAACCAAAAAATGATACTGTATCGATTATGATATAATATTTCAAGAGTTTTTAGACTCATAAATTATAAGACTAAATGATATAATTGTAATATTATATTTTTTAAAAAATGTAATGAAAACTCGTTAAGAAAATTTTTGACTTAGAAATAAAAATCAAAAATTTTCTGTAAAATTAATTGTGAGAATAAATTACAATCTATATACATGTGCATGAAATAATAATAACAAGGAAGTTTCAAATTCAAATTGTATGATTATTTATTGAAGCTTTTTCGTAAATATTCGTAAGTTTTTTATGCATAAATTTACATAAATTTTGTCATCATAAAATATTAGAAAAGTGGGATTGTCGGCAAAAATATGGTAGCACAAACTTTTACAATCCTAACAAACGTCAGAAAGTTATCATGGCGACAAAAAGAGAGAATGGAACAACCTTCAGAATTATTAAATCATGATACATGTGTGTATAATTATATGAAAATACCCCGGATTAAAATACAGTTGCAGTCATATTTGGTAAGAATATTAACATAATTATATCTTTTTGACTATTCTTTAAAATATATAATATAAAACATTAGTTTTTTCAACAGATTTGGAAAGAGTTATCTTAAGGCGTTTTACTTAGTCGATATTTATTTCGCATATTTAATTCATAAAGCGTGTATGTATTATTGTTATTTTATTTAATAATTCTGTAAATTAATAATTCAATATGTTCTTTTTTAGATTTCGTGGAGCGATTAGTGTAGATTGCTGCTCAAAGTCGCATCTGATGCCGATTTATCAAAGAAGAGGTAAGAATATTCCCCCTTTTCTATATACATTATTGTAATCCTTTGATTAGTTTAAATTTTTAAATACAATTCGGTCAATTGATGACAATAATAGACCCTAAGTAAATGTCTCCTTTATTTTATACAACTGAACCACTGCACAACAATTTGTGTAACAATTAGTTCACATTTTATCGACTATACATTACGAATTATTTAACAACTCTGTATACATCTTCCTTAATTCTTATTTTTTGCAGATAATCATCACCTTGCAGAAATCACAAATATAAGTGTAATAGATGTTCAACTTAAATAGAGAAAAAACTCATTATTTTATTTAATTTATAATATTAAATTTAATAAATAATATAAATATAACACTTAAGAGCTTAAAATGCAGCATTTTCATTTATGAATTATTATTAGTTATAATTAATGATATCATTACAATATCATTATTTTTTGAAATCTTGGCATATATCGCGAAACTATCGTTCTGCCTCTTATAATCGATATCGTTAATGATATTATTTTTTTCAATAAATATAATATCATTATCGAGTGTACCTTTTGTTAGGAGACAGCTATTACTTTCGAGTCTAAAATGATATCATTCTCGGAATTGCTTGCCGAGTAAATGATATCGTTATGATATCATTACGATATCGTTTGGTTTGTTGGGAACTTAGGTTTTGAGAAAATCTTTGTGTAATGGAAAAATTTAGCAAATATTTGTCTTTATACAGGAAAAATAAAACCTTTGAACTTAGTGGTGAAGGGTATCGTATGGTCAGGCTTGACCGACTATACCACTTTCTTACTTGATTTATTGTCAAAAATTACCAAAAAAAAACAAGTAAAAAAAGCTATAGTCAGTCAAGTCCGACTATATAATACTCTTCACTACTAAGGTCAAATTTAGACCAACAATTGAAGTTTTCCTTAAGTCTTATAGACATACATAAACTATGTGCAATTTGTTTTTCAAAATTTCGAGATTTATATCATTTCCGGCCAAGGGCCTGATATGGGAGCTAGGGTCAATTGTGGACCGATTGTTACCAAATTTTGATTATTAGTTTATATTTACAAAATATTTGTCTGTGCAAAGTTTAAGTAATAAAATGCATTTATCTTTAAAGTTATTAACGTTTTGGGCTTTTATGTGCGTATAAACGTCTATTGAGAATGTGTCTTGTATGGGAGGTATGGTCAAATATGGGTTATTTTCTACAAAATTAGGAACACTGATTAAGATTATGATAAGCAATATTTGTGCTGAATATTATTAAAATACAACTAAAGTTGTTGCTGTAAAGGACCAAAAACTCTATTCCGGGAAGTCATCCCAATGGGAGGTACCCGAAATAGTAATCCGATTTCGCCCAAGAAGTATAGGGATCGTCCTTGGACCAAAACATGAACCTGTGCAAAATTTCATCAAATTATCTTTAAAGTTACGACCTGTAGAGTGATAACAAACCTACATGGATAACCGGCCGGCCAGCCAGCCGGACGGACATCGATAAAAAAAACTCAGTATCTAAAAAAAAAAATTATATCTCGAAAACTCGAAAACCAAATCGAAAAAATCAATGTCACTTTCGTATTTAGCAGACAAAAAAATTACCAAAAAAACAAGTAAGAAAAGCTATAGTCAGTCAAGTCCGACTATATAATACTCTTCACTACTAAGGTCAAATTTAGACCAACAATTAAAGTTTTCCTTAAGTCTTATAGACATACATAAACTATGTGCAATTTGTTTTTCAAAATTTCGAGATTTATATCATTTCCGGCCAAGGGCCTGATATGGGAGCTAGGGTCAATTGTGGACCGATTGTTACCAAAATTTGATTATTAGTTTATATTTACAAAATATTTGTCTGTGCAAAGTTTAAGTAATAAAATGCATTTATCTTTAGAGTTATTAACGTTTTGGGCTTTTATGTGTATATAAACGTCTATTGAGAATGTGTCTTGTATGGGAGGTATGGTCAAATATGGGCCAATTTCTATTTGTGCTGAATATTATTAAAATACAACTAAATTTGTTGCTGTAAAGGACCAAAAACTCTATTCCGGGAAGGCATCCCAATGGGAGGTACCCGAAATAGTAATCCGATTTCGCCCAAGAAGTATAGGGATCGTCCTTGGACCAAAACATGAACCTGTGCAAAATTTCATCAAATTATCTTTAAAGTTACGACCTGTCGATTAGTATATTAAAAGGTGGGTCTCAGACCAATATTTCTATGCGTTACAAACATCAGCACAAACCCAATATACCCTTTCCACCTATAGTGGTGAAGGGTATAACTAATAAGTTACTTTGGATACATAAGTATCTATTCGAGTGAGTGTACATATATTTTAGTCTTAATTTGAATAAAGTAAAATAACTCAAAGCGTTTTACTTACTTCTTCTAAATCATTTTTCAAAGAATGCATCAAATTTCCACGAACTGAACCGATTATAAAATATTGTGGCATTTCGGCAAAACATCTGTGGATGTCTGTATAGTACGCTATAAAAATAAACAGATACATACATACATACATTCGATTTAACTTAAGTCATGTTATTCATTTTCTATACTCGTGTATTTTTATAAAAATTTTACTGGGGGGTAACTGCGTATTTCGATTCGAAAGAAATTATTTTTAAAACACAAATTCTAACAGTTTTACTTTCGAATCGAGATGCACAGTAACCCGCCTGGTTATTGGTACTTACGTATTCCGTTAACTTCCTTGCGTATAATATAAACATATTTGATATGATTTTCAAAAGACGAACCGTCCAACTCCCCGAAGTGACAGTGCAGTATTGGTGTCTTGACAAACGTCGGTACAATTTTCTGTGAATATAAAGTATACAATGTTTTGTGACAAAAAGTTAGGGTGACCCTTATTTTATAAAAGTTGGAAACTTTTACTCACACCCGAAAGCGTTTAAATAGGAATAGCTTTTACTAAAGTAAACAACTATTCAATTTAATCCAAATATACTTTAGGCTCTAACTATAACTCTAATAACTTTTCCCGAACAACTGTGACAGAAAGTACCTGCGTACCTGTTAACTCCGTTTTTATTTAAATGAAATAAAAAAAATTGTTTTGGGTGTAAATACGGATAAAGAATAATGTAAATTTCGGTGTTTTTTATTAGCTTAATATACCCAGCCCTATTTGAGTTATATTAAAACTAATTCCAAAAAAAACAGTATGTCAAAAAAAAAAAAAAATTATCAGCCATGTCACAGAACTCAATTCCGTTCGGAAGTGGAATTAATTCCGTGTTTTGCTTCTGCAGAAAAAGTAAAACGAAAAAATTTTTCGGAATGAAACCACATTCTTTTGTTAAAGTGGAATTGAATTTGTATAATTTTCTTTGTTTATTCAATATTTGAATAATTTCTCCAATTATTTAATGTTATTTGTTGAAACAATGATAGAGTTACTGATTTCAATTAAAAAAATCGTGTTTTTGCAATGATTTATGACATTTACAATTTTTCGGAATCTATAGAACCTAAAACCATTTCGATCGGAATTCAACTACGCAATGGCTTCAATTCCGAACGGAATTTATGACATGCCTGTATATCTCGAAAACACGAAAACCAAATCGAAAAAATCAATGTCACTTTCGTATTTAGCAGACAAAAGACATCTAGATTTGTTTAACAAATCTCGTGATGTAAAATATTGTCTGCCGAGATACACGTCTGAGTGTGTCGCGGAACATACACACAGAAGCGCAAAGACATCACCAAGCTACAATCTCATCAAATTGCTACCGATTACTCGCAACGAACAGCTCAAATACACAGAGCTGATATTCCCGTTTGAAACTCTATGAAGAATGCTGCAAAATATGTATTAGGGTGCAAAATCTTCTCCCTGAAAACTCTTGGTATGACGAGGAGCACCGCAATGCCACCGCTGAGGAAAACGCAGCCTACAGGGCAACTCTACAATCCGTAGTTACGCGTCGAACTTAAGAAAGATATCGAGAGAAAAGGAGGAAAGAAAAACTCCTACTGAAGGGAATTAAAATGTATAAGAGTCGTTATGAAGTTGTTTTGGCAGTTGTACCTTCTCCTGTAAAGACAGCTAAAGAAACCTGGTGACAGATAAGGAAAGCGTGCTAAAACTAAGAAAGGAGCACTTTTACAAATTGTTGGTATTAAATGAAAGCGATTAAGATGGGCCGCCTGTCAAATCAATGATGACGGCGTTATATGTTCACCATTCAACCAAAAAGAGTTTAGAGTTGGTAAAAACTCGACTGAAAAATAACAAAGTAGCGGGTGCCGATGGTTTGCCAGCAGAACTTTTTAAGGTCGGTGGTAATGAGTTGATAAGAAGTATGTCCCAGCTTATGATGATTGGAGTCTTAGTGTTCTTTTGCAGAAAAGAGGAAATAAAACTGTATGTGCCAATTATAGAGATATAAGCCGCCTTTCAATTGCATATAAAATTCTATCGACCATACTGTCGGAAAGGTTAAATCCCAAAGTTAACGAAAAATTTGGAAGCTATCAATGTGGCTTTAAACGGGGTAAATCTAATACTGACCAGATCATCACGCTACTTCAAATTCTGGAGAAAACCCAATAGAAACAAATAGACACTAAAGAGGTGACTCTTCGGTCATTATAAAGCTGCCTCTGACAGCCCAATACGAACGAAGTTTTTACATCTTGGAAAATTTTCAAAAGAAAACTCATGCTACTTGATGCGTTTGATGATGACTTGATATTAGGGGACGCACGTTGCGAGAGGTTACTGCCGCCTTTCCCAGTATCGAGAAGGAATCTTATAAAATGGGTCTAGTTGTCAGTGATTGAAAAACAAAAATGCTAATTTCTACAAGCAAACAGTCCATAAAATTTGGATCTCCTGTGATTGTTGACAACTATAGATTCGAGGTTGTAATAGAATTTGTTTACCTTGGTACCCCCGTCAACCTAAAGCAGACAGATAAGAAACTAAGACCTAAAATTGCTCTCTACAAAACGCTTATACTACCCGTGATATTATACGGTGCTGAATCATGGGCACCTGCACGGGCAGATGAAGCTATTCTTGGAGTTTTTATTAGAACAATTATATAAAAAATCTTTGGACCAGTCTGCATCAGCATGAATATCGACATCGAATATATCATGAGCTATATGAGTTATACACTGACATCGACATAGTAAAATGCATCAAACAGCAGCGACTGCGTTGGTTGGGGCATGTTGTGCGAATGGATGATAATACTCAAGCAAGAAAAGTATTCGAAAATGATCCTGAGGAACTCGTAAAAGAGTACGTATGAAAATTCGGTGAAAAGACCAAGTAGAGGAATATCTTTCAAAACTTGGCCTACGAATTTTGAGAATAGCCGCACAAGATCGAAGCGCATGAAATTCTAAAATATAGAGCCCTTAGATTAAAATGATCGCAAGTTTTACTTCAATAATTTTTAAGCTACTGGGCGGATTGAGGCGCAATATACAGAAATCGTACAATGGATGGTTAGAGTTTTAGACCAATTTTTAAAAACGGGCCTATTTTTAGCACAGTGGCTTCTACACTGAGCCAAAGTTGAGCACCATTGTATGTAAAACCTATTGGTCCTATTGGTTCGAAAACTATTTAAGAAAGGAAGAAAAATATACGGAATGTCGCTAACGATTATTTAAATCTAAGGGCTCGATATGCTCGGTCTTTGACCTTAAGAGGTTGTAGATATAAGTACGTGAACTATGCATTCGATTATGTTATGATCTTTTGTTTGAATGACCAATTTCCGCTATCTCTAATAGTTCAAGAGATATATAACGGAATGTCGCTAACGATTATTTAAATCTAAGGGCTCGATATGCTCGGTCTTTGACCTTAGGAGGTTGTAGATATAAGTACGTGAACTATGCATTCGATTATGTTATGATCTTTTGTTTGAATGACCAATTTCCGGCAGGTGGCGCCACTGAAAACTACTTAAAATTAACTAAATCTTAACTTGATTATGCTAAGATCTTTAGCAAAGTTGTTGCGCATGAGTCGACGGAGGTCTCTTAGATGGTGTGGTTGATTTCCGATAGATGGCGCCATTAAAAGTTATTAAAAATTAATTAAAACGTAAAATTTACATAAGCATTTGATTATATAAAGATATTAAGGAAAGTTTGTGCGACTATTTTCTGAAAACTTATCAAAATGAATTGATTCATATTCTATGCATTTGATCATGTGTTGATCGGACATAATCATTAAACATAATCATTAATTTTTAATTAAATAGATATTTGTGTAATGTCTTTCCTTAAAATTTATTTTAGTTTGTGGCCCAGGGTACAGCTAGTTTATAATAAATATACATATGTATGTAGACTTATTTATAATTTGCTTACGGCTTATGTACATATATTGCAATAAAAAAAGTTACATTTAAAATCTTTTTTTTTAAATAAGTAATAATCCTGGACTTTTGGGACAGTCAATACAAAACAAACTTACCTTGACTTCAATATAAACTGGAGGTGGTGGCAGTAAAGTCTTTCTTTTCTTTCGTTTGCCTTTTCCTTTGCCACTTTTTTTTGAGCCTTTAAAATTTATACATTGTATGCAAACGAACAAAATAAAAAATGAATGAGGGAATAAACGGAAGAATTAATGAATGAATGAATGAACGAACGAACCAATGAATTAATTAATTTAGCATGTCAACATTATTTAGATTAAAAACGTGTAAATGTTCGCCGAGTGAAAAAATGAACATATTAAGGAAGTTGTTAAAATATAAAAGAAAAAAAGAGGAAATATATATGTACATGTAAATATGTGTGTATGTGTTTAGGTAAGTGTGGAACTATGTAGATTTAGGAGCAGATCTAGAAACGTAAACGTAATAAAATGTAGTTTGAGATGGGAATTACCAAAAAATTAAGTGACTGACTGACTTGACTGACAGACTGAATGACTGAATCTTACCTAATCAGAAGTCCAACTGTGTGTTGAGTTGAATAAAATGAAAAGTAATTTATATTAAAATTAAAAGGTTTCACAAGAATAAAGGGACAAACATATAGAAAAAATGAAAAAAATTAAAATGAAGAATCTAAAATGTAATGCGAACTATTCTAACCAACAATCACGCTTTCATATGAATAATCTGAATTGATGGCCTGTAGTTTTGGTGTTCACTCAATAATGAATTCGAATACATACATTCGAACTCATACTTTTTTGTAACATAGACACAGACACAGCCACATCCATAGAAAAGTCCCTCATAGATGAAAAGAAATAGTAGCGTTAATAGAAAAACTTTCCGGAATTAATGACTTTTTGTGAGTTTATTTCATTTCATTTCATTTGCTTTGTTTTGTCCTTTTGCTGCGCTTTTGTCACCACAGATGAGCATTCGGTTTCGCCTGCAAATGAAAATGAATCCGTAGCAATTTTTGTGCCTTGTGGCACACACGATGATGCACTCGTTTTGATGAATACTGACATGTAATCTCATTCAAATGCAACTTAAACTTTGGACAAAAGAAGGCAAATGAAATTCTACTTATCGTTTTTTTTTTGATTTGATTTTAGGACTCATATTTTAATATTTTTTGGATGTTAAAGGGTTAATCTGGCTTTCTTAGGAGAACAGGAATAAATTACATAACATTAATGGGATTTTTAAATATTTATGAACGACAAAAGGAAGAACTAACTAAATAGAAGTTACACAATTAAAATAAATCTTGAAACAAAAAATACATAAAAATCACTGAAATAAAGTTGCACATTAATCATTTCTTATCCTTTGAAGGACGTACACCAACAAAAGAAATTAGGCGAGTAAGATAAGACAATTTCTAGTTATAGTGATAATTTTAAACTACACACACACACATATTTATATAAATATATACATATATATGTACAAGTATAAATGTATATGTGTATTTGATTCCTTTACTTTTTTCTTTCCTTTGTTTTCTTTTATTTTTTTTTGTAACGAATAAAAAGTTTTTATATATGTACGTGTTTTATGTATGTGTTTCTCTATGTACCAATTTCATCCTCATCGTCATCGCTGGCTGCGAATTTTATAGAAATGTTTAATTGTTAGTTTTTGGATGTAAAGAGTTTAAGTTAATATTCGAAAAGTTATAACTTACCCGAGAGAGCAGAGCTCTTAATGCTTTCAGCTCCAATGTCTTCACCAGCACTTTCTATGCCCGTATCTCCAGCTGCCGAATCTTCTCCTGCTTTAGGCCGATCTGTAACCGCCGATTTACCTTTAGCTTTGCCTTATTTTTAAAGATATTTAAAATACGTCGAATTATAAGAAATTATGCTATTTAGCCCTTTTAGATTAGAAATATTTATGTCATACCTTTAGGTTCCTTTTCGCTCCCACCTTTGCCTTTTCCTTTTTTACCTTTCTTGTCTTTCTTTTCGGATTCCGCAGGAACTTCTGGTGGAACTGTTTTATAAAATATTTAATTTAAAAAAATATTTTGTTTGTATTATATACCAATTTTTTAATCCTTGTAATTCGGTAAAATATTTTGTTGCGATTTTCAACCACAAAACAGTTATAAATATAACAAGTAAGACTGTTATGTTCGGCTGTGCCGAATCTTATATACCCACCATCAAGTTGTATTAAATTTAGAAATATATCTCATATATCTACAAGGGTGCACCTAATTTAAAATCTGGACCAAAACTGAAAAAATCGCTAAGCTAATTGGTATTGTTGGTAAAACCTTTGGACTAAATTTAGTTGCAGTAGCTTTATACTTCAACATTTAAAAATATATTTAGTCTCATAACCGGGTATAGTTTTACATTAATAAGTTGCTAAATACTTTTCGTTAATATGTAGTTAGGCTAAACACGTTAATAGTAACTTACAGCAGGTCCATATATTTCGTTAGGAGTTCCTAATGCATTAATCATATATAAAGTCTGGGTTGAACATTGATTGATGCCTATCTAATTTCATAGGTGCAATCTTAATATAATGAATGTACCTCCAAATCTTTTTGATTGTAGATATAAAAAAGGGGATGTTATATATATAAGAATTATAGCCAAATGTTGACCGGTATATATATAGAGTTTATTCTTGCAAAATTTAGTGGCCATAGCTATCATAGTTTCTAATTTAATAGCTTTTAACTATCCTTTGCTAAAATTTTTGGTTTCCGTGAGTGTTTTTTATATGAAAGCTAAAATCAAATATGGACTGATTCCTATAAAATTTGATAAACTGATCAAAAGTTGCTTAAAACTTCCCTATTTTAAATTTAATCGTCATAGCTATTACAATTGTATTCAATTTATCAGCATTAATGTGTTTCCCGGGGCGGGGTTATATGGAAGCTCTAACTAAATTTGAACCGATTTTGTCCATTTTCAACACACATCTTTCTCCAGACATCCAAAATACTTTTGTAAAATTTTGTCCCTCTAATTCTTTTCGTTAAGGCGCTATCGTGCTTTTATCTGACGGACAGACGGACATAAACCCCCTTTTCTTTATGTATTTTTGTGTTTCCATAAGTTTTTTATATGGGAGCTATGGTTAAATGGTGACCGATTGTGACAGAATTTTGCACACTGGCTGGCATTGACATAAGGCTTTCTTGTGCTTAATTTAGTCTTACTAGCTCTTGTAGTTAAGGAGCTATCACGATTTTATCTGACGGACAGACGGACATAAATCCCCTTTTCTTTTTGAATTTTTGTGTTTTCGTAAGTTTTTTATATGGGAGCTAGGTCAAATGGTGACCGATTGCGACAAAATTTTGCACCCTGGCTGGCATTTCTTGTTCAAAATTTAGTGGTTATATCTGTTATACTTTTAGATTTATTGGCATTTAAGTGTATTTTAGGTGAAATTTAGGCTGTTTTCGTAAGTTTTTTGTATGGGAGCTATGGCTAAATGTGAACCGATTTCGATGAACTTTTATATGCTGCCTAGTGCTTATGTAAAACTTTTAGATACCAAATTTTGTCGTCATAACTGTTATAATTTGTCATTTATTAGCAAATAAGCGATTAGCCTAGACGAGGTTATACTGGAGCTATGGTCAAATGCTAACCGATTTTGCCCAATTTCATACCAAAATTTTCAAATAGATGAAGAATGTTTTTGCTAAGTTTCAGTTAGCTAGCTCTTTTCGT
Organism: Stomorhina lunata; assembly: GCA_933228675.1. Taxonomy (NCBI): domain Eukaryota; kingdom Metazoa; phylum Arthropoda; class Insecta; order Diptera; family Rhiniidae; genus Stomorhina; species Stomorhina lunata. The sequence goes on from OW121740.1 coordinate 180,086,096, forward strand.
TTAGACGTTATCGTGATTTCAACAGACAGACGGACAGACAGACAGGCAGACAGACAGACAGACAGACAGACAGACAGACAGACAGACAGACAGACAGACAGACAGACAGACAGACAGACAGACAGACAGACAGACAGACAGACAGACAGACAGATAGATAGACAGACAGACCGACAGACGGACAGACAGACAGACAGACAGACAGACAGACAGACAGACAGACAGACAGACAGACAGACAGACAGACAGACAGACAGACAGACAGACAGACAGACAGACAGACAGACAGACAGACAGACGGACAGACAGACAGACAGACATTTTTTTAAATTAAAATAGACAGACAGACAGACGGACAGACAGACAGACAGACAGACAGACAGACAGACGAACAGACAGACGGACATAGCTCAATCGTCTTAGAATTTCATAAGGATTTAGAATATAAATATATCGTTTTTGATTTTTGAGCTAATATTAAGGAAATTACAAGCGGAATGACAATCTAAATATACCCCCCATTCTTTTTGATGGTGGGTATAAAAATTAGTTTACATTTCGACAATTAGTAGTGGATTTTATCAAAATATCAAATATCAAATTCTATTTTAAGTCAAAACAAATTCAAACTTTTACCCAACGCCATTGAAAAAGCATCGGCAACAATAACTTCAAGTATAAGAATCAGTCATAAATGACTAGAAAGTGGAGAAGAAACAACTTGATCCCTATTTTAGACGTTTTTAAATTTGTGCACTTTTTTGGACAATGTCTCCAGTACTACTTGCCTATTGTACTATTGACATTTAATATTTAAGTGCCTACGATATATAACAGTAGACTTTGCTACTATTTACTAAGAATTGATTTAGTAGTTCTTTTGGTTCAAATAGAGACATTGGGATCAAATTGGGGCCTATTGAGATACATATCTTGACAATGATACCAGATACATAATAGAATAGTAGTTTCTATATATTCACTATCACAGTACTGAACTAAAATTGAGGACATTTTAACTGATGTTATACAAAGTGTTAAAACATGGTTCTAGTTTACCCACAGAAAGCAAATAATTACATCCTGCAACCTTAAAATATAATTATTTTTATAATTTTGATCAAAATTCGTCATTAAATTGATAACATTTCGTAAGCTTGCAAAATGTTGACCTTATACCCCGATAAACAAGGGTTAAGCTTACCCAATATGAAAAAAAGTAGACTGACCATTTTTATAGACTGAGCAATAATATTCGGTATTAATTTTATTAAAATAAAACTCAAGTAAAATTTAGTATTCATCTACTCAAATTGTGTCCAAAAATTCACTTTTTGCGAAATTCGACAATTTTAAATCGCATATACGACGAAGCCGTATTAGATATCAACCATACTTATCATACTAGCTGTGCCCTGCGCCATCAACTTAAATCAATTTAAAGGAAAGACATTACACAAACATCCAATTATTTGATGATCAAATGCATAGATTCAATTCATTTTGATTAATTTTCAGTGGCGCCACCTGGCGAAAATAAGTCGCATAAAATTAGAAATTTTCGTCGGCTCATGAACAACAACTCTGCTTATGATCATTACATAATCATACGCTTATGCATAGTTTACGATTAAATTAATTTGGAATAATTGTAAGTGGCGCCATCTATCGTAAATTAATCGAACAGTCTACTTATGTGCAAAAACTTTGCTAAAGATCATTACATAATCATACGCTTATGCATAGTTTACGATTAAATTAATTTGGAATAATTGTAAGTGGCGCTATCTATCGTAAATTAATCGAACAGTCGACTTATGTGCAAAAACTTTGCTAAAGATCATTCATTGTATGATCAAATGCTTAGTTTATTGTATAAAGGACATACAGACAAACATTCATTATACCCTTCACCAACATAAGTGAAAAGGGTATTATAAGTTTGTGCTGATGTATGTAACGCATAGAAATATTTGTCTAAGAGTCACCTTTTAGTAAACCAATAGATTTAGAATAACTTTCTGAGTCGATTTAGCGATTTCAGTCCGTCCGTCTGTCTGGCTCTAAATGTAAACCATGTAATCAAAGAACAGGTCGAAATTCTAAAGGAATTTAATGAAATTTGGCACAGATGATTTTTTTTAAAGTGGGACCATTGCTATTGAAATTCATCAAAATCGGTCCATTAGTTATGGTACCTCCCATAGGACCCAATTCTCGAAATTTTTTATGAAATTTAAAACAGTTACTGCTTATGTCAGTCAAAATCAATGTACCAAATTATATTGAATTCGGTCCACATTTGACCATAGCTCCCATACAAACTCTCCTATTAAAACACACTAAATGAGACAAAAATCACTAAAACGCTCGAAAATCTGAAGATAATGACAATTTTTAGTTCATTTTTTTTTTATAAATACAAAACTTTTGTAAAAACTGTAATCAATTTGCTAGATTTCGAGATAATCGGTTCGCAGTTGACGCTAGCTCTCATATAAGTCTAAATGATAAAAACAGCTTAAATATATAGGTCTATAGAAAATGTTTGTATGATGATAAAAACAAAATTACGAGACTTATGCACCAAACAACCAAGCAATAGTTTTGGAGATATTGCAATTTTCCCCACTCGTTTTCTTTTCAATATGCCTAAGAATATGCAGCAAAAAAAAATATTAAATAAAGTAAGGATTTGTGACTACTAAATAGTTTAATTTTTAAAAAAATGCAGTTAAAATAATATAGAATCTTTATACTGGAAAATGGTACTTTTTTTAAGAACTGTTCCTAAATTCACTTTTTAAGTTATGGAAAGTTTTGTTAAACAATTATTCAAAATTTTTAATTTTTTCATCAGCATGTTAAAAAAACGTTTATGGTAATAAAATCCGAAAAGTTGAGGTTGATATCTAATTCGTTTTCGCCGTACCAATTTGAGTAAATACATGGTAAATATTACTTGAGTTTTATTTTAATGAAACTTGTACTGAATATTATTGCCCAGTGTCTAAAGAATGTGTACTAAAACTTTTGTTGATATTGGATTTTTCATTGCATAATTACGGAATTATTTGAATTTAGTGGCTAATTTTTATTAAAATTATAAAAATAAATATAATTTAAAACATGTAAGAAAAGCTATAGTCGGTCAAGCCCGACTATATGATACCCTTCACTACTAAGGTAAAATATGGACCAACAATTAAACAAGTTTTCCTTAAGTCTAAGAGACGTACATACATATACTATGTGCTTTTTTTTCAAAATTCATTTCCGACTAAGGGCTTGATATGGGAGCTAGGGTCAATTCTGGACCGATTGTTTCAAAATTTTGGTTATTATTTATTTATCTGTGCAAAGTTTAAGAAATCAAATTCATTTACTTTTAGAGTTATTTACGTTTTTGTGCTTTTATGTGTATATAAACGTCTTTTGAGAATGTTTCTTGTATGGGAGATATGGTCAAATATGGACCGATTTCTACAAAATTAGGCACATTAAGGTAATTATAAGCAATATTTGTGCTAAATATTATTAAAATACAACTAAATTTGTGGCTGTAAAGGACCAAAAACTCTATTCCGCGAAGGCATCTCTATGGAAGGTACCTGAAATAGTCATCCGATTTCGCCCAAAAAGTATAGGCATCGTCCTTGGACCAAAACATGAGCCTGTGCAAATTTCATTAAATTACACTGCTCTGCAGCCAAATCCTCCTTTTAATAAAACTATGTGGACTACATGGATTTTGATGCGCTAAACTCAGATCCGTTGTTGGTTTTTTTCCATCAGATCTCGATTTTTTTTTATGGGCGTGGCAAATTTTTCCCCTTAAATTAGTCAGGTACGGAGACCTATTTCGTCCTAACTCGGGAACGACTCATTGGTAATAAAATTCACATTTTTAAACCGATTTTTATGATTTATAGCTTATTTTATTCTTAAGATATATAGCTCTAAGAAAAATGTTAAAATTTTACTTTATCTTTTTTTAATTACATTTTTAACCTGAAAAAAATTACGAATTTCGCACGAAAAAAAATGTTTTCTCCATTAATTTATAAATAACTCCAAAACGTTAAGAGATACAGAAAAATTATATTAGACTAAAATAAATGCAATTTTGTTATGCATCTTCAAGTTTTAATTTTGAAAATCGGATGAGTCGTTCTCGAGTTAGGACGAAATAGGTCTCCGTACCTGACTAATTTAAGGGGAAAAATTTGCCACGCCCATAAAAAAAATCCAGATCTGATGGAAAACAACGGACAACGGATCTGAGTTTAGCGCATCAAAATCCATGTAGTCCACATAGTTTTATTAAAAGGAAAGACAAAAAATGAATTTTTGCAGAGCTGAGTTATCTTTAAAGTTGCGACCTGTAGAATGATAACAAGCCTACATAGATAACCGGCCAGCCAGCCAGCCAGCCGGACGGACATCACTAAAACAACTCAGAAAGTGATTCTAAGTAGATTGGTATACTAAAAGGTGGGTCTTAGACCATTATTTCTATGCATTACAAACATCAGCACAAATCCAATATACACTTTCCACCTATGCACAGTAGGAAATTATGGCCAAAACCCCCAAAGTTGTTTTTAATTTTTTTTTTACAAATTTTGATGTCAGATTAGAGCTGACATTTCAAAACATGTAATCCGAAATTTTTACCATTCTGCATTGTCTAATAAGACTGTAATAATTCTTCAAAGTTTGAATATTTATTTTTATGTTCTTAATAAAATTTACTGTATATTTGAACCTATAAATAAAATTCGGATAATATTGGAAAAAGTGTAAAATTTTAAGTTATTTTCTTTTTTGGATTAAAAAGTTGATACCTTGTGCTAATTAACCTCGCCAGTTTCGATATTTTTTGACCTATGCTTTATGTAGAATTCTGGCAGTTAAAACAACTATAAATTTTTTTTTTTTAATTTTAAATACAAAGTTTAACGGACCGCCAATTTTTTTAAGAGATTTTTAGAGGTTGGAGCACAACTGCTTCGAATAGCTGAATTGAATCAGTAATAAGCTCTATGAATTTCGTATCCATTTGCATCCCATTTTAAGAATTATAACGTTTTTAGTGACACCCCTCTTTCGCAATTTTATGCAATTTATCGAGAAAAAAAATCACTACTTGAAGTGAAATTTTTGCATGATGTAATATTTTTATGCCATTTCTTTAGCGTTCTTTCTAATTCAATGCAAAATTTATATATAAACATAAAAAACAACAAAATTTTAAATTTTGAGTGACCTTTATATAGTCTATTTAAGTATACAGGTAGTGGTCACATAATTGTGGACGCAATAAAAATTTTTAAATCCACAAATTTTATATTATTCAAGGACTAGTAATTATTTTTATAAGAATGTTAAATGTTTAGAGTTTTTCTGTAGATTTATTAAGAGCATACAAAATCTGGTTATAAGCTCATATTATGAGGCCAATATCTTTAAAAGGACATGTCCGATTTTGACAAGACGTATGTCGTAGGATAGGTATTATTTTCATAAATTATCCCATTAAAGTAAATAATTTTTAAAATCGCCAGCAAAGATTTTTCAGCATGTTTAGTGGTCCAGTTTTAAGTGACCACAGCCTTTATATTTTCTTAAAAAAACTATTTCAGTTTAGCCAAAGGTATATTATTTACATGCACAGAAAATTTCAAGAAAAAAGTTAAGAAATGACCAAGTTATTGAGATTTGGCCGTAATTTCCCACTGTGCTATGGTGGTGAAGGGTATGAATAGTTTTATTTTATTTTTATTTATTAAAATTTCAAGAAAAAAGTTAAGAAATGACCAAGTTATTGAGATTTGGCCGTAATTTCCCACTGTGCTATGGTGGTGAAGGGTATGAATAGTTTTATTTTATAATTTAATTTATTAAAATTTCAAGAAAAAAAGTTAAGAAATGACCAAGTTATTGAGATTTGGCCGTAATTTCCCACTGTGCTATGGTGGTGAAGGGTATGAATAGTTTTATTTTATTCTATAATACTCAAGCAAATTGATAACAGATTTAGTTCATTATTACTTTTATTATTTATCTACTATCACTATTAAATTGTGTCCAGTGATTAAACCAGGTAGTATATAAATATCATTTTTTATATGAAATATTCAATGAAATACAAATAGACAATTTTCGTACCTGCTTTTATATACAATAAAATTTTGTTGAATAAAAAAATGGACTTTACTTATCGAAAATAATTTATATTTCTAAAAGAATATTTACTTATAAATTCAATTAAATTGATTTTAACTTCAGTCACTTCAACAAATTTTACCTACAAAAGATGGGTAAATATATATATCCCACCTTATGTTCACTGACACCAGCGTAAGTACAAAAATACGGGTATACATACATATAACAGAGATGTAAAGGTGTAATTGTAATATTTTGTATTTCATTATCTGTTTAAAATGTAATTGCAAAGTTTATTTCAATTTGTTTTCCTTAATTCATCCATGTAATCATTCGAATTTTAAAATACACTGAAGTCATTCACAATTTAGACAAAGAGAGTTTTTTATAAAACATAAAAAAAAGAAAACATTCTGACAAGGACAATTTATTTTTTTGTCTAAATATAAGAAACTATTTGAAAGAAAAATGCTTTCTTATATACAAGTGCAGGCACCACCTTAATTGTTTTGGGACACTCTAATGCGAATGTTTTTATACTCGTACAATCGAAAAAGCAGAAGAGATCTTAAATTACACACTTCTCATCAACAATGCAGTCAAACTTACCCTCTTCCAATACAGTTATCTCCTCTTCGACTAACTTGTCGTAGAAAGTGCGCCAAACGTATAAAATAATTTTATTGATATCCTCGTTCTTGGTATATTTGTCATTTAAAAACCTCTTGAAATCAAATAGATTTTCATAGATGGCAGCATTGACGTATTCTGGTTCACATACACCCATCATATTTGCAATGGTGCACTTAAGCCATAAAATACGATTATCTTCCATGGTGTGATGACGATGGTACTCGGAAACTTTAGGTGTCCTCCGCTAGTATCGATGACGATAATGACAATGCTGATAATGGTGAATATTTCGACTTTGAAACGAAAGCAGGTCTGCGTATGTATGTATGTATGTATGTATGTGGCAATGAATTCAGTTCGTTAGTGATATGATTACTTACATTCACGATAAGAGAAACCTCGACTATATGACACCCACAGGAACTGCAATAGTACCTCAGTCACTTGACAAAATAAAAACGAATAACGTGTATTATCCTTACTATATCCCTTTTTTCTTTTTTTGATATGTCCACAAGAAATTCAGCAGGATATTTTTTACCAAACAGTTGTTTTCAATAAAACTGCAAGAGGTTTATTCTAAAAATAATGAAAATAAATAAATTAGTTAAACAAATTACCAACCAATAGTCAATACAATCCCGCATTGCTTATTCTTGTGAAAATGTTTAGTTTTCCAAGTATAACCCGTTCAAAACAACAAAATTATGAGAATTTTAGCACTACTACATACATAAGTTAAATTAGGTGATTTGTTTATTTGAATATTTTATAGATTCTTAATTATTACACATCCCCCATTATACCTCTGGTATTTTCGTTTAGTATTAAAACACTAATTTATGTATATTAAATTATTTGACTAGAAGAAAAAATATTTTAAAGTATTGAAAATAAATTGAACGTCTGCTTGATCGTACTTCAAAAATGAAACCTCAATTTGTTTTTCTATTTATTTCAAGTCAAATTCGTTGGGGAGAATTTTAAATCCAATGTTACCGTAGCGATTTGTTTATATTCACGCCATGTATATTTCTACAACAGTGTCTAACATATAAATCTAGACTATTTAAAAACATGTAAAACTGTTAGTGGAGTTTTATACTATCGGTCTAATTTATACAATTTTCATGTTCTGGCTTGTAGGCTTATAATATTTATAACACAGTGTGACAAAATCAAATTTGTTTGAGTACAAATGAGTAATGTTAACAGAGTATGAAAATAGGCTTAAAATAAAGAAATACGTGTCTCGGCGTTTTGCTGTAGCACGTCAGAATTTTAAGAAAATTGATTTTAAAGATTCGAAGGACCGTGGAGGTTCACAAGTTCTATAAAAAGTTCTATAAAAATAGAATGGGTTAAAATCGATTTTCTTAAAATTCTGACGTGCTACAGCAAAACGCCGAGACACGTATTTCTTTATTTTAAGCCTATTTTCATATTCTGTTAAAATTTCTCATGTGTTCCAACCACTGTCGTACTGTGTAATATAATACCATAATTGTTTAATAAGCCCTTTATAAATTTTCTTTCATAAAAACTTTAAAACACACAATAATTACACACTTTTATTACTTTAGCACTTTAATGTTGGTAATACAATAATATTTGTATAAGAAAACAAGTAAGAAAGTGCTATAGTCGGTCAAGTCCGACCATACGATACCCTTCACCACTAAAGCAAATGTGTTATTATTCCTGTATAAAGACAAATATTTGCTAAATTTTGCCATCATACAAACATTTTCTCAAAACTTATATATTTAAGCTGTTTCCGTCATTTGAACTTATATGAGAGCTAGGGTCAAATGTGGACCGATCTCAAAATTTGGCAAATTGATTACAGTTTTTACAAAAATTATGTGTGCAAAAAATCAACTAAAAATTCTCATTATCTTCAGATTTACGAGTGTTTTAGTGATTTTTGTCTCATTTAGTGCGTTTTGACCCAAGAGTTTGTATGGGAGCTATGGTCAAATATGGACCGATTTCAACGAAATTTGGTACAGTGATTTAGGTTTACATAAGCAGTATTTGTTGTAAATTTTATGAAAAAATATTGATATTTGTTTCCAATATATCAATTCCGGGAAGTGGGACCTATCTGAGGTACCATAAATAATGGACCGATTTCGATTTCAATAGCCATGGTCCCACAATCAAAAAAGCGTTCTGTGCCAAATTTCATCAAATTATCTTTAGAACTGCGACCTGTACTTTGATTACATGGTACAGCCAGCCGATCAGCCAGATGGACGGACGGATATCGCTAAATCGACTCAGAAAATGATTTTAAGCCTATTGGTACACTAAAAGGTGGGTCTAAGTCTAATATTTATATGCGTTACATACATCAGCACAAACTTATAATACCCTTTACAACTATGTTGGTGAAGGATAAAATTATAATTTTTAAAAATGTCGTTATACAAAGTAGCTCGGTACAAGTGTCTCAGCCTAGCATTCATAGGCAAAGTTCGAAAAAAAAAAACAGTATCTTATTATATTGTACTTCTGTTGAGCAACATCAACCTACTCGAATCAGAAGTACATGTTAAAATCGTGAAAACAGTCCATCAATTTGGAACTGCTGGTAAATTATTAAAATTTACATGCGTAATATGTCAATTGTATTTCTATTGGTGAAAATTTTTTTTTAAGATATACATACAAATATAGGCCATTTTATGGGTTTTTATCCTAAACGACATCATTATTTTATTTAATTTCTCTTTCGGCAATACTGTTTTTGTTGTCAGTTCATAAGTACTCAACAAAGTACGTTATAGTACTCAACGAAGTACGTTATTTCGTGAAAGTTCGTTATGATAAAAATTGTGTATTTTAACAGGTACTCAAAAATGTTGAGGTACCTATACTTAAATTGAACACTTTGTTGCGTATGTGACTATATACCGAACTGGCCTCAGTACAATACGGTACCTAAAAATACAGTACTTCAGAGTATTTTTTCGAACCGTGGTCAGTAGTATTTCTTCATACATCAAAGTGCAAAAAATCTCACAACGATGAAATTCTGAATATTTGTTCAGTTTTAAATAGATAAGTAAAATTCAAAAAATCAATCAATTTTGTCATCTATTTTTCTTCTCAATGTACAAGTCGTAGCTAATAATTGCATTAAAAAAAATTGACTTTTAATTTCTGAAAAACTGTACAACGTATATAAATAAGTTTTTGCCGTTAGAAAGTTTATGTTTGTTCCCGTACTCTAACGAAACTACCCAAAACGGTCCGAAGTTGTCAGAAATGACTCAAAAAAAAAACAATTTGTATTGAAAAATTTGTACGGAAACACGTTTGAGTAAGTTTGGGTTGTTTCGTTAAAGTACGGGAACAAACATTTTATTTTATTGTTTATCTAAAACTATTTCAAAAATTTTAAAAAAGTAGAAATAATTGACATTTTTTCACAATTAAAATAGAAATTTGCCATTTCTTATTAAATTCTATTTTCTGGATTCGTTTAAGAATTCCAGCTGCTTTTTATTTCTGAAATCTAAAGAGTAAATATGGGACTATATAACTACATTTCAGAAAGTTGCAAAATCGGCTTGACTTTTTTGTTATATTCTTGAAAACACAAAAATTAGACAAATTTCGTTCAATGCTGTATGTAAAGGGAATGTTGCACTGACTTAAATTTTGGTTTAAATTATACTAGAACCCCATTCTCTACGAATATATATAATAAAACATTAACTTTTATTAAAAAACCTTTTCGAAAAAAGTAAAAAATTGATACCATCTTTTTAAGAAAAAAAAAATGCACTTTTTTCAATCAGCGAAAAATATTTGACTTTGAAAATTTCTCAAATTAAATGATTCAAAATATTTAAAAACGGGGTTTACTGTTTAATTTCCTAAACTGTTGGCTGTACGTCGATATTTATTAAAAAATTATGAATCTAATATCGAATGCACAATGGTTCAAAAACTAAACAAAGTCGAAGAGAAAACTGATATTATGATATTATATTTTTGAAATGAAATAACTTAAAACCCATAACAGATTTTATAGTTAAGTTTTTCTTCGTTTCTTCCAGCTCATTCCAAAATGTAAAAAATCAACCATATTGGACAATAGTTGAAAGAGCTACGTGGTCCAATAACTTTTTTACTTCTAAGGTGGTCTATTTGACGACCTTTTTAAACACAGGGCAAAGTAAATCTAAAACTTAACAATTCCCTCATACATTCTGATACAATTAGACTTACAGTTTAGAAGATACAGATTTATTTCCATTTTTGGTTTTAGTCTGCAGAAGAAAATAACTTAATTTCGTATATAGTTTAAGAGATATCAGGAAATCAAAAACGTTTAACAGAATTCAGTGTTATCGTTTTTCATTGGATAAAAACTAAGTCGATGCTTCCACCATAGCGAAAAAATTCATCGAAATTTACCAATTGTAGAACAAAGTTTAAAATTTTCTAAAAAAAATTCACATAAATTTTAACCAGTAGTAGGCAGCCCAGACCACCAGAAGCTGATTAATTTTCAAAATTTTCGTGAATACCACGATCATTAATAAAACTCGTGGAAATGAGAATTGAAATCATTCAGTTGAAATTTGGATGTTTAAATTTTTGATAAAAAAACTTCCTTTAAAAAATTTTTTGATAAAAATATTTCTATAGAAAATATATTGAAAAAAAAAAATTTCTATAGAAAATTTTTTGATAAAAAAATTTCTATAGAAAATTTTTTGATAAAAAAATTTCTATAGAAAATTTTTTGATAAAAAATTTCTATAGAAAATTTTTTGATAAAAAAAATTTCTATAGAAAATTTTTTGATAAAAAAATTTCTAAAAAAATTTTTTGATAAAAAAATTTCTATAGAAAATTTTTTGATAAAAACAATTTCTATAGAAAATTTTTTGATGAATAAATTTCTATAGAAAATTTTTTGATAAAAAAATTTCAAAAAATAACAAAATAGTCGGGATGTAAATATTTTTCATCTAAAAATTTTCTATGGAAATTTTTTATTAAAGAAATTTTCTATTGAAATTTTTTTATCAAAAATTTTTCTATAGAAATTTTTTTATCAAAAAATTTTCTTTAAAAATTTTTTCATCAAAAAATTTTCTATAGAAATTTTTTCATAAAAAAATTTCTATAGAAAATTTTTTGATAAAAAATTTCTATAGAAAATTTTTTGATGAAAAAATTTTTATAGAAAATTTTTTGATGAAAAAATTTTTATAGAAAATTTTTTGATGAATAAATTTCTATAGAAAATTATTTGATAAAAAAATTTCAAAAAATAACAAAATAGTCGGGATGTAAATATTTTTCATCTAAAAATTTTCTATGGAAATTTTTTATTAAAGAAATTTTCTATAGAAATTTTTTTATCAAAAAATTTTCTATAGAAATTTTTTTATCAAAAAATTTTCTTTAGAAATTTTTCATCAAAAAATTTTCTATAGAAATTTTTTCATCAACAAATTTTCTATAGAAATTTTTCATCAAAAAATTTTCTATAGAAATTTTTTCATTAAAAAAATTTTCTATAGAAATTTTTTCATCAAAAAATTTTCTATAGAAATTTTTTCATCAAAAAATTTTCTATAGAAATTTTTTCATCAAAAAATTTTCTATAGAAATTTTTTCATAAAAAAATTTCTGTAGAAAATTTTTTGATAAAAAATTTCTATAGAAAATTTTTTGATGAAAAAATTTTTATAGAAAATTTTTTGATGAAAAAATTTCTATAGAAAATTTTTTGATAAAAAAAATTTCTATAAAAAATTTTTTGATAAAAAAATTTCTGTAGAAAATTTTTTGATAAAAAATTTCTATAGAAAATTTTTTGTTAAATAAATTTCTATAGAAAATTTTTTGTTAAATAAATTTCTATAGAAAATTTTTCGATAAAAAAATTTCTATAGAAAATTTTTTGTTAAAAAAATTTCTATAGAAAATTTTTTGATAAAAAAATTTCTATAGAAAATTTTTTGAAAAAAATTTCTATAGAAAATTTTTTGATGAAAAAATTTCTATAGAAAATTTTTTGTTAAATAAATTTCTACAGAAAATTTTTTCATAAAAAAAATTTCTATAGAAAATTTTTTGATAAATAAATTTCTATAGAAAAATTTTTGATAAAAAAAATTTCTATAGAAAATTTTTCATAAAAAAATTTCTATAGAAATTTTTTTAATAAAAAATTTCTATAGAAAATTTTTTTCATAAAAAAATTTCTATAGATAATTTTTTGATAAAAAAATTTCTATAGAAATTTTTTTAATAAAAAATTTCTATAGAAAATTTTTTGATAAAAAAATTTCTATAGAAAATTGTTTGATAAAAAAATTTCTATAGAAAATTGTTTGATAAAAAAATTTCTATAGAAAATTTTTTGATAAAAAAATTTCTATAGAAAATTTTTTATCAAAAAATTTTTTGATAAAAAATTTCTTTAAAAAATTTTTTGAAAAAAATTTCTATAGAAAATTTTTTGGTGAAAAAATTTCTATAGAAAATTTTTTGATAAAAAAATTTCTATTGAAAATTTTTTGATAAAAAAATTTCTGTTGGAAATATTTTATCAAAAAATTTCTAAAGAAACTTTTTGATAAAAAACATTTTCTGATAAAAAATTTCCTGTAGAATATTTTTTGATAAAAATTTTCTGTAGAATATTTTTTGATAAAAAAAATTTCTATAGAAAATTTTTTGATAAAAAAATTTCTATAGAAAATTTTTGGATAAAAAGAATAAAAAATGGAGTAGAAAACTTTTTTTAAAACGTTAGAACTACACATTGAAAAAAAAAATATTTTAGTATACAAATATATAAAACCGGCAACTCTGCTATCTATTTTTTTGTTCTGTTCTTTCTTTACGCCTACCCGTGAATATCGTCGTTAAGCCTTAAGTAATCAAATTTCATTTAAGTGTAAGTGCAAGGCAGGTACCCCTAGGATTTCATCCAAAATTTGTAATGCTCTTTTTCGGGTCAACTAATAGATGTGTGCCGAATTTCATCAAATTCTGTTGAGTGTTGCGGCTTATACACTAGTCGGCATATATATTTTGACATACCAGTTGTTTTTCTTCTTTTTTTTTATTTCCGGTAATTAAAAATATTGAAAATAGTCAAAAATATTGTAATTTATTAGAAAACGAAAGACCTTTAAAATTTTAAAAGTTTTGTATAATTTTTTTTTAATTGAAACTAAAACATGAAATTTCAGGATGTGGCATAAGAACTTGGCATGTTTTTACACAGCGTATTTAAAAAAATTTGGAGCATCAAGGTCAACAAAAATTAATAATAATTATTTAAATTAACTAAAAATGTAATAAAACCCCTATATACAAATTTTTTTAGTAATTTGTGCAAAAAATGAGTAACTCCTCCAATAAACTTTTCCAATAGATGAGGAGTGTTCCCTATAAAAGCTAGTGTCTATTACAATAATTTTTTTTAAATAATTTTAAGAGATGTAACTATTTTATCCATCACTGTTAAAACTCAAATGTACTAGACTTCAAACTAAACAAATCATACATATGCATTTTGCAGTCTAAGCTAGAGAATAAAGGATAACAAATATAAACACAAACGGAAAAACAAACATTCTCCACTCTCCAACAACTCCATAAGCTCCGTAACCATGAGCGAATTGGTTGCCAAAGCTACAAACATTCATTTGCACAAAATTGAGCTTTATTATGAAAACATCGGAATACCACAAAATCGTGCATCATTCATAAAACGACATCATCGCACATTGTCATTTTAGGGGTGCACAACAAAAAGAATGAAAGAAAGAAACATTTTCTATAAATATAATATTAGGTTAATACTGATTAAGTTTTATAAATAAAATAAACAGTATTTTATGGATATCATAAGTAGTTGGTGATTTGTAAAGCGTTATTACTCATGTTTGTTCTATGAGGGTATATTTATCGGATATTGCCACTTATTTAATTTTTGCATTAATAGTTAAAATTTAAAATAATTTAATCAAATGAAAATCTATTTTAAAAACTTTATAAATTCCCTGTATCTATCGGGGTTTTACAATAATTCCTTGAATTTTACTAATGTAAAGTAGGATTTAAACATTTAATCAATATTTTGTAGATACATTATCTTAAATGTATTAATTTGTTAAAATTATTTGCTCTTATACATTTTTGGTAGATTTGGCTTTCAATAAGAAATTGTCGTGTGCAGATGTGACTGCAAATTGCTTCTATTGTGAAACTGAACAGCCAACAGCAGCTGTGCAATTTAAGTGAAGACCAAATTGTGAAATTTCTTTTTGTTTCCTAAAGCTTTTATTCTGGAACTACATACTCTATTGTACATACATTAAATTGATACTTTGGCAGAGTTTTATACATACAAGTAAAATGTATTTAAATAATTAATAAGCAACTTGTCTTGTATTTTAAATTATTTAATCTTCAATGCAAAGAAGTAATAGAATATATGAAAATCTTAATCTTTAGCACAATATGTAACTTGTTTTGGAAAGAAAATATTTTATTTAACAAAAAATGTGAAAAAGAAACTTAAATTCTTAATTCTTATTTTTATAGGAAATTTTTAAGAAATTTTTCAAAATTTTTTATTATTTAAAGAATTTTTTCAAGAATTTCTTATTTTTATAGGAAATTTTTCAAAAATTTCTTATTTTTATAGGAAATTTTTCAAAAATTTCTTATTTTTATAGGAAATTTTTCAAAAATTTCTTATTTTTATAGGAAATTTTTCAAAAATTTCTTATTTTTATAGGAAATTTTTCAAAAATTTCTTATTTTTATAGTAAATTTTTCAAAAATTTCTTATTTTTATAGGAAATTTTTCAAAAATTTCTTATTTTTATAGGAAATTTTTCAAAAATTTCTTATTTTTATAGGAAATTTTTCAAAAATTTCTTATTTTTATAGGAAATTTTTCAAAAATTTCTTATTTTTATAGGAAATTTTTCAAAAATTTCTTATTTTTATAGGAAATTTTTCAAAAATTTCTTATTTTTATAGGAAATTTTTCAAAAATTTCTTATTTTTATAGGAAATTTTTCAAAAATTTCTTATTTTTATAGGAAATTTTTCAAAAATTTCTTATTTTTATAGGAAATTTTTCAAAAATTTCTTATTTTTCTAGGAAATTTTTCAAAAATTTCTTATTTTTATAGGAAATTTTTCAAAAGTTTCTTATTTTTATAGGAAATTTTTCAAAAATTTCTTATTTTTATAGGAAATTTTTCAAAAATTTATTATTTTTATAGGAAATTTTCGAAAAATTTATTATTTTATTGGAAATTTTTCAAAAATTTATTATTTTATTGGAAATTTTTCAAAAATTTATTATTTTTATAGGAAATTTTTCAAAAATTTATTATTTTTATAGGAAATTTTTCAAAAATTTATTATTTTTATAGGAAATTTTTCAAAAATTTATTATTTTTATAGGAAATTTTTCAAAAATTTCTTATTTTTATAGGAAATTTTTCAAAAATTTCTTATTTTTATAGAAAATTTTTCAAAAATTTCTTATTTTTATAGGAAATTTTTCAAAAATTTCTTATTTTTATAGGAAATTTTTCAAAAATTTCTTATTTTTATAGGAAATTTTTCAAAAATTTCTTATTTTTATAGGAAATTTTTCAAAAATTTCTTATTTTTATAGGAAATTTTTCAAAAATTTCTTATTTTTATAGGAAATTTTTCAAAAAATTCTTATTTTTATAGGAAATTTTTTAAAAATTTCTTATTTTTATAGAAAATTTTTCAAAAATTTCTTATTTTTATAGGAAATTTTTCAAAAATTTCTTATTTTTATAGGAAATTTTTCAAAAATTTCTTATTTTTATAGGAAATTTTTCAAAAATTTCTTATTTTTATAGGAAATTTTTCAAACATTTCTTATTTTTATAGGAAATTTTTCAAAAATTTCTTATTTTTATAGGAAATTTTTCAAAAATTTCTTATTTTTATAGGAAATTTTTCAAAAATTTCTTATTTTTACAGGAAATTTTACAAAAATTTCTTATTTTTATAGGAAATTTTTCAAAAATTTCTTATTTTTATAGGAATTTTTCAAAATTTTTTTATTTTTATAGGAAATTTTTCAAAAATTTCTTATTTGTATAGGAAATTTTTCAAAAATTTCTTATTTTTATAGGAAATTTTTCAAAAAATTCTTATTTTTATAAGAAATTATTCAAAAATTTCTTATTTTTATAGGAAATTTTCAAAAATTTCTTATTTTTATAGGAAGTTTTTCAAAAATTTCTTATTTTTATAGAACTTTTTTTAAAAATATCCTTATTTTTAAAGGAAAGTTTTAAAAAATTTTACATTTTTATAGGAAATTTTTCAAAAATTTCTGGTTTTTATAGAAAATTTTTCAAAAGTTTGTTATTTTTATAGGAAATTTTCAAATTTTTTCTTATTTTTCTATGAAATTTTTCAAAAATTTCTCATTTAAAAAAAAAACTCTAAAATTTTTTACTTTTTTATGTTTTTTTTTTTAATTTCTTGTTTTTATAGAAATTTTGTTAAAAAGTATTTATTGTTACATGAAAATCGCTTAGGTCAGTTAGAAGTAATGTATTTGTAAGTTTATAGGGGCCATCCAATCCATACCAATCCCTTTTATTTGTTCCTACCTGATTGTAAAATCAATACCAAAAGTAACACTATTGGACCGAATAACTTTAAGTGTAAAAAGGGGTTTGTGTATTATAAAACAATGGCTAGTTATAGTCATAAGTACATACATACATACTGTTTACGCGCATAGTGTAAAAGGCCACCTGTCAAATTATTGTTCAGTGGCCTTTTCTATGTTTTCCTTTGGCGCAAATTAATCCGCTCTTTTTCTATTATTACATATTGTCAAATCACTTACCATTGTAAACCCAAACCGAACGGTACGTAAAAATACCCGATTTAACCCGAAAAGAAATAAAATAAATATAAATTATAATTTTGTAAACAACCACCCTAATTACTCTGTGTTTTTATTCTTATATTTTCTAATTAAAATATTCCCGAGAACATTTTTTGGTCCTTCACCGGATAAATCCGAACCCCCCTTGTTCGTGGAATATTTTATAAGAAAATATATTTTATTTCCAGATCCCCCGAAGATTTACCCGTTTTTTAAATTTTCATCCCAACCCAGGATTCCTTCTAAAATCATTTTAAATTTCTACCCAAAATAAATATAAAAAAGGTACGTGCTATCATTTATTTGAAAGTGTGTGAAAGTGTGCGTTAAATAAAAAGAAAAACAAACCAACAAGTGCCAACCCAAACCCCTACATTAAAATTACATTTTGCCGTCGGCAAAACACAAATTCGTTTTACGCAAGTGTATTTTTATTATTTTTCTTCTTTGTATCGCTCATATCACGCGAGTGTTATTTTGTTATTTTTTTTAAATAAAATATACTCATATTTTGTTATTTTAATCGCGATAGTCGTATTTTTATTTTATTAAAAAATAAATATTCATTTATTTGAAGTGTTTTTTGTTGTTTTTAATTTTCATTCCTTTCATCGCTGTTAACAACAGTTTTCTGCTGCTAACAGAAAGCTTTAAATTAATACCCCCAAAATAATAAGAAATAAAAGTAAACAAAAACAGACGGACACGCATTAAAAAATATTTTTATTTAAGTGTTTCAGTGCCTTTAAATAAATAAAAAATATTCAAAACAAAATATAAAAAAATTTGTTGTTATTTTAACAATACCCAGTGATCAGTGAGAGTGATATTTATTTTAATATATACAAGCGAAATATACACTGTGTGGTTGTTGGTGTTTTTTTTTCTTTTTTACTTGTTTTGCTTTGCTAGCTCATACTCACACACACGCCGCTAGTGCTGCAACTTTTTATTCGGTCGATTAAACCGGTTACTCGTTATTATTCGGTAATAAAGTGTATTTATACCCATTTTTTATATTTAATTATTATTAATTAAATAATTTAGTGCATTTTTTACTGAATTTTATTACAATAAATAATTGCGATTAAATTTTATTCGAAGATTAATCAATTTTTCAAATTCAAAGCGAGTACCCGTTTTAGTTTTGCAGTGCTAGTGCTTTTCAAAGTTTGTTTTTATATTTTTTCATAAACGAAAGTAATTTACACTGAAAGAAATTTGTTGTTCGACTGATTTTTTGATCGCAAAGTTGATAAATATTGTGATTTTTACCCGGTTACTCGTTAATTAATTCTAAAAAAGCGAACAATAAGTGAAATTACTTTCAGTATATCAAACTTTGAACTAATTTAACTGTTTTTATTTAAATTTATTTACAATAAATTTGATTTTTACCCAATTTATTATTTTTTGAAAATTTTATTCGATTTTTATTTTTGATTTTAATCGATTTTTTGTTGACTTTATTGTTGATTTATTCATTATTTTGAAATTTTGGACCTTTTTCTAGTGAAAATTTGTTGAATTTTCTTGATTTTTACCCATTTTTCGAATTTATTTTAAATTTTTTCACTTTTAGAAAGATTTGGTCTTTGATTTTATACATTTCTTTTTGATTTTAATCAAAGTTACCCCATATTTTGAAGTTTTTTTTTGCTTTTTATCTTTTTTTTTCTCGAATTTCTTTGTTTTTTTGTCAAAATTACTTCCTATAATTTAAGATCAAAAATGGATATATCTGCCTTAGTTCTTAATTGTGATCGATTGGCTGATTTCGAAGCCTATATTTCCATTATCCCTATCAATGATCACAGTATTGGTTCTCTTATGAGCCATGAAAAAGAACTTAACAGATTATGGGAAGCTGTTCGATCAATATATGACAGTCTGTTGATTGAGGCTAGCAAGCTCAAGAGCCCACTAATCGTAGAAATAAAAGCAAAGTATATGACTTCCTATTGTACATATACTCGCGGATTTTCTTTGATTAACTCCAATTTAGACAGATTGAAAGCCGCAGCCAAGGCTGAATTATTGGAGAAAGATTTAAGCTCGTCACCTTTAGTTCATTTACCCCCATGCGATACTCCCATTTTTTACGGTGACTATAAGAGCTGGCCCTCATTTCGTGACATGTTTTCAGCGTTGTATGGCAACAACGCTCGTTTAACCCCCGTTCAAAAACTTTACTATTTGTTACAAAAAACCGCAAAAGATGCTCACGATGTCATACAGACTGTACCGTTAACCAATGATGGCTATGCAATCGCATGGAAGAAATTGGTTGACACTTATGAAAACAAAAGTGCCCTCATTAACGAACAGCTACGAACTCTTTTGAGCATTAAATCCGTTGGTCAAGAAACAGGTCCGAATATTAAAAATTTGCAAAGAACGATTAATGATTGTATAACCAATCTATCGTTACTAGAAGTTACACCCGAGATATTTTACCACGTTATCCTAGTTTATATTTGCGCCACAAAGTTGCCAGAAAACACTCTAAGTCTTTGGGAGCAGTCGAAGAAATCTTCCTCCGAAACTTCAAAATGGAAAGATATGGATGAATTTTTGACTGCTCGGTTTAAGACGCTCGAATCAATTTCGGACATTAGGCAATCGCATTCGAACCCTGTTCAAACCCAGAATATATCTTCTAATTCCCGAAATCAATGGAAAGCCCAAAGTTTTAATGTCACGAAAAAACCCCAAAATGATTCGAGAAAAGTACAAAGTTTTGCGACAAATACTAGTACAAATCCTACTGTAAGTCGTTGTTACCTCTGCCAAGGCCCACATCCATTAAGACTTTGTCAAGCGTTTATGAATCAGAGTGTAGATGAAAGGTTCGCGACAGTCAAAAGGCTTAAATGCTGCTCGAACTGTCTGGCAACATCACACGAATTTAAAAATTGTAAAAGCGTTCACGTTTGTTCTCTGTGTAAAAAGAAGCATCATTCGATGCTTCATAAGGAAAATAGGCAACAGGGACAATTTCCTGCACCTACCACACCCCATGCTTCAGTAGCTTCTGCTACTAATGTACCTAATCAGTACCTAGCACCCGTTTCAAACCCGAATTCCACTAGCAATTCATCTCAACCCCCGATAAATTTTAACCCTTCAACTTCAGAAGCGGCTCGGAATCTTCACACATATTCCGCACATTTGAACTCTTACCCCGATTCCACGGTCCTATTAGGATCGGCAACTTGTTTTGTTCTGATGAACGACATCAAATGTGCGGCCCGAGCTCTAGTTGACCCCGGATCGCAAGGTACCTTTATTTCAAAGAGGTTACAAAGGAAGCTTGCTATTCCCACATTTTCAGTGCCTATGACTAGTGTCACAGGCATGATGGATTGCTTAGCTGGAAAATCTTCAACCATGTGTGCATTTACGATCGAGTCGCCGATCAACCCCGATTTTAAACTTCACATTCAAGCATATGTAGTTGAGAAAATAACCGGTCAGTTGCCATCGTGTTCTCTAGCTAACATGGTAACCTCAAATTTCCCCGAGATTACAATGACCGACGTCATGTGTACCCGGATGGACATTCTGTTAGGAGGAAACGTTTATCCAAAGATTTTAACTACGGATGTTAGAATACATCCGAATGGCAACTTGATCGCACAGAGAACAGTCTTTGGTTGGATAGTTACTGGTGAAGTTTTTCAAAGTAGACCCCTACATTCTGTTGCATCATTCTGCAATCAGCTTGAACTGAATAACCAAATTGCTCGGTTTTGGGAACTTGAAGAAGTTCCACAAGCAACAGAGTTGACCGAAGCTGAAGAATATTGTGAAGAACTTTACCGGACTACAACCTATAGAAACCCCGATGGTCGATATGTAGTTTCACTCCCATTTCGACGAGATATCTCAAATGAAGTGTCATTAGGCGATTCTCAAAATAGTGCTTTGTCTCAGTTCAAACGAAATGAAACGCGTCTTTTGAAAACCCCCGAAATGAAATCACTTTATGATAGTGTGATACGCGAATATTTCGAATTAGGACAAGCTAAGGCAGTAGAACCCCGAGATACAAATACGACAACGTATTATTTACCCCATCACGCCGTGTTTAAACCCGAAAGTTCCACTACTAAACTTAGAGTAGTATTTAATGCTTCTAACCCTTCCTCCAACGGCGTGAGTTTGAATAGTTTGTTACACCCCGGGCCTGTTTTACAGGCAGATCTAACAGTTCTTATTCTGCGATGGAGACTTTATCGGTATGTCTTCAATGCAGATATCGAGAAAATGTATCGCCAAATTTTAATTCGTCCCGACCAAACCCCATTCCAGCGAATATTATATCGCTCGAATCCCGATGAAGACGTACAGGATTATGAGTTAAATACGGTCACGTTTGGTGTAAATTGTGCACCGTATTTAGCGATTCGAACCCTAATTCAACTTGCAAATGATAATGAAACCCTGAATCCTTTAGCATCGGAAATTCTGAGAACCCAAATGTATGTCGACGACGTACTAGCTGGCTCCCATGAGCTAGAAGATGCCTTCAGGAGACGCAATGAGCTAACCCATGTTCTTGAATCGGCTGGTTTCGTTTTGCGAAAATGGACGGCTAATCATATACGTCTACTGGAGGGTTTACCCTGCGAGAATCTGCTTAATGCGGACTTCTTGAGAATTTCTGATGCAAGTACGACTAAAACTCTTGGCTTGCGATGGAACGCTGATCACGACAGCTTCTATTTTAAACTTGTTACGCAGCCAAATCGGGATTTTGTTACTAAACGTGCTGTCTTATCTGAAATTGCAAAATTGTTTGATCCCGCCGGTTGGCTTTCACCAAAGATTATCGTTGCAAAAATCATAATGCAACAGATATGGAAAGATAAGACAGATTGGGACGAATGTTTAAAACCCCTAACCCTAATTCAATGGCGAACATTTTTAGATGACTATTTGAATATTGAGAAAATTAGGATACCCAGATGGGTTAATTTTCACCCAAATCAGGAAATTGAACTTCATGCATTTTGCGATGCATCTGAAAAGGCATATGGTGCAGCACTCTATGTAAGAAACTTATCATCCGATAATATAACGTCACATTTGCTAGCGTCAAAGACAAAGGTAGCTCCAGTTAAGTCCGAAACATTACCCCGTTTAGAACTTTGCGGAGCGGCTTTGATGGCGAATATGGTAGAATCTCTGTGTAGTCAATTAAATCTTGACAAGGAAAAGATTTATCTATGGACTGATTCTACTATAGTTTTGTCTTGGCTCAAAAAACCCCCGTGTCATTGGCCAACCTTTGTCAAGAATAGAGTAGCTTTGATCCTTAAGAAAGTTGGTACTGAAAATTGGTCTCACGTTGATTCTAAAGACAATCCAGCGGACTTGGCAAGTCGTGGAACTTCAGCCCGAGACCTAGCCGATAATTCTTTATGGTGGCACGGTCCTAAGTGGCTGCGTCAACCCCGAGAAAATTGGCCTCAACAACCCCATATCAATCATATCAACCCAGAAGTTCAAACATATTCTGCGCAGATTGAACAATCGTACGACATACTCGAGCGATTTTCAGATTTACCCCATGCGATGCGTGTTTTATCGTATTGTTTCAGGTGTTTCGAATATTTGCAAACCAGGAAATATTCGCACAACACTTTAGAGTTAACCCATTCTGAGATGAAATTCACTCGAGATCGTTTAGTTTTAATATGTCAACGAATGTTTATCCCAGAATATAACCAGCTTTCTAAAGGTAATCCGTTGTCAAAGGGGAGTAATTTGCTTACACTCAACCCGTTTATAGACTCAAAAGGATATGTCAGAATAAATGGTCGACTAGTTCGGTCACCAGGTTTGACATATGATGAACGTTATCCAAAAATATTGCCGTATTCTGCACGCTTTACCCGTTTATTTGTGGAACATGTTCATAAATGCTCTGCTCATGGTGGACATTCTTTAATGCTCCGGCTAGTGAGAAGTGAGTTTTGGGTCCCGAAATTGAAAAACTTGATTCGTACAGTAATTCGAAACTGCAAGGAATGTACCATATATCGAAAACAGTCCGGTCAGCAAATTATGGCTGCCTTACCCCCTGAACGTTCGTCTCTGTCAAGACCGTTTACCCACACCGGACTAGATTTCGCAGGTCCGTTCGACATAAAATCATATGCTGGTAGAGGTTGTCGAATCACCAAAGGCTATGTTCTAGTTTTCGTATGTTTTGCAACGAAAGCAATTCATTTAGAGGCAACCGGTGATATGTCGACGGAAACATTCCTAGCGGCTTTCGCTCGTTTTTTCTCACGCCGAGGATGTCCGGCACATTTGTACTCCGATAATGGAACCGCATTCGTCGGTGCAGCTAATTTACTTGAAGTTGACCGAAAGCAGTTTTTAAGCGATATGAGAAATAGACTATTAGTACGAAACAGTTTTCAGCCAGTGGAATGGCATTTTATACCCCCCGGAGCTCCTCATATGGGCGGCTTGTGGGAAGCCGGCGTAAAGAGTGTAAAAACTCACTTACGTAAAATTTCTGGTGTGCAGAAATTCACATTTGAGGAGTTTGTAACGATGTTAACCCGCATCGAAGCATGCCTTAACTCGAGACCTTTAACGGCAATGAGTGAGGATCCCACAGATTTAGTTCCATTAACCCCAGGACATTTTTTGGTAGGAGCACCACTTTTGACACCCCCTGAACCCGATCATTCTGATCTTCGTTTGAGTATTGCCAACAGGTGGCAAAAACTCAAGGTGCTTCACCACCAATTTGCTTTGAGATGGAAGGAGGAATACCTTAAGGAACTCCATCGTAGAGTAAAATGGAAATACCCACAAAAAGATTTTGAAGTAGGCGACTTAGTTGTGATCCGTCAGGATAATTTACCCCCAAATGAATGGCGGCTAGGTCGTATAGAGAAGACTTATATAGGGCAAGATAGCAAAGTCCGCACTGCGGACGTGAGAACGGCTTCAGGCATTTTTACTAGGCCTATCGTGAAGCTAGTTCTCTTACCCAATTCAGAAACCCACTGATTGTTTTTTTTTTTTTTTTTTTTTTTTCTCTCTTCTACGTCTTTTTCTTTTCCGCTATGCAGTAAAAATGGCTTCCCGTCGTTTAGAGGTTCACCGCAAGCCCGAAGAATCCTCAGCTGAGGAGAAGCGACCACCCCGTGATGAGAGCCTTAGGGACTGTCGCTTGTGTAAGAGTGAGCACGCACTGAGGCTTTGCCCAAAGTTTCGCAGAATGCCGGTGGGGGAGCGGTGGGAAACTGTAAAACGGTTTCAATACTGTTTTAACTGCCTGGCACACACTCACATGGTTTCTAAGTGCAAGAGCCGTGAAAGGTGCATGGAGTGTTGTGCCGAGCACCACACGCTTCTCCACCGCCATAAAAGACACAGTAACACCCGGAACCCAGTGCAAAATAGTGGGACTCAAGCAAGCGGCAGTACTAAGGCTTCTAAGAAGAAGAGGAACAAGAGAGGGAAGAAGGCCGCCAAGAAATCTGGCGCCAATAACCAGGGCTGTTCCTGCTCCTGTCTACAGCACCACCAACAACAACCACAACGCCAACTGCAGCCACAAAACTCTACCCCGGCTACCATAATAATTAACGTTATGTCCGGGCATATTGCACCCTAATTTTTTAAATTATTTTATTTTAATATAAAAAAAAAAATATAAATGAATTTTTTTATCATATGAAGAAAGATCTACTCTTTTTATTTTTTCTATTTACCCCAAGATTTTATTCCCCCCAGTCACCCGAAGCGTCATCTGAAGACTACACCGAACCCGAAGTCAATGGTCATCCTGAGCGAGAGTCTAATCCAGTGCCACATCAAAGTTTTTACCCCGGATCTACGCAGAACTCATCATCCTATTCAATTTTATTTATCTAAAAAATTGTTACAAATCGTAAACTCTGTTTTCAGCTCACGTTTGACCCGCGTTTTTTCTTAGCCTTCCTTGTTGCAGTATTGCAAGGGGGGCGGGATGTTTACGCGCATAGTGTAAAAGGCCACCTGTCAAATTATTGTTCAGTGGCCTTTTCTATGTTTTCCTTTGGCGCAAATTAATCCGCTCTTTTTCTATTATTACATATTGTCAAATCACTTACCATTGTAAACCCAAACCGAACGGTACGTAAAAATACCCGATTTAACCCGAAAAGAAATAAAATAAATATAAATTATAATTTTGTAAACAACCACCCTAATTACTCTGTGTTTTTATTCTTATATTTTCTAATTAAAATATTCCCGAGAACACATACATATGTACGTATATACATACATAAGTTAATAAATAAAGTTGTTTTGCTCTAAGGAAGCTCTAAAGTGTTTTAAATGTAAACAAAACCTTCTAACCTTAAGCTAAACATAATAAGTTCATGCACACAAGCATCCATACACAAAATTGTGTCTTAAATATGTATATGTATTATAATTATAATGTGAGTAAGAATAAAATTGTATTAGTACATATTTCGAGTATCAGTTGGAATTAAATGGTTATGGTTCCTATACAGCAAATGGAAAGGAAGAAATGAAAAACAAGTACAAAAGGTAAATTATGCAATGTCGAATCTTTAAATCTCACCAGCTAGACTCTTCTATCTGGATCTATAAACACTGAAAAACATGTAAGTAAATACTGCAAAAATATAATTATTATATACTACCAGCTGACCAGGCAAACGTTGTTTTGCTTTAAATGTGGCTGAAGAGGAAACATTGTTTTTTCTTAAACTTTTGTGGTTTGTCACCAATAAAACAAAATTTTGCACTATAATCATAAGTTGGGTCTATAGTACCTCTCCACACTAAAAGGATTAAAAAGCCCTTGGTTTTTTTTTGAACGAAAATTATTTTAATTTCAATATAATCCATTTGAATATACAATATTTTTCGTTTTTCCATCTGGAGCATGGATAAACAAAGCACTTAGAATGCCAACTCTTTTTCCAAAAATTATTATTTTTATAGGAAATTTGTAAAAATTTTCTTATTTTTTTTTAGGAAATTTTTCAAAAATTTCTTATTTTTATAGGAAATTTTTCAAAAATTACTTATTCTTATAGAAAACTTTTCAAAAATGTTTTATTTTTATAGGAAATTTTTCAAAAATTTCTTATTTCTATAGGAAATTTTTCAAAAATTTCTTATTTTTATAGGAAATTTTTAAAAAAATTCTTATTTTTATAGGAAATTTTTCAAAAATTTCTTATTTTTATAGAAAATTTTTCAAAAATTTCTTATATTTATAGGAAATTTTTCAAAAATTTCTTATTTTTATGGGAAATTTTTCAAAAATTTCTTATTTTTATAGGAAATTTTTCAAAAATTTCTTATTTTTATAGGCAATTTTTCAAAAATTTTTTTATTTTTATAGGAAATTTTTCAAAAATTTCTTATTTTTATAGGAAATTTTTCAAAAAATTCTTATTTTTGTAGGAAATTTTTCAAAAATTTCTTATTTTTATAGGAAATTTTTCAAAAAATTCTTATTTTTGTAGGAAATTTTTCAAAAATTTCTTATTTTTATAGGAAATTTTTCAAAAATTTCTTATTTTTATAGGAAACTTTTCAAAAATTTCTTATTTTTATAGGAAATTTTTCAAAATTTTCTTATTTTTATAGGAAATTTTTAAAAGATTTCTAATTTTTATAATAAATTTTTAAAATTTTCTTATTTATATAGGAAATTTTTTAAAAATTTCTTATTTTTATTGGAAATTTTTCAAAAATTTCTTATTTTTATAAGAAATTTTTCAAAAATTTCTTATTTTTATAGAATTTTTTTTTTAAATTTCTTTTTTTTATAGGAAATTTTTCAAAAATTTCTTATTTTTTTAGGAAAATTTTCAAAAATTTCTTATTTTTATAGGAAATTTTTCAAGAATTTCTGATTTTTATAGGAAATTGTCGAAAATTGTCTTTATTTATATAGGAAATTTTTCAAAAATTTCTTATTTTATAGGAAATTTTTAAAAAAATTTCTTATTTTATAGGAAATTTTTAAAAAATTTCTTATGTTTGTAGGAAATTTTTCAGAAATTTCTTATTTTTTTAAGAAATTTTTCAAAAAATTCTATTATATCTTATTTGCAAATTTTTCAAAAAAAAATTTTTTTTTAGGAAATTTTTCAAAAATTTTTTACATTTCTTATATTATAAATACATTTTTCAAAAATTTTGTTATTTTTTTAAGAATTTTTATTTTTGAGGAATTTTTTATTAAAAATTTTTCAAAAGTTTTTTTTATTTTTTTTGAGAAATTTTTAATGAAAATTTTAAAAAATATCTTATTTTTTAAGATTTTTTTTTTGAATTTCTTTATATTTTAAATTTTTTGCAAAAAATTTAAAACAAAAATTTAGTTTTATATATTTTTAAAAGTTTTTTGAAAATTTTTAAGAATTTTTTCAAAAATTTGTTATTTTTGAAGATTTTTTTAAATTCTTATCTAATTTTTTAAGAAATTTGAAAAAAATTCTTATATTTTTATAGGATATTTTTTTTTAAATGTCTTACTATTATAGGAAATTTTCTAAAATTGCTTATTTTTAGAGAGTACTAGATGTACCCTGCGCGCTTTTCTGCTCCACCAACTAAAATAAGTTGGGAGGAAAGACATTACAAAAATATTTATGGCTTGTTCCACGATCTCGAAAGAATGCTTTCTTTCTTATCCTATACGAAGGAAATTTGTTTTTCGTTTCACTAACTTTATTTTATGCGAAAGATAAGTCGAAAAACAAGTCGAAAGAAAACGTAAGTATTTTCATACAAATTTCTGTTTCACTATTTCGAACAAGTTACCAGCAATACGAAAGCAAATGTCAAAATGAGTCACATGATATTTTGCCTTCGAATAGAAACGAACGAAAGGCTTCGAAATAGTGAAATCAAAATTAATTCGAATTCGAGTTACTCACTTTCTTTCGAGTAGATTTTCTTTTGAAATCGTGAAACAGGCTATTAATTATTTTTAAATATTTTTATTGATTTTGTCTGATCAACATATGATCAATTTTTTTGATTAATTTTCAGTCACACAATCTGGCGAAATATATTCGCACCAACTTAGAAACCTTCGTCTGCTCATGCACAACAAATGCATAGTTTACGATTCTTTTAATTTTAAACGATTTTCAGTAACGCCTAATATCGGGAAGTAAGCACCAACTTAGAAACTGCCGACTTAACCCTTATACACTCCTTGGGTCAATTTAATAATTAGATATGAATGTGAAACTTTAATTTATCCATTATAGGGACGAATATTATGTTTTTAAAACAAAGTAATAATATTAAAATTTTTCCTTCCCCCTCCACTTTTCAAAACACGATTTACACACATTTAGTACCCTTTGGGTCAATATGACCCAACAAGCGATATTTCAAGCTTAATTCCATTTTATAATTTTTTTTCCTATTAAACATAATTGAATCGAGTTCACCTTCATTCAGAAGCATCTATCAATAATTTGTTCAGTGAAATAATCAATAAAATCGCTTTCATTCAATGTTTTTCCATTCATGGCCTGTTTACATATTACGTAACGCTATTTTCGCAATTTTTTGTTTTCAAATTATACAACTATAGCATCATATGTTCCAAACAAAAATAAGTTTTCCTCTTAAGATCTCTTCATCTTTCAGCCGACGTAAGAGATCATGAACAAAAAAACAACTAAAATACTACATCATTACATCCAAACTTGACCAACTTGTTCCTAATTACATATGTAAGCGCGAGACTAAACGATGGCCAGTTGCATTATTTTCAAACATGATAGATGCATCAGCGTATAGATCTTATGGACTTAAATGAATCCTGGCTTGAGTTTTAATAAAAACTTCAGAAGCAGGCTTTATCTAGCAGAACTTGCAGATCAATGAGCTAACAAATGGGCATATTTTGTGAAGAATATTTCCAAGGCATTTGATATAGTTTGGCATGAAGAACTTCTATCAAAACTTATTGCCTTTGACGTTGGTAATAACTTCTCAAGGTTTATATCAAGCTTCCTCAGAGATCGCTCTATACGAGTTGTTATAGATGGGTTCTCTTCAAACGAGTTCAAGATTTATTCAGGAATACCGCAAGCTCAGTTCTTTCTCCAAGTCTATTTCTTATCTTTATAAATGACCTTCAACATCAAATTTCCAATCCCATATACTCTTTTGCAGATGATAGTAATATTTGCCATTCATATTCATTCAATCATAGGCCAAGCGTTCTTGAGGTTGGCGCTATGAGACAAAACATGAATTAATCATTAAACCGATATTTAGAAACAATTTCAGAATGGGGTCATGCGAATGGATGTTGTATGCTAACGCATAAACGCGCGGCAAACAATGTTTCTTCATCTGTTGTTGTTGTTGTAACTGATATTATTGGTAATATCGTAGAAGTGACAGTCCTTGATCGGAATCCTAAGAATTCCGAGTCGTTCCGGTACGAAGAACCGACTGCAGTGGGAACGTTCTTTATCTGTATTAATGGGTGGTGTACATATTGAGGAATCAGATGCTCTTGATGTTCTGGGCAAGTGATGTCCGTACGACAAAATACATCTTTCAAGTACCGAAAGAAGCATTCAAGTGCCTCAGTTTTCTAAAACGGTGCAAGAGATTCTTAACTTCATCTGATCTGCTTACTATTTACACCACCTCATGTATGGGCTGGAGCTTTAAAGTCTATTTTGGAGCTTCTCGACCGTGTGCAAGATATGGCGAAAGTGCTCATAGGGACTCTATTGATTTACAGGAGTACCGTCGTAATTTGAGTTGTGTCACACTGTCCAATTGTTTATACTTTGGAATATGCTCTAACGAAATCAGAGAACTCGTTCTCGAAGCTTGGACTTTTTTTGCGCAATACACGTCATTCTTTTAGAGCTCATTCCTTTGCGATCGATTGGACGGTAGACCGTACGAACACGCTACATTAAATTCACTCCCCGCAGAAGTTTTCACTACCAGTTGCAATATAGGTATAAACACGACTCCATGTATCCTCCCTTCCATATTCTATTTTCTTACTTCCAACATAATGTATTGCATAAGTAGGGGTCATCCCCTGAGTGCTGGTCCTAAATTAAACAAAAATCCTATGTTAAATATGAAATTTTGTTAATATTTCATTGTTGGGTCATATTGACCCAAAGGGTATTATAAAGGGCACAAATCCAAGGAAAGTAGAAGGGTTAAGTAGAAAAACTTTGTACTGTTTACGATTTAATTCAATTTGAGTAATTTTCAGTGGTGCCACTTGCTGGAAATTGATCATATTAATTTAGAACCATGGTAGGCAAAAAGAGAACATAGAAAAAATCAAAGTATTGGTGATTTAACAAATAAAGAGACTAAGAAAAAATAAATATTTTCTTATTCTCTTTTGCATGTGTTTTGTTGTTGCAAATCATACAAATGAGTGCTTTTCGTATTTTTGTTTGTTTTTTCTTTTTGGTTCGTGTTGTGGTGCTCGGCCCCTAGGGGCTAATTTGCCGATCATTGACTTAGAAACCTTCGTCGGCTCATATTCAACAACTTTGCTAAAGATCATAACATGATCAAATGCACAGTTTACGATTTATTTAAATTTAAGCAATTTTCAGTGGCGCCAGCTGTCGAAACTTGGCCATAACAACTTTGTAATGTTCGTCGACATATGTGTAATAACTTTTTATAAGATCATAACATGATCAAATGCGTAGTTTACTATTCTAGACAAACATTTACTTTTATATAGAACCCAGGAATAATTTAAGTTTAGTAGTTCAATCGTCTTGGAATTTTATACGGATCCAGGATATTATTCTGTTTGGTTTTTAAGCCAATTTTGTAGAAATTACAAACGGAATGACAATCTCAGTATAACCCCCATTTTTGTCGATGGTGGGTTAAAACTGGAGTTAAATTTTTGCACTACATAGAAGTTATATAATTCATTTTGTTAGTTTTAATTTGTTAGGAATTTAGAAATGTAAATATGTATGTGGACATATTTAATGAATTTCGTTGTAACAAAATGTGAAATAATGTATAGAAATATCAAAATGTTAAAAAAATTTTAGTTATGTATATATATATATATATATATATAAGAGTATAATCAATCTCTTGGACAATAAACGCATCGCATGACTTTTGTTAGGAGGCGCTATCCCTTTATATAATAGACTTCTAGAAATATAATTTTTTTTTTTCATAATGACAAAAAAGGGACGCCTGCATAAGAACACATAATCTGGTTGGGGTAAATATTACTTTTGCATACACAGAAAAAGTTTTAGCTAAATTAAAGTATGTATGTATTAATATTATTTATTAAATATAATTTTGTAATGAGGTGCTGTTCATTCATTTTTCATTATATCTAATCACATTTTAAAACCCTTATCATATTCCAATCTTATTTTCTCTGAGTGTAAAGAATATAGATATTTTATATAGATTTTTTATACAGGTAACACTAGGAAGATATTTCCCAGCAAACACAGGTGCCTAGCATTAAAAACAAAAATTAAACATGCCATAGAAAAGATTCTTAATTAAGTAAATGAAATCCCAACGATGTACATTAGGGTGCACCTTTTTTTACGAAACTGCGAAATTGGTAAGTAACTCCCCCCAGAAATGTTCTACATAACAAAAAACATGCTGTGCTAATTTTTTTTTAATTGCATAAGGGAAACGTGCACCGCATCCGCCCACAAAGTGTTAAACTTTTTTGTATGGGAAAAAATAGGAGTTTTTTCGGGTTTGCCCAAATTTCAGAATTAAATTATTTAAAAACAATTAAGAAAGTGCGATAGTCGGTCAATATTTTCTCAAAACTTATATATTAAAGCTGTTTTCTTCTTGGATATATATGAGAGCTAGGGTCAAATGTGAACCGATTATTAGAAATTTGCCAAATTGATTACAGTTGTTACAAAAATTATGTATGCAAAAAATGAACTTAAATTTCGCATTATCTTCAGATTTACGAGCGTTTTAGTGATTTTTGTCTTAGTGAGTTTTGAAAGAAGAGTTTGTATGGGAGCTATAGTCAAATGTGGACCGATTTTAACGAAATTTGGTACAGTGATTTTAGTTTACATAAGCAGTATTTGTTTTAAATTTCATGAAAAAATATTATTATTTGCGGCCAATATATCAATTCCGGGAAGTGGGACCTATGGGAGGTACCATAAATAATGAACCGATTTTGACGAATTTTAATCGCCATGGTTCTATTATCAAAAAAATGATCTGTGCCAAATTTTAATGAAATTACCTTTAGAATTGCGACCTGTAGTTTGATTACAAGGTTTACATGGGGGTCCAGCCAGACGGACGGACGGACATCGCTAAGTCGACTCAGAAATTGATTCTAAGCCTATTGGTATACTAAAAGGTGGGTCTAAGTAAATATTTCTATGCGTTACATACATCAGCACAAACTTATAATACCCTTTCCACCTATGGTGGTGAAGGGTATAAAAATTGGAAATGGAATATAAAATAGAATTAAATAACATTTATTTTAAGTTGTCAACATTAATAAACCATTAAGAAGTTTCGGAGTTATTGCAATTTTTCTCCGAAAATTTGTGTTCTTGACGACACGCCTAAGAATATGCAGCCAAAAAAATGTACTTGAGGATAAGTAAATTTCAAAGTAAGACATGATTTATAATTCTATGACCTGTAACTACTAAATAGTCGAGCTTTGTTAAAATATAACCGAATTTACTTAGTTTTTTTTTTTCAAATTAGAAAATTTTTTCTCTGACCTGTTTCAAAAATCATTTTTTAGTTTTTTGAATATTTTGTATAACAAAAATTACAAATAATGAATTTGCTTTACATTATTGCAAAGTAAACAAATGGGAAAATAAAATCCAAAAAAATGACTTCGATATCTTTAACCGTTTCGCCGTACCTGCGATTTGAAATCGAAAAATTTCGCGAAAATGTGAATTTTTTGTAATAATTTGGGAATAAGTTTGTTAAATTGTGCCAATGTTCAACTTTGAGAAAGGTAATAGTGAATATTTTTCCTCAGACAATATACAATGTAAACGGCGTTGTTTTTTTTTGAATATTGGAAAAGCTTAACACTCTCCTTCCCGGGGGTCAAAGGTCATAATATGGAGCTTTTTTCATTTTCTATAGGAAAACGACGGAATATTATAAGAATTTATTGCCAATTTTTGCTCAAAATGCAAAATATATTAATTGTTATTAACATTAAGGCTTTTTATTAAAAATATATATTAACCCTAAACAGACATGGAGACTAAAATGACCCTAAAATGAGAAATGACTAAAAATTTTAATACATTAAAACACGAAATAAATTTCAAAGATGGTAACCAAAAAAATTAAGTCATATATTTTTAATAAACCACAGTGGTATAGCAGGTTAGTTATCCGCCTGGCATACAGAGCTTCCAAGTGTAATCCCCGGCCAGACTCACTTGAAAAAAATAAATTTTCAAAAAAAGCGGCTGTTCACCTCATAACTCAGCTAGCCACTGGTTATTGAGTATTAGGCTATGTAAAACTTCACTAACTAATGCATTTGACGTTCGGAGCTAAAAAGTAGGTCCCTTTCAATGAGTCTAAAAATAGAATCGGATGCAGCTCATTGTCTGAGAGAAGTACCACTTGTTCCAATTGGGATCGTGAAAATTATTATTATTATTAATATTAATAAGAATCAAAGACTCTATAATATAAAGATATTGCACTCCATAAATTTATCTGTGAAATAAAGTTTATAAAGAACAATAAATAACACATAAAAGCACAAACAAACATACATTTCATGAGCACTTAGCTTTCACTCATTGGATAATTGAGTCCATAAGTTGTTTCCGAATTAGAGTAAAAGCAATACACTTTCTTTGTATGGGACTTTTCAAAACAACCATATGGCAAATCAATGCACGGAAATGCAATATATTTATATTATAGCCTTTGCTCTAAGTTTAGATTTGCACCGATTTGTTTAGTGGCATATACATATATACGTTTGTGATGTGAATTCATTCAAAAATATTCATATGAAAAATACATGCAACGATAAAGCAATTAAGCTCTACTTCCACACAAACACACACACACACATGACGTATGAACGTTTGTTGTCCTTCTGCCGCAGCAAAAAATAATATTTTTCTTTTATTATTTAAAATGTTGTTAATTAACAAAAAATACATCATCTCGTGGTGCGTGGACTTTATACGGCATCACTTTATGCAGGATTTTGCATAAGTATGTATGTATATATGTATGGGTATGTACTCATATGTATATGAATGTGACAGAAGCTGAATATTCGCTTCAATGTTAAAATTAAAAAAAAAAAACATGTCCAAATGTCCTCGAATATTACGTATGGGTTTGTATTTTGTTCTATGCGGTGCTCTTACGTCAATTTTGTCATCAGCATGACCATGTCAGTGTTTGAGTGTCGGTACAGTAAAGTTTTATCTATGCCAATGTTGCCAGCTTATCTTTTGTGTTCTTAGTAATATTTTTATTTTGGATTTATATAACAATTATTGGCGACATATTAGACAACAAATACTAAGGAATATTTAACTTTCGGTTTCGAACCTGTAATGTCTAAATGTGTAAATGTGCATGTGTTTAGAATAAACACAAAAATAAAGTCTTTTTAAAATAATAACTTTGAAAGTCGTGTGCAATTCTTACAGTACAGAATAAACCTAATTAAAGTAAAAATTAATCTCTTCATATAGATAAATTATTCGCACTTAATCCCGGTCTATTACATTTATTTATTTATATCCGACAATTTTGTATAATTTTTGGTAAAAATTAATTATTGTTTTTCTTTCTTAAAACAAAATAATTTTAACTGTTGCTGGTAACACTGATGTCTGCTGCACGCATCGACTGTATATACAGTGACACATAAACTAAGTCTACATACCGTACACGATTTACATTTCTATGAAATTTTTAAAAGTTTTGAATCTAAAAGTAACATAATCTAAGTAAATTATACAAAATATATTATGTGTAGAAGAGGGTTACAAACCACAAAAATGCATATAATCAAAATGATGGTTTAATAAAACTTTATATGTATAATTAAACACTTTTTTTGTTTTTTTTTTTATATAAATATGTATATCGTGAGCCTATATTCAATACCGACTATGAACCAAATAAAATGTTTTTAAGGAGAGGCAAAAAAGTGTTCAATATCCAAAATACCTTAACCCTCCGTCATGTACATGTTTCAATAGTCACATACGTAGCGCATGTATCTGGCCAGATACACTATGATTATGAATAATTTTGGAAATTGGTCATACCAACTAAGAAACCTCCGTCGAATTATGCGCAAGAACTTTGCTAAAGATCATAACCTGATCAAATGCACAGTTTACGATTTAATTAATTTTGAGTAATTTTCAGTGGCGCCACCTTTAGGAAATTGTTCATAGCATTTAAAAAACCATCGCCGGCTCATTTGCAACAACTTTGCTAAAGATCATGGGAAATTTGTCATACGAACATAGAAACCTTCATCGGCTCATGTGTAACAACTTTGTTAAAGATCATTGCATGGTGAAATGCACCGCTTACGATGTAATTTACTTCGAGTAATTTTCGGTGGCGCTACCTGACGAAAATTATTCATAACAACTAAGAAACCTTCGTCGGCTTATGTGCAACAACTTTGCTAAAGATAATTGCATGATACGATTTAATTCACTTTGAGTAATTTTCAGTGGCGCCACCTGTCGGAAATTAGTGATACCAATTTAAAAAGCTTCGTCATGTCATGAGCAACAACTTCAGCTAAAAAACATTGCATGAGCATAACATGGTTGAATGCATAGTTTACTATCCTATAAAAGACATACAGACAGAAAAACATTAATTTGTTTAAAAGTTATAATATTACCAATTTTCCCCCTTTTACCCCCTAATTTCTAAAAAGTTACATATGCATATTTGGTACTTGGTACCACTTGAATTCTTTACTTTTTATTAAACGCAGTTAACATAATGTTCCTATTCATATTATTTCATGAGGTGTGAAGTTATCATTTCATCCCTTTTTTACTCATTTTGGCCCCCAAAATCAATAAAGTACCAAATACGTTTTCAATATTTTTCTTACATTTATTGATTGCATTACAAAATTCTTTTCAATATTGTTCAAAATATAAGAGTGGCTTAAAAATGGTACCGAAAAAACTATTTTCAACCTTTTTTTACCCCCTATCGGACATAGATTGAAAAAAAGTACAAAACACCTGTCCGCTTATTTTCATATCTGTTTAAAACGTAATTTTAATTTTGTTTCTATACCTATTACTTTAGGAGATTTAGCGTTTTCGATTTTTTACCCTTTTGAGCCGTTTTTACCCTCTTAGAGGCAAAGGTTCCAAAAGTCCCTTCTTAAAAAAGGGATAAAATTATAACTTAACATCTCAAAAAGTAATATGAATAGGAACATTATGTTAACTGCGTTTTAATAAAATGTACCGATTGGTAACAATTGGTACCAAAAAAGTACCAAATATGCATATGGAACTTTTTGAAATTAGGGGATAAAAAGGAGAAAAAATTAGTATTGTTATACCTTTTAAACAAATGAATGTTTGTCTGTATGTATGTTCTTTATAGAATAGTAAACTGTGAATTTGATCATATTATGCTCTTTAGCGAAGATGTTGCGGATAAGCCGGCGAAGGTTTTTAAGTTGATAAGACTAATTTCCGACAGATGGCGCCACTGAAAATTACTAAAAATTAATTAAATCGTAAACTGTACATTTAATCATGCTACAATTTTTAGCAAAGTTGTTGCACATGAGCCGACAAAGGTTTCTTAGTTATGAATTGGAATGAGCAAAGTCCGACAGGTGGCGCCACAGAAAATTACTCAAAGTGAATTTAATCGTAAACTGTGCATTTGATCATGTTATAATCATAAGCATAGTTCTTACGCATAAGCAGACAAAGGTTTCTTAGTTGGTATGAACAACTTCAGGTGGCACCACTGAAAACTACTCAAAATGAATTAAATCGTAAACTGTGCATTTGATCAGACTATAATCTTTAGCAAAGTTGTTTTGCATGAGTCGACGGAGCTTTCTGTTATGGTATGACCAATTTTCAAAATTATTAAAATGAGTTAAACTGTAAACTATGCAAACTATGCGTTGGTCGGACAAAATAAAGAAAATAATTCACAACTAACTGAATATTTGTACAATGTCATTCCTAAATTTATTTTAGCACTTTATGTAATAAAATATATAAAAACTTTAAAAATTGCCTAAAAATGCTTATCATAAAGCTCCGAGCAAGGCTCGGTCAACCAGGTACTATAAGATTATCAAGCCAGGCAGACAAATAAAACAAATTTTCTGTTTTATTTAAAAAAATAACTGTTTTTAAGTATGTTTCGATTAATTTCGATTCAAAAATTAGTAGTTATATATATTATATTATATTATATTATTGTGGGAATAACCAGCAGCCAAAAGAGTACCGATGAATCCAATCCATCCAATTCCACTTAGATTCCAAATCTCGACTACAGATTTTCCATGGCGAAAAAATTGTGTATAACAAATGTTTTATGCATGAAATGTATTGGCATATACCAGTTCTAATATTTGGCACATTTTTATACTATAAAGTACTATCCTACTATTACTATTCATGAAAAAATATTGATATTTGTGGCCAATATATCAATTCCGGGAAGTGGGACCTATGGGAGGTATCATAAATAATGAACCGATTTTTACGAATTTTAATAGCCATGGTCCTATTATCAAAAAAAAATGATCTGTGCCAAATTTTAATGAAATTACCTTTAGAATTGCGACCTGTAGTTTGATTACAAGGTTTACATGGGGGTCCAGCTAGACGGACGGACGGACATCGCAAAGTCGACTCTGAAAGTGATTCTAAGCCTATTGGTATACTAAAAGGTGGGTCTAAGTAAATATTTCTATGCGTTACATACATCAGCACAAACTTATAATACCCTTTCCACCTATGGTGGTGAAGGGTATACAAATTGGAAATGGAATATAAAATAGAATTAAATAACATTTATTTTAAGTTGTCAACATTAAGAAGTTTCGGAGTTATTGCAATTTTTCTCCGAAAATTTGTGTTTTTGACGACACGCCTAAGAATATGCAGCCAAAAAAATGTACTTAAGGACAAGTAAATTTCAAAGTAAGACATGATTTATAATTCTATGACCTGTAACTGCTAAATAGTCGAGTTTTGTTAAAATATAACCGAATTTACTTAGTTTTTTTTTCAAATTAGAAAATTTTTTCTCTGACCAGTTTCAAAAATCATTTTTTACTTTTTTGAACATTTTGTATAACAAAAATGAATTTGCTATTGCAAAGTAAACAAATGGGAGAATAAAATCCAAAAAAATTACTTCGATATCTTTAACCGTTTTGCCGTACCTGCGATTTGAAATCGAAAAATTTCGCGAAAATTTGAATTTTTTGTAATAATTTGGGAATAAATTTGTTAAATTGTGCCAATGTTCAACTTTGAGGTAATAGTGAATATTTTTCCTCAGACAATATACAACGTAAGCGGCGTTGTTTTTTTTTTAAATATTGGAAAAGCTTAACCCTTTCCTTCCCGCGGGTCAAAGGTCATAATATGGAGCTTTTTTCATTTTCTATAGGAAAACGACGAAATATTATAAGAATTTATTACCAATTTTTGCTCAAAATGCAAAATATATTAATTGTTATAAACATTAAGACTTTTTATTAAAAATATATATTAACCCTAAACAGACATGGAGACTAAA
Organism: Stomorhina lunata; assembly: GCA_933228675.1. Lineage (NCBI taxonomy): Eukaryota > Metazoa > Arthropoda > Insecta > Diptera > Rhiniidae > Stomorhina > Stomorhina lunata. Next base: position 180,125,706 of record OW121740.1, read on the forward strand.
ATGACCCTAAAATGAGAAATGACTAAAAATTTGAATACATTAAAACACGAAATAAATTTCAAAGATGGTAACCAAAAAAATAGGTCATATATTTTTAATAAACCACAGTGGTATAGCAGGTTAGTTATCCGCCTGGCATACCATATGTTCCAAGTTCAACCCCCGGCCAGACTCACTTGAAAAAAATAAATTTTCAAAAAAGCGGCGGTTCACCACTCGTTTTACATAGCCTAATACTCAATATTAGGCTATGTAAAACTTCACTAACTAATGCATTTGACGTTCGGAGCTGGAGTTAAAAAGTAGGTCACTTTCAATGAATCTAAAAATAGAATCGGATGCAGCTCATTGTCTGAGAGAAGTACCACTTACTAAGAAAAGGATCTTCGGTAGCATAATTGTCACTATCAAATACTTCATTTGGTTCCATAACCAAATAATTTTCGATATCTTAGGCAAAGTCATGATATGGCATATAATTTATACTAAGCTACATAAATCAGAGTGTAAATATAGTGAAGTTTCAGTTGATTTGGGTAAGTAAACGCAAAAAACATTTAAAAATGCAAATAAAACACATAATTCTTCATACAAACTACATATGTATCTGGTCAGATACATGCGCTACGTATGTGATGTGTTGATGAAAAAACCCACACAAATTGTTTTTGTTGTTGTTTTTATAATCTTGTTTTCATAAAACGATAGCTAACAATATTTGTAGAGTGTAGCTGGAGACTGTTAAATTCCTAAATGATCTGCCCAGATACATGCTCATGACGGAGGGTTAATGAAGTCAATATTTCTTCTACAATATATTTGAAGAGATATTTTTTTATAAAATAACAGTTTTCCAAAAAAAAAAAAAAAAAAAATGGTTCATAGGCGGTATTGAATATAGGCTCACGATATTCATTATTTGCTATTTTCCAACTTAACAAATGTGAAACCTTAAATGTTTGTACGGTATGTATATTTCTTTCAGTCACTGTACATACATAAATATGAATGTATGTTAAAGTTTGTATAATACTCGTACAATTGATGAAATTTTTTATGTTTTTATTTAATAAAAAAATTTCCATATTTACCGACACACTCATTCATTCGGTCGTTCATTCATTCAGAACATGTAGATTGGAAATTTCCTTCAATGCAACACTATGAACTGCATCGTTAAAAATCGTAAAATGCTATAAGAATTGCTGAAAAAAAGCTGCTCATCAGTTTTCTTAAATAAATGAAAGAAAGGGACAACAAAATATGGACGTACTATGAAGAAAAAAGGTAAAAATAATCCACATGGATGGAGAGAATTAAAAAAATGAATTTTGGTTGCAATTTAAGCATTGTTTCTCTAGTGGCCAATATTCCGAATGAATTATGAACATTTCCTGAACACTGGAAAAATAAACGGTGTTGGGGGGAATGTAAAAGATTGGAATTAATAATACAAAAAACAAAAAAAATATTGTATATAAATGCTCGAGGTTTTCGCACGCTTTCATTTCGCTGTGACGTATACACGGTGAGGCAGTGTTTGTGATTTCTTTTAATTTACCATTAGACCGGTCGTGTTAATTTGTAAGAAATGAGTCCTTAAAATATTAAATGTAAAAAATTTAAAATTTATATATTATCAAGTTAATCTTAAATGTTTTCTTTATCAAAAATAATGTATGAGTATTGTTTTGACGATATGTGTAGTTTGTCCGTTTTTAGGATATACGACGGTCTGTGTTGGAAAAATTCAATGTTATATATTCTTGAAGTTAGTTGACCGATATAGATTATAATAATACTTTGCATAGAGAGTTTTGTCTATTTATACATTCCTTGGGTTCTGAGGATATACGATGTACGTCCATTACAATAACAACAATGCAGAAAGAAAAATACCCAATTTAATAGGTGTCAAATAAATGTTTGCACAATGAGCAAAAACATTATAAAAACATTATAAAATCAAAAATATAACGGTTAATAGAAGTATTGATGTTACTTTTACTCATTGTGCAAACATTAATTTGACGCCTTTTAAATTTCGTATATTTCTTTTATGGTATCTTTGTTGTTGTAACGCGTGAATATATATATATATATATATATATATATATATATATATATATAATTCCCCGACAACATTCCAATTGGAACAAGGGGTACTTCTCTCAGACAATGAGCTGCATCCGATTCTATCTTTAGACTCATTGAAAGGGACCTACGTTTTAACGCCGGCTCCGAACGGCAAATGCATTAGTTAGAGAAGTTTTTCATAGCCTAATACTCAATAACCAGTGGCTAGCTGAGTTATGAGGTGAACCGCCGCTTTTTTGAAAATTTATTTTTTCAAGTGAGTCTGGCCAGGGATCGAACTTGGGCCTCTGGTATGCTAGGCGGATGACTAACCTGCTATACCACGGCAATTCCGTGAATTAAATTAATTTTTTACGACTTTTTGTAGTAAATAGTTACATTAACAGTTTGTGTTAAACAAAAGAAGCAAATTAAAATGATTTGATGTTTAATTTCTGAAATTTAAGTTACATTTTCAATATTTTTATATGATGCAAATAATTATTTGATAAACTGTTCGTTTTTCAATGTTGTCAGGAGTTTCGATAAGTTTTTCAACAAAAATGCTTAAACAAATTATTTTATATCAGGATTAGATATTAAAAAAAAGTATTCTGACCTTAAAAAGACATAGGGACTAAAATGGCCCAAAATATTTTTAGTCAAAATTAAGTCTCTATTTTTGTTAATGGCTAAAAGTCATTATTTTAATTTAGAAAACTTAATGTTGGTATAAAATTATTATTAAAATTCTTAATTTTTTCTAATTTTGCCATAAAAAACTAAAAAATCTAAATTTTGACTTTTGGCCGGGAAAGAAAGGGTTAATTTCATACAATTTCGAAATAATTTTCAGAATACATTCCTAATAGACTGGGTATTAATATGCATTAAGTTTTGCTTTATTTCAACATAAATGCTTATAAAAATTGCTAATATTTACATACAAATTCACATGCTTTTTTATAACTTTTATCAAAAATTTGGTTTTTGTCGAAATCTTTTGATTTTAAGTAGCGGATACGGCTGTACTTTTGGAGATATCGATCTAATTCTATCTTCGTAATAATCTGCAGGTGTTTCTAATTTACATTCTGGAACTATTTTTTTAAATCGTATTTTCCTTGTCGTACGGCATATTACGTTTATAAAGTAGAACTTCTGTGTTTCCCTTATGGACAAATACCCAAAACGTACTAAACATTTATTTTGTCCTGGATTATTAAAATGTAAGCAAATAATTAAACAATATTCATTTAAATGAATACCTATTCATTCTTATGTACATATGTATTTATGGCATACCTACCTCTTGTTATATGAGAAAATATTTTTGTAAAATTTTACCTTATGGTCTACTAGACCAAATACCTATTCAATAGAAAAGTGTAACTCTGTAAACAATAATTACACAACATTCATTTTTGAGACACCAACACAAACAGAATTCGTTTAATTTGCATATTAAGGTGGCCACAGATGGGCTGACATTTCTATATGACTTTTTAACCTTCAAAGTCATATGTCAAAATAGTTGTTTTAAACGTATATGTAATTTGCTTCTGACATAGATTCTGTTAACTTTTTTAGGAACAACAACAGCACGAAATAGAAGGTATGTCAGGATTAATTATGGCTTTCATTGGAACAATGTTTTATTAAATTATGTACCTCATAGTTGGACAATTTGATAAGTCAGTTCTTAATAACATTAGGCCTGAAGGCCCTTTTAGTTAGGTTTACTTGTGCATAAAAATATATATAATTCCCCGATAACATTCCAATTGGAACAAGGGGTACTTCTCTCAGACAGTGAGCTGCATCCGATTATATTTTTTTTAGACTCATTGAAAGGGACCTCCGTTTTAACGCTGGCTTTGAACGCGAAATTCATTAGTTAGAGAAGTTTTACATAGCCCTATACTCAATAACCAGTGGCTCGCTGAGTTATGAGGTGAACCGTTTTTTTTGAAAATTTTATTTTGTCAAAAGGGTCTGGCCAGGGATAGCACTTGGGACCTCAGATATGCTATGCAAAAAAAAAAAAATATTATTTCGAATTTCGGTTTTTCGTTGTCCGATTTAAAACAAATTTTCAGAGAGAAAGTTTTTTGTTATGTATCACATATTTTTAAAAATAAGCCACCTTATTTAATATGTCTCTGTTAACATTTAGAAGATGAAACTGTTGTTTTCATCAAGAACGCCACTTTCAAGACTCTTCTGTAGGATTGTCGAAGGAAAGTTCGAATTTCACTCTTACAAAACAAGTCTTCTATTTAATATTAATCATGAAGACGTGAATGCATAAGCCTATAGTCCTTGTCAAAAGCGTTATACCCTCTTTATTCATGGGATTTATCAAAAAGACCACATGACAAATCAATATATGACAGTGCAACATCTTTATATTGTAGAGTCTTTGTTGAAACTGTCATCAAATAAAGAAGCGGGATAACTTATCATATATGGTAAGTCATACTTAAAATATCAATTGGTTTTTAGTAACTAAATAAAGAAAAACTTAAATTTTAAACTATTAAATATTTATAATAATAATCAGGTATGTGATGGAAATCGATCGTTTTCAAATCGTTCGATTTCAGATATATTTTTGAGATAATTTTCGGCTATTTTTCAAAAAAATTCAAACCAAATAAAAGATAAAATATTTAATCCTTTCGACTGATATTTTATCTTTCATTTGGTTTGAATTTTTTGGAAAATAACCGAAAATGTCCTCAAAAATATATCTGAAATCGAACGATTTGAAAACGATCGATTTCCATCACATTCCTGAATATAAAAATTTCCATGATAACATTATAGTTGGAACAAGTGGTACTTCTCTCAGACAATGAGCTGCATCCGATTCTATTTTTAGACTCATTGAAAGGGACCTACGTTTTAACTCCGGCTCCGAACAGCAAATGCATTAGTTAGAGAAGTTTTTCATAGCCTAATACTCAATAACCAGTGGCTGGCTGAGTTATGAGGTGAACCGCCGCTTTTTTGAAAATTCATTTTTTCAAGTGGGTCTGATCGAACTTGGGACCTCTGGTATGCTAGGCGGATGACTAACCTACTATACCACGGCGGTTCACAATATTTAAATATTTATTTGGGTGTAATATTTTTTAATGTGAAAATTTTGAATAAACTAGGACGATAGAAAATAATATCTTTTAACACCCACTTTCGCAATTTTTCCAGAAGCTACTTCGTCTTATCCTCTCTCATGGGGGTCCGTTCATTTATCGGTTTGAAGTCACTTCTGCTATAGCAAATGCTTGCTTACTTTGTATTTTATTTAGTCTAAAATTTAATAACACCTTCTGCAGTTGAAGCCAAAACAATATTACACTAAATCATTATTAAATTTAAATTAACAATAAAACCAGGTGCTTAAGTGTTATTTGTCGTTTATTTGCATATTTGCGTGTGTGTGTGTGTGATTGTACAATATACACTTCAGATACAATAAAGGGGAGAATAATAGTGATGTTATATCATATTCTTCTTAAAGCTAGAAACATATTGATTAAACAGTATCAGTAAGTCTTAATAATTCCACAGTTATATAAATTAAATTTAATACTTTGCATAATTTTCTTCATAGTTGGGAGTTAAAGGGTTAAATAATATATTTATTCTCTAAAGAAGAAATACATTTTTTTTGTCTATTACATAGAAAACAAGTGAAAGTGTTATATTCGGCTGTGCCGAATCTTATATACCCACCATCAAGTTGTGTATAATTAAGAAACATATCTCGTATATCTACGAGGGTGCAGCAAATTCAAAACATGGATCAAATTCGAAAAAAGTTGTTAAGCTAGTTGATATTTTTGGTAAAAAATTTGGACTAAATTCGGTTTATAGTTATAGTAACCGGGTATGGTTTTACATTAATATGTTGTTAAATACTTTTCGTTTATCTTAATATTTAAATAGTCTGGATAATACAACAGGTCCATATATTTTGTTAGGAGTTCCTAATGCATCTATAGTCTGGACATTGGTGCAATCTTAATTGGCTGCTTGTACCTCCCAATCTTTTTGATTGTAGATATAAATATAAGAATTGAATATGTAAGAATTGAAGCCAAATGTTGACAGATTGTAAATTTAACACACTGTCTTATATTTATATGAGGCTTATTCGTGCAAAATTTAGCGGCCATAGCTGTCATAGATTCTAATTTAATTGCTTTTAACTGGCCTTTCTTTGGTTTCCGGGAGTGTTTTTTATATGAAAGCTCTTGTCAAATATGGACCGATTACTAAAAAATTTGATATACTGATATAGTTATAGTTGCATAAAACTTCTCTACTCTAAATTTAGTCGTCATAGCTATTACAATTGCATTACATTTATCAGCATTAATGTATTTCACGGGGCGGGGTTATATGGGAGCTCTAACTAAATGTTAACCGATTTCGCTCGTTTTCAGTACACAAATTTTATAACATACCAAAAATACTTTTGTAAAATTTTGTCTCTCTAGCTCATGTAGTTAAGGAGCTATTGCGCTTTTATCTTAAGGAAAGACGGACATAAACCCCTATTCTTTTTGTATTTTTGTGTTTTTCATAAGTTTTTTATATGAGAGCTAAGGTCAAATTGTGACCGATAGTGACAAAAAAGACTTTCTTGTGCTAAATTTGTTTGTTATATCTGTTATAATTTCTGTGGCAACATGGAAGAATAGCTTAAGTCAAAAATTAAAGTTTTGAGATATTATCAATTTTGTGTAATTTTTCTTCTGCTTAATTTCTGTGAATAACTTATGAATTAATATATTGGTAGCATGTTTATTAGAGAAGAAGGATGAATATTTAAAAAAAATATTGTTAAACTCAGAAGATTTTACGTTTTTTCTACTTAAGCTCTTTTGGGAAACTGAAATTTGCGTTGAACTGGACCTTAAGTAACTTTAAGCAGTTCTGTTAAAATATAAATTATATATTGAGTAGTTTTATGTTAACATAAGTTATTTGAAAACAATGATTTTATTTTTTAATGTCAACATTTATACAGCTTAAGTGAAGTTAAGCGAAATCGTTGCATGATGAAAGAATATGCACACAAAAATATGTGTACATAAGTTGTTTTGATCAATGCATTATTAATTCAAAAAACTTAAGCTAAAAAGTAAACGTACATAACATTGACAAAAACCTGAATTTTTTAAAACGGACTAAACACTTTTAAGCGCACTTCTCTCTTATGTCGACTTAAGCTACTCTTCTATATTGTAACAGATTTAATGGCATTTAAGTGTATTTGAGATGAAATTTAGGCTGTTTCCGTAAGTTTTTTGTATGGGAGCTATGACTAAATGTGAACCGATTTTAATGAAATTTTATGTGCTGTAAAACTTCTATACACCAAATTTTATCATAGCTATTATTGTTTGTTATTTATTATCAAATAAGTGATTAGAATAGGTTATACGGGAGCTATGATCATATATAACCCGATTTTGCCCAATTTCAGTACCAGCTGCTTTCATTTGCTTTGATTTCAACAGACAGACGGACCGACAGACAGACAGAAAGACAGACAGATAGACAGACAGACAGACAGACAGACAGACAGACAGACAGACAGACAGACAGACAGACAGACAGACAGACAGACAGACAGACAGACAGACAGACAGACAGACAGACAGACAGACAGACAGACAGACAGACAGACAGCCAGAGAGACAGACAGAGAGACAGACAGACAGACAGACAGACAGAATCTTAGAATTTCATAAGGATTCAGAATATATATCGCTTTTGGTTTTTAATCCATTATTTTTGTTGGTGGGTATAAAAAAACATCTTAGTGTACAAGTTATTATTCTCTTCATTAATATGATTGTAAATGCTAATTATATTAATTATTTTTGTGTCTGTTAAAGATATCACTTAACCTTATAAAGATGCAAAATTGATGCCCTCAACTGCTTTGGCTTAAAATAGGTTCGCTGGCTCCTTTGCTTAAATGTTTTGCGGTTAAACCATAGTGTGACACTACTCGCAACCATTTTATTTGCAGAAAATTCTCATATTTTATTAATTAAGTCGATAGTCAATTAGAGAAATAAAAAAAAAAAAATAAAAATATAAATATTTAAAAGAGCTGTGCATTATGGACAAATCCATAAATGGTTACATGTACACATTTTTCACATTTTCATACTTGAATATTTAAATAACTGAGAAATTTTCAAAGTAAAATGATACTTAAGTGCAAAAAAAGCAGAATAATAACTGACAGTGAATGTTAATTCTGATGATTATATATTACTAAATCAAAGCCCAGTTCAAGTTAAATATATGTCCCTATTTAGTAAATAGTATACTATAGTATAACTTGATGCCAATCTTGTATCTGGCATTTAATTAAATTTTAATGGTCTTTATATATTAAAAGCAAATTGCGAAAGGAAAAAAGAACAATAAGAAATTATAAATCCCAATTATTATAACATAGCCTAAGAATCATTCGATTTATATCTTTATTGAACATTTGAATAAAAGCATTTAAAAGGTTTGCACGATGGGCCAGTTAGATACGATTTTGGTCATAAATCAAGTTTTGGTAGTAGCAGATTTTAACCCTTATACTCTCCTTGGGTCAATTTGACCCAATTTTGTTTTTCAAACGCAAAATTTTCCCCTTAAATATTTAGATATGAACTTGAAACTTGTATTTATCCATTACAGGGACGAAAATTATGTTTTTATAAGAAAATTAAAAATTTTCCTCCCCCCTCCACATTTCAAAACACGATTTACACACATTTAATACCCTTTGGGTTAATATGACCCAACAAGCGATATTTCAAGCTTAATTACACTTTATAATTTTTTTCCTATTGAACATAATTGAATCGAGTTCACCTTCATTCAGAATCATCTATCAATAATTTGTTCAGTCAAATAATCAGTAAAATCGCTTTTATTGAACATTTTTCCATTCATGGGCTGTTCACATATTACGTTACGCTATTTTCGCATTTTTTTTTGTGTTCAGATGATATGTTCCAAACAAAAATAAATATGTTATCCTCTTAAGTTCTCTTCATCTCTTCAGATGATGAACAAAAAAAGACTAAAATAATACATCATTGCATCCAAACTAAAGCTTTAGTTCATGCACTTGACCAACTTGTTGCTAATTACACATGTAAGCGCGAGACTAAACGATGGCCAGTTGCATTATTTTCAAACATGATAGTTGTATCAGCATATAGCACCTACATCACATGGACTTAAATGAATCCAGACTGTGGTTTTAATACAAACTTCAGAAGCAAGCTTTATTTAGTAGAACTAGCAAATCAATGAGCTAACAAATGAGCATATTTGGCGAAGAATATTTCCAAGGCGTTTGATATAGTGTGGCACGGAGCACTTCTATCAAAACTTATTGCCTTTGGTATCGGTAATAACTTCTCTCGGTTTATATTGAGCTTCCTCAGAGATCGCTCTATATGAGTTGTTATAGAATTCAAGGTTAATTAAGAGCTACCGCAAGCTCTGTTCTTTCTCCAACTCTATTTCTTATCTTTATAAATGTCCTTCAATATCAAACTTCCAATCCTATCTACTCTTTTGCAGATGACAGCAATATTTGCCATTCATATTCATTCAATCGTAGTCCAAGCCTTCTTTGGGTTGGCGCTATGAGACAAAACATGAATTAATTATTAAATCGATATTTAGAAACAATTTCAGAATGCGGTCGTGCGAATAGATGTTGTATGCTTATGCATAAACGCGCGGGAAACCATGTTTCTTCATCAATGTGATGTCCGTTCGACAAAATATATCTTTCAAGTGTCGAAAGAAGCATTCAAGTGCCTCGGTTTTCTAAAACGGTGCAAGAGATACTTCACTCCATCTGATCTCCTTACTATTTACATCACCTCATGTATGTGCCGGAACTTCAAAGTCTATTTTGGAGCTTCTCGACCTAGTGTACGAAATGGCGAAAGTGCTCATCGGGACAGTGGGGTATCCAACTCTATTGATTTACAGGAGCACCATCGCAATTTGAGTTGTGTCACACTGTTCTATTGTTAATACTTTTGAAAGTGCTCTAACGAAATCAGAGAACTCGTTTCCGAAACTCGGAATTTTTTACGCAATACACGTCATTCTGTTAGAGCTCATTCCTTTGTGGTCGATTGGCCGGTAGACCGAACAACACGCTATATTCAGCCGTATAGTTCGTATATGGAATTCACTTCCCGCAGAAGTTTTTCCTGCCAGTTGCAATATAGGTAAATTTAAAACCATAAAGACTACTCCATCTATCCTCCCTCCCATAACCTATTTTCCTACTTCCAACACAATGCATTGGATAAGAAGTGGCAGGGGATGACCTGTGCTGGTTCTAAATTAAAAAATCCAATGTTAAATATCCAATTTTGTTAATATTTCATTGTTGGGTCATATTGACCCAAAGGGTAATATAAGGGGCACAAATCCAAGGAAATTAGAAGGGTTAAAATTGGTACACAATTTTTTAAATTCAAATCGAAAAATATAATGTTTATGTAATTAACTAACCTTAATCCTAAAAAAGCCAAATCGGACAACGACTTTATATTTGAAATGTTTGACCCTTGCTTTACCGGGGTCAAAATCAATTTTTATGCAAATTTTTACTTATTGAAAATATATAAGCTATTGCTTTGGTTCAAACAATATTTCTTTTGTTAAACCTTCTAAAAAGCTAATAACAAAGATCACATTTACTAAAAATATTAGTTCTTTCGTGAGCAACAGAGTTAAACATAACCCTAAAATTTAAATATATATTTCTTTTATTTCTATATAATTGACAAAAACAAGTGTTTCTTTTTTAGGCAAAAAAACCTATTATTAACCCTAATATGAACAAAATTAGTTTATATGTCAGTTTCACAATTATTTACTAATTTTTTCCTAATAAAAGTTAGTCCAAATAGTTTAATTTGGCAAAAACTGAAAAATACAATTTTTTCACGCATTTTTCGACTAAAAAGCCTTGGCGCCAAGTTGTCCGATTGTCTAAAATTTTCAGGTTTAATGTTTCTCACCAAATGATAATCCGACCGGCACTTCTCGAAATTAAAAAAAAACTATAGTCGGTCAAGCCCGACGATGAATAAATAGTTCATCAAGTTTTTTTAAGTCTTAAAGACATACATATTGTCTTTAAGACTTAAATTTTTAAGTTATCCGCCCCATTGTGCAAAGTTCACTACTTATAATTCTTCCCCTAGTTTTCTAGAATGCTTCTGTGATCTGAAATGTTTCTGTTATCTAGAATGTTTCTGTTGAACAACATTTTTCTCTTTATTTACACTCTCTCTCGGTTGCTGTTAACTTCAGATAATCTATTTGTTAGTGTATTCTTGATCATGTGAGAATGCATTGGAACATGCATGAATTTTCGTAAGCCACATTGTTAGTGTAATCAACGATAGTAGCTCTTTGTTTATGTCTGCAGAAAATGCTAGAAACTCTCTTCTCTGCTATATAAGTCCGATGAACGAATATTGAGGGAACAGTTTTAATTGAGATGCGTATAAGAGAACAGTGTGACTAAGAATATTTGTAAAGCAGTTTTGTAAAGTTTGTTTACTTTTTTGTGAAAGTCTGTTTAAAGTGACTAACTCTAAAGTTAATAAAAATATAACTTTGGAAAACTATATAAAGTGTTTTTATTTTGTTTTTGGTTGTTTGCAAAAATAATTCCTTCCACGTTTTTAAAGGAAAAACGTAACAACATTTTTTTTTTGTTTTTCAAAATTTCGAGATTTAAGTAGATTTATGTCATTTCCGGCTGAGGGCTTGATATGGGAGCTAGGGTTAGTTATGGATCGATTGCTACCAAAGTTCGGTTATCGGTTTATATTCACAAAATATTTATCTGTGCAAAGTTTTAGTAATAAATTCAATTATTTTAAAATTTATAATCGATTTTGCGGTTCCCTTGACATGGTCAAATATGGACCGATTCTTACAAAATTGGGTACACTAATTTCTAATAGGCAATATTAATTCTGAATATTATTAGAATATGATTAAATTTGTGGCTAAAAAGGGTCAAAAACTCTATTTCGGGAAGCATCCCTATGGGAAGTACCCGAAATAGTAATCTAATCTTGCCAAAAAAGGACGCACAGTGATATTTCTTCATACTTTTAACTGCAAAAAATTGAAGAATTGATCCTACAACGATCAAATTTTTTACACTTATTTAGTTTTATATAGATAAGAAAAGTTAAAAAACTAACTTTGAAATCCGTCTACTTCTTCGGGTACCTCCCTTGGACCGCCATTTTTTCACTTATTTTTCTTCTCAATGTATAACCCGCAATTTTCAAAAGAATTTCATGAAATTCGGCACAACTCTATTATTTGACCCAAGAAAGAGATTCACTAGTTGTGGTTGAAATCCGTCAACTCCTTGGGTAGCCTCCCTTGGACGCTCATTTTTTAACTTATTTTCCTCCTCAATGTATAACCCGCAGTTTTCAATAGAAATTCGGCACACTTTTATTATTTGACTCAAAAAAGAGCTGCACTAATTTTGGTTGAAATCGGTCGACTCCTTGGGGTACCTCCTTTGGAACCCAATTTTTTACTTATTTTCCTTCCCAATATATAAACCTCAATTTTCAACTGAATTTGATAAAATTTTGGACACTTCCATTTTTTGATCCAAAAAAGAGCCCAATTAATTTTGATTGAAATCCGATAACTCCTTGGGGTACCACCCTTGGAAACCAATTTTCACGTATTTTCCTTCTGAATGTATAACACCCAATTTTTAATAAAATTTGATAAAATTCGGCACACTCTTAGTTTTTGATCCAAGTAAGAGCTCTACTAATTTTGTTTGAAATCCGTCTACTTCTTAGGGTACCTGCCTTAGACCCCTATTTTTTCATCTCAATAAAATTTAGTGAAATTCATCACATGCCTATTAGTTGATCCAAGAAAGAACTCTACTAATTTTTCATTGAAATCCTTAGACTCTTAGAGGTACTTCGTAAATCTCAAGATAATGTAATTTGAACTAATGTTAGAATTAACAACTGCAATTTGATTAAGCCTGAAGATATGCAATGCTTTTTATTATAAGCAATATTCCTGACTTTTTTTCACAAAATTTCGATGTTTTGAAAATATTGACAAAAGTTGTTGGATTTTTTTTAGCTAATTCGAAAGAAAAGCCTTTTGCCTTTCATTTCATTGTACTGAGAGCACGGAGGTAAGCCGACTGACTTTTTCACCAACGAAAACAGCCAATGCTGAATTTTATAGGACAATTTTGATGCGCTTATATCTCCCAAACTACTTATGCAATACATTTGTTTCCTTTAAACAAAAAGAAGATTTCAGACTTTTATAAAATTGATACCTTCATTTTGCCAGTTACAATATCTTTGATACATCAGTCCTGAAATTTCAATAATTTTATCATACATTTTTGTTGTACAATATTCAGTTGACTTCAACCGATTTTTTCTATATATGTATATAAGTGGTCAGGTGTTTGGCAGTTTTTTCAATCTATGCCCGATAGGGAATAAGAAAGGGTGAAAATACCTTTTTTTGCTACCATTTTTAAGCCACTCTTATCTTTTGAACAATATTGAAAAGAATTTTGTAATGCAATCAATAAATGTGAGAAAAATATTGAACACGTATTTGGTACTTTTTTGATTTCGGGTCCAAAATGGGTAAAAAAGGATAAAATGATAACTTAACACCTTATGAAGTAATATGAATAGGAACAATATGTTAACTGCATTTTTATAAAAGTACCGAATTCAATTGGTACCAAGTACCAAATATGCATATGTAACTTTTTAGAAATTAGGGGATAAAAGGGGAAAAAAATTTTAATGTTATAACTTTTAAACAAATGAATGTTTTTCTGTCTGTATGTCCCTTATTGAATAGTAAACTATTCATTTAACCATGTTATGTTTTAAGTTGGTTTCACTAACTTCCCACAGGTGGCGCCACTGAAAATAACTCAATATTAATTAAATCGTAAATAGTGCATTTGATCATGCTATGATATTTAGCGAAGTTGTTGCGAATGAGCCGGCGAAGGTTTTTTAATTGTTATGAAAAATTTAAGACAGGTGGCGCCATTGAAAATTACTAAAAATAAATTAAATCGTAAACTGTGCATTTAATTAGGCTATGATCTTTAGCAAAGTTGTTGCACATGGGCCGAGGAAGGTTTCTTAGTTAGTATGAACAATTTTAGACAGGTTGCGCCACTGAAAATTACTAAAAATGAAATAAATCGTAAGCTGTGCATTTGATCATGCTATGATCTTTTGTAAAGTTGTTATGCATAAGCCGACAAAGGTTTCTTAGTTCTTATGACTAATTTCCCACAGGTGGTTCCACTGAAAATTACTCAAAATGAATTATATCGTAAACTGTGCATTGATTAGGCTATGATCTTTAGTAAAGTTCTTACGCGTGAGTCGACGGAGGTTTCTAAGTCGGTATGACCAATTTCCAAAATTATTCATATTAAACTATGCATTTGATCATGTGTTGATAGGACAAAATTAATAAAATGATTCAAAATTAATTGGATATTTGTGTACCGTCTTTTCTCTAAATTTGATTTAGTTTTTTAGTACTTTATGAAATAAAATTTATAAAAACTTTAAAATTTGCCTCGAAGTGTAGGGACATTTTTAATTTTATTGTCTATTGTTTCAGAAAATTAGAAATATGAGTCATTAAAAACGTGTAGAAACCAGAATTTATAAGAACCATGAGCACAAAATTTTAATGTCTATGGTCCGTTTAAGAAATTTAAAGTTTGTACAAATACCAATTTTAAGATTTTAAATCAGTTCAGTAATTAAATCAGTAACCGACGGCATAAAAAACAAAAATCAAATTCATTATACAATATTTCTGGTTCTTTTTATTCAAAAATTTTGAAAGTATATTTCAATTAAGTTTTAAACTTGAACTAACAGACAATTTTTTTTTCAGGCGAGAAAAGTTTAATTTAAAATTTACAATGTAAATTTACTTATTTGATTTAATTAACAAAACCGGTAAAAGTATATATACATTTAAAATAATGTAATCTTGCTTCCCTCTTATTAAAAAATAAATGGATTATGAAATGAATGAATGAAGTAGCAATGGCCAAGAACAGAAATCTAAGTTATTGAACAATTTACATCCAATTGAGCAAGAGAAATAATAAACCGAAATAGGGAAATAATACATAGAAAATGAAGAAAGGAAAATTTCTGAAATGAAAATAAACAACAACGAAACAGAGCAACTAATTAACCCAAAAATAACTTGCGTAAGAGGTACAAGTGCTATAAAAAATTTTCATCGAAAATAATAAAATTAAATCCAACGAATTCGTTTTTCATATTTTTCAATGCTTTTTTGTTGTGCCAATGTAGTAAATATATTTTAGTTTGTATATTTCATTTTATTGCTTATATACAAACAATTAAATGATGAAATGGATAGATATTTTATACATACATAGGTAAATATCTACTTCTTATATAACACTAGCCTACAAAAAAATACCCGGTATTTGTCAGAATTATATTTTTTTGAAATTTACCGATTTTTATACCCTTCACCGCCATAGGTGGAAAGGGTATTATAAGTTTGTGCTGATGTATGTAACGCATGGAAATATTTGTCTTAGACCCACCTTTTAGTATACCAATAGGCTTAGAATCACTTTCTGAGTCGATTTAGCGATGTACGTCCGTCCGTCCGTCTGGCTGGCTGGACCCCCATGTAAACCTTGTAATCAAACTACAGGTCGCAATTCTAAAGATAATTTGATGAAATTTGGCACAGATAATTTTTTTGATAAAATAGGACTATGGCTATTGAAATTCGTCAAAATCGGTCCATTATTTATGGTACCTCCCATAGGTCCCACTTCCCGGAATTGATATATTGACCACAAATATCAATATTTTTTCATGAAATTTAAATCAGATACTGCCTATATCAACTTAAATCACTGTACCAAATTTCGTTAAAATCGGTCTACACTTGACCATAGCTCCCATACAAACTTTTCTTTAAAAACGCACTAAATGAGACAAAAATCACTAAAAAGCTGGGAATTTTAAGTTTATTTTTTACATACATACATAATTTTTGTAACAACTGTAATCAATTTGCCAAATATCGAAATAATCGGTCCACATTTGATCCTAGCTCTAATATAAGTCCAAATGTAGGAAGCAGCTTAAATATAAAAGTTTTGAGAAAATGAAAATAACACTTTTGACCTTAGTGGTGAAGGGTATCGTATGGTCGGGCTTGACCGACTATAGCACATTCTTACTTGTTTTAAGTCAAACTTGAGTTACTAAAAAAAAATACGCTTAAATATATCAGAATTTAAAACGAATCTTGCAGTCACTTATTTTTGTCCATAAATAACAAACAAAAATGGTATCTGATGAATGTAACTATTTTCATGTCACACTGTGTAATTTAACATCATTGTTAATTTGTTTATTTTATGCGATTAATTAAGATGAAAATCTGTTAAACTTGTTTGGAGCACTCACTTGGTAACCGCAGAATAACTTTTAATGCGGTTTACCAGAGATTGTTGATTCTTGTGAAGTTAAAAGGATTCTTTTGTTCTTAATTTCTTTTAAAATTTGGATATGGTGCGCAGTTGTTTGCGATGCTGTTTAATCTAGTCCTGCTCCTTCTAATTTTTTTCGAGTAAAATTGTTTTATTTGTTGTTGAGGGTGTTTAATGTAAGAAACTGATTTTGCCTTAAAATGTCTGTTTAAAGGAAAATTTACTTGTTGGCTTAATTTAATTCACTTTTTATTTATATCAAACATTAAAAAAGCAAATTCAAAGAAATATTTAATACTTAAGGAATAGTAAGTAGATAATTATAGTTTTTGTGTTTCTATAGTTTTCAAAGGTTTAAGTTTTTAATTCATATTAATTTAAACTTTTCTTGAAGTGGTAGGCTATACCAATCGACTAACGAAACAAGCAATAAAAGCTATAGTTGGTCAAGCCGGACTATATGGTACCCATCGCTACTAAGGTCAATATGCACAACAATTTAACAAGTTTTTCTTAAGCCTTAGAGACACACATACATATGTATGTGTGTCTTATTTTCATAATATCGATATTTAAGTAGATTAATCTCATTTCTAGCAATTCTAGGGCCTGATATGGGAGCTACAGTCAATTGTGGATCGATTGTTACCAAATTTCAGTTAATGGTTTATATTCACAAAATATTTTTCTGTGCAAAGTTTTAGCAATAAAATGCATTTATCTCTAAATTAATAAGCGATTTTGTGCTTTAATGGGTATATAAATGACTTTTGAGAATGAGTCTTGTATGGGAGGTATAGTCAAATATATGCCGATTCCTACAAAATTGGGTACACCGAATGAGGTTACCATAAGCAATATTCGTGCACATTATTAAAATACAACTAAATTTGAGGCTGTGACGGGCCAAAACTTTATTCTGGCAAAGCATCAATGTGGGAGTTACCCGAAATAGTAAAAAGAGCAAAAAGTATAGCGATCGTCGTATAGGGAACCAAAATATGAGTCTGTGTCAAATCTCGTTAAAGTATCTTTGAAGTTACCGAGACAGTCACACGGACATTGTTAAAAAAGTGATTCTGAGTCAATCGGTAAAAGGTGGGTCTCGGATCAACATTTCTGTGCACTAAAAATATCAGCACGAACCAAATATACCATTTTCACCAATGGTGATAATGTATAAAAGTATAAAAATAAGTAATAAAACATTATAGCCGACCGAGATCGACCTATATGATAACCAAATCAATGCAAATGTTGTGATCTATGAATGAATCTTTGCAAATGTTGTATAATAAAAGTGTGGGCCAAAAGTTATCATGTGGCTTAAATTCTTTTATCAAAAATTTTTCTTTAGAAAATTTTTTTAACAAAAATTTTTCTATAGAAAAATTTTTTATCAAACAATTTTTTATAGAAAATTTTTTTTATTGAACATTTTTATATGGGAAATTTTTTATCAAAAATGTTTCTTTAGAAAAGTTTTTTAACAACAAAATTTTTTTAACCAAAATTTTTCTATAGAAAATTTGTTTAACAAAAATTTTTCTATAGAAAATTTTTTTAACAAAAATTTTTCTATAGAAATTTTTTTTAGCAAAAATTTTCTATAGAAATTTTTTTTAACAAAAATTTTTCTATAGAAAATTTTTTTAACAAAAATTTTTCTATAGAAAATTTTTTTAACAAAAATTTTTCTATAGAAAATTTTTTTAACAAAAATTTTTCTATAGAAAATATTTTTAACAAAAATTTTTCTATAGAAAATTTTTTTAATAAAAAATTTTCTGTAGAAAATGTTTTTATCAAAAATTTTTCTATAGAAAATGTTTTTAAAAATTTTTCTATAAAAAATTTTTTTTATCAAAAATTTTTCTATATAAAAATTTTTATCAAACATTTTTCAGTTTCATCTTTCTTCACTTTTGGCTTTTATCAATAAATTGTCTGTTACATTAATAAATAAATGTAACATATCAAAATCTCGAATACTTTGTTATTTATTGAAAACATTTTTTTACTAACAATTTTTTATCAAAAATTTTTCAATAAAAAATTTTTTTATTAAAAATTTTTCTATAGAAAATTTTTTTATCAAAAAAAAAAATTTTTTTTATCAAACATTTTTCTATAGAAAATTTTTTTTTATTAAAACTTTTTCTATAGAAATTTTTTTTATCAAAAATTTTTCTATAGAAAATTTTTTTATTCAAAATTTTTCTATAGAAAATTTTTTTATCAAAAATTTTTTTTATAGAAATTTTCTTTATTGAACATTTTTATATGGGAAATTTTTTATCAAAAATGTTTCTATAGAAAATGTTTTTATCAAAAAATTTTTTATAGAAAATGTTTTTGTTAAAAATTTTTCTATAGAAAATTGTTTTATCAAAAATTTTTCGATAGAAAAGAAAATTTTTTTTATCAAAAATTTTTCTATAGAAAATTTTTTATCAAACATTTTTCAGTTTTATCTTTCTTCACTTTTGGCTTTTATCAATAAATTGTCTGTTACATTAATAAATAAATGTAACAGATCGAAATCTCGACTATTTTGTTATTTTTTGAGAAAATTTTTTTACTAACAATTTTTTTATCAAAAATTTTTCAATAGAAAATTTTTTTATCAAAAATTTTTCTATAGAAAATTTTTTTATCAAAAATTTTTCTATAGAAAATTTTTTTATAAAAAATTTTTCTATAGAAAATTTTTTTATCAAAAATTTTTCTATAGAAATTTTTTTTATCAAAAATTTTTCTATAGAAAATTTTTTTATCAAAAATTTTTCTATAGAAAATATTTTTATCAAAAATTTTTCTATACAAAATTTTTTTATCAAAAATTTTTCTATACAAAATTTTTTTATCAAAAATTTTTCTATAGAAATTTTTTTTATCAAAAATTTTTCTATAGAAATTTTTTTTATCAAAAATTTTTCTATAGAAAATTTTTTTATCAAAAATTTTTCTATAGAAAATATTTTTATCAAAAATTTTTCTATAGAACATTTTTTCATTCAAAATTTTTTATCAAAAATTTTTCCATCGAAAATTTTTTTATCAAAAATTTTTATAGAAAATTTGTTCATTTTATTTTTATAAAAAATTACAGAAAATTTTTTTTATCAAAAATTTTTTTTATAGAAAATTTTTTTATCAAATACTTTTCTATAGAAAATTTTTTTATCAAAAATGTTTCTATAGAAGATTTGCGAATTTTTCGATATATAAAAATATTTGCGAAAAAGTTTCTATAAAATATAATTTTTATCGAACAGTCTTTCAAGGAAAAATATTTTTATCAAAAAATTTTCTATAAATAAATTTTTGGATAGAAAATATTTCAAAAATATAAAAATCTTAAATTGTTTAATATTAGAATTTATTTCTGTTTTGAAAAATATTCCCAATATTAACAAAAATATTGACAATGTTTACAAAAATATTCCCAATGTTTACAAAAATAATAGTGTCGTGGCAACAATGTTCGAAATTATATTTCTTTGTTCTCTCGAACCATGTGTTTTGTTGCTATAAATTTCATTTTAATATGATTCTTGCCTACTTTGTTTTGTCTTTTCTTTAACAAAGCGGTACCAACCAACTCTGTTGACATCCTAATTCCAACTGAATGATTTTAATACTCATTTTCACGAGTTTTAGTAATGATCGTTGTATTTACAAAAATTAAACAAATTCATCGGCATCTGGTGGTATGGGCTGCCTACTCCTGGATCATAAAGCAGAAACACGCAGTGTATATGCAAAAAATATTTCCCATATCTTACTCGATATCATTAAGATATGAATGAGTAGATACTTTTTTCTGTTAAAATATCAGTATCAAGTAGATATTTATTTATTCTAGAAAATAATATACATATTTTTTATATACAAAATAAAAACCATTGCCATTGCTTTCAAATTTATTATTTCAGTAGCATTGCAGTTTTGACGTTTTTGAAAAATTTTAATTTACAGACATTAACAACAACATAAAGACCCAGCTATTCCAAAGTGAAGAACCGACTGTCCAACTACTATGGGTCCACAAAAAGCCAATGGTAATTATATTATACAATAGGTAGCCTGGTTTTTATATGGCTCTTCAACTTGGAACTACTTGGTATATACATATAATTATATATAAGATATTTATGCATTTAACACAACACAAATAACAACTACTAAATAATAATTTAAAAGTGTTTTTCTTTTTTTAGTAAAGACTACTAAATAATACTTTTTGTTTGCGCAGTCTAAAACTTTACGCTTTTATTTTATGTTGTGTGTCCTTGGAAGCTGTGGAAAACAATCCACAGCTTCAGCACTGGCTGCAGTTGTTGTCTTTCGTTTGTTAGTTTGTAAAGTCTGGAGTAAGAAGGGAACGAACGAACGGGAGATGCATTGGAAACAATAAAAGTTATTGTGTTAATCTGAGTTTTGCAAGTTTCATGCATTTTGTTGGTTCTTATCAGTAGTTTTGCACACATTTACAATGTTACCACAGGGATCGTTTCAAGTCAAACAAATCCTAAAGCGAAGAGAGATGATAAGGACTGACTAGTTGACAGGCTGACTGGCTAAACGACTGGTTGACTGGATGTCAGATTGACTGGACGTGCGAATTAACGCAAGAATATTGTAGATGATTGGGAGGAATACAAATTAATATACATACGTATAATCTAGTTAAAGGTATTTTGTTGGACATTTTCTAGATGTCAACGAAATTCCAATTACCTTTTATTGTTGGTCATACTATTTTGATGTTGAACGTAAGATTAGATGTTTTGTTGTTTTATATGAGTTTTGTACCCTATAACTAATTGGTGGAAAAGGGTTTTATAAGTTTGTGAAGATATTTGGAACGCATAGAAATATTAGTCGGAGATATTTTGAATTACAACGTATTTTGAACATAAGTATTTAGAAAATTAAATCTTATGTATTAAATACTTACTTTACGTAAGATATAAAAAACAAGTGAGAGTGGTATATTCGGCTTTGCCGAATCTTGGATACCCTTCACCAATGGTGTTCCATAAGTGAAGTACAAAATCGTAAAAATGTGTAATTATATAGTTTCTGATTACTGACTTAGTTGAGCTCCAGCTAAATGCTTGATATCTATAATAATTTTCTTTTGTTCATACTTAATGTAATTCCTAGCAATATTTGGTTATACTAGTATTATATGAAAAGAGTCTTTAAAATTAAGAGTCGGAAAACGAAAAGCTTTCGGTGGTGTCATCATCTAGAATAGTTATGGACCCAAAGGTTAGGTTGGGCAGGTGGCTGATGTCTAGCTTCGAAATAAAATAGACACATATTTTACGAACATTTAATATAGTTCGATAGACCAGATAAACCATGCAGAAAAGATGCTTCAAAATGTAGATGCCCTTAGATTTGCAAAAGCACATCGATTTGATGGCATGTAACCCAAAAACGCAGTGCCCAGTGAGGGTTGTGTACTTTAATTCGTACGAATTATCCAACTTGTAAAAGTTCTTGATTAGTTATGTAAGACTGATTTAGGTCAAAGCTTTAACAATGATAAGCCTTAAAATTATAGGGTATACACTCTTAGTTTTAGATACATACGTGAAATATATAGCTTTTGAATGGATGGATATCAGCTTTGTCGGAAAAGTTATAGAAGATTTACTTATTAATCTGAATTTAGTTAACTAATTAAGATGAATACTTCATCAATAATTGGGATGTATTGTTCTTTCGATCTGTCCGATGGATGTTTGGAAAGTTTTGCTCTAGTTCTTTGTGCAATTATAATGTGACTAAATTTATCAGCATTAATGTGATTATCGGTCGGGGTTATATGGGCCCATTTTCAATACCGAACTTTTCAAGAGATCAGAAATACTTTTGTCAAATGTTGTCCCTCTAGAAAGTATATTTTAGGCGCTATCTCCCTGAATAACGATATTGTACAACGTCTTTATACTAAATGTCATCATCATATCTATTATAATTTGTCATTTATTAGCTACTAAGAAATTGCCTTAGGCGAAGTTATACGGGAGCAATTGTCAAACGTCTCCCAATCGCAATTAAAAAACTTTAATTTTCGTTGATATGTGAGATACATACATACATATGTAGGTTTTGAACGGATGTAATGTACTTAGCTGCATGTTTGTACTTCCAAGGAAGATTATCTATGATTTGATATATAATACATTTTCGAATTTTATCGAATCTGCTAAAATGAGATTTGTGGAGCTCCTAGAAGGTATATGGGATGCATTTCACACAAAATTTTAGGATATCGTCCCACCCTGAATTTCATCATTGTCGATCAAAACACCTGAAATATCGCTTAAACACTAAATTATATCTACCACAAATTACCGAATGGATCAGAATTTAGGTAATTCCCTGCGAAGTACGCTTTTAAATTTCATCAAAATAAGCACCTGAGATATCGACAAAACTTGACTACAACAGAAAAAAGGACAGACAGGTAGACGGACGGAAAGGCAGGTAGACAGACGGACGGACAGACAAACAGACGGACGGACGTCGAGAAATCGATTATCCTGCCGATTCTGAGTCGATCGGTACAATTTGAATAGTATTCATAATCAGATTTGTGGAGATTTTAGGAAATCCTCCAGCAAAGAACGCTGTCAAATTTCATCACAATCGATGCATAAACACCTGAGATATCGCTGAAACAATACTTACAAAATGAAAACAAAATTTCTTAGGCACGTACTTTTGGAAATTTGCTGTACATAACAAGTCAGATCTTAGGAAATCCACTAAAGCAAAACGATATTAAATATCATCAAAATCGGTATATAACAATCTGAGATATAGCCAAAACTCCAAATTCGATGTCCCGCAAATTGCCGAATTTAAAATATTTTTTTGTAAAAAATATATTTTTTTGTAAAAAAAATATATTTTTTTGCAAAAAAATCGTTTTTTTTTTGAAGAAAGTTTTCTGATATTAGATATCGCCAAAGCAAAATATATCGATGTACGCAAATTGGCAATTTAATTTTTTTTTTTAAAAACAGCATTTAAAAAAAAAAAAATTATGTCAGATTTTAGAAAATACTTCAACGCAGCACGCTATTAAATTTCATCAAAATCGGTCCATAAACACCAGAGATATCGCCAAAATTCAAAATTCGATGAGAATTTTAATTTTTTTTTTAAAATATGTAAATTTTAAATTTTCTTTTTTTAAATTCGTCAATTTGTACCCATCGAATTTTAGTATTTTGCTGATATCTCCGGTGTTTATGGATCGATTTTGATGAAATTTAATAGCGTGCTGCGTAGGTCAATTTCCTAGAATCTGATATTATCTTGTTAAACCCTCCCAGGAGCTCCACAAAGTTGATTTCAACAGACAGACCGACAGACGGACATGGCTAAATCGACTCTCCTGGCGATTCTGAGTCGATCGGTATAATTTTTATGGGGTCGACGAATAATGAAAAAATTACAAACTGAATGACAAACTTATAATACACTTTCGCCTATTGGTGAAGGGTATAAAAACAAGTAAGAAAGTGCTATAGTCGGTCAAGCCCGACCATACGATACCCTTCACCACTAAGGTCAAAGTTTTATTTTTCCTGTATAAAGACAAATATTTGTTAAATTTTGCCATCATACAAACATTTTCTAAAAATTTATATATTTAAGCTGCTTCCGACATTTGGACTTATATGAGAGCTAGGGTCAAATGTTGACCGATTATCTCGAAATTTGGCAAGTTGATTACAGTTGTTACAGAAATTATGTATGCAAAAAATAAAATAAAAGATAAATTCCCATTATCTTCAGATTTACGAGCGTTTTAGTGATTTTTGTGCATTTTTTAGAAAAGTTTGCATGGGAGCTATGGTCAAATGTGGACCGATTTTACCGAAATTTGGTACAGTATTTGGTTTAAATTTCATGAAAAAATATTGATAGTTGTGGCCAATATATCCATTCCGGGAAGTGGGACCTATAGGAGGTACTATAAATAGTGAACCGATTTTGACGAATTTCAATAGCCATGGTCCCATTATCAAAGAAATGATCTGAGCCAAATTTCATAAAATTTAGAATTGCGACCTGTAGTTTGATTATAAGGTTTACATGGGGGTCCAGCCAGCCAGCCAGACGGACGGACGAATGGACATAGCTAAACCGACTCAGAAATTGATTCTAAGCCTATTGGTATACTAAAAGGTGGGTCTAAGACAAATATTTCCATGCGTTACATACATCAGCACAAACTTATAATACCCTTTCCACCTATGGTGGTGAAGGGTATAAATAAAAAAAAATTTATATCGAAATTTTTGTTTAATTTTGTATTTAATCTACAAACTTGCATTTAAATAAAAAAAAAATAACGTTTTAATTTGTAATTTTACAATAGGGTATTATGTGGCCGGGATTGGGAGACTAAAACACCTTTTTACTTTTTATACCCTTCACCACCATAGGTAGAATGAGTATATTGGGTTTGTGCTGACGTTTGTAGCGCATAGAAATATTGGTCTGATACTCTCCTTTTAGTATACCGTTCGAATCAGAATCACATTCGGAGTTGATTTAACAATATCCGTCCGGCTGGCTGGATATTCATATTAGCTTGTTATCAAAGTTACAAACAACTTCAAAGATAATTTTATGAATTTTGGCACAGACTCATATTTTGGTGCAAGGACGATCTCCATACTTTTATGCAAAATTAAATGGGTACCTCCCATAGAGATGCCTTCCCGAAATTAAGTTTTTGGCCCTTTTACAGCCACAAATTTAATTGTATATTAATAACACTAAGTATGAATAGTGGTTATGGTAACCGAAATCAGTGTACCTAATTTTTTAGGAATCGGCCTATATATGGTCATATAATCCCGGACAAGACACAATCGAAAAAGTCTTTTAAATACCCAGAAAAGCACAAAAACGCTTATGAATTGAATTTAAGTACTAAATCTTTGCACAGATAAATATTGTGTAAATGTTAGGCGATAACCGAAATTTGGTAACAATCGATCCGAAATTAATCCTAGCTTCCATATCAGGCCCTCAGTCGAAAATGACTAAATCTGCTTAAATCTCAAAATTTAAAAAAAGCACATAAGTATATGTTTGTCTCTAAGACTTAAGGAAACCTTATTAGATTCTTAATTCATATTTGAGCTTAGTAGTGAAGGGTATCATATAATCGGGCTTGGCCGATTATAGCTATTCTTACTTGTTTTTTTTTATTTTTAGTTTAAGTGACCCACCATTAGAGTGATAACACTTTCTAATTGCGATTTTGTTTATTTTGATTTAATGAGTTAAATTCTTGTTTTCTTATCGCCATCTCTATACATTAATTGTACAATTTTGTAGACCGACCTAAACAGTTGTTCAGTTTATTTTATATTTTTTTTTATTTTCTCTTAAACATAAGCGTTTGGATCATTATTTCAGGTACTTTTTAAAAGACTACCTTCCCGGAATATAGATTTGGCCCCTTATAAATAGGCAGAAACTTATTTGTATTTGACTAAGTTAAGCTAAAATATTACTTGTAGTAGTCGAAATCAGTGTACCAAAAATTTCTGGAATATTATACAATACCTCTCATGCAAGACCAACTCTCGGATCTCTTAAACATATTAAAAAGTACATAAACGATTATAAACTAGGGTCGGCACAAAGAGAACAAAACACAAAAAACGTCGGCGGAGTTGCGGTTTTTATACTGGTTCTGTTTTAAAAAGAAAATTTTTTTTATCAATAATGTTTCTATAAAAATTATTTTATCAAACATTTTCCTATAGAAATTTTTTTTACCAAAAAAATATAGAAAATTGTTTTATCAAAAATTTTTCTACAGAACATTTTTTTATCAAAAATTTTCTGTAGAAATTTTTTTATCAAAAATTTTTCTATAGAAAATTTTTTTATCAAAAATTTTTTTATAGAAAATTTTTGTATCTAATATTTTCTATAGAAAATGTTTGTATAAAAAATTTTTCTATAGAAAATTTTTTTATCAAAAATTTTTCTATAGAAAATTTTTTTATCAAAAGTTTTTCTATAGAAAATTTTTTTATCAAAAATTTTTCTTTATCAAAAATTTTTTTATTGTAAATTTTTTAATAAAAAATGTTTCTATAGAAAATTTTTTTATCAAAAATTTTTCTATAGAACATTTTTTTATCAAAAATTTTTTTATAGAAAACTTTTCTATAGAAAATTTTTTTATAAAAAATTTTTCTGTAAAAAATTTTTTATCCAAATTTTTTCTATAGAAAATTTTTTTTTATCAATAATTTTTCTATAGAAAATTTTTTTTTATCAAAAATTCGCTTTAAAAAATTTTGTAATACCAAATTTTTCTATAGAAAATATGTTTATCAAAAATTTTTCTACAGAAAATTTTTTATCAAAAGTTTTTTTATAGAACATTTTTTATCAAAAATTTTTTATAGAACATTTTTGTATCAAAAATTTTTTTATAGAAAATTTTTTTATCAAAAATTTTTCTGTAATTTTATTATCAAAAAATTGTCTATAGAAAATTTGTTTATCAAAAAATTTTCTATAGAAAATTTGTTTATCAAAAAATTTTCTATAGAAAATTTGTTTATCAAAAATTTTTCTGTAGAAAATTTTTTATCAAAAACTTTTCTATAGGAAATTTTTTATCAAAAATTTTTCTATAGAAAATTTTTTTATCAAAAATTTTTCTTTAGAAAATTTTTTTATCAAAAATTTTTCTATTGAAAATTTTTTATTAAAATATTTTTCTATAGAAAATTTTTTTATCAAAAATTTTTCTTAACAAAATTTTTTTATCAAAAATTTTTCTATAAAACATTTTTTTATCAAAAATTTTTTTTAGAAAATTTTTTTATCAAAAATTTTTGTATAGATAATTTTATTATCAAAAATTTTTCTATAGAAAATTTTAATATCAAAAATTTTTCTATGGAAAATTTTTTTATCAAAAATTTTTCTATAAAAAATTTTTTTAACAAAATTTTTTCTATAGAAAATTTTATTATTAAAAATTTTTCTATAGAAAATTTTTTTATAAAAAATTTTTCTTTAGAAATTTATTTTTATCTGTTAACATCCAAATTCCAACTGAATGATTTTAATACTCATTTTCACGAGTCTCATTAATGATCGTGGTATTTACGAAAATTACAAATATTCTTCGGCTTCTGGTAGTATGGGCTGCCTACATAATATGTTTATAATTATATTATGATTATAAACACGGGCCGGCGCAAAGAGAACAGAACAAAAAAGTACTCGGCAGAGTTGCCGTTTTTTATAGTTTTAGCTTAAATAGGTATTTTTTCAATCTGTAGTTCAAACGTTTAAAAAAGAAAAAGTTTTCTACTACATTTTTTTTTTAATATTTTTACCAAAAATTTTTCTATAAAAATTTTTTTTACCAAAAATTTTTCTATAAAAAATTTTTTTACCAAACAATTTTCTATAAAAAATTTTTTTTACCAAAAATTTTTCTATAAAATTTTTTTTTATCAAAAAATTTTCTATAGAAAATTTTTTTATCAAAAATTTTTCTATTGAAAATTTTTTTTATCAAAAATGTTTCAATATTTTTTTTTTTTATCAAAAATGTTTCTATAAAAAAAAATTTATCATTATTATCATTATTATTTAAATTTATCAAAATTTTTTTCTATAAATTTTTTTTATCAAAAATATCGAAAATTTTGTATCTAAAATTTTTCTATACAACATTTTTTATCAAATATTTTTCTATAGATAATTCTTCTTACCAAAATTTTGAAAATTTTTTATCAAACATTTTCTATAGAAAAATTTTTATCAAAAATTTTTCTACAGAGAATTATTTCATCAAAAATTTTTCTACAGAAATTTTTTTTTTTCACAAAAATTTTTATCAACAATTTTTCTATAGAAAACTTTTTGGATCGAAAATATCTAAAAAATATAAAAATTTAAAATTGTTTAATATGTGAACTTATTTCTGTTTTGAAAAATATTCCCTATATTTACAAAAAAAAATTCCAATGTTTACAAAAATAATAGTGTCGTGACAACAATGTTCGAGATCATATTCGTTTGTTCTCTCGAACCATGTATTTTGTTGCTATAAATTGAATTTTGATTCTTGCCTATTTGTTTTTGAATTTTCTTTAACAAAGCGGCACCAACCAACTCTGTTAACATCCAAATTCCAACTGAATTATTTTATACTCATTTTCACGAGTTTCATTAAAGATCGTGGTATTTACGAATATTACAAAAATTTTTTGGCTTCTGGTGGTATGGGCTGCCTATATATGATTATAAATCTAAAGATAATTAAAGTTTTTTGACAATTTTTTGTATTAATAGATTATAGAGGGAATTAGATGTAGGACATCCAGTAAGTAATTAATAAGTTGCATTGATTTTTATTTAAAAAGTTGAAACAGTTCTTGATTTAAATAAAAGAAGTGGATTCTGTGTTTTTGGTTATAAAATTCGCCCATATTTCTAGTTGCAAATTGTGTAGGCGTTACTTTTGGCACTGAGATTATATTGTCCATAGTTTTTAGAAGCGTTTCCAACAAATTTCTTATTGTTATTTCTTTAGCTACAAAAGCGAAACAAAAGACAAACATTTTAACACATTCTCTATTTTTCAGCCTTTGTTGGATTAAATGGAAAATATGTCGCCAAATCAAATGACGCCATACAATTGTGTGCCAGGGTAGTACGACTGTGAGGAAACATCAATTGAAACCAACAACCAAGAAAATAACTTTTACAAGATGAACAAATATTTCTTTTCATTTTGAATTTCATTTATTTTTTTTTTACATAAAAGGATGTATATTTAGTATACATACATATAAAGAAATGAGCTAAAAATAAAAGACCAACAACAACTTTAGATTATATGCATACATACAAACACACATGCAAACATTTTTACACATATACTTACATACATATTATACCAATACGTATATACAAATAAGAATTTTGCAGTAAAAATCTCCTACTGATATCCTATTTATAATAATTTATAAATATTTTTACAAGTACTTACATACTTGTATGACTTTAACCCATGAAAGCTAATGTTATTAGTTCGTGTTACTAACTCGTGAGCCTCTTAATCGTAGAACATGAGAATTTCTGATATTAGAATTTAATATTGTTTCGTTAAAATACTTATAACGACAATAAATGTTTGCATAATCAAACTGTCCCAGTGAAAATAAATTTCTTGGTACTTATTTTTTATATAAAATTTGTCTATGAGCAATATTTTATCAGCAGTGTTTTTAGTTTTGGCTTGTTGACAACATAAAAACATGTAAGAAAGTATAAGTCATGCCCTTCCATATGATACCCTACACCACTGAGGCCAAAATTTTCACGAGTTTATGTATATTTTGGCATTGGGTTATTTGGGAGCTAGGGTCATATATGGACCGATTGTTTTGAATTTTAGTAAATTAAATGTATGTGTAGGTGCAATGGTTAAATATGAACTGATTGTAACAAAATTGGGTTTAAAATTGTTCTTTTTTCAAAATATTCAAATCTATGACGGTGTAGGGTATTATTTATGTGTTAGTATTAGAACAAGTACTTCCAGATTTCGACCTCAAACCATTAGGAACAATTTATTTTATTTCTGCGTCTATCATAAATAATTTGACAACTGCCTCTGTATCAGTCGCAATTGATTAAAGTGTAATACATCTAAAAAATATTCTCTATTGCACTTGTAAAAACATATCGCTTATATAAACGAATAGATCAATTACATGTTTTTAAATATGTTCTAATATAACTTTTAACAAATTTAAATAGTTATTTTCAGATTAAGTTGTATACCTTCATATGTATATCTATTGCAGAATGTACAATGTAAATTAAATAAATATAAACCCTAAACAGACATGGGGACAAAAATGACCATAATTTGTTTTCTCATGATCATAGAATTTTTTTCATGCTTTAATTTATTAATATTTTTGGCCATTCCATAAGATCTTTTTAGGGCAATTTTCGTCCTCATATTTATTTTATGCTAATAAATATTTTTTAATAAAAAGAAAATTTTCAATGTTAAATTTTAAAAAGAAAATTTTTGATATAAAATTTTTAACAGAAAATTTTTGATATAAAATTTTTAATAGAAAATTTTTGATATAAAATTTTTAATAGAAAATTTTTGATATAAAATTTTCGATATAACATTTTTTATAGAAAATTTTCAATAAAATAATTTCGATATAAAATTGTCTATAGAAAATGTTCGTTATATTTTTTTTTGGAAAATTTTTAATTTAATTTTTTTTTAGAAAATTTTCGGTGTAAAGTTTTTATAGTAAATTTTTGATGTAAAATTTTTTATAGAAAATTTTCATGTAAAATTTTTTTTAGAAAATTTTCGATTTAAATTTTTTTTTAGAGAAAATTTTCTATTTTAATTTTTTTTAGAGAAAATTTTGTGCTTAAAATTTTTAATAGAAAATTTTCGATTTAAAAAAATTTTCTATGTAAAAGTTTTTGATAGAAAATTTTCTATTCAAAATTTTTTATGCCAAATTTTAGAATGAATTTTTTTTTAGAAAATTTTAAAAAGCAAAGGGCACGTTGCATTTACATACACATACATTCATGTAATTTACTTACATATGTGAACACTGTTACTATTCTATAAATAGCATCAAACCAAAAAGTTTTGTTCTTCTCTACATGCCAATGGCAAGTGAAAAGATCGAGCAAAACAAGTAATAGGAGAATGAATACACAATCAATTAAACGTAGTGATGTTCGATCAAACTCAATGAGTTAAATTGATAATTATCTCTGCAATTTGATAACTCGACTGTGGTCGAGGGCGCTAAGTGCTGATGACGTCCTGTGGCGGGACAGAAATTTCAATCCACTAGCCGCGTTCAAAAAAAAGTTTTTCAGTTTTTCTCCACAATTTACTTTCCAATTTTCAAAATTAATAATTTGAAAATTAAATGAACTCAAGCCTGATGAAACCTAATTTTTCAAGAAAATTTTCGATGTAAATTTTTTTTAGAAAATTTTTGATGTAAAATTTTTTTAGAGAAAATTTTCTTTTTAAATTTTTTTTTAGAGAAAGTTTTCTGTTTAAAATTGTTAATAGAAAATTTTCGTTTGTAAAACAATTTCTATGTAGAATTTTTTGATAGAAAATTTTCTATTCAAAATTTTTTATGCCAAATTTTAGAATGAATTTTTTTTTAGAAAATTTTAAAAAGCAAAGGGCACGTTGCATTTACATACACATACATTCATGTAATTTACTTACATATGTGAACACTGTTACTATTCTATAAATAGCATCAAACCAAAAAGTCTTGTTCTTCTCTACATGCCAACGGCAAGTGAAAAGATCGAGCAAAACAAGTAATAGGAGAACACACAATCAATTAAACGTAGTGATGTTCGATCAAACTCAATGAGTTAAATTGATGATTATCTCTGCAATTTGGTAACTCGACTGCGGTCGAGGGCGCTAAGTGCTGATGACGTCCTGTGGCGGGACAGAAAATGCAATCCACTAGCCGCGTTCAAAAATATTTTTTTCAGTTTTTCTCCATAATTTACTTTCCAATTTTCAAAATTAATAATTTGAAAATTAAATGAACTCAAGCCTGATGAAACCTAATTTTTCAAGAAAATTTTCGATGTAAAATTTTTTTAGAAAATTTTCGATGCAAAATTTTTTTATAGATAATTTTCTATGTAAAATTTTTTATAAACAATTATTGATAAAATATTTTTATTAGAAAATGGATGAAGTCTAGTTCAGCTGAACTGCACCGATCCTAAAAATTTTTATAGCCCATTTAATTTTAAGAATAATAGTGTAAGTATTTTTTTGTCGGAAATTTTTGGTTTGGGAGATATAGTGCTTTAAAGTTCCGAAATACAAATCGATATGTCTCTCTTATTTTGGTACCGATAGTTGCAATATGTATATCGTGCGAAAGTGGTCCGAAATATCTTTCAGATGAGATATCTCAATTGGCTTTTTATTAAACCATTAAGGAATTATTAACAAAATTGTTAAATTTTGCCCTAGGTTTTTGTACAAAAATGCCCATATCTCGAAAACTAACCGATATGACGTAAACCAATGGTATGTATACGTAAGTAGCAAACCTTTTAAGCTTCTATTTGGAAACAATAGTGAGCCAAAATCTTTAAACATAACAGAGATATCGAGGGTTAAAGTTGATTTTTTGTATAAAAGTTTTTTATGGGCCATAAAAATGATTAAAATCGGTGCAGTTCAGTTAAACTAGACTTTGAAACTGAAAGATTAAAAATAAAAATCAAATGCAAGCCTCAATATTTTTGTTATCTTTAAATATTTTGGCTGAATATTAGTACCAAATGAAAGCTTGAAAGGTTGACTACTTATTTCTATATATCATTAGTTTATGTCATATCGAGATTTTTGAGATATGGACATTTTTGTACAAAAATCAAGAGTAAAATTTAACATTTTTCTCTATAACTCTTTGATGGGTTAATTAGATTGAGATACCTCTTCTGAAAGATATTTCGGAGCACTTTTACACGATATACATAATGTCACTATCGGTGAAAAATAAGAGAGAAATATCGATTTATATTTCAGAACTTTAAAACACTATATCTCCCAAACCAAAAGCTACCGACCCATCAAAACCCTAAAAAACAAAAGCTATATAAAGCCCCTAACAGGAAAAATATTTCAAAAAAATCGGTGCAGTTCAGTTGAACTAGACTTGTTCCAAATTTTTATATTGACGCAAAATTTTTTATAAACAATTTTCTAAATATGTACTTGATATACAATTTTCGATACAATATTTTTAATAGAAAATTTTCAATGTATAATTTTTTATAAAAAATTTTCCATGCAAAATTAAAAAAAAATTTTGGATGTAAAATTTTTTATAGAAAATTTTCGATGTAATTGTAAAAAATTGTAAATATGTAAAATTTTCGATGTAAAATTTTTAATAGAAAATTTTCGATGCAAAATTTTTAATAGAAAATTTTCAATGTAAAATTTGTAAAAGAAAATTTTTATGTACTTGATATACAATTTTCGATACAAAAATTATTATAGAAAATTTACAATGTAAAGTTTTTTTTTTTTAAAACTTTCGATATAAAATTATTTATAGAGTATTTTTGATGTAAAATTTTTTATAGAAAATTTTGTATGTAAATTTTTTTATAACATTTAATATGTATGAAAACTTTTTATAGAAAATTTTCGCATTTAAACAAAATTCCGTCATTTTCCTAAAGAGAAAATGAAAAAACTCAGAATTCTGACCCTTGACCCCAGGGTCAAATATCAAAAAGACACTGCTGCGACCATTCTATATAGTCTGAGGAAAAATATTCACTATTACTTTTACTAATGTTGAACAATTTAACAAGCTTATACTCAAATTATTAAAAAAAATCACACTTTAGCAAAATTCTATGATTTCAAATCGCAGTTACGGTTAAATGGTTAAATATACTACTTCATTTTTTTGGATTTTATTCTTCCATTTGCTTGTTTTATTGCACTTCAAAGCAAATTTATTATTTCTAATATTTGTTGAACAAAATTAAAAAAAAATTAAAAAATAATTTTTGATTTGAGAATATGAAAAGTACTAAGTAAACTCGGTTATATTTTAACAAAGCTCGACTATTTAGTACCTACTGGTCATAGAATTGTCAATCATGTCTTACTTTGAAATTTACTCATCCATTAGTAAACTTTTTGGCTGCATATATTTAGGAGTGTTGTCAAGGACACGAATTTTCGGGGAAAAATTGCAATAACTCCGAAACTACTTCATAAATTTTAATGTTAATGATTTAAAATAAAGCAACTTTAGTTCTCTTCAATGTTCAAGTAAATTTTTTAAAAAATTTCTGTAAAACCGAAAATACTCCCTTTTTTTCCCATACTAAAAAGTTTAACACTTTGTAGGCGGATGCGGCACATGTTCCCCATACATATTATTTTTATTGAGAACAAATAAAAAAGTGCTAATCAAATGCTTTTTTTTGCATAAAAAAGCTATGTTCAAATATGGACTTACAGTTTACAGATTATAGTTTCTACAACAGTTTTGTGTGCAACAAAAAACTCAAAATTGCAATTATCTTATTGCGATTTTCTTCGTATTTAGTGATTTTGAGAGAAGGGTTTGTATAGGTGCTATAGTCAAATATGGACCGATTTAACGAAATTTGGTACAGTGATCTATGTTTGCAAAAGAAATATTTATTTAAGCTTTACATATAATGAAATTTATGGCAAAAAACTAAATTCCCAAAAGTAACACCTATGGGATGTACCAGAGATAATGGACCGATTTGTCTAATTTCAATAGCAATGATACTGCCGAGAAACTGTCTATTGTTTCATCCAATTATATTTAGAATTGCGACCTGTGCTTTGATGACAAGCTTTTCATGAGAGTCTAACCATCCAGCCGTTCAGACAGACGGACGGACAGACTGGCATCGTTAAATCGCCTCAGGAATTGATTCTAAGTCTATTCTAAGTCCCAAGACCAATATTTCTATGTGATACATGTATCAGAAGATACTTATACTTTTCATATAAGGTGGGTATAAAGAACAAAAATAATCTAAGTCTTATTAAATTTTTAAAGATTGATTTTTTCTTATTTATGTTAATTTAAGAATGACCTTATGGTTGCAATGTATCGATAATTTTTATTTCATTCTATAAAGTAAAAATATTTATTTCAGATAATGGTATTGTTTATATTTATTATGCTATTTTGCATAAAGATCCACTCACTTTCTCAATCTGTGTTATTTACTATAATTATCAATGTTTCTGTTGTCTTATTATGATGCATTTTTATAATTAATTATTTTTTGTTGCATTTTATGGATTTCTTGAGATGCATTCATACATAAAAGATTCCTGAAATTATTCCTAATTTGGAAAAGTACTCGTGCCTATGAAATCAATGGAACTAACTAGAGTAAAGATAGAATGTGTAACTCATGACTTTTAGGTGGGTACGGGCATGAGAGCATATGCCTGAGTGCATGCATGAAGTATTCTAGTTGATAACGCGGTAAAATAAGCGAAACTCAAGGTGATTATTCATTCTCACTTATAACGGACAGTTGTTTGCTTGGCAAGACTAAGGGTCATGTATGTCTGATAAACTTCTAATGAATTGTACAGTATAAATATGAGATGTTTGCAGGTTTGCAATATGATTTCGCAAGATGAAGTCGTTCGTAGCAGTTGCTGTAATTGCTCTGGCATTTTTTGCCTTGACATCTTCTAAGCATATTGAATCGAAAGTAGCAGACAAAGACTTTCTGGTAAAGCAGAAATTTATCCTAGATATTTTGCAACACATCTATCAGGACGATGTGTTTGTGAACAAGTATGATGATAGCTATGTTACCTACAAGCCCTGGGAGCACTTAGATGACTTTCATGAGGTTGATATGATTAAGGAGTTCTTTGAGTTGTGGCAACACCATCCGTTGCATGACGATGAGATTTTCACACCCGTTTACGATCGTCACGTTGAATACGCTCAAGGATTGACACGTACCTTGTACTTCGCCAAGGACTGGAACTCATTTACCCATGTCGTCTATTGGGCTCGTATGCATGTCAACAAGCAACTATTTGTCTATGCCTTGACCATAGCCAGTATTCATCGTGATGATTTAAAAGGAATTGTTTTGCCAGCTATTTATGAAATTCAACCATGGCATTTCTTTGATGTCGAAACCTTAGAATTGGCTGAGAAATATAGAATGCACGGTTTCCACAATGTTAAGAAATTGGACAACATTTATAATGTCGTTATAAAGTCTAACTATAGTAATGTTTATGGCGATATTAACTATGATCACAGCTTGGCTTACTTTATGGAAGATATAGGTTTAAATTCCTTCTACTACTATCAGAACATCGACTATCCCCATTGGGCTAAAGGACCTGTGGGTCATGAGTTGAGCAAGGATCGTCGAGGTGAATTTTATCTCTTCATGCATTGGCAATTGCTAGCCCGTTACTATTTGGAACGTTTGTCATTGGATTTGGGTGAAATTCCTCATTTCAACATGTACCAACCATATGAAAATGGCTACTTTAGCAACTTGCATTACTACAAGGGCGTAAGTTTCCCCGACCGTGATAATCAATATAACTTCTACTATTCCGATAACTATGAAACTGCAAAGGATATTGAATACTATGGCGCTCGTATAGCTCAGTATGTTGACACTACAAATGATGAGTATTCAGTGGCTGTTAATAAATTGGGCAATATTCTTCAGGGAAATCATGATTCTGTTAATTTTAAAAAGTACGGCAGCCTAGAACATCTTTACCGTGAATTGGTAAACGAAGGACGTCCTTATGGTAAATATGGTGAAACCCTTCCCGCCGTTCTCATGCATTACGAAACATCTCTCCGTGATCCATTGTTCTATTCGATCTACAAAGACATTGTTTCATACTACTGGCGTCTTATGGCAACATATCCTGAATACAAGGCCCATGATTTGGTGTTCCCAGGAGTTAAAATCGAAAGTGTCCACATGCCAGAAGGTTTGACTACCTACTTTGAGTACTTTGATGCTGACATCAGCAATGCCGTCAACGTAGAAGTTCCTAGCACTGAAAGTTCTCCTGATGCCATTTTCAGATTCGGTCGCAACTCACAACTACATGGTCAAAGTTTCGTAATTAAAGCTCGTCAATTACGCTTAAACCACAAACCTTTCGAATATACTTTGGATGTTACATCTGACAAAAACCAGAAAGCTGTAGTCAAGGTATTCATTGGTCCCAAGTACGATGAAAGTGGCCACTTGATTCACTTGGAAGATAACTATATGAATTTCTTCGAACTGGATCATTACGTTGTGGACTTAGTTGCCGGAGTTAATCACTTGAAACACAGCTCTGACGATTTCTCTTGGTACGTTAGCGACCGCACTACCTATTTGGAGCTTTACCAAAAGGTAATGGATGCCACCAACAGTGACTACAAATTCCCCCTTAATCAAGATGAAGCTCACTGCGGCATACCCCAACGCATTATGTTGCCCAAGGGTAAGAAGAGTGGCATGCCTTACCAGTTCTTCTATATAGTTTATCCCTACCATGCTCCCGAAGTATCACAATACTCTACCTATGACCCTGTCATATCATGCGGTGTCGGTTCCGGTAGTCGCTTCGTTGACACTCTTCCATTTGGATTCCCCTTCAACCGTCCAGTTCATCATCATTACTACTTTAATGTCGATAACATTAAATTCCACGACATTAAGATTTACCACAAGGACGATCACACTAACGTAGTATAACTCTTTTGCTTTTGATATTGTAATTCTAAAGTATGAAAAGATTGTGTCTTAATAAAGGATTTATAAAAAAAGAAAAACAAGTAAGAGTGTTATATTCGGCTATGCTGAATCTTATATACCTACCAATTAATTGTGGACCAACATGGAAAACATTTTAATTTTAACAAAACTACTTTGCACTAAATTTGGTCTCATAACGGGTATAGTTTTACTTTTATAAGCATTTAAATACTTTTCGTTGTGTTTAACCGCTTAATTCGGATTATATAAGATATTTCCTCAAATATAGATCAATTATCGAAAGGTATGGTTCACTGCCTGGCAATTATGTATATACAGATCATATGTTGCCAATTTGGAATTGTAGTACTTGATGGTTTTCCGAGAATGTTATGATCAAATAGTGACCGACAATTTTTTGCATATACTGAAACTAATATAAAACTTATTTAAGGTAGTCTCAGCTGATAACTAAAGGTCATAGAAAAGGTACTATGATACCAAGTGAAAATGTATAGTCATTAAATGGGTATTAGTCTCCGTATGATGACTAGATTTGGTGGGATTGGCAGGAAATCACTTACTACTAACAACTTCGCTATGGACAAACTATTCATTAAATTGCATGATTTAAGCGGCCAGTTTTGTTCAATAGAAACGAGTTGTTAAGATAAAGTTAGGCCAAACACGTCTATAGTTACTCGCCTGAATAAGTTGAATGTAGGTATAAAAAGGGGTTGTTGTTATATATATACAAACTAAAAGTAAATGGTGATCGATTGTCACAAAATTTTGTACACTGGCTGGTTATAATATAAAGCTTTTTTGTGCAAAATTAAGTGATAACTGTTATTTTTGACTTTTATTATATCGAGCAAAAATAAAAGTTATTTTTTGACTTTTATTTTTTCGAGCAGAAATAAAAGTTATTTTGTGTTTCCAACCCCAATTATGATTACAAAACTCAACTCCATTAGTTTTTGGGCATATGCAAATTATTTTCACTGAAAAATTATCTTTGTTTGAAAAAAATTTTCAACAAATTTATCATAATTTCAAACAAAAATAACTTTTATTTCTGCTCGAAAAAATATAAATCAAAAAATAATTGCTTGAAAAAATAAAAGTCAAAAATAACTGTTATTTTTGCTTGAAAAAATAAAAGTCAAAAATAACTGTTATTTTTTATCGAAAAAATAAAAGTAAAAAAATAACTTTTATTTCTGCTCGAAAAAATAAAAGTCAAAAAATAACTTTTATTTTCTGACTTTTACGATAAAAGTTATGACAGTTACGGTCCCTGCTTATTTCAACTTTCATAAAAATATATTGAAATTTGTGGTAAAAATCTCAATTCCAAAAAGTAAGAGCTATTGGAGGTACCAGAAATAATGAACCAATTTGACTCATTTCAATAGTAATGATCCTACTAACAAAAAACTGTATGTTTTTTCATCCAATTATCTTTAGACTTTGATTACAAGCTTTGCAAGAGGGTCCAGCCTGGCTGGCTGGACCAGACGGTCGGACGGAGTGACAAAATAATCTATGTTTTATTAAATTTTTAAAGATTGATTTCTACTTATTTATGTTAATTAAAGAATAACCTTATGGTTGCATTGTATCGATATTTTGCATTTAATTGCAAAGTAAAACTATTTATTTGACATAATGATATTATTCATATTTATTATGCTATTTTGCATAAAGATCCACTCACTCGCTCAATCTGTGTTATTAATAATATTTATCAATGCTTTTGTAGTCTTATGGTACATTTTTATAATTACTTTTTGATATCTTTGTTACATTTTATGGATTTGTTGAGATGCATTCATACAGAAATGGTTCCTGAAACTATTCCTAATTTTGAAAAGTACTCGTGCCAATGTAATAAATGGGAAATGGGACTAACTAAAGTAAATGTGTAACTCATGACTTTTAGGTGGGTACGGGCACAAGTGCATGGACTGAGTGCATGCATAAAATATTCTAGATGATAACGTGTTAAAATAAGCGAAACTTAAGGTAATTTTTTCTTCTCACTTATAACGGATAGTTGTTTGCTTCGAAAAACTAAAGGTCATCTATGCCTGATAAACTTCTAATAAATTTTACAGTATAAATATGAGATGTTTGCGGGTTTGCACTATAATTTCGTAAGATGAAGTCGTTCGCAGCAGTTGCTGTAATTGCTCTGGCATTTGTTGCCTTGACATCTTCTAAGCATATTGCATCGAAAATAGCAGACAAAGACTTTCTGGTAAAGCAGAAATTTATTCTAGATATTTTGCAACACATCTATCAGGACGATGTGTTTGTGAACAAGTATGATGATAGCTATGTTACCTACAAGCCCTGGGAGCACTTAGATGACTTTCATGAGGTTGATATGATTAAGGAGTTCTTTGAGTTGTGGCAACACCATCCGATGCATGACGATGAGATTTTCTCGCCCATTTACGATAGTCATGTTGAATACGCTCAAAGATTGACACGTACATTATACTACGCCAAGGACTGGAAATCATTTGCCCATGTCGTCTACTGGGCTCGCATGCATGTCAATAAGCAACTATTTGTCTATGCCTTGACCATAGCCAGTATTCACCGTGATGATTTAAAAGGAGTTGTCTTGCCAGCTATTTATGAAATTCTACCATGGCATTTCTTTGATGTCGAAACCTTAGAATTGGCTGAGAAATATAGAATGCACGGTTTCCACAATGTTAAGAAATTGGACAATATTTACAATGTTGTTATAAAGTCTAACTATAGTAATGTTTATGGCGACATTAACTATGATCACAGCTTGGCTTACTTTATGGAAGATATAGGTTTAAATTCCTTCTACTACTATCAAAACATCGATTATCCCCATTTGACTAACGGACCTGTGGGTCATGAGTTTAGCAAGGATCGTCGAGGTGAATTTTATCTCTTCATGCATTGGCAATTGCTAGCCCGTTACTACTTGGAACGCTTGTCATTAGATTTGGGTGAAATTCCTTATTTCAACATATACCAACCTTATGCAAATGGCTACTTTAGCAACTTGCATTATTACAAGGGTGTAAGTTTCCCTGATCGTGATAATCAATATAATTTCTACTATTCTAATAACTATGAAACTGCCAAGGACATCGAATACTATGGCGCTCGTATAGCTCAGTATGTTGACACTACAAATGATGAGCATTCAGTTGCTGTTAATAAATTGGGCAATATTCTGCAGGGAAATCATGATTCTGTTAATTTTCAAAAGTACGGCAGCCTAGAACATCTTTACCGTGAATTGGTGAACGAAGGTCGTCCTTATGGTAAATATAGTGAAACCCTTCCCGCCGTTCTCATGCATTACGAAACATCTCTCCGTGATCCATTGTTCTATTCGATCTACAAAGACATTGTTTCATACTACTGGCGTCTTATGGCAACATATCCTGAATACAAGGCCCATGATTTGGTGTTCCCAGGAGTTAAAATCGAAAGTGTCCACATGCCAGAAGGTTTGACTACCTACTTTGAGTACTTTGATGCTGACATCAGCAATGCTGTCGACGTAGAAGTTCCTAGCACTGAAAGTTCTCCTGATGCCATTTTCAGATTCGGTCGCAACTCACAACTACATGGTCAAAGTTTCGTAATTAAAGCTCGTCAATTGCGCTTAAACCACAAACCTTTCGAATATACTTTGGATGTTACATCTGACAAAAACCAGAAAGCTGTAGTCAAGGTATTCATTGGTCCCAAGTACGATGAAAGTGGCCACTTGATTTACTTGGAAGATAACTATATGAATTTCTTCGAACTGGATCATTACATTGTGGACTTAGTTGCCGGAGTTAATCACTTGAAACACAGCTCTGACGATTTCTCTTGGTACGTTAGCGACCGCACCACCTACTTGGAGCTTTACCAAAAGGTAATGGATGCCACCAACAGTGACTACAAATTCCCCCTTAATCAAGATGAAGCTCACTGCGGCATACCCCAACGCATTATGTTGCCCAAGGGTAAGAAGAGTGGCATGCCTTACCAGTTCTTCTATATAGTTTATCCCTACCACGCTCCCGAAGTATCACAATACTCTACCTATGACCCTGTCATATCATGCGGTGTCGGTTCCGGTAGTCGCTTCGTTGACACTCTTCCATTTGGATTCCCCTTCAACCGTCTAGTTTATCATCATTACAACTTTAATGTCGATAACATTAAATTCCACGACATTAAGATTTACCACAAGGACGATCACACTAACGTAGTATAACTCTTCTGCTTTTGTTATTGTGATTTTAAAATATTAAAAGATTGTGTCTTAATAAAGGATTTATAAAAAAAAGAAAAACAAGTATGAGTGTAATATTCGGCTATGATGAATCTTATATAGCTTCCATCAAATTGTGTTAAATTTAGAGACATATCTCACATATCTCCGAAGGTGCAGCTAATTATAAATGTGGACTTATATGAGAAAAAAATGTTTAGTTTATATAAAACTTCTTTGCCCAAAATTTGGTTTCATAATGTGTATAGTTTTACTTTTATAAGCATTTGAATATTTTCATTGTTTTTAATGGCTCAGTCCGGATTGTATTAGAGTTTTGCTCAAATTTAGACCAGTTATCGCAAAATATGGTTCACTGCCTGGTAATTATCTATATACCAATCATATGTAATTAATTGATTTACTTGTCAATTTGGAATTGTAATATTTGATGATAATATTTGTTATATTTGATGGTAGAATTGTGACCTGTAGTTTGATTACAAGGTTTACATGGGGGTCCAGCCAGCCAGTCAGCCAGACGGACGGACGGACATCGCTAAATCGATTCTAAGCCTATTGGTATACTAAAAGGTGGTTCTAAGACAAATATTTCAATGCGTTACATACATCAGCACAAACTTATAATACCCTTTCCACCTATGTTTGTGAAGGGTATAATTATGAAAAATAAATAGCTAAACCGCGGTTTTCTGTTTCGGTTTTAAAGCATAAAAAACGAGGTTTCGGTTTCGGTTAAAACCGAACTGCAAACC
Organism: Stomorhina lunata; assembly: GCA_933228675.1. Lineage (NCBI taxonomy): Eukaryota > Metazoa > Arthropoda > Insecta > Diptera > Rhiniidae > Stomorhina > Stomorhina lunata. The sequence continues at coordinate 180,168,862 of OW121740.1, forward strand.
CTAATTGCGATATATCTGTTAGCTTTTTAATTAAATACTTACTGTAGGTAACATTATAACTTTTCAAATAAATCGTACTTTTACAATAACAGCCCAACTGCTAGTTTTATATAAGTAATCATACCTTTATTTATTTATTTATTTTTAATATATTTTTGAACATATACTTTTTTTATTTTTTAACTTTTTCACAATCATCATCAAAATGGAGTTCGGTTTTTACATTATTTTGTAACTGCTTAAAGCAGAAAACATTTCTTTGTGACGTCTCATATTATCATGACTCTTAACTTAAAAAAGAATTGTTTTTTCTTTAAATGTTTAATCGTTTTATTTGGCTTTTTATTTATTAATTTATTCACATACCCTTTCCCATTATTATTTATTATAATATTTAATAATTGATTTATGGTTTTTGATTTCATTTATGAATTACTTTTCCTACTTATACAAATAACATTTCTAGAATAGTTTGATTTCGTTCTATTTTTAATGGATTTTGATTTTTCTTTTGGGGATTTAATTTCGGTTTAGTTTTTTTTTCTTGATTTTTTTTTTGTTTTTCAGTTTTTTTGTTTTGTTTATTAAAAGAAGGATAGAGACGATTGTTTAAGTGTGTTTATATTTGTAATATGCGTGTATGTATGTATGTGTGTATGTATGTAAATATTAAATTGTTATTAATTTTATTTATTTGTTTTTAATTTTGTTTTTAGTACCTGTAGTATTTTAATTTTTTGTCTCTCTTTTTTAATTTACACGTATCAATTTTTTTATTATTTATTTGTGTTTTTATTTAATCTTGATCTCACTTTTAAATTTTTTTGATTTTGTTGATTTTATTGTTGGCGTTGATAAAATTACGTATAATCAAATTTATTTTTTATTTATTTAATATAAAAAAGAAAACAATTTAAAAAATATATAAATGCATTTATTTTTTTCTTAATTTTATTTTATATCTATTTTGAATAATTATTAAATTAAAAATTTTCGAAACTAGTTTTTTTACAAAAATTAAATATAAATTATAAAAATTGGTTTATTGAACTATGTTACTATCTTGCATTTAAATTTATTTCTTATTGTAAAAAATGCTTAGCTTATTTTAATTTTTATTTTTTTTACATTTTTTTTTCTTAACAATAAATAGAATTTAGGTATTCATCTAATCTCATAAATTCCAAGTTAACTTAAATTTACAATAACAGAAAATATTACCCATTTGCTACAACTTTATTAGAGTACAAAATTTTATTCTGTGGCAGTAAAATGCAATGAAATTTTATTCAAAACTTTTTTGTATTAAAATGATTTTTTTGCAAACTTCAAAAATCATCTTATGTTAAATTTTGATTTCCTGTGTAAAATCTTACATACATAAATATGTATGTAAATTAGAGTGTCCCACCCTTGTTTGGAGGAAATGAAACTTTGTAATACAGACATTTGTTACATTGTACAATCCAATTCAACGTTTTATTCAGATCGCCAATGTTTAGATATGCCAGTTATATGGGAAAAATAAGGTGTTTCTTTAGATTTCTTCAAAATGTTTCTACTTAGAATATATTTTTAAATATAAAATGAGCTTTCCAATGAGATATAAAACCAAAGAGATATAAAACCATAGTATCGGTTGAAATGTTTCCTAATTATTAAGGGTTTCCCAAAATATTTTGCGTTCATGAAGACGCCCCTGAACATATGCAATAAAAAAATGTATTATTTTTAACAAATTTTGAAATGTTTTACTTTTTTGAGACCTCAAGATATTTAATTAATCAGTTTTGTTGCAAAATCTACTTTTATAAGAAATTTTTCAAAAATTTACGTCTCATAGGAAATTTTTCAAAAATTTACTTTTTATAGGAAATTTTTCAAAAATTTACTTTTTATAGACAATTTTTTTAAAATTTACTTTTTATAGGAAATTTTTCAAAAATTTACTTTTTATAGGAAATTTTTCAAGTATTTACTTTTTATAGGAAATTTTTCAAAAATTTACTTTTTATAGGAAATTTTTCAAAAATATACTTTTTATAGGAAATTTTTCAAAATATACTTTTTATAGAAAATTTTTCAAAAATTTACTTTTTGTAGGTAATTTTTGAAAAATTTACTTTTTATAGGAAATTTTTCAAAAATTTACTTTTTGTAGGTAATTTTTGAAAAATTTACTTTTTATAGGAAATTTTTCAAAAATTTACTTTTTATAGAAAATTTTTCAAAAATTTACTTTTTAGAGGAAATTTTTCAAAAATTTACTTTTTATAGGAAGTTTTTCAAAAATTTACTTTTTATAGGAAATTTTTAAAAAATTTACTTTTTAGAGGAAATTTTTCAAAAATTTACTTTATATAGGAAGTTTTTCAAAAATTTACTTTTTATAGGAAATTTTTCAAAAATTTACTTTTTATAGAGAATTTTTCAAAAATTTACTTTTTATAGGAAATTTTTCAAAAATTCACTTTTGGAACTTTTTACTTTTTAAAGGAAATTTTTCAAAAATTTACTTTTTATAGGAAATTTTTCAAAAATATATTTTTTATAGAAAATTTTTCAAAAATTTACTTTTTATAGGAAATTTTTCAAAAATTTACTTTTTAAAGGAAAATTTTCAACAAATTTACTTTTTATAGGAAAATTTTCAAAAATTTACTTTTTATAGGTAATTTTTCAAAATTTACTTTTTATAGGAAATTTTTCAAAAATTTACTTTTTATAGGAAATTTTTCAAAAATTCACTTTTTATACGAAATTTTTCAAAAATTTACTTTTTCTAGGAAATTTTTTTAAAAATTTCTTATTTTTATAGGAAATTTTTCAAAAATTCACTTTTTAAAGGAAATTTTTCAATAATTTACTTTTTAAAGGAAATTTTTCAAAAATTTACTTTTTATAGGAAATTTTTCAAAAATATATTTTTTATAGAAAATTTTTAAAAAATTTACTTTTATAGGAAATTTCTCAAAAATTTACTTTTTAAAGGAAATTTTTCAACAAACTTACTTTTTATAGGAAATTTTTCAAAAATTTACTTTTTAAAGGAAATTTTTTAAAAATTTACTTTTTATAGGAAACTTTTCAAAAATTTACTTTTTATGGGAAATTTTTCAAAAATTTACTTTTTATAAGAAATTTTTCAAAAATTTACTTTTTATAGGAAATTTTTCAAAAATATATTTTTTATAGAAAATTTTTCAAAAATTTACTTTTTATAGGAAATTTTTCAAAAATTTACTTTTTAAAGGAAAATTTTCAACAAATTTACTTTTTATAGGAAATTTTTCAAAAATTTACTTTTTATAGGAAATTTTTCAAAAATTTACTTTTTATAGGAAATTTTTCAAAAATGTACTTTTCTATAGGAAATTTTTCAAAAATTTACTTTTTATAGGAAATTTTTCAGAAATTTACTTTTTATAGGATACTCAAAAACTTGACTATTGTAAGAAATTATTTAAAAACTTATTTTTTATAAGAAATTTTTCAAAAATTTTTTGAAAATTTGAAAAATTTCTTCTAAAAAGTAAATTTTTGAAAATTTCCCATAAAATGTAAATTTTTAAAAAATTTCCTATAAAAAGGAAATTTTCAAAAAAATCCTATAAAAAGCAAGTTTTTGAAAAATTTTCAATAAAAAGTAAAATTTTGATAAATTTCTTATAAAAAGTAAATTTTCTCATGGGTATTGGAGGGTTAATTTCTAAAAAAAAATTAGATCGATGTTTCTAACAGCTTAGCCGTAACTGTGACTTAAAATCAAAAGATTTTGTCAAAAACACAATTTTTACCAAAGTTTGTATATTAGCACCTTTCATAAGTACAACTTAAATAATTATTGCTTTAATGGGTAAAAATATATAGAAATTTTGTTGAAATCGGATGTCATTAACCCTTTTATTACCAGAATTAAATTAAATTTTTTAAAATATTAAATTTTTTGAAAAACGTACTAGAAATTACAAGTTTTAATGTTATATTTCAATGCAAATTCAAAAAAACGTTTAAACGCGTTAACGTTTAATCCTTGCATACACATGGCTTCAACTGGCATGTCCAAAATTGGTGTCACTTCGGCTTTCCCGATATCCGATCTGAGTGAAACTTTGTATTTGGATTATTAGGGTCAAATGAAAAAAATTGGGGGTACGTCTGTAAAATGACTTTCACTTTTTTTCTGGACACTCTAATGCATGTATGTATGTGTAGGTATATTATATGTAACACGTATTTACATAGTATGTAATTATGTCATCGATATTTGAAGGGTTCGCACTTGTTTTGGTGTTAGAAGATGTCAAAGAAATATTTTTTTTCAAATATTCAGTGTATCATAATACATAAGTACATATATATATTGTGTATATGTATTGTTATGTAATTAGTATTTATATTTTAATATTGTATTGTTGTTGTTATTATATACATATACATTAATGGCTTAAAAAATAAATTATGTGGTTTCTTCTGTTTTAAACATTGTAATGTCATATGCCAAATCAACAAAGAACTGAAATATTTTTTTGGTTTTTAAATTTCAAATTGAGCTCCTTCTCCATTAGTTTAATAGGAGTAAGAGCTCTCATGCATCACCTGTATTTTCATTGAATAAAAAGCTTTTAAAAAGATCTATTATTTGTTCTTATGTATTTATTTTTGAAATATTTTGGAACTTATTATAGTGAAATTTTTTGTCCCGCTAAGAAAGTGCAGTTCGGAAATGTTCGCTTCAATTAGGGTTGGTTTTCTTTTTAGAACATGAGCTATCTGAAATAAAAATTAAAGACTCTATAATTAAATATATTGCACTCCATACATTTTTTTCTAACAAAAGTAAAATTAAAGTGGATAAAGGACAATGAAAAACACATAAACGCACAAACATACATTTCATGAGCACATGTGTGTGCCTTAGCTTTCTCTAATTGGATAATATTCTCCATTTGTTGTTTGTCCGAATTAGAGTAGTATGGTTGGGACTTTTCAAACCGACCATACTACAAACCAATGTATGGAAGAGCAACATCTGTATATTATAGGGTCTTTGTATAAACTGACTTTTATAATATTTTGTTTTAATAATTTGAGAAAAACCGATGACTTTATCATTATTGGGTGTTTGGAAATATTTTTTGAGAAGACATGTAACATTCCAAATATTGTTCATTTGCTGCAACATCGTCATATATCAAAAACATGTTTTTTTTAAATAACTTTTATTCCAGAAATATTAAGTTTTCAAAATTGATGGTAAACTTAATTATAGCTACCGAAATAAATTCAAATAATTAAGATAAACTATTGGATTTTAGCAATTATTAAGTCGCATGTAGAACCCAGTACAGAAACTGCTGATTTTGACAATGATAAAATTGCATCAAATAATCGATATATCCACATCTTATATGTACATATGTATATGTACATATGTATATGTACATATTTATACGTACATATGTATATGTACATATATGTACATATGTATTACTTAATTTTGTTATCTATTAAAATTTAATTTAATCTAATTGTTTATTTTTGTATGTGTTTCACTCTTCAATTGTTTTTTTACAATTTGACACAATTTTTCCTGCTGGAAATTGAATTAATTTTTGCTAAATTTATTTATAGCAGACGGTTGTTTTAGTATATATATTTAGTATTTATTCTAATTAGCTTAGCACACCCTACATTAGGCCACTATTAGAAATAATGTTAATAATAAGGTAAAGTGTTATATATACATATATATACTCTTATTTGTTATATATAGGTATGGGGGATTTCACCTTAAGTGGCCAAACGTTTGAAATCGATGTCCTCTGATTTAGATGAAAACAAGCAAGAAAGTGCTATAATCGGTCAAGCTCGACCATACGATACCCTTCACCACTGAGGTCAAAGGTCTTCTTTTTCTTGTATAAAGACAAATATTTGCTAAATTTTGCCATGATACAAACATTTTCTCACAACTTATATATTTAGGATGTTTTCGTCATTTGGACTTATATGAGAGCTAGGGTCAAATGTGGACCGATTATCTCGAAATTTTGCAAATTGATTACAGTTTTAACAAAAATCATGTTTGCAAAAAAAAAAACTCAAAATTCTCATTATCTTTAGCTTTAGTGGTTTTTGTCTTATTAAAAGGTACAGATTAATATTTTGTAAATATAATCCCATTACCGAAATTTGGTAACAATCGTTCTACATATCAGACCCTTAGTCGGAAATGACATAAATATACTTGATTTTCGAAATTTTGAAAAAATAGCACATAGCAGATGTATATATGTCTCTTAGACTAAAGAAAAACTTGTTTAATTGTTGGTCCATATTTGACCTTAGCTTCACTACTAATATCAAATAGTCGGGCTTGACCGACTATAGCTTCCATAGGTGGATAGGGTATTATAAGTTTGTGCTGATGCATGTAACGCATAGAAATATTTGTCTTAGACCGACCTTTTAGTATACCAATAGACTTACTTACCTTCACCTTCCAAGTCGATTTAGCGATGTCAGTCCGTCCGTCCGTCTGACTAATCAAAGTACAATTCTAAAGATAATTTGATGAAATTTGGTACATATACTTTTTTTTTGATAGGGCGACCATGGCTATTGAAATTCGTCAAAATCGGTCCATTATTTGTGGTACCTCCCATAGGTCCCACTTCACAAATATCAATATTTTTGCATTAAATTTAAAACAAATACCGCTTATGTAAACTAAAATCGCTGTAACAAATTTCTTTGAAATCGGTCCACATTTGACCATACAAACTCTTCTGTCAAAACCCATTATATGAGACAAAAATCACTTAAACGCTCATAAATCTAAAGATAATGAGAATTTTAAATGTATTTTTTGTACACATTTGTGAAAACTGTAATCAATTTGCTAAATTTCGAGATAATCGGTCTGCATTTGACCCTAGCTCTTATATAAGTCTAAATGACAGGAACAGCTTTAAAATATAAGAAAATGTTTGTACGATGAGAAATTTAGCAAATATTTGTCTTTATACACGAAAAAGAACACTTTTGACCTTAGTGGTGAAGGGTATCGTAAGGTCGGGCTTGAAGGACTTTTTTTACTTTCTTAATGATTTTTAGTTATACAAGGTTTGAAAATTTCAGTTTGAAATAGAAAAAGTAAATAAAAACAATTAAGAAAGTGCTATAGTCGGTCAAGCCCGACCATACGATACCCTTCACCACTAAGGTCGAAAGTGTTATTTTTCCTGTATAAAGACAAATATTTCCTAAATTTTCATATCATACAAATATTTTTTCAAAACTTATTTTTAAGCTGCTTCCGACATTTGGACTTATATGAGAGCTAGGGTCAAATGTGAACCGATTATCTCGAAATTTTTCAAATTTATTACAGTTGTTACAAAAATTATGTATGCAAAAAATAAACTTACAATTCCCATTATCTTCAGGTTTACGAGCGTTTTATTGATTTTTGTCGTTTTTTTTAGTGCGTTTTTAAAGAAAAGTTTGTACGGGAGCTATGGTCAACTGTGGACCGATTTTAACGGAATTTGGTACAGTGATTTAGGTTTACATAAGCAGTTTTTGATTTAAATTTCGTGAAAAAATATTGATATTTGTGGCCAATATATCAATTCCGGGAAGTGAGACCCATGAGGTACCATAAATAATGGACCGATTTTGACGAATTTTAATAACCATGGTCCCATGATCTTTGCCAAATTTCATCAAATTATCTTTAGAATTGCGACCTGTAGTTTGATTACAAGGTTTGCATGGGGGTCCAGCCAGCCAGACGGACGGACATCGCTAAATCGACTCAGAAAGTGATTCTAAGCCTATTGGTATACTAAAATGTGGGCCTAAGACAAATATTTCCATGCGTTACATACATCAGCACAAACGTATAATACCCTTTCCACCTATGGTGGTGAAGGGTATAAATATAAAAGTTTTGAGAAAATGTTTGTATGATGGCAAATATTTGTCTTTATGCACGAAAAACAACACCTTTGATCTTGAGGTCGGGCTTGACCGACTATAGCACTCTCTTACTTGTTTTAAATTGAACCGTTGGATAGTAGTAAGACTAACTTTGGTGTAAATTTCATTTAAAATGGAAGACATCGATTTCAAAAGTTCAGTCCCTTGACGTGAAATCCGCCATATACATATGTAATAAATTTGTTTAAGCTCAAAGCCAACTTAAACTAATATTGCCGATATTTTATTTCTTAAAATTCTTAAAATATTAATCAAATGGACAGAACTTTCACAAATTAAATTTATAAAAAAAACATTAATGTTAATGTGAAATTGTTAAGCAAATGAAAAAAACATTAAGAGACTTTCATGTAAATAATAAATGAAGAATTAAAAACATTCACGTGTGCCTAGTGTAGGGTAAATATTCACATTTATGTTTTTATTGTTTTGTAATCACTTGTTGAATTAACATAATTATTATGTGTTTGTGTTTTTTATTCTTGTTGTTGTTTTTGTTCTTTACAATTTATGTATAAAAATTAATTAAATAATTTCATGTTATAATAAGTAAAATACATATTTATTAATAATATTATTTTTTAATATTAATATTAATATTTTTGTTTTGTTTATCAAATAACGTAAATAAAAAAATATCTCACTAATTTTAAACCTCGCTCTTATTGTTATTATTTTTTTTATTTATTTATTTAAGTTATTTTTTTTTCTCACAATTTAATCTATTTATTTGCATATTGTTTTATTGTTTTATTAATTTATTATTTTTATTTTTATATTTATTTTAAATTTTTTTTTATAAATTTTATATGAATGCGCCTGTGTGTGTTTGAGTGTGTGTACATGTATGTCTGGGTATTCGAGTGTTTGTTTTTGAGAATGAGTGTGTGTTGGGGACTGTTTTAGTGTATGTGTTTTTACCTATATCTATGGGTTTCTTTTGTTATAAATTTATTTATTTTTTTTTTTTAATTTTATTTTAATCATTTAATACAACAGAAATAGAATGTAGTGGTAGTTGTTTTTGTATCGTTAAACGCTTATAAACAATAAAGACCATTTGGTCACAGTTGGCGTAGCTGACGCTGCCGATGTGTTGCAATCGCTGATACACTATGACTCCAATTGCTACAGAGAAAACATAAAAACGCAAATGCCGCTGGCAATAAAATATTTGTTGTTATCTTTGATTGTGTTGTTGGCAGAATTGTGAATGTTGATCTGCTTGAACCTCCCGTTAAAGCGGAATTATCTGGATCGCCATTTAAACGCTTCGAGCCCTCGAGACCCAAGAGATTTGGAGATATTGTTGTGGGCGGTCCAATACTCAGCATCAAACGCTGTTGAACATTTTTATGGAAAACATGTAAAATTGACACTTCGCACAACAGCAAAATACTAGTTTGATATTTGGGAACTGCCTGAAAAAAGCCCTGCAACACTTGACTGTGCGGATAAATTTCTAAAGATGAATATGTCGCTGTGCCCTCATATGTATCTTGGGTTATACGTTGAAATGGTGTTTTATAAACCTGAAATATTGTTTGAAAATTTTAATTTTTATAAATTAATATCGGGAACTAAAGCTTTATAAAAGTATGAAGATAAAGAATTTTAAATTAACACATTATGTTTGTTTATAAACAAAAATCAAATAGTTTTATTTTCGGAGTTAACAAAAATCAGACAATTTTTTGATTACTCATCAAATATTTTTTTGGGAATTTATTAAGGGACTGTTTATATTTTAGTAGAATTTGAATCTTGTTTAATAATATCAATTTCAATTAAATAACAGTAGCTACTTTATTAAAAACTATTTTTATTTTTTAATTCCGAACCCCCAGACTTACCTTTCTTCCATTAATATACCATGTTATATTTGCAGCGGGATATGAAGGTCCAATTGTACAAACGGCCTTAAAGTTATCATTAGCTGTTAAAACTTTCTTATCGACCTGCATGGTGGGATCATCTTTTGGCAGTTCAATCACTTGCATATGAGCAGATCTTATATCCGTGTGAAAAAGGGGAGCATCTTCCGAAACCTCGCACTGATAATTTCCAGTCAATTCACGCGTAACTCCCTTTAACGTGACAGAAGTGGCATCAGAGTTTGTCAGCTAAAAGTACATAAAAAAAGAAAGATTCGTGTTAGATTAATACTTTTATTTTAACAAAGTAAAGCTCATAATATTTATTATAAAAATTTTTCTATAGAAAATTTTTTATTGAAAATTTTATATTAAATATTTTTTGGATAACAATTTTTTCTATAGAAAATCTTGAAAAGTTTTTTCATTATAAAAATTTTTCAAAAAATAACAAAATAGTCGGGATGTAAATATTATTCAAAAAGAAGTGTATTTGCATTTGATCTCAAATCTGTTACATTTATTTATTAATGTAACAGACCAATTTATTGATAAAAAGCCAAAAAATGTTTGCGGAGAAACCAAATTCCTCGACGCGTTTCGATGGTTGGTTAAGCCATCTCTTCAGGAGGATTATCCCCAATTTAGACAGATCGAAAACCTCGCATTATTACTAAATTTACAAACATAACTATTAAGAATTATGTTCATAAACCAAAAGTAAAAGCGTAGATTATCGACTGAACAAAAACAAACATTTTTCAGTTTTCATCTACCTTCACTTCCCACATTTTTCATTAAAAAAATTTTTTTATAAAAATTTTTCAATAGAATATTTTTAATTAAAAAAAATTTTCAGTGGAAAATTTTTTATTATAAAAATTTTTCATTAAAAAAAATTTGCTATAAAAATTTTTCATTAAAAAAATTTTCTATAAAAATTTTTCATTAAAAAAGATTTTCTATAAAAATTTTTCATTAAAAAAAATTTTCTATAAAAATTTTTCAATAGAAAATTTTTTTATTATTAAAATTTTTCTGCAAACATTTTTCATAAAAAAAATATTTCTATAAAAATTTTTCTATGGAAAATTTTTCATTATAAAAATTTTTCTATAAAACATTTTTTATTATAAAAATTTTTTAATAGAAAATTTTTTATTATAAAAATTTTTCTATAAAAATGTTTCATTAAAAAATTTTTTCTATAAAAATTTTACGTTATAAAAATTTTTCTATATAAAATTTTTTATTATAAAAATTATTCTATGAAAAATTTTTCATTACGAAAATTTTGTTATAGAAAATTTTTTATTATAAAAATTTTTCAATAGAAAATTTTTTGTTATAAAAATTTTTCGATAGAAAATTTTTCGTTGTAAAAATTTTTCTATAGAAAGTTTTTCAATATAAAAATTTTTTAACAGAAAATTTTTTATTATAAAAAGTTTTCTATGGAAAATTTTTTAAAACAAAATTTTTTATTATACAAATTTTTCAATAAAAATTTTTATATTATAAAAATTTTTCATTAAAATATTTTTTCTATAAAATTTTTCATTATTAAAATTTCCTATAGAAATCTTTTGATTACACAAATTTTTCTATCGAAAATTTTTCATTACAAAAATTTTTCTATGGAAAATTTTTCTATTGAAAATTTTTTATTATAAAAATTTTTCTATAGAAAATTTTTCATTACAAAAATTTTACTATCGAAAATTTTTCATTATAAAAACTTTTCTATAAAAATTGTTCATTATAAAAATTTTTTATAGAAAATTTTTCATTGTGAAAATCTTTCTATAGAAAATTTTTCATTATAAAAATCTTTATATAGAAAATTTTTCATTGTAAAATTGTTTGTTATAGAACGTTTTTCTATAGAGAATTTTTCATTATATACATTTTTCTATAGATAAACTTTTTAGAAAAGTTTTTATTATAAAAATTTTTTCAATGAAAATATTTTATTAAACAAACTTTTTATTTTAAAAATTTGTATATAGCAAATTTTTTATTATACAAATTTTTCTCTGGAAATTTTTTTTTATTTTCTATTGAAAAATTTTTATTCTAAAAATTTTTTTGTAGAATATTTTTAATAATAAAAAATGTTCTATAAAAAATTGTTTATCATAAAAAATTTTCTATCGATAATTTTTTTGTTATAAAAAATTTTCTATCGAAAAATTTTCATTATAAAAAATTTTCTATCGAAAATTTTTCATTATAAAAGAATGTCTATTGAAAAAATTTTTCTATCAAATATTTAATTGTAAAAATTTTTCAATAGAAAATTTTTCTATTCAAAATTTTTCATTATAAAGATTTTTCATTATAAAAATTTTCTAAAGAAAATTTTTCATTAAAAAAATTTTGTATAGAAAATTTTTCATTATAAAAATGTTTCTATAAAAATTTTTCATTATAAAAATATTTCTATAGAAAATTGTCCACTATAAAATTTTTCTATAGAAAATTTTTCTATAGATTTATATAGATTTTTGATTATAAAATTTTTCTATTCAAAAATCTTTATTATAAAAATGTTTCTATAGAAAATTTTTTGTTATTAAAATTTTTTTTTAAACAATTTTTCATTATAAAAATTTTTCAATAAAAAATTTTCATTACAAAAATTGTTTTATACGAAATTTTTCATTATAAAATTTTTTTTATACAAAATTTTTCATTGTAAAGATTTTTCTATACAAAATTTTTGATTAGAAAAGTTTTCTATAGAAAATTTTTAATTTTAAAAATTTTTCTAAAGAAAATTGTTAATTTTAAAAATTTTGCGATAGAAAATTTTTCATTATAAAAATATTTTTATAGAAAACTGTTCATTATAAAAACTTCTCTATAGAAAATTTTTCATGATAGTAATATTTTCGTAGAAAATTTTTCTTTATAAAAATTTTTCTATAGAAATTATAACAAAATGTTTATTTAACTTTAAAGAAATATTTAAGATTAAAAAACAGGCAACTCTGTTTTCTATGCATATGAGAGTGTACGTGAGTTTTTCATTTTGTTCGAATATCATGTCTCGGGCTACTCTTACTGTCATCTGCAACTGATACCTACCGCTGTCAAGTGACATTTTATCCGTTTCAAGTAGTGATACAAATAGTTTGTACTTGAACAATGCAAATTTATGGAAAAGTCATTATCACGCACACAAACTCATATATCCTTGAGCTCTTACCCTTCAGTTCAAGTTTAATATTTCATACTTTACATATCGAAAGAAGTTTCAATATCTGGTTATTTTGTTGTAAATAAAAGTTTTGAAAAACATAGCAGATCTACAATTAAAATCAAACTGAAAATTTTTTGAAATTAAGCAAATAAAAGACGGTCTTTTGATATTTTTTATAATAAACATAAAATAAAAAATTAATAATAACGATAAAATTTAACATTATATCCATCCGAAATGGTATTTTTAAAGGTACCTTCTTATATTATTTTGATTATATCTAATATGAGTTTGCCTTATTATGAATTATTTAATAAACAAAAAGAACAAAAATATAAATTTTACAGCAATAATTGAAGCGATTTAGGAAATGGAACTACCTACATTAATTTTACGTGGTGTTAGTTTTAACCTATTATTAAATATTGTTAGCTTTCTAGGGTTAAGAAGTTGACATAACATGACTAGCAATTCTTCCTGCATGGTACCCATTATCACTTGCATTTGCAACTACAAGTACAAACTTACTAGAAAAAGAATAGGAGCAATATCATCGTTTAATTTAAATTAAAATTTTCAAACATTATTTTAAATGAAGATGATATAACATTAAAGTTTCACTAATATTCTTTTATGAGATTTTAATGCATTAAACACATAGACAACAGCAGGCTACACGAACACCATCGTAGTCAGCTACTTAATTATTTTGGGGACGGCAGCTACATTTAAGACGGCAGCTACATTTCGAAACACCTGTTTATGAGTGGTGCCAATATCGCGTTTATAAGATGGACAAAAAAACAATAAATTTTGATAAAAACGACATAAATTCATTTTATTAATTAACCTCCGAAATCAACTGTTTTCCTGTACCTGATGGTATGTCTATATCAAAAAATATATATATAGAAAGATTTTGGCGTGATCTCTAATAGTTTAAGATTTATTGGCTTTTTAAATTTCAAGAATAATACGGTATAACTTAAGAAGTTTATATCCGGTATTAACTTTTTTGGTGTAAAAAAAAGCTACTGAAAATATCTTTTATATTCTTATATATTCTATATTATATTCTTTATAATGGATAAGGAGCTAATATACTATAAACTTATTTCTGCAACCGACTTTTTTTATAAAAATTCGTATATCTTAAAGCAATATATATATATATATATAAGTATGCTCTTTTATATAATGAATTTTATAAAGGACATACTGGGCTTTTATATAACATAAACTACGTAGCTCTAGCACACGTAGCGTGTGAGTTAGACGGTTTAAAAAATAACTTTTTAAAATTTTACTTCTATTGAGTTAGAGTTATATAAATATCAATTTTTACATAATATTTTATTAGATATTATTATATACATTAAATATATAAATATTTTCTAAGTATGTAAATTGTTTAGATAAATTCTTCCCATTGTATTTGTGGTAAATAAATTCAAGTGGTTTAAATCGCTCATTTATTTCAATATTATATGGTGTTGACAGCACTAAATCTTTTATTGTCGCCAACAAAAATAGAAAATAGTTTAATTTTGGCTACAGCTACAATGGTGGTCGGTAGTCGTGTAGCCGTGTCGACTCTAAAAAATTTATTTCTATTTGAATGCATGTATTCTAATTTTGACAAGTTGTAGCCCGTAGCCTGCTGTTGTCTATGTGTTTAATGCATAAGTAAAAGTGTGTGGAGAAATTATAAGCTCAAACTACTAAATTTTGCTGTTTAAAAAGCGAGTTCAATTGTTGGACTGAGTACCTTCTGTTGATAAAGTGATACCCACGTACAGTCCTTCATATATGTATTTACAATGTATGTATGTTAAATTAAATTGTTATTTACAATCTTTAGTGTTTAAAATGTTTTCATTAGAGAATTTTCAACTAGAGTTTTAACACTCTAGTGCAGCTATCAATTAAATATTTTTAGACACATTGCGCAAATTGACACTTTCAATGCCATGTTATCCAAAGTAACTTAAAAAGGGACTTAAACAAAAGTGGTTAACCGTTGAAGATATTTAAGAAATGTTAAGAAAGTTAGCAACAGCTAGCATTTTTGGAAAATTTTAATCAAATAAGAGTCTTTTTTGACTTCACTGCATGATTAAAATGATCATTTATGATATCACTTATGAGTCAAAAATGATCTTTTTGTGTGAGAAAATGGACTCTTCAAAACGAGTCTTTAATGACTGGTTTGGCTGATTAGAATATGACTGCACACATTTTGCGAGATTTGTAAACAAAAATAAAAAATTTAAACACAAAATATCTATTTTTAGAACACGTCACTATATATTTTTACAACAGTGAAGTTGCGTTAATAATTACAGAAATTGATGTTGCCGAGACCGAGAATCGAACCTAGGCTGCTGAATATGATATGTTATGCTTAATAGTCGACGTGCTAACCAACCTAGCCACATCACCCATAATTAGATACGAGTCTTTTTGTGACATTTTTTTTATCACCTAAAAATAGTTATATTACGCACATTTTACAAGATTTTTTGTGCTATTTTTAAC
Source organism: Stomorhina lunata (assembly GCA_933228675.1). Classification (NCBI taxonomy): domain Eukaryota; kingdom Metazoa; phylum Arthropoda; class Insecta; order Diptera; family Rhiniidae; genus Stomorhina; species Stomorhina lunata. Next base: position 180,184,486 of record OW121740.1, read on the forward strand.
CTTTGACCGAAAATAACTGTTATTTTTGAATTTTTGTTTAAAAAAAGCAACCGCAAGGAAATTCTCCTACATAAAACCAAGTATACCATTTTGATAGTCTTGGACCAAATTTTTATAAAATGCAATGCTTTTTAAAAATCTGATTTTTATTTTTTAGAAAAAAAAATAACAGTAATTTTTTGATTTTTATTTTTTTTGAGCAAAAATAACAGTTATTTTAAACTTTTATTTTTTCGAGCAAAAATAAAAGTTATTTTTTAAGTTTATTTTTTTTTGAGCAAAAATAAGTTATTTTTGACTTTTATTATTTCGAGCTAAATAACAGTTATTTTTTGACTTTTATTTTTTCGAGCAGAAATAAAAGTTATTTTTTCACTTTTTGTTTTGAGCAGAAATAAAAGTTATTTTTGTGTTTTCAACTTTAATTATGATCGCAAAACTCAACTTTATTAATATTTGAGCATATGCAAATAATTTTCACTGAAAAATTATCTTTGTTTGAAAAAAAAATTGAATTTATCATGAATTCAAACAAAAATAACTCGAAAAAATAAAAGTCAAAAAATAACTTTTATTTCTGCTCGAAAAAATAAAAATCAAGAAATAACATTTATTCTTGCTTGAAAAAATAAAAGTAAAAAATAACTGTTTTTTTGCTCCAGAAAATAAAAGTTAAAATATAACTTTTATTTAAGTTAAAAATAACTGTTATTTTTTATCGTAAAAATAAAAGTAAAAAAATAACTTTAATATCTGCTCGAATAAATAAAAGTCAAAAAATAACTTTTATTTTCTGACTTTTATGATAAAAGTTATAACAGTTACGGTCCTTGTTTTTAACTATTCGCTTGCTAAGCGTCTATGAATCTTTTTGTACACTTTTTTGATCACCAAACTGATTGCACACATTTTGCTTTAAAATATTCGCTTTTAGGGTATTTTCTGAGTCTTTTTGTGGTCTTTTTTGATCACCAAACTGATTAAAATGATATTAAAAACAGTCGTATTAGCATCGTTTGCACGACAAGATTTTGACTGCACACATTCTGCAAGAATTGTTTGTGCTTTTGTAAACTAGTCGTTTTCTAAGCGTTTTAAGGAGACTTTTTGGAATCTTTTTCAGATCACCAAGCTGATTAATCAGTTTTTGATCATCTATACCAATCCCAAAGGACTCATTTTGCTGATATTATCCTCAACAATCACCAAATTGCTAGCTGGGTATGTATGTATAAATGTCTTTACAAACTAACACATACACACATATGTATATGCAAGTACATATGTATATAACATTAGAAGATACATATGTATTTCTTATAACTTTTTAAGTTTTTAAATAGAAACGAATCAAAACGTTGTGTTTGCTTATATCTAAGAGTATGTCTGTATGTTGTATGTATAACCGCATAGCTTGCAAAAGGTTTTGTTTTCTGCAATAAATGAATGTATGACGCATGCAACACAAAATTGTGAGTTTATTTTTTTTAAATTATTCTGAAATTTGTTTGTCAACATGCTAAAAAATTGGGTGTGGCTGTAACTTATGTGGTTGCAAAATAAAAACATAAACTGATATTATGATTTTTCCTGCAAACAACTAAAATAAAGCTTAACTCTTTTTTAAATAAACTCAGAATTTATAAAATAAAAAAGAATTTTTAGAATTGAAACATTTATATGGTAACCAGAACTGAAGAGACTACTAAACTAAAGTGTGTCCGCAAACCACTTATGAATATACAAATAGTATTTTATGAATCATGCAGAAGTTTTGATATACATTAAATATGTCGCATGTAGAAGTTTAATACTACTTACAAAACATAATTTTTTTAAATTTAGCTAATAACCCTGCCCCTTAAAATTATGTAATTTTACGTTCTTTTAATATATAAATATATTTATAAGAATATAAAACGATTTATTTCATCGTTTTATTTCAGGTGACGACACACTATGTCCCATTTTTAAATAATTTCAAGGGAAAACATTAAAATGTTCATACTATACTTCTATATGTATGCCCATAGTTATACACATGTATGTATTTAATAATACATATACACAACAGTATATAAAATGCACTAAAATATTAAAAATTATCATTATAACATGAGAAGTTTTCGCAAAAATATGATGCTCATGCATTCACTTGCTTTCATAATGAAACTGACAAACAATCGTACTCAGTCCGGCTATCCGATATTAACACAAAAATTGTGTATATGTATGTACATTAGACCGTCTCAAAAATAAAATTGTGAGGTTATCCTCAAAAAAAAATCGGTAAATTCTTAATTTCATATACATACTTTTAAGTAGCTGAGATAAGTCTGAATCAAAGACTCTATAATATATAGATATTGCACCTCATACATTTCACAACCATAGGTGGAAAGTTTGTGCTGATGTATATAACAAATGTAAATATTTGTCTTAGACCCACATTTTAGTATACCAATAGGCTTAGAATCACTTTCTGAGTCGATTTAGCGATGTCCGTCCGTCCATCCGTCCGTCTGGCTGGCTGGACGGATGGATGGCTGGCTGGACCCCCATGTAAACCTTGTAATCATACTACAGGTCGCAATTCTAAAGGTAAATTGACACAGATTGTTTTTTTGGTAATGGGACCATGGCTATTGAAATTCGTCAAAATCGGTTCATTATTTATGGTATCTCCCATAGGTCCCACTTCCCGGAATTGATATATTGGCCACAAATATCAATATTTTTTTACGAAATTTAAATAAAAAACTTTGTATGTAAACCTTAATCACTATACCAAATTTCGTTAAAATCGGTCCACATTGGACCATAGCTCCCGTACAAACTTTTCTTTAAAAACGCACTAAATGAGATAAAAATCACTAAAACGCTCGTAAATCTGAAGATAATGGGAATTTTAAGTTTATTTTTTAACAAGTGTAATAAATTTGAAACATTTTGAGATAATCGGTCCACATTTGATCCTAGCTCTCATATAAGTCCAAATGTCGGAAGCAGCTTAAATATATAAGTATTAAGAAAATGTTTGTATGATGGCAAAATTTAGCAAATATTTGTCTTTATACAGGAAAAATAACACTTTTGACCTTGGTGGAGGGTATCGTATGGTCGGTCTTGACCGACTATAGCACTTTCTTACTTGTTTTTTTTTTGTCAAAGGTGAAATAAAAGGAGGGTAACGTATGGTCGGGCTTGACCGACTATAGCATTTTCTTACTTGTTTTTTTTTTGTCAAAGGTGAAATAAAAGTGGATGGAGAGCAATGAAAAATACATAATGCATAAAACAAACATACATTTCATGAGCACGTATGTGTGCCTTAGCTTCCTCTCATTGGATAATTATCTCCAGTAATTGCTTCCGAATAATACTAAAAGCTTATATAGAGAGGACCATACCGAAAATCAATGTATGGAGGTGCAAAATCTTTATATTATCGAGTCTGCCTGAATTCTCTATTCCTTATTGGAGCGGTGTTATGAAATAAGAATGAATTCAATTAAATTTTCAAAATTGGAAAAGTTGTAGATATATAACTATTTCGAATTTTAAGCGTCATTTATATATTTTTTCATAAAATTTAATTCGAATCGGACTATGTCAATTTTACAATCTTCGATTGATATAAGAGAATCTGAAGAATATAAAAACTTTACACTGCACAGTGGGCTGGTGGTAAAATAGAATGGAAATAAGTCCGCAACTTTAAAACCGTTAGGCGGATTTTAAAATATTTTGTTCGCACATATAGCAGAAGTGTTAGAGATCTTAAGTTTGTTACCCGAAATGCCTAGATTTTACTGGGGCGGCATAATCGGCCCCCAAATTAGGGCACTTCAAACTAGTAAATCACTTAAGACGATATATAATTGTCATTTCCCAACGGATTTGAGGAATCATATTATATAACAAACACATAGATTAATATCTACACTAAAAACACCACGACATGTATATCCTATCTCTTAAGGTTTTAAAGATATTCGACTTCTAAAATTGAAATTTTGAATATTTGTCCTCTATTTATAACCCGATTTTTTGATTTAGTGTTTTCTTAAAAAGAACAAAATTTTAAATATATTTTACTAGCAAAAAGTGTATTTAAATCTTTTCCATGTCAAAAGTTATAAGTGCTTAAAGTTAATATCTAAAAAAAATTTTTTTGGTAAAAAGGATTTTTATATATAATTTTTTAAAAGAACATTTCACAAAATTAATAAATGAGTTATGAAATAACTTCTCGTTTATTCGTTGTTAGTACCAGATTCTCTCGGATTAGACCTGGGGGTTATTATGCAATTCAATTCGAAAGAAATGTTTACAAATCACAATGTGTATATAAATACGAAAGGTTTTTTTTCGAATCGATTTACTTGGGGAATTTCCATTTTGATTCATAATTCCTCAGAACTCACTCGAGTTGAAATATAGGATTTGCCTATTAATTGTCTTGAAAAAGTAATTGTCGCCCTGAAAATGGTCAAGCAACTAAAGAAGAAAAAACAAAAACAAACAAAATTTATGAAAATTGTTTAAATCTTTTTTTTTTTAGAAAACGAGCAAATTACTCTGTGCTCGTTTTTAACAACTTTTAAAAAACTGACAAAAGGGATACCTAGTGGGTAAGTTAAATCGAGTACATTGAATTAAATGCTGCTAACCGCTTTTTGAGATTAGCTCTAGTTTTCGAGATATATGTATATAGCGTTATAAAAGAATGAAGGAGTTTGCGCAATAAGTATTCGCGTAACTCGAAAACTGTTCATTTTCTTGAACTGAGTAAAAAACCGAAATTCGGCCACAAAATTATCTTTCAGAAACACTTAATTATTTTTTTAATCCGTGTAGTCGTTTTAGAAATAAATTTTTTTGTTTGCAAAAAAAATATTTTTTTTGAAAAATCATAAAAATTTCCATTTTTAAAAATATTTTTTTTGCAAACCAAAAAATTTGTTTCCAAAACGACTGCTCAGATTAAAAAGATAATTAGTGTTTCTGAAAGATAATTTTGTTGCCGAATTTTTTACTTAGTTCATGAAAATATACAGTTTTTGAGTTATGCGAATATATATTGCGCAACCTACATTTTTTAAATAACGCTATACCTCGAAAACTAGAGCTAATTTAAAAACGGTTAGCTCCATTGAATTCAGCGTACTAGAATTATCTTTACCTTCTAGGTGTCCCTTTTGACGGTTTTTTTCAAAATCTATTAATATTAATGCACACAAAACAAAAATTTAGGCTATTTTCGAGTTTTCTATCAAAAGTTTATTTCCTTTTTTAATTCTTATTCTTTTTAAAATATTTTTGTACGAAAAACACAATCTCCTTTAGATTGATGTATAATGAAGCTATATTCCCAACTAAATTGTATGTCCACCTAAGAAATTTCGCTATACTTTTTGGATAAAAATATAAAATATGATATGAATAACTCGTCATTTAATTTTTCAGCTGATCAAAACGCAATTTAAATTTTATTTCAATACCTATTACTTTAAAAGTTTTAACGTTGCCAATTTCTTATCCCCTAACTTAAAAAAAGTTCCATATACATATTTGGTACTTTTTTTCAATTCAACTCGGTACATTTTATTAAAACGCAGTTAACTTTTTGCTTCTATTCAAATTGCTTTGTAAAGTTATCATTATATCACTTTTTAACCGATTTTGCCCTCAAAATCAAAAAAGTACTAAATATGTGTTCAATATCTATTGATTGCAGTAGAGTCCATAGTCCAAACTTTATCAAAATCGTTAGAGCCGTTTTCGAGATAGCCGTTCCATATATATATATATATATATATATATATATATATATATATATATATATATATATATATATATATATATATGTATATAATATAATTGTGTATATATATCTATATATATATATATACACAATTATTGCTCGTTTCAAGATATTAAATATCTTATTTTAATAGTTCTCCGGAATGGAAATTTTAGCTCTTTAGAGCCTTAACCTTTTTCATTTATCGCTGCACCAAATTTTATTTAAATTGGCCTATAACACTGCTCTGCAAAAGTTCATTTTTTGTCTTTCCTTTTAATAAAATTATGCGGACTATATGGACCTTGATGCGCTAAACTCAGATCCGTTGTCGGTTTTTTCCATCTGATCTGAATTTTTTTATGGGCGTGGCAAATTTTTCCCCTTAAATTAGTCTGGTACGGAGACCTATTTCGTCCTAACTCGAGAACGACTCATCCGATTTTCAAAATTAAAACACTTGAAGATGTATAACGAAATTGCATTTATTTTAGTTTAATATAGTTTTTCTGTGTCTCTTATCGTTTTGGAGATTTAAAAATTAATGGAGAAAAATTTTTTTTTCGTGCGAAATTCGTAATTTTTTTCAGGTTAAAAATGTAATTAAAAAAAGATAAAGTAAAATTTTAACATTTTAAACATTTTTCTAAGAGCTACATATCTTAAGAATAAAATAAGCTATAAACCATAAAAATCGGCTTAAAAATTGAATTTTATTACAAATTTACCGCACTCATTGATGATATATAGTGCTTTAGTACTTAAGGCGCCCACTCTGACGACAGCCTAATTGATGTTTTGTTTGATGTATGTCACATATTTCATTAATACTGGGTACCTGCGGTAAATTGGTAATAAAATTTACATTTTTAAACCGATTTTTATGGTTTATTTTAGCTTATTTTATTCTTAAGATATGTAGCTCTTAGAAAAATGCTTTTTTTAATTACATTTTTAACCTGAAAAAAATTACGAATTTCGCACGAAAAAAATTTTTTTCTCCATTAATTTCTAAATAACTCCAAAACGATAAGAGATACAGAAAAATTATATTTGACTAAAATAAATGCAATTTTGAGCTTAGCGCATCAAAATCCATGTAGTCCACATAGTTTTATTAAAAGGAGGATTTGGCTGCAGAGCAGTGTAATTGGCCTATATATATTTAAATACTAAGAAAATCACAAAAATCTGAATGTAGTTAAGGTTCCTTGCTTCAACTTTGCAGTTATGAGTAATGAGTCAAGTATATATCGATAAGCGAAATCTATTAACAATCGGTCTATATTTGTTCCTAGCTCTGATATCAGAATATTTGCTGGAATTTCTGGAAATTATTGCTGTGATAAAAAATTATACACAACTTGTAAAGTTGTTGGTCTATATTTGACCTAAGTAGTAAAGGGTATCAAAAATTTTGGCTTGAAATTCTAAACAGTTTTCTTACATGTTTATGCTGTACTTAGATTCTTTGAAATAAGAAATGAAAGGACCAACCTATTTTAAGTACAATTATACTAGAATTTGTTTATATTCATATGAACACTTAAGAGGACAACAAAGCAAAAAAGGAAGTAATTCATTAGAGAAGTTTTAGTTTCCCGCCTGAGAATTCAGCATAAATCTCCCGAGTATTGTTAGAAAATTAAATTAAAAAAATACTTAAAAATAAAACTAAAATATTTTAGACAGTTAAAAAAAAAAAAATTAACTTCTTTTCACTTCCACGAGAATTACAGGAAAAACAAAGAGTAAAATATAAACATACACACATACATATTCACATAACAAATCCATATAAGCAAAATGTGTAATAAAAAAGCGGAAACCACTCATTTACTTAAATCTCTACCACAAATTCAGTCACAATTCACAAAGCGTTACAGTGGACGGGCTTCCTTTTGGTAAAATGAAAAAAAAACTGAAATAATTTTATGTAAAAGCTAAATATTTTAGGATTTGTCATTCAAAAATTTGTTTATTTTCCCCCAAAATGTAACAGCGGAAGTTTCGCTATGTTTTGTCACATAATAAAGTATAAAATTTATTCGCGCTCTCTCCCCCTCTACTTGTATCTGCAGTTGTATTCAAAAAAAGTACATGAAACTGCAAATAAAATGTTAAGTTTTTAATTATCGCTTACTACATTGTATAATGGCTTATTCGTTTCCTGATTTAGACCAACACAAATATTATATTTTTTAATGTTTAATTTGCTTTCAGTTCTGTAACTTTTAAATTTTTAGTTAGATTTTTTTTTTTTTAAACTAAGAACATCAGTATGGAAGTATCTAGGCTTTTAGGAAAAAAAAACGGCCCTACGATGGAACAAACTACAGTATAAAGAAATTATCACAGAAAGCAAACTGATATAAGATCGCAACGGTACTGTGTTCATTGGTGAAATCTAGGCGTTTATATACACGGGCTATTGATTTTCCTAAAAAACGTTAATTTGAAAATGTTTTCAAATTAACATATGTATTTCTGCGGTTATGGCTCAATATATTTGAACTAAAAGTATAGGTCTTAGAGTTGGAATTATGAAATGATTAGTATCATATATAATATTTTTTCGAAATATACGCTTACAGTTATCGTGTGTTAATAAAACATAAGCACAAACTCCCACAACTAATTTTGGTGACAAAATCTGCTGAAAATTATATACGTACTTATATTCATCTCTATGCAAGTCAACATTTAAACTATTTTACGAGTATTTGTGTGATTGTTAGAAGATTGGCATAATACAATATAACAAGCATTTAGTAAAATACATATTTCGGATGTAAAAACCTTCAAATATTTTACATACCAACACGTTTGATTTGTTCATGAATATAAATTTGTACATAAAGAGTGTTCTAAAAAAAATATGCTTTTACTATTTTAGACAAAATTTATCCATAGTGCAAGAAACAATTTATTTTTTGATCAAGTTAGTTTCTATAGATATGTCAGATACTATTATTTTAGAAATTATTAATTTTCAATAGTTATTTCAATCAAAATGGACTGCGAAAAAAAAGTTCGTGAAAATATAATTAAAACTTTTCAAAAAAATCCGTCATGGACTTTTAAAAAAATAGCTAAAAATTTGAAAGTTGACCCTCGAACGGTTTCTAATGCCATCAGACGGTATAAGGAAAACCTGAGCATTGAAAGAAAACCTGGATCAGGGAAGAAAAAAGGTCCTACAGATATTGGTAAGGCAAAAGAAGTCGAGCGACTCTTTCGAAGAGCGCCTAACACTTCTTTAAGAAAAGCAGCTCGTACGGTGAAATGTTCTACGAATTTTGCACATAGAGTCAAAGCTTATGCTAGACTGAAGACATACAAAGTCCAAAAGGTTCCAGATCGCAATGCTATAAAGAACTTAGAAGTAAAAAAAAACGAGCGAAAAAAATGAAGTCTGATTTTATAAAAAAATACACCTGTTGTGTGATGGATGATGAAACATACGTACTGGCAGACTTTTCTCAACTTCCTGGTCAAGATTTTTATGTTGCTGATAAACGGGGCAATGTTCGGCAAGAGTTTCGCACAAAAAACAAACAAAATTCCCTAAGAAGTTTCTCGTGTGGCAAGCTATTTGCAGTTGTGGCAAAAGAAGTAAAGTATTTGTGGCATCTGGCACAATAAACACAGAAATTTATATAAAGGAGTGCTACAAAAACGGTTGTTACCCTTTTTAAGAGAGCACAGAGTGACTACATTTTTTTGGCCCATTTGGCATCATGCCATTATGGAAAAAAGGCACTTGAGTGGTACTCAAAGAATAATGTAATTTTTGTACCACGAGAGGCAAATCCACCTAACTGTCCAGAACTTCGGCCTGTGGAAAGGTATTGGGCTCTGGTGAAAAAGGAATTGAAGAACACAGGAAAGATTTCCAAGAACATGTCCGATTTTAAGCGCAGGTATCCAAAGGTATCAGAAGCAACTGTAAAATCTTTAATGGGAGGGTTTTCGAAAAAAGTCGATAATTTTGCAAAACCCGAGTACTAAGTAAACATTTTAATGCTAAATGATTTTGTATAATGTGTCATTATATTTGCGAATTTTGTAGAGTTTTTATATTAAAAGGTTTGATTTTTATTTAAGAAAATCCAACTACAAATTTTATTTAGAGCACTCTTTATAATAAAATATAAACGAATTCCTAACGACACATACAAACAATTTTTGAAATCACGTTTGATTTTTTAGTCTAGCTGGCCAAAATTATAGCTTCGGAAGTAAACGGCTATAACCTTCAACTATAAATTTTGACAAACAATTAGGAAAATCCTCCCCATATACGCCCACTATTCTTAAGTACAAAATTTAAAGGGTTTTTTCTAATGATAACTTCTGAAGTAAAAGGCGTATGAAGTTGATTTCGTAGACATTAGCTAATTTTCGTCCATAAAAGATTCTTGCAAAAACTTGGAAAGATCTGCCCACAGACACGCCCACTTTTCTTATATAAAAAATTTGAAAAGCTTTTTTTACCAACTAATAGCATCGAAAATAAAAGTCATGATAATTTCTTGCACGTAGACTACCAAACAAAAGATCATGGCAAAAACAGCGTACAGACACGCCCACATTTCTTAAGTAAAAATTTCAAGATTTTAAAGGATTTTTTTATTAGTTGATAACTACGGAAATTCAAGCCGTATGATGGTGATCCTTGAAAAAAAACTTGTCTCCGAGTACAGACACGCCGACTTTTCTTATGTAAAAATATAAAATTTTGTAAGTATTTTTTATACCCATCATCAAAAAGAATGGGGCGTATATTAAGATTGTCATTCCGTTTGTAATTTCCTTAATATTGGCTTAAAAACCAAAGTTGAAGTATATTCTGAATCCTTATGAAATTCTAAGACGATTGAACGATGTCCGTCTGTCTGTCTGTTGTCGGCACGATAAAACCCTAACGAAAGGATATAGGTCACTAAAATTTGGCACAAATATTTTTCATTTCTTGGAAAATTTTAATATTGAAATCAGGCAAAACCGGTTCACATTTGACCGGTGTACTGAAAATGGGCGAAATCGGTTCAGATTTAGTTAGAGCTCCCATGTAACCCCGCCCCGGGAAACACATGAATGCTGATAAATTGAGTACAATTGTAATAGCTATGACGACTAAATTTAGAATAGAGAAGTTTTATGCAACTATTGGTCAGTATATCAAATTTTTTAGGAATCGGTCCACATTTGACTATAGCTTTCAAATAAAAAACACTCCCGGAAATCAAAAAAAAAAAAATGTAGCAAAGGCCAGTTAAAAGCTATTATATTAGAAACTATGACAGCTATGGCCACTAAATTTTGCAAAAACAAGCTTTATATAAATGCCAGTCAGTGCGTAAAACTTTATTACAATCGGTCAACATTTTACTATAATTAATATATATATATATAAATATATATTAACATCCCCTTTTTATATCTATAATCAAAAAGAGGAGCTAGCAGCATATTAAAATTGCACCAATGTCCAGACTTTATATACGGTATTAGGTTCCCAACAAAATATTTGGACCTGTCGTAGTACTATCAACATCTTTATCCTAACTAAATATTAAGCGAAAAGTATTTAACAAACTGTTAATGCTAAACTGCACCAGGTTATGAGATTTAATTTTGTGCAAAGGGAAACCACTTACATACTTTTAAATGTTGGACTATAAAGCTCCTGCAACCGAATTTAGTCCAAATATTTTATTGATAACTTCGTAAAAAAGCCATATCATAGCAATTTATTTCACGTATACTGCTAGGTCCCCAAATAAGTTCCTCTTAAAAACTTAGATAATAAAAGTGTATGTGCTTGTAGTCCACTTTTATTATCTAAAAAATATAAAAAGCTTAAAACACTTACTTTTCAAATGATAACTTTGGATATAAGAGGGAATTTCTGGTGATATCTTTCAGGTAAACTGCCAATCTCACATATAATATTCTTACAAAAAATTGTAGAATCCGCCCAGAGGCACGCCTACTATTTTTTGTGTAAAAAATATATTAACTCGTTTAAGTCGTTACACGAGATCTGTTTTTTACCTTTTCGTATTTAAGAAGTTAAAGTATGATCGCATCTGTGCTTCAACTCCTTAAATTTCTTTTTTTTTTTTGGCTTCTTTGGCTCTTCATTCATTCTTATTGTCTGTCGCTATTGTCATACAGAAAACGTTATATTGTTCGCCTTTAGATTTAAAATTGACTGAATATGTCTGTGGCAATTTGGAAGAGTAGCTTAAGTCCAAAATTGAAGTTTTGAGTTATCATCAATTTTGTGAAATTTTTCTTCTTTTTGATTTCTGCGAATAATTTATGAATTAATATATTGTTAACATAATTATTAAAAAAAGAAGCACTTAGATATTTGTATTTGTTTTTCTATTCTGTAATTTTTAACAAAACCGAACAATATGTTTTAGGGATATGATAAAACTAATGGATTCTTGAAAAATTGTAAATTTTATAAAAATAATGTATCCATAGAATTTTAAATCTCGACCGATTTTATTATTAGGAGACCACAACAAATAAAAAACATATAGTGGTAGTGGTGGTCAATTGTAATGCAAAAAGTTTCATTTTGTGGAGTAGTGTAATCATAGTACTGTTGTACTCATACTACATTTTTGAATTTTAAATATGTAAATCCATAAAAACAACTTAGCAGGAATTTTCTTATTCAAATAACATGGTCCAATGATTAATTTTTTTTCAGTTTATTTTTGGGTTTTTAGCAAGCTAGAATGTAGAATTGAACACTGTGCAACAAAGAAATATCCTCTCACATAAAGATTGCGATATTTTTATAAGAGTGACAAGGCTCTATTAAAGCTATATCAAATATCGCGTTCTTTTTTACTGAAAAAGACAACTTTAAATTTGTTTAAAAATTGTTTTGTTTCAGCTACACATTAATAAGAAACAATAATACAAATTTGTGAATTTTTGTCATGTCATGTATTTTTCCCAAAGATTAGAAAAAACAAGTAAGAAAGTAGTACAGTCGGTCAAGCCCGACCATACGATATCCTTCACCACTAAGGTCAAAGGTGTTATTTTTCCTGTATAAAGACAAATAGTTGTTAAATTTTGCCATCATACAAACATTTTCTCAAAACTTATATATCTAAGCTATTTCCGTCATTTGGACTTATATGATATCTAGGGTCAAATGTGGACCGATTATCTCGAAATTTGGCAAATTGATTACAATTGTTACAGAAATTATCTTTGGATTTACGAGCGTTTTAGTGATTTTCGTCTCATTTAGTGCGTTTTTAAAGAAGAGTTTGTGTGGGAGCTATGGTCAAATGTGAACCGATTTCAACGAAATTTGGTACAGTGATTTTAGTTTACATAAGCAGTATTCGTTTTAAATTTCGTGAAAAAATATTAATATTTGTGACTACTAAAGAGTGCTCTAAATAAAATTTGTAGTTGGATTTTCTTAAATAAAAATCAAACCTTTTATTATAAAATGTCTACAAAATACGCAAATATAACAGAGACCGAATATTAATACTTTTAAAACAATATTTTCATATTTTAATCCATACAAAAACAATCATTGAAGTTTAAAAAATAATAAAAATCCCTAAAGATTTTTAATTGTTCGAAAAATTTTGTATCGTTTTTCAATCCGATGAAAATAAAAAATTAAAAAATCGTTTGGGATATTTATCAGTTCAAAATAATTTTCATCTTTTTTCATCCGATGAAAAAAAATTTTTGATAGAAAATATTTAAATTTTATTTCTGTATTTGCAACTCCAAAATCCTTGCGCCAGCTGCCGTAGCAGGGGGATTTCTCGCATGATTACCCCTTGGAGTAGTATATTCTGTAATGTTGTTTATTTCCATGCTTAAAACATCGTGAGTGCTAAGTCGATGGGTGATGGGTCCAAAGACATAAGCCACGTTTGTATAGCGAGGCGCTCAATCCGAGACTGACGCCCGCTTGTAGCCCAACTAACATGTTGAGCATTTTCGTACTTTACCAAGTACAATTATCTTAGACCCTCAGACCATATACGTTGGAATGGCTCTAAGATAACTACCTTTTATATTAGCCCTGACCTAGAATCCCAGACGGGTTGTTTTCAGGATGTACTACGAGAAGGTTAGAGTGGTAATTGGATACAGTTCTTACCTGGTAGCTAGAGAAGCCAGGCAATTGCTGCATCCTCCCAGGCCCTATACTCCACTGGGAGTCAAGGATGACAAAAGAAGAAGATTTGTCCTCGTATAAAAAGTCTTTAGGACGTTTAAATAACAATAAATTAAATTATTGTTGCAAAAATATGTTGAAATGGTTTTGAGAGTCAAAGAAACCACCAATAGTTCCATTCGGAGTAATAGGTTTGTCCTAAAACATTGCAATTAATTGGAAACATATTCATACCGCCGTGGTATAGCAGGTTAGTCATCCGCCTAGCATACCAGAGGCCCAAGTTCGATCCCTGGCCAGACCCACTTGAAAAAATAAATTTTCAAAAAAAGCGGCGGTTCACCTCATAACTCAGCTAGAAACTGGTTATTGAGTATTAGGCTATGTAAAACTTCTCTAACTAATGCATTTGCCGTTCGGAGCCGGCGTTAAAACGTAGGTCCCTTTCAATGAGTCTAAAAATAGAATCGGATGCAGCTCATTGTCTGAGAGAAGTACCCCTTGTTCCAATTGGAATGTTGTCGGGGAATTATATATATATATATATATATATATATATATATATATATATATATATGTATATATATATATATATATATATATATATATATATATACATACATATATATATATATATATATATATATATATATATGTATACATTCATTGTTGAAAATTTTAAAATTTCAAAAATATTTTATTTTTTCAAAGTCAAAACAGAAGTTCAAAAATAAAACAATCAATAAAATATTTTTCTGTTCGGATATTTATCGTTAAAGATATTTGTTTATTGTTAGAGTCTGTGGACTGTATTTTATTTTTGGTTCCTTTTTTAATAAAAATTCTTTTATTGTTTTTTTTGTATTTGATTTTGTTTTTTATTTAAATATTCAAGTTTACAAATTTTATGTTTTTATTATTTGTTTAATTGTATGTTTTTTCTTATTTGTTTAATTTTATGTTTTTTCTTTTAATAATTCAATTTTTGTTCTTTTTCACTTTTATGTTTTTCAATGTTTGTTCACTTTTTTGTTGGGTCACATTTATGCTTTTGGCTTAACAGTTCAAACTAGAGTGACTTGAAAGTAATATGTAAAGGCAAATTACAGCTTGATTTTAAAATAAGAATAAGGAGAAAATGAGAAAATTAATAATAAATAATGATGACATTCTTGTAGGACCGTTACTAAAAAAACAGGGTGCTTGGTCATATTTCATACAGCATTAAACATCCCGGCCCCCATAGTTAGGTGAAGTTTACCACAAGTTCTGTACTGGACCACAAAACAGATATCCTAAAGCAGACTTTTCGGCTACAACGCTACCAACTTCGGTCTCAATGGCTCCGTCCCGGCGTAGATAAGGATACACATCACAACCAAGTTCCAACTCAACAGTGGTGTTGGACTGTGGGTCAATATCAGCTAACGAGTTCTTGGGAAAATCTTCGGTTGGGTCAATATTGATGGGTCCAGAATATGTTTTTTTTTTGTAGTTCGTCCGTCACCAATGCTACGATTTTGGCAGACCACTTATTTTTATCGTTATATGAACGCACGTCGATTACAGCAAAGTCGTGAGCATGCTTCATTGTGGTTTTGATTTTGTATTTTTGGATGAAGGACTTTGAGATTCTGGACACCGTCAGAGTCTTGTTAACGATGGCTCTGGTGCTGACCCAAGTGTTGAGATTGACATCTGATATTCTTACGGATGCGGTTGGAATGAACACAAGGTTCCAATTGAAAAACGGAGTTTTAGGGTCATTGAGTCTTGGGTCTGAGGTTGAACGTTTGCCTTGCTTTTTGGGTTCTGTAGATGAGCGTCTGTTTTGAGTTTCTGGTTCTTGTGTACTTTGACAGGTTTTTAACGGTTCGGCATCATGGAGCAGGGTGTTGTGACGTCTCTTGCAGATATGACATCCGGAGGCACTTTTACAGTCGTCAGTCTTGTTGGATCGTGCGAGACAGTTAAGGCAATATTTTTTAAACTGGACTAACTCGTAACGTTCATTGGGTGTGTAATGTATGAATTTTTCACATGTACGTAGAGGATGGTCTTTTAAACAAATTCCGCAAGAAAACTGCCAGTGTTTTGGTCTCTCCGATTGTTGGGATGCCATATCTGTAAATAGTGAATGAAAGTATAATTAGTGGTTGAAAATATATAAGATAAATCATGTTTTATGTTTTAAACAAAACTACTATTTTTGTTATAGGCCTGGTGATGACTCCATTTTTTGTTTGGACATCGACAACTCTACAGTTCTGGTCAGGTCCTAGATACGTCTTCGTGATTCTTCCCATTTGCCATTCATTGGGTGGTAAGTTGGTATTTTTAATAACTACCAAGTCGTTGACCTTGACATTGTCCTTCTGAGACTTCCATTTGTATCTGCGATGTAGTTCGGCCAGATATTCGGACTTCCATCTTTGGCAAAATGATTGGTAGATGACCCTCAGGCGTTTCCAGCGGTTGATGAGAGTCATGTTTTCGCTGCTGACATCAGGTTCGGCTGGAGTCAGTATTGGAGTACCAATGAGGAAGTGTCCAGGGGTCAATGGGTTTAGGTCATTTGGGTCATCGCTAGCAGGACTTAAGGGTCTAGAGTTTAAACACGATTCTATGCGGGCAAGAATTGTAGACAGCTCTTCAAACGTGAATTTTGTAATTGGTATCATCTTCAAATGAGTTTTAAAGGATTTTACACCTGCCTCCCAGAGTCCACCCATGTGAGGGGCGCCTGGGGGTATAAATTTCCAATCTATGTTTTGATGACTATAATGTTGAGTTACTTGAGTCTGAAGAGATTTCATGAATTCTAGACGATCTTTTTTGATGAGTTCTGCTGCTCCGACGAAATTTTTTCCATTATCTGAAATAATGAGAGCTGGACAACCACGTCTTCCAATGAATCGAGAGAAGGCGGCTAAAAATGCTTGGGAAGATAAGTCGCTTGCTGCTTCTAAATGCACGGCTTTAGTGGCGAAGCATACAAAAATGCACACGTACCCTTTTGTGATTAGACATGCTCTGCCCGTGAAATTTCTGATGTCAAAGGGTCCGGCGTAATCTAATCCAGTTATGGCAAAGGATCGAGAAAGTGTTGTGCGTTCTGGCGGTAAGGAAGACATTATTTGATTCTGTGTATGTTGCTTGTATAAAATGCAAGTTTTGCAGTTATGGATCACGCTCTTTACAAGGGGCTTCAATCTAAATATCCAATATTCTGTGCGTAAAACTCGAACCATAAGCTGGTTACCTCCATGTATGGTCATTTTATGCGTGAATTCAACTAATAAACGCGACAGCTTTGAGTCATAAGGCAGCAATATTGGGTAGCGTTCATTGTAGGTTAAAGCGGGTGATTGAGCAAGGCGTCCATTAGCCCGTATAATTCCCTTTCCATCCATGAATGGGTTTAGTGTTAAAAGGCTACTAGTTGATGAGATTTTTTGTTTGAGTTTTAAATGCTTATATTCTTCTGGAAAATTATTCTGTTGTGTCAAGATTATAAAACGGGTTTTGACATACTCGATTTCTTCTTTGGTGATTTCTGGTGATGAAACTCGAAGATGGCTTCTTGATCCAGTATTTCTCCAGAAGCGTAAGACATATGATGTGACTCTATAGGCACGAGATAACTTTGAAAAGCGATTTAAAGGATCTTCATATGTTGTGATGTTAAATGATTTTATGGCTTTCGCTTCTAAATTTGTGTCTTCTGGTCTTGTTGTTGTCGGCCATTGATTTTTTGGAAGTTTTAGCCAAGAGGGTCCATACCACCATAGATGATTGGATTCTAATTCTTGAGGCGTACATCCTCGACTGGCTATATCTGCAGGGTTTTCCTTTGATTCGACATGTGACCAATTGTCAGCCCCAATTTTATCTACAATTTCTGAGACACGATTTCCAACGAAAGTGTTCCAGGAGCAAGGGGGTTTCTTTAACCAAGCTAGCACAATTGTTGAGTCGGTCCAAAAATATGTGTTGATTTCAGAAATTTGAAGACTTGGTATAACTGTTTGCGCTAGATTTGCTAATAAAACGGATCCACAGAGTTCTAAACGAGGTAGAGATATTTGCTTAATAGGAGCAACACGGGTCTTCGAAGCTAGAAGAAATGTAAACACTGATGAGTTTTCAGATCGTATTCGGACGTAAAGAGTCGCAGAATAGGCCTTTTCTGAAGCGTCACTGAAACCATGAATTTCCATATTACAGTTTGGAATGTATTGAATCCAGCGTGGAATTTTTAGGTTATTGATTTTGGTACAGTTTTTTACAAATTTCTGCCATTTGAGACAAGTCATGTGTTTTAGGTTGTCATCCCAATTGATTTTATCTAACCAAATCTGTTGCATTATTAACTTTGCGTCAACAATAACTGGAGCTATCCATCCACAAGGGTCAAAGAATTTGGCAATTGCAGATAAAACTTCTCTTTTGGTATATATTTCTCTTTGTTCAATATCTGGAGCTGTGAATGTAAATGAATCTGAGGAAATGTTCCATTTGATCCCAAGAGTTTTCGTTCCAGCATTTTCTGACAAGTTTAACCAATCGAGCGGTAGTAGAGTCTCTTTTGGCAAATCCTGGATTATTCGTGGGTCATTTGATGTCCATTTCATCAGATCAAATCCTGCTGATTTTAAGACATTAGTGAGTTCTTTACGAGATTCAATGGCGTTGTTTAAAGTATGGTCACCTGCTAAGACGTCATCCACGTACATATTTTGTTGCAAAATATTGGATGCTTTGGGGTGACTTCGTTTAACATCATCGGCTAATTGAAGAAGAGTTTTTATGGCCAGAAACGGGGCGCAGTTGACTCCAAACGTCACTGTAAGGAGTTCGTAATCCTCAATAGGATCGTTCTTGGATTTTCGAAACAATATCCTTTGATATTGTGTTTGAGTAGGGTCTATGAGTATCTGTCGATACATTTTTGTGATATCGGCGTTATACACAAAACGAAAGAATCTCCACTTCAATATAAGGATCACTAAATCCTGCTGAAGTATAGGTCCTGGGTACAAAATGTCGTTCAAACTTCTCTTATTTGAAGACGGGCTCGAAGCGTTGAAAACTACTCTAACCTTCGTTGTCAACCTGTCGGGCTTTATTACTGCGTGATGCGGCAGGTAATAATTTGGAGTTTTGTTGATATCCAGGGGAGAAACCTTTCTCATATGTCCTAACTCAAGGTACTCAACAATAACTTGGTCGTATTGCTTTTTGAGTTCAGGTTTTTGGTTAAGCATGCGTTCCATTCGTAAGAACTGGGCCATGGCTATATTTCTAGATGCGCCTATTTCTATGTCATTTTTAAAGGGTAGGGTAACTATATACCTTCCTGAGTCATTCCTATATGTCGTGGACTGAAAATGACTTTCGCAAAATGTGTCCTCTTCTGACCTCAAAATCATTTTTGGGGTCTCCTCCACCTCCCAAAAGCGTGTAAGGATTTTGTCAAGGGACGACGTGTTGAGTAGCGATACTGTTGATTTTGGTTGTGTAGTTGTAGAAATTGGTCCCCCCACAATCCAGCCAAATACTGTTTTTTGCGCTATAAGGGATCCAATGGACCGCATCGGTGTTTCCATGCAATATATATAGGGGCCTAAGTCGAGGCCTATTAGCAGGTCGATGGGTCGGCTTCGATTGAAATGAGGGTCTGCTAGTTCTAGTTTAGCAGCCTCACTGAAGTATTGAGAAACTAACGTTTGGGGCGGCAAATTAGATGGAAGGGTTTTTAAGACTGGAGCCCATACCTCTAATTTAAAATGTTGGTCCACCCTCGAACAAAGGTTAAATAGACATGCTTTGTTTGAGGTTTCTGCTACTGTTTGACTCAAACCAGTGACATGAACTAAGTTTCGTTTGGTAGGAAGATTTAGTCGATTTTTTAATTTTTCCGATATAAATGTTGACTGAGATCCAGGGTCGATGATTGCTCTTGCCTGGTATCTTTCGCCTCTAGTTTCTATTTGCACAACTGCAGTAAATAGAAGGGTTTCTCGCTCGTTGGGAGAATGATTGAACTGTTTGCTCTCTTGTAGGGTCAAAGATGTAAAATTTGGGACAGAAGCATTTGGAGCTATTTCCGGTCGTGTAAATTGGCTTTGTGCAGCGGAGCTTGTACTGGGTCCTGTTGCATCACTAGCTGAGTTTTTCGACTGCGTGTCTGGTCCCTTATGTAATGACGTATGGTGTTTTTGATGACATAATCTACAACTGAATTTACTCTTACAATCCTTGACACTATGGTCGACAGAGAGGCAATTATAACAAGAATTTGTGACTCTTACTATGTGAATTCTATCACTAACATTTTTTTCTAAGAATTTGGGGCAAGATCGCAAATGATGAGACTCTTTACAATGTTGGCAATTGTGTGCTGAGTCATTTGTCTGAGCCCTACTTAATCCAAAATGTCTTCTATTTTTAGACCCATTTTCTGACTGAGTCGTATTTGTTTGGAAAGTGTGAACTCGATTTTGTTTTGGAACAAATTTTGAATTATGGTTTTGAGCCAGAACGGATTTTGTGGTTGATTGTGTTATGGCAGCAATTGATTCTAACGTCTTAGAATGATGAGTAAGAAAACTATTAAAATGTTCCCACGTTGGAACTTTTGTAATTTCTTTAAGAGAATTTTCAAATTCTTTCAATAGGGTTCGGGGAAGTTTTGTTGAGCAAAAATATACCAAAAGAGGGTCCCAAGAATCAGTTTTTACCCCTAAAGCATTTAGCGCCTGAATACAACCGTTAACTTTTCGTTGCAGAGTGTGAATGGACGACCCTGAGTCTTCGGTAACTTTCGGAAGGTCAAATAAAATTTTCAGTTGTTCGTTGACTTGGATCCGACTGTTTTCGTATTGGGCTGTAAGGTTTTTCCAAGCGATGTCAAAACCTTCGTTGGTTAATGGGGCAGTTGAGACTATATTTTTAGCATCTCCTCCAGTCTTTTGTAGTAAATGGAAAAGCTTCTCGACTTTGCTAAGACGTGAGTTTTTTACGTAGATCGCCGTAAAAAGATCTCGGAATGTTGGCCATGTCACAAAATCTCCATAGAATATATCTGTGTCGCAAGGTGGGAGTCGCACAAAAGAAATGTCACTATCTAGGTTTGGGGTTTCAACAGACGAACTACGTTCCTGTTTACTAGAGTCATTAATGGGAGTCGACAACGCTTGAATCTCCGCATTAATTGATCCTAAACACTTTTTATAAGCAGCTAACGCCATTTTGTAGCGATCTCTGAGCTTAGTTTTGTCGATCGATTTTTCAGTAGGTTCCTGTTTTTTGTCCCTGCATTCTTCATAAGCTCTTTTGACTTGAGTCCAAAGTGATTCAAGTTCAATACGAAGAACTTCTAACGCATGAATGTTATCTTCCGCACCAGCTTCTGAATAAACGGTTTCAAAATCCAAAAGATCATTTGTACAATTTGCAAATTTTTCGGTTGCCATTGTTTATTTTTGGGTCGGAAAACGAATTGAGAAAAAACAGAATCGAAATTAAACAAAAAAGTCCCTGCTAGCGATTTAAACAACAAAAAGTATCGAAAAATATTAATAAATTTCCAAAAATTTATAAAACTGAAGCAATTTTTATTTCCCCGGTAGAAGAGGAGTTCTCACACTGATGGTAACCCTATGGTTTCTTCCTTCTTTATTGTGGACAGCGGCAGAACAATTTATTATTTAGAAATTTTCGTACTTACTTATTTGTTGTTGTTGTTGGGTCTCTGCTTGGGTCTGTTGAAAACGATAGCGCTGGATGATTATTTGTTGTTTCAAAAAATTTTTTAAACTCCCGTTATTTTTTTTTGACACAAAAATTTCTTCTAGAAATTAGCAAAAATTTTTTTGTAATTATTTCACAAAACACTTGTTTTCCACTATATACGGCTCGAAGTGGCCAAATGTTTATTGTTAGAGTCTGTGGACTGTATTTTATTTTTGGTTCCTTTTTTAATAAAAATTCTTTTATTGTTTTTTTTGTATTTGATTTTGTTTTTTATTTAAATATTCAAGTTTACAAATTTTATGTTTTTATTATTTGTTTAATTGTATGTTTTTTCTTATTTGTTTAATTTTATGTTTTTTCTTTTAATAATTCAATTTTTGTTCTTTTTCACTTTTATGTTTTTCAATGTTTGTTCACTTTTTTGTTGGGTCACATTTATGCTTTTGGCTTAACAGTTCAAACTAGAGTGACTTGAAAGTAATATGTAAAGGCAAATTACAGCTTGATTTTAAAATAAGAATAAGGAGAAAATGAGAAAATTAATAATAAATAATGATGACATTCTTGTAGGACCGTTACTAAAAAAACAGGGTGCTTGGTCATATTTCATACAGCATTAAACAATATTTAAAATTTTCATCATGAGGGATATTTATATTTCAAATATAAATCCCTCATTTTTATTCATCGTTCGAAATGAAAATAAATTTTCATCGGCAATGATATTTATACTTGATTGATTTAAAAAATAAAACAATATTCGGTCTCTGAAATATAATGACATATTATACAAAATCATTTAGCATTAAAATGTTTACTTAGTACTCGGGTTTTGCAAAATTATCGACTTTTTTCGGAAACCCTCCTATTAAAGATTTTACAGTTGCTTCTGATACCTTTTTGGAGCATGTGTTCCACCTGCGCTTAAAATCGGACATGTTCTTGGAAATCTTTCCTGTGTTCTTCAATTCCTTTTTTACCAGAGCCCAATACCTTTCCACAGGCCGAAGTTCTGGACAGTTAGGTGGATTTGCCTCTCGTGGTACAAAAATGACATTATTCTTTGAGTACCACTCAAGTGCCTTTTTTCCATAATGGCATGATGCCAAATCGGGCCAAAAAAATGTAGTCACTCTGTGCTCTCTTAAAAAGGGTAACAACCGTTTTTGTAGGCACTCCTTTATATAAATTTCTGTGTTTATTGTGCCAGATGCCACAAATACTTTAGTTCTTTTGCCACAACTGCAAATAGCTTGCCACACGAGAAACTTCTTAGGGAATTTTGTTTGTTTTTTTGTGCGAAACTCTTTCCGAACATTGCCCCGTTTATCAGCAACATAAAAATCTTGACCAGGAAGTTGAGAAAAGTCTGCCAGTACGTATGTTTCATCATCCATCACACAACAGGTGTATTTTTTTATAAAATCAGACTTCAATTTTTTCGCTCGTTTTTTTGCTTCTAAGTTCTTTATAGCATTGCGATCTGGAACCTTTTGGACTTTGTATGTCTTCAGTCCAGCATAAGCTTTGACTCTATGTGCAAAATTCGTAGAACATTTCACCGTACGAGCTGCTTTTCTTAAAGAAGTGTTAGGCGCTCTTCGAAAGAGTCGCTCGACTTCTTTTGCCTTACCAATATCTGTAGGACCTTTTTTCCTCCCTGATCCAGGTTTTCTTTCAATGCTCAGGTTTTCCTTATACCGTCTGATGGCATTAGAAACCGTTCGAGGGTCAACTTTCAAATTTTTAGCTATTTTTTAAAAAGTCCATGACGGATTTTTTTAAGTTTTAATTTAAAGTTTTAATTATATTTTCACGAACTTTTTTTTCGCAGTCCATTTTGATTGAAATAACTATTGAAAATTAATAATTTCTAAAATAATAGTATCTGACATATCTATAGAAACTAACTTGATCAAAAAATAAATTATTTCTTGCACTATGGATAAATTTTGTCTAAAATAGTAAATGCATATTTTTTTTAGAACACTCTTTATATCAATTCCGGGAAGTGGGACCTATGGGTGGTACCATAAGCAATAGAGCGATTTTGACAAATTTCAATAGCCATGGTCCTATTATCAAAAAAATGATCTGTGCCAAATTTAATCAAATTATCTTTAGAATTGCGACCTGTAATTTGATTAAAAGGTTTACATAGGGGTCAAGCCAGCCAGACGGACGGACGGACATCGCTAAATCGACTCTGAAAGTGATTCTAAGCCTATTGGTATACTAAAAGATGGGTCTAAGACAAATATTTCTATGCGTTACATACTTCAGCACAAACTTATAATACCCTTTCCACCTATGGTGGTGAAGGGTATAATAATATTTTGTATCTTCATTATTAGTATCACATTAAAAGTTACATATTCGAGCAAACTTTAAACCAACATTTAATTTTGTGTATGAATTCGTAAAGTAATATATGAAAATTTAATATAACAGTTCTTGAATTCCCACATCCTTTACACATATTATGGAGACATAGAAAATTTTACCAAATAATTGAAAAAAGGTAGAAGCATTTTAAACGACTCTTTATGTAGCTTCATACAGTTCTAGATTATGTATACAACTCCTTCCTGCCTAACATGGAAAATTAAAATACAAACACAAGTTCACAAGCTTATGACTTACATCAACATTAATTCCAGACACGGGAAATACCAGAGTAGGTGGCACCTCCTTCGGTACGAAACGATAGAATTCCTCTGTACCGAAATACCATCGCACTGAATACAAGGCCGCCTGAAAAAGAAAAGACACACGCATACAAGCATTAGAACATTAGAAAGGGACAAAAAACAATAAGGACAAAATTTGAAAAATGAAAGAAAAATTAAGATGAACAACATCAGTTTTAGAAACAATTTTACTTGCAATTAATTTAATTAGGATTTTTTATACTTTATAAGATGTGTAACAACGATATCGTTCACCAAAGACTCTAAGCCAACGGAATTTGCTACAAGAATATTCCAACCTCTTTGCAACACGAATGGATGGACGTCAGGCAGGTTTGTTAAGAACGTTTTTGCCATTAGTCTGGGCTCTTGGCCAACTTTTTTTTTTTTTTTGTTTAAATGAGTTTATTTTTTACGTTTTCTTTTTTCGTCTATAGCTCTTTATGCAAGTAAAATATTTAATGAAGTTCATAGAAAAAATAATAAATTTTTTTGGTGTCAGGACTCTTGCATTTTTCTTAATGGTTTGGTGTCTTCTTCTTCTTCTACTTACCTGTTCCAAATCATACTGACATGACAGTGTTGCTGCGTTTCCCATAATAACGGCATCTGGCACAAATATTTTCAAGTCCTTTAGACAATCAGCTGTAGATGTTCGTGATTCCACAAACGAAATTATAGAGAAAGAGAGCAGGATAAGTATAACAGATTAGTGACATGAAAATTTCATTAAAATAATTATTAGTAAATTATCAAAGATGAAAAAGTAAAGCGATGATTTACATATAATTTTAAAGAAAATATATTCCTATTTCCTTTTTGATGACAGATACATATTCAAATTTTTATCTATAAATATCCAATTAGTTTTAGTTCATCATATCTCTATCAACATTTTTAGAATAAACAACTCAACTAATTAATAATACTGTGATGTCTTTGATTTATACAATTATTTAAAATAAAATTCCCAGAATAAACTAATATTTACTTATCTGCTCATTAGTAAGTATTTTGGTGGACGCTATCTAAAAAATGTTTAAATATTATTTACATAAAAATTCAATAACCGGGCATGTCACAAATTCCGTTCGGAATTAAAACCATTCGGTAGTTGAACAAACGTTTGCTAAAAATTAAACGCCTTAGAGTACATATATGTATATTATAGTTAAGTACCTGGGCGACCGAGCCTTGCTCGAAACTTTATGATAAGCATTTCGAGGCAAATTTTAAAATTTTCATATATTTTATTTCATAAAGTACTCACCAACTAAAATAAATTTAGAGAAAAGACGGTACACAAATATCCAATTAATTTTGTCCTATCAACACATGATCATTGTTTAATATGAATAATTTTGGAAATTGGTCATACCGGCTTAGAAACCTCCGTCGACTCAATTCGCAAGAACTTTGCTAAAGACCATAACCTGATCAAATGCGCTGTTTACGATTTAATTAATTTTGAGTAATTTTCAGTAGCGCCACCTGTCGAGAATAGCTCGTATCAACTAAAAAACCTCATGTGCAACAACTTTGCTAAAGATCATTGCATGATCAAAAGCACAGATTACTATTTAATTCACTTTGTGTTATTTTCAGTGGCACCACCTATCGAAAATTAATCATACCAACTAAGAAACCTTCGTCGGCTCATGTGCAACCACTTTGCTAAAGATCGTAGCCTGATCAAATGCACAGTTTACAGTTTAATTCATTTTTAGTAATTTTCAGTGGCGCCACCTGTCGGAAATTGTTCATACCAATTTAAAAACCTTCGCCGGCTTATTTGCAACAACTTTGCTAAATATCATAGCGAGATCAAATGCACAGTTTACAATTTAATTCAATTTGAGTAATTTTCAGTGGCGCCACCTGTCGGAAATTAGTGATACCAACTTAAAAACCTTCATCGTCTAATGCGCAATAAATTTAGCTAAAGATTATTGCATGAGCATAACATGGTTAAATGCATAGTTTACTATTCTATAAAGGACATACGGACAGAAAAACATTCATTTGTTTAAAAGTTATAACATTACCAATTTTTTCCCCTTTTATACCCTAACTTGTAAAAAGTTACATACATTTGGTAATTGGTACCAATTGAATTCAGTATTTTTTTATAAAAACGCAGTAAACATATTGTTACTATTCATATTACTTCATGAGGTGTTGAGTTATCATTGTATCCCTCTTTTACCCATTTTGACCCACGAATTAAAAAAAGTACCAAACTTTTTTTAATTCGTCACACATTTATTGATTGCATTACAAAATTCTTTTCTATATTGTTTGGTTCAAAAGATAAGAGTGGCCTAAAAATGGTACCAAAAAAACTATTTTCACCCTATTTACCCCTATCGGGCATAGATTGAAAAAATTACCAAACACCTGTCCGCTTATTTTAACAGCTATTCAAAGCATAATTTAAATTTTGTTTCAATGCCTATTATTTTAGTACCCGTTTTTACCCTCTTAAAGGCAAAGGTTCCAAAAGTCCCTTCTTATTCGACCTATACATCAAAAAAGGTACCCACTGTCCAAATATATATATATACATACATACAATTATTGCTCGTTTAGGAATATAAGATAAGCAGTATTTGTTTCAAATTTCATGAAAAAATATTAATATTTGCGGCCAATATATTAATTCCGAGTAGTGGGACCTATTGGAGGTACCATAAATAACGGACCGATTTTGACGAATTTCAATGGCCATGGTTATATTATCAACAAAATGATCTGTGCCGAATTTCATCAAATTATCTTTAGAATTGCGACCTGTACTTTGATTACAAGGTTTACATGGGGGTCCAGCCAGCCAGACGGACGGACTGACATCGCTGACATATTTCTAAGCGTTACATACATCAGCACAAACTTATAATACCCTTTCCACCTATGGTGGTGAAGGGTATAATAAAACACCCTAGAGTACATATATATTATAATTAATAAACCGTGTAGTAAATTACTACATATTAGTAATATATTAAAATTCTTACCAAAGAATTTTATCATGTCTTTTTCAAATTTCCGGGAAATGGATTATGACCGTAATACATAAACTCACATAGACCAATACATATACAATTAATAATTGTTTGCGTGTGATTGGCTGGTTTACTGTCATTTGAATACTCATGTTTTTATTTTTAATGAGGTGCCAGTCACAGCTTTTAAACGCCGTATAATGTTTTTTTCTCTTTACGCGAAATATCTATTGTGTACGAGTACAATAATTTTGATAAATTTTTTTAATTCTGAAAACAACAAAATGCAATCAAGATTTATAGTATTCATACAGACATACAACATATAAGGGCTTCTTTCCAGAGATTACTATTTATGCTGAAATTACTCAAATAATTAAATTGTCTGCGGTAAAAAATCATTAAAAGTCAGCCATTTTAATATCAAATACCTTCATTCAAAGACAATATAAAGATGTTACACTCCATACATTTTTTTCTGTCAAATATGAAATTAAAGTGGGTAAAGAGCAATGGAAAATATATAAACGCACAAACATACATTTTATGAGCACGTGTGTCTCTTAGCTTTCCATCATTAAATAATCGTGTCCATTAGTTGTTTCTGAGTTAGAGTAAAAGCGGTATACTTTCTTTTTTATGGAGTTTACAAAACTACCATACGGCAAATTAATGTATTTTGTAGAGTCTTTGCTTCAACTCTACAACTATATATGGATAAACGGATTATAATCAGGCTTAGGCAGCCCATACCACCAGAAGCCGAATCTTTTTTTAATTTTCGTAAATATCACGATCATTAATGAAACCCATGAAAATTAGTATTTAAAGCATTCAGTTCGGATTTGGATGTTAGCAAAATAGGTTGGTGCCGCTTTCTTAAAGAAAATACAAAAACAAAATATACAAGATACAAAATTAAAATGAAATGTATAATGTAGAATAATGAAATAAAATTTCGAATATTGTTGCCACGACACTATTATTTTTGTAAGCATTGTTTGAAATAAATGTAATCGAGTTGGGAATATTTTTTTGAAACAGAAATAAATTCTAATATTAATCCATTTTAGATTTCTATATTTTTAAGATAAAAAACACTTTTTTTCTCAAAAAATTCTATAGACAAATTTTTGATAAAAAAATTTTTACATTCTTCATTTTTGATAAAAAAATTTTTTATAGAAAAATTTTTGATAAAAAAATTTTCTATGGAAAATTTTTGATATAAAAATTTACTATAGAAAAATTTTTGATAAAAAAAAATTTCTATAGAAAAATTTTTGATATAGAAACATTTTTGATAAAAAAAAAATTTTATAGACAAATTTTTGATAAAAAAATTTTTTACATTCTTCATTTTTGATAAAAAAAATTTTTATAGAAAAATTTTTGATAAAAAAATTTTCTATGGAAATTTTTGATATAAAAATTTACTATAGAAAAATTTTTGATAAAAAAAATTTCTACAGAAAAATTTTTGATAACAATATTATCTATTCTATAGATAAATTTTTGATTAAAAATTTTCTATAGAAAAATTTTTCATAAAAAAATTTTCTATGGAAAAATTTTTGATAAAATAATTTCCTATAGAAAAATTTTTGATAAAAAAATTTTTTATAGAAAAATTTTTGATAAAACAATTTTCTATTGAAAAATTTTTGATAAAAAAATTTTCTATTGAAAAATTTTTGATATACAAATTTTCTATAGAAAAATTTTTGATAAAAAATTTTCTATAGAAAAATTTTTGATAAAAAAATTTTCTATTGAAAAATTTTTGATAGAAAAATTTTATATAGAGAAACTTTTGATAAAAAAATTTTCTATAGAAAAATTTTTGAAAAAAAAGAATTTCTATAGACAAATTAAAAAATTTTCTATAGAAAAATTTTTGAAAAAAAGAATTTCTGTAGACAAATTTTTGATAAAAAAATTTTCTATAGAAAAATTTTTGATAAAAAAATTTTCTATAGAAAAATTTTTGAAAAAAAAGAGTTTTCATAGACAAATTTTTGATAAAAAAATTTTCTATAGAAAAATTTTTGATAAAAAAATTTTCTATAGAAAAATTTTTGATAAAAAAATTTTCTATAGATAAATTTTAGATAAAAAAAATTTTTGATATAAAAATTTTCTATAGAAAAATTTTAGATAAAAAAAATGTTCTATAGAAAAATATGAATAAAAATTTGAAATTAATTATGTGGAGAAAAACTAAAAAAATATTTTTGAACGCGGCTCGGTGGATTGCAATTTCTGTCCCGCCACAGGACGTCATCAGCACTTAGCGCCCTCGCTGACATGTCAAAATTTGAAACTAGATACTAATACTTTTAATATCTTCTACAACAATTGAAAGTGATCAAGTTTAAGCTGGATGCGATCACTTCTATGCCCCCATTACCGTTCTCAACTCAGTTCGGTTGTCTGCTAGTCGACCCACTTTCACATAACCAAAATTTTTTTTGATATGGCGGACATAGACGTTTTTGAGTTGCCCACTATCAAAAAATAATTTGGTTAAGTGAATGTTGGGTCGACTGGCAGATGACCTTACTGAGTTGAGTTGAGAACGGCAATAGGGATATTCATTTGTTTTATCTTTAATATTTATATTATTATTTATTATTAGATATTATTATTATTTTTATTAGATTAGTTTATAATAATGTACTTATGTAGAATATTGAATTATAATAATACGAAATGATAAACAAACTCACCATTTAAACTTATATCTGAGATTATAATCCAAACAGTCACAAACCAGTTAAACCAGTGATAACAGTACTTTCTTCTTCCAATCATTTCGTCCAAATAAGAGTTTGTACTACAGAATAAATCTGTAAAAAAATTAAATAAAATAGTTTGGATTAGTAAAAATCAATTACGGTAAGATTCTCTACATTTGTAAATCAAAAATGTAATTTTTTATGTTGATAAATAAAGATTCACAGCTTTATTTTCTCATCATTTAAATTAAAATTTAAATATATTTGCCTAAATAATCGAGGACTTAGGTAAAAACAAATTTTTTTAAAACTCAGTTAAAACAATGACTCCAAAAGTAAAATTAAAGTGGATAAACGCTATAAACATAAACGCACAAACAAACATATATTTCATGTGTGTGTGTGCCTTAGCTTTCTCTCATTGGATAATCGTCTCCATTAGTTGTTTCCGAATTAGAGTAAAAGTACTATACACTATTTTTAATGGGACTTTTCAAAACGACCATACGACATCTTTATATTATAGAGAGACTTTCTCATCATTTAAATTAAAATTTAAATATATTTGCCTAAATAATCGAGGACTTAGGTAAAAACAAATTTTTTAAAACTCAATTAAAACAATGACTCCAAAAGTAAAATTAAAGAGGATAAACGCGATATACATAAACGCACAAACAAACATATATTTCATGAGCACGTGTGTGTGCCTTAGCTTTCTCTCATTGGATAATCGTCTCCATTAGTTGTTTCCGAATTAGAGTAAAAGTATTATACACTATTTTTAATGGGACTTTTCAAAACGACCATACGACATCTTTATATTATAGAGACTTTGGTTAAAAAGGGTCAATGTTGCATCATAACGATGTTTTCGAAATTAAGCAATATTTGCAAATAAGTTCATCTAAATAATGTAGTTTTTTTTTTTATACAACCTAAATGCCTAAGATTTATTTCCTTTTGTTTAAATAAATGCCGAAGTTATTAACAAACTGGGTTTATTCTTGATCAAGCGTGTTTTTATTACTGCTTTTATAGCTGGCCAAAAAATATAATTAAAAAAGTTGTTAAAACATCATCATCATTCTATTAAAAAAAAAAAAAAAAAAACAAAAAATGAAATGGAATAACGAAATATAGTATAAGAATTAAAAACTTTTGAATTGGTAACAATAACTTACGCATAATAAACTTTATAAAACTGAAAAAGAAAAACTAATAAAATACTGTTTCTCTCCTCCAAATAAATTTAAAAATACTCATATAAATAGAAAATATCAAAAATTATTGCTGTTTAATTTAAGGGAATATTTTAGTTAAAAATTAATTAAATTTGTCTATTGTTTGAGAACAAAGAATGTATTTTCATACAGTGAAGAGCAAATCTGTTGCTTATTTAACTTTATGTGTTCAAAACTGAATAACTAACTATAAATTTATGAATTTACAGTTTTGAATGTCGTAAATAATATTTTTTCCAAAAACAGAAAATTATTGATAGAAAATACTTATGCATCAAAAATAAGTTTTGCAAATTTTCTTCATACTTATACATACTTACTCGTATATGAGTATAAGAGAACTCTTTGACCAATTAGTCATCTAAATATTGAATGATTCTCTAGATATAGTATATTTAAACCATTTAATCTTAAAATTAAATGAAAATTTGTCTAAGTAGTTACACTTTTGCCCAGAGTTATTTTCAATTGCTCTGTTCTTCTTAGTTAAAGCAATGAAACATTCCAATAATAACTAAAGGCTGTATTTAATGACTTATTCCCAGAAAACCGTTGACAACCACTTAGTGATGTGAAGCAATATATTCATAAGTTTACATATCGCCACCTGAAATACCCAAAGTCATAACCCTCAAAAAATCAAAAATAGTTTTAGTAAAGAATCTGGTACACAAGTCTTAAATACATTGGTTGTTCTTTTTTACGAAAATATCGAGCCCTTAGATCAAGTTAATCTTAAATGACATTCCGTTAAATTTCTCTTAAACTATTGGAGATATCATGGTGCAGTAAACATATTTTTGTTTCTTTCTTAAGTAGTTTTCGAACATGTAAAAATCATTTCGATATGCTTTTATTTGCAAATTTTATACGGAATAATAGGTTTTACAACAAGAGATCCCACTGTAGAGGACATTGTGCTAAAAATAGATATGTTTTTAAAAATTGGTCTAAAACACCAACTACCCTTTTGCTGATTTCTGCACATTATGCCAAAATCCAGTATTTTAAAAGTTATTGAATTAAAAGTTAATAACTTTACATACAATACTTTACACCATAACTTCTAAATAATTATACCCTTCACCCCATAGGTGGAAAGGGTATTATAAGTTTGTGCTGATGTATGTAACGCATAGAAATATTTGTCTTAGACCCACCTTTTAGTATACCAATAGGCTTACAATCACTTTCTGAGTCGATTTAGCGATGTCCGTCCGTCTGGCTGGCTGGTTGGACCCCCATGTTAACCTTGTAATCAAACTACAGGTCGCAATTCTAAAGATAATTTGATGAATTTGAAATTGGTCAAAATCGGTTCACTATTTATGGTACCTCCCATAGGTCCCACTTCCCGGAATTGCTATATTGGCCACAAATATTAATATTTTTTCATGAAATTTAAAACAGATACTGCTTATGTAAACTTAAATCACTGAACCAAATTTCGTTGAAATCGGTCCACATTTGACCATAGCTCCCATACAAACTCTTCTTCAAAAACGCACTAAATGAGACAAAAAATCACTAAAACGCTCGTAAATCTAATCTAATAATTATAAAAATTTTGAGTTTATTTTTTGCATACATAATTTTTGTAACAACTGTAATCAATTTGCCAAATTTCGAGATAATCGGTCCACATTTGACCCTAGCTCTCATATAAGTCCAAATGATGGAAACAGGTTGAATATTTACGTTTTGAGAAAATGTTTGTGTGATGGCAAAATTTAGCAAATATTTGTCTTTATACAGGAAAAATAACACCTTTGACCTTAGTGGTGAAGGGTATCGTATGGTCGGCTTGACCGACTATAGCGCTTTCTTACTTGTTAGTATTATAAAAGTTTTACCATATTTTTTCTCGGAGTCAAAGGTCAAAATTAGTTTATATTATATATTATATTATATATTATATATTCTGAAGGATTAATGAAGTTATTGACAATCAAAGTAAAAAATCTGGTTTTTCAAAAATTTTGGGCGGGTCATAGGCACGATTTTACCTCATCCGATTGTACTCAAATTTTCAGATTACTATTTTTTACAAATCTGGAGGTTGCCCTCATACAAATTCCAACTTTGATAAATAACTGACACCCTAATGTATATATTTAATGTATGTTTGTATATATTTTATTGCATTACCTTTGATTTTATTGGTATTTATACAAAACCAAAATTTAATTAAATTTTCGCTGCTATGCCTAAAGGGAATTACAAGAATATGAATACAAAGATTTAAGGAATTTTAATTTAAGATCTAAATGAACTTTACTCAAAGAGTTACAAATTAGAAAATACAGTTAAATATAACTATTTAACCATAACAATGTACATATGTATATGTGGTTACATAATTTTAATTAAATACAAATATTAAATGAATAACTTCATTAGTTAAATTTTGGGAATAGTCAAACAATTAAGTACTATTTAGTAATAATTAAAGTTTTTAAAAGTTAACTTAAATTGAGCAACAACGACTTACGCATCTTAAAAAGCCAAGTGTCAATTGAATTTTTAACATACAGTAACTCAAATTATTGTCTCAATGTATTTAAGGTATTAACGAATTTGAGTGTAACAACAAAGCTTGACTCAATCTCTCTGATATTTGATATTATTGTATATTGGACTATAATATAAAACAAATAAGAAAGTGCTATAGTCGGTCAAGACCGACCATACGATACCCTTCACGACTAGGGTCAAAGATGTTCTTTTTCCTGTATAAAGACAAATTTTTACAGAATTTTGCCATAATACAAATATTTTCTCAAAACTTATATATTTGGACTTATATGAGAGCTAGGGTCAAATATGGACCGATTTTCTCGAAATTTGGCAAATTGATTACAGTTGTTACAAAAATTACCACTGTTAATTCGTACACTCGCCAATTTGTATAGTTAGAATTGTTTTACGCCACCTTTGCTTATTGAAACGGCCTGGTAAGGTCCTCGAGTCCCAAATTTCCTAAATTTTGGACTTTAACCCATCAACAGTCCTATGGGTTCATTTATAAATTTTGTTTTCATAATATCCCACTTATTTTCTATCGGAATAAGGTCTGGACTAGACCAATCTATGACCTCGATTCTAGTTTCTTCAAGCCACCTTTTCGTTTTTTTGCAGTATGGGAAGAAGCACCATCCTTATGGAATATGTAGTCCCCGCAGTCTGATAA
This sequence comes from Stomorhina lunata, assembly GCA_933228675.1. NCBI lineage: Eukaryota > Metazoa > Arthropoda > Insecta > Diptera > Rhiniidae > Stomorhina > Stomorhina lunata. The sequence goes on from OW121740.1 coordinate 180,219,099, forward strand.
TTTCGATGCCGATGGTATCAGATTTTCCTCTATAGTTTTTATATATTTGTTTGCATTTCCGATTCCAAATATGAAACGGAGACGATCGACACCTTTTGAGGACGGACATCTCTATACCCTAACGCTACCTTGAATATTCACAGTACGCTTTAAGCAGCCTTTGTTGTATGTGCTTTTACGTATCAGCCTTTTTCTTGAATCACCAATACATACATCAAACTTGGTTTCGTCGCTAAAGATAATGCTGTCCCATTGCAATTATACCCAAGACCGTCTCTCTTAGTCCATAATAGGCGTTTTTCATTTGATGCGCGGTAAGCAATGACTTTTCCTTGGCCTAACAAAATTATATAAATTATCAAGTAATAACTGGTGTACGAATTAATAGTGGTTAGGGCTCGTATGCATAAACTGAACTTAAATTTCGCATTATCTTCAGATTTACGAGCGTTTTAGTGATTTTTGTCTCTGGGTCTTGAAAGAGTTTGTATAGGAGCTATGGTCAAATGTGGACCGATTTCAACAAAATTTGGTACAGTGATTTTGGTTTACATAAGCAGTTTTTGTTTTAAATTTTATGAAAAAATATTGATATTTGTGGCCAATATATCAATTCCGGTTAGTGGGACCTATGGGAGGTACCATAAATAATGGACCGATTTTGACGAATTTCAATAAACAGGTCCCATTATTCAAAATAATGATCTGTGTCTAATTTAATCAAATTATCTTTACAATTGCGACCTGTAGTTTGATTACAAGTTTTACATGGGGGTCCAGCCAGCCAGCCAGACGGACGGACATCGCTAAATCGACTCAGAAAGTGATGCTAAGCCTATTGGTATACTAAAAGGTGGGTCTAAGACAAATATTTCTATGGGTTACATACATCAGCACAAACTTATAATACCCTTTCTACCTATGGTGATGAAGGGTATAAATATAATTGCATTATTTTGAGAAATGTTGTCGGAACCCCTAGTAATTCAGACTAATTGAGGGCACATGTGGTGGAAGTTTGGAACGGCATTGCTTCAAGTGATTGTAAACATTTAGTAGAAAGTATATCGTGTTGTATAGAAGCCCTTATTACTGCCAATAAAGGCTATACAAAATTAAAGAAATAACATTATATATGTAAATAAATCTAAAGTCAAAAAACCGCCCCAATAAAAATTTGCTATTTATATGATTTCTCTAACGGTAAGTATCACAATGATGTTTTGTAATTATAGTTGTCAATACGAGTCCAATATACAACAAGTAAGAGTGTTATATTCGGCTATGCCGAATCTTATATACCCATCATCAAGTTGTGTTTATTTTAGAAACATATCTCAAAAAGTTGTTACGCTAGTTGGTAGTATTGGTAAAATATTTGGAATAACTTCGCTTGCAGTAGCTTTATAGTTCAACATTCAAAAGTGTGTAAGTGGTTTCCCTAGTATTTATTTACTTTGAAAACAAGTCGTTATCGAAACCGGGTATGGTTTTACATTAATAAGTTGTTAAATACTTTTCGTTTAGCTTAATATTTAGTTAGGATAAATAAGTTGATAGCAATGCGACAGGTCCATATATGTTGCTAGGAGTTCCTAAAGCATCTACCATATACATAATCTTAATATGCTCTTGTTCCTCCAAATCTTTTTGATTGTAGATTTAAAAAAGGGGATGTAATATATATATATATATAAGAATTATAGCCAAATGTTGACCGATTGTAACAAAATTTCACACACTGGCTGGTATTTATATAAAGCTTATTTTTGCAAAATTAATAGCTTTTAACTGGTCTAATTTAATAGCTTTTAACTGGCCCTTGCTAAATATTTTTTGGTTTCCGGGAGTGTTTTTTATATGAAAGCTAAAGTCAAATATGGACCGATTCATATAAAATTTGACATACTAACCAATAGTTGCATAAAACTTCTTTATTCTTAATTTAGTCGTCATAGCATTACAATTGTACTCAATTTATCAGCATTCATGTGTTTCCCGGAGCGGGGTTACATGGGAGCTCTAACTAAATGTGAACCGATTTTGCCCATTTTCAGTACACATCTTTTGTTACATATTAAAAATACTTTTGTAAAATTTTGTCTCTCTAGCTTTTGTAGTTAAGGAGCTGTCGCCCTTTTATCTGAAGGACAGACATATATAAATCTCCTTTTCTTTTTGTGTTTCTGTAAGTTTTTTATATGGGAGCTATGGTCAAATGGTGACCGATTGTAACAAAATTTTTCACGCTGGCTGGCATTCACATAAGACTTCCTTTTGTAAAATTTTGTTGATGTAGCCCTTTTAGTTAAGGTGCTATCGCGCTTTTATCTAACGGAAAGACGGACATAAACCCCCTTTTCTTTTTGTATTTTTGTGTTTCCGTAAGTTTTTTATATGGGAGCTATAGTCAAATGGTGACCGATTGTAACAAAATGCACGCTGGCTGGCATTCATATAAAACTTTCTTGTGCTTAATTTAGTGGCTAAAGCTATTACAGTTTATCATTTATTAGCATTTAAATGAATTTCAGGTGGAATTTAGGCTGTTTCCGTAAGTTTTTTATATGGGAGCTATGGATAAATGTGAACCGATTTTGATGAAATTTCATATGCTGCCTAGTGCTTATGTAAAACTTCTAGATACCAAATGTTGTCATCATATCTGTTATCATTTGTCATTTATTAGCAAACAAGCGATTAGTCTAGACGAGGTTACACGGGAGCTATAGTCAAATGTTAACGGATTTTGCCCAATTTCAATACCATTTCTCAAAGATGAAGAATGTTTATGCTAAGTTTCAGTGAGCTAGCTCCTTTCGTTTAGGCGTTATCGTGATTTTAACAGACAGACAGACAGATAGACAGACAGACAGACAGACAGACGGACAGACAGACGGACATCGGTCAATCGTCTTAGAATTTCATAAGGATTCACAATATATATAAGGAAATTACAAACGGAATGGCAAACTCAATATACCCCCCATTATTTTTGATGGTGGATATAATTATACCAAATATTAGAGTGATTGAGCCAAGCTTTGTTGTTAAACTCATATTCGCAAAGAATACTTTGGAACAGTAATTTGAGGAACTGTATGTATTAATATACGCAACACGAATGAAACATTTCTGAAGTCTAAAGATGTTAAATAAAAAGATATCATACTTCTCGTACTTTACTTAGTACCACAATTAAGACGTACAAAGAACTGAGGTACAAAAATCAGATACCTTTAATATTTGTCCGTGTAATATATAATTTTTCATTATATTTCTTAACAAACAGCCATGGGCATTCTTGGCGAATATATTATTTTAGAATTTGACTTATTTTCTATTTTATTTCTATTATAATTGCTGACGAATTTTAAGCAATCAAAACAGAATTTGTCTTTAGTTTTCTTCCTACACCCGCACATCCACAAAAAACCAAATGAAGGAGAGCCATAAAAAGGAAATTGTTAAGAATTTCGATAATTTTTTCCTTAAAATTTTTTTCAGTAAAAACAAAAAAATAAAAAATACTCAAAGAAATGAAAATAAGTCAACAAAACAATTTGACTGGAGTCATCAATTGTAACCATGTAGGAGACTATATACAATTTCTTATACATTCAAACTTAAGAATATATTTTTTTTTATTACTCTTAGAAAATAAATGCCGGTTTTTTATGGTTTCCAATTTATGGTTTCGAGTGAAGAGTAGAATAAAGAACAAAAGGAAAACTTTATTATGGAGTATTGATGCAGTAGGAAAAAAAAAGAAAAATGCATAAAATTGTAAAGAAACGACAATAGGAGAAAAAATGTATAACGAAAAATCAAACAATACGGAAACCTTTGAATCATTAGTGTATACTTCCGTTTAAAATGATTTTGGTTTGTGTGTGTGTGTAAACCTATTTGATAATAAAAAAAAATGAAAAAATCTTGTGCTTATGGATACACTTGCATACAGACCTCAAAATTCTAGGGGCATATTTGATGCTTCATAGTCAATCAATCTGTATTGTGTTACAGTGAAGCAGACTAAACCATCAGATATGACAATCATTTTAAAAGGAAACATAAGAAATATTAAAAAAATACAATATACGAATAGAAACCAGAAAATTCTGGGTTTATATGAATGAACTTATGCCTTGAGGAGTTATAAGCAAGTGGTGTACAAAAGATCTGCATGCCCTCAGGACGACAAATTACACCCAGTTGAGATTTTGCACATTATTTACAATATGTATAAGTACATACGTGTATGTATTTATATATTTTGTATGTAAGTAAGTATTTATAATATGGGTAAGAAATTAAATTTATTAGGATTTTCTACTCAATTTACATACTTCTTATAAATACATATAAATAAGTTGTAATGTATACAAATAATGTTAAATTTCACAAGCAAATATTACTAAATAATTTAGGAATTTTGAAAAAAATTCCGGTAACATTTTTTTTAGGAATATATTTTCACAAAAATTTACCTTTGAATGCGTCGATTGTATTGCATTCAAATAGATAAGAATTGGGATTAATATTTTTTGGTTTTAAATTTTTAAATAACTAAAAAATCGTCAAGTTAATTGAAAAGGGAAATAGTAGTTGAAGAATGCAAAACAACTAGTAGAAATTAAATGTTTTTGTTGTCATATTTCAATACAAATTCAAGCAAGTTATATACCCACCATCAAGTTGTGTTAAATTCAAAAACATATCTCATATATATATATATGAGGGTAAAGCTAATTCAAAATGAGGACTTTAGTCTCATAACCGGGTATAGTTTTAAAATAAAATGCTGTTAAATACTTTTCGTTGCGCAGGTCCATAGATTAAATTAAATGTATATATATATATATGTATATATATATATATATATATACATGTATATATAAATATATATACATATATATATATATATACATATATATATATATATATATATATATATATATATATATATATATATATATATATAAATACATATATATATATATATATATATATATATACATATACATATATATATCTATATATATACATATACATATATACAAAGCTCATTTATGCTTATCTATAATATATGCAAAAGTAGCTTGAGTCGACGTAGGAGAGAATTGAGTTAAGGTGTTTAATGCATTACAGAAGCAAAGACGCTTAAATGAGCTTCATCCGATTTAAAAAATTCGGGTTTTTGTCAATGTTATGTACGTTTACTTTTTAGCTTAAGTTTTTTTAATCAATAATGTATTCATCAAATCAATTTATGTACATATCTTTTTGTGTACATATTCAGATCTTCCTTTAGTCATATAATGATATCGCTTGACTTCACTTAAGCTGTATAAATGATGTCATTATATATATTTTTTTTATTTAAACAGAACCGCTTAAGTTTTCTTAAGGTCCAGTTCAATGCCAATTTCAGTTTCGAAAAAGCGCTTAAGTAGAAAATGCGTAAAATCTTCTGAATTTTAAAAGTTTTTTTAAATATTCATCCTTCTTTTCTAATAAACATGTTACCAATATATAGATTCATAAAATAATAGCAGAAATCAGGCAGAAGAAAAATTACTCAAAATTAATGATATCTCGAAACTTTAAGTTTCAACTTAAGCTATTTTTCCATATTGCCACAGATATATAAAAATTAATGTTTGTCTGTATGTTCTTTATATAATAGTAAACTAATTAATCATGTGATGATCTTAAGAAAAGTTGTTGCACATGAGCTGACGAACTAATTGGTATGACCAAATTTCGATAGGTGGCGCCACTGAAACTGCTTAAAGTCAATTAAATCATAAACTGTGAATTTGATGGAATGATCAATGATGTCCCCATTGAAAATTAATCAAAAGAAATGAAATTGTAAACTTTGTATTTGATCATGTTTTAATAGGATAAAATCAATAAAATGATTCAAAATTAATTGAAAATTTGTCTTTCCTTTATTAAGTTGCTATAGGAGAAATGCGCGCAGGGAGCTAGCTATACCCTTAACCACCATAGGTGAAAAGGGTACTATAATTTTGTGCTAATGTATTTAACTCATAGAAATATTTGTCTTAGAGCCACCCTTTAGAATACCAATAGGCTTAGAATCACTTTCTGAGTCGATTTAGCGATGTCCATCCGTCCGTCTTGCTGGCCTTGTAATCAAACCACAGGTCGCAATTCTAAAGATAATGTGATGAAATTTAGAACAGATCATTTTTTTGATAAAGGGACCATGGCTATTGAAATTCGTCGAAATCGGTCCATTATTTATGGTACCTCCCATAGGTCCCACTTTCCGGAATTGATATAGTGGCCACAAATATCAATATTTTTGAAAATTTAAAACAAACACTGCTTATGTAAACCAAAATTATTGTACTAAATTTGGTTGAAATCGCTTCACATTTGACCATAGTTCCCATACAAACTCTTCTGTCAAAACGCACTTAATAAGACAAAAATCACTAAAACGCTCGTAAATCTGAAGATAATGGGGATTTTAAATTTATTTTCTGCATACGTAATTTTTGTAATAACTGTAAACAATTTACCAAATTTCGAGATAATCGGTCCACATTTGACTCTAGCTCTCATATAAGACTAAATGACGGAAACAGCTTAAATATATAAGTTTTGAGAAAATGTTTGTATGATGGCAAAATTTAGCAAATATTAGTCTTTATACAGGGAAAAGAATACCCTTGACCTTCGTGGTGAAGGCTATCGTATGGTCGGGCTTGACCGACTTTAGCACTTTCTTACTTGTTTATTTATAATTTAGTGGTCATAGCTGTCGCAGTTTATAATTTAACATCTGTAAAACTGGAGTTTTGGTATTTTAGTAGTGTCCAGGGGTGGTTTTTATATAAAAGCTTAGTCATATATGGACCACTTTCTGTAAAATTAAATATACTGTCCAATAGTTGCATAAAACATCTCTATTCCAAATTAAGTTGTCATATCAATTACAAATTAGTAAGCATTAATGTGATTATGTGAGCTCTAACTAAATGTGAACCGATCTCGGCCATTTTCAACGCACAACTTTTTCAAGATACCGAAAATACTTTTGTAAAATTTTGTCCCTATACCTCTTTTCGTTAAGGCGATATTGGGTTTTCATTTGATGGACAGAAACCCCTATATTTTTGGTATTTTTGTGTTTCCGTAAATTTTTTATATGGGAGCAATGGTCAATTGGTGACCGCTTGTAACAAAATTTTTTACACTGGCTGGTTTTAACATAAGACTTTCTGGTTCTAAAGCTATTACAGTTTATCATTTATTAGTATTCAAGTGTATTCGGAATTTAGGCTGTTTCCGTAAGTGTTTTGTATGGGAGTTATGGTTAAATGTGAACCGATTTCGATGAAATTTTATATGCTGCGTAGTGTTATGTAAAACTTCTCTATACTAAATTTTATCATTACACCTGTTAAGATTGGTCATTTGTTAGCAAATAAGCGATAAGGCTATTTGAAGCTATACGGGAGCTATGGTCAAATGTAAAACGATTTCTCCCAATTCCAATACAATTTCAAAATTTTGCAAAAAATAAAGAATATTTTTGACAAGTTCAGAAGGCCCTATTGTGGCCTCAACATATGGACAGACAAATAGACTGACAATCAGAAAATCAGATGGTCATTGCTCAATCGTCTAAGAATTTCATAAGGATTCACAATTTTTAACCCTTTTAGTTCTTGAGCCACTATTTAGAAACTTAAAAATAGAATGACAATCTAAATATACCCTCATCCTATTTGATGTTGGGTACAAAATTAGTTGAAGAGTTATAAATTAGTTTTTTTTTCCGAAAAATATCTGATATACATATAACATAATTATACTTTAATATTAACCTTGTTTCGAGCTACGTAGTTCGAATACTGACGCTTAAACGTAACCATGATTAAATATTTGTTAAAAAAAAACAGTATTTAATCTTCTATTAAAATACGAGGAACTGGACCAAGTTTTATATTGACGTGGACTTTAAATATCAAACAAAATAAGGTGAAAAAATGTTGCTTCTTATTTTAAGTAAAAACTTTTTGTGGCCGGAGATTTGTACTCTTCCTTTTATTTCCTTTATTTGTCCCTCTATTTATGCTTCGCCATAACTCACTTAAAGCTTTAAATGTAACAAATTTCAGTTACTCTGTGGAAAACAAATACATACAAAAATAAATTGTGGAAAATATTTCATTCAACGTTTCTTTTTTTTTTTGGTTTTGTGCATTATTGGATTGTTTTAGTTAGTTCATCAATAGATTTTATTTTTTAATATATAGAAATAAGTGTCTATTGATTAGAAGATCTGGAAACGCCCTTTACTACAAATAGAAAAACTTATAAAATTATTGTAAATAGAAACGGGTAGATAAGTGTATATGAGCATCAATATACATATTTAGAGACATGTACTTTTTAACATCAGAAACATTCTCGTACCAATATAAATCTCTATAGATATCCATACATACATATGTATGTATAAAAGTTCTTACACACAAACACACAAATAAGTAGATATGTTACTTAATAGTCAAATGGATTTTTGATTAAGTCTCCACTTGTCATTTGTTAGATGGGTTGGTTTCTCAATAAGATTTGTAAGTGGATTTAAAGAGCTTTCCACGCCTCATTCTTCATGGAAGTGGGTGTATAACACAGATTACATATCCCACATAGATTTCTTGACATTTTCACTCCCATTCAAGTCAAATTGTTTGACCTCAAAATAATAATCTTTAATTGAGATAAACTATGACAGATGTAAAAAAATGCCCGAAAAAAAACTAAATAAAGAATAATTACTATTAGTACACATGTACGAACGGCTTTCTATCTTGACACATTTTACTTGATGCATTGTCGTCATAATCCAAAAACATTGAACATCTTAAGCCTTTGTATTAGTTATTTTAAAAGCTTTACATTAGACGGAATTTAATAAAAGTGATTGACTTTTTGTCTTTAAAAAACAAAATGATTTTTTGATTTTAACAATGATGCAATTAAATTTAGTTATTTAGTTAGTTACACTTTAACTATGATGTTAGTAGTTAGTCTCTTAAAATAGTTGATTTGAAACATAAATTTCAGCATTTCATAATACAAAGGAATATACCCAGTAAAACTTTTCATTACCAAATAATGAGTTAAACAGTTAAACTATTGAACACGAACTACTTACTCATTCGCTGTTTAAGTCATTACATTAACATGGGGATGTCATTGGAGGCAAGTACTTACCAATTGCAGAAAAGTAATGACTTGGGCAAGCAATTTGAAAGCAACAACAACAACAGCAACAACTTTTTTGTTGTTGTTTTATTAAAAACATATATTTTTAAACGAAATACAACATTTTTTTTATGATCCCATGGGGGCTCGAACCCAGACCCTCCTACTGCTAGGCAGAGACTCTTCCACTGAGCTACTTCATATGTTGAAAACTTAGCAGCTTATAATTAATTTAAACAATTTTTATTTTTAGATCCAAAATCATGTGAAAATAACTTTGTTTTTCCCTGCTTTTTTTGCTTTGTTGTATTTTTTGGAAAAATATTTTTATACGATTTTTTGTAATTATTTTAAAACCTTTTTAAAATTATTTTAAAACTTAAACAATTTAAATCTTCTTTTTTGTATAAGTTTTTACATAAGATTGACTCTTACTTACTTAAATGTTACAACCTGTTAAGGTCAAATTCCGAGCATATTTGAGAATTCCATGGATTTCGATCTTGTGCGACTATTCTCCAATTTTAAAGGCCAAGCTTTAAAAAATGTTCCTCTACTTGGTCTTTCTATCGAAGTTTCGGACATCCTCCTCTAACATTAGGTAGTGGGACATTTCAATTCTAATTTTTTCCTCTTCATTGTATTTTTTTTCAAGAGAGGGTTACTAGCCCGTAATCCTAACCCATTTTTATCGATCTTATGGGACAACTCTCGAAACATGTTAACTCACAATATTAATGAGTGTTAAACTAGCTCCCCGGGTGATACCATGAGGAGGTGTGTGTCCACAGTTGAGATGAAGGATGACCCAGATAAGTTGGGCTTACCAAGTTAAGACCAATTAGAATCGTGTTTGGTATTCAACATCCCCTACATAATCAAAATTGACTCATGATGGTATTTTTTCATTAACGTGAGTTAGTTTTACAAATTTTTTTTACAGAAGATAATATTTAAGTTCTTAAAATTAAAAAATCATTTAAAAAGACTCTTTTAATTAAAAAAAATAAAAAAAAATTGTTGCCCTTGGTGGGATTTGAACCGGGGCCATTCAGTTTAAATTACCATCTTAATTACAAATAATTACTTCTGTAATAACTTATTATTTATTCGGATGGTATGTTGTAGTCGTTACCAGTTATCAGAGTACTTGCCATTACCAAAGTTTTGCTGGGTAGTTTTATAATAATATTTTATTCTCCTAATTCATATAAAAACAAGTAAGAAGGTGCTATAGTCGGTCAAGCCCGACCATGCAATACCCTTCATCACTAATGTCAAAGTTGTTGTTGTAGTACCTAGGTGACCTAGCCTTACTCGGAGCTTTGCAATAAGCATTTCGAGGCAAATTTTAAAATTTTCATATATTTATTTTTTAAAGTACTAACCAACAAAATAAATTTAGAGAAAAGGTACACAAATATCTAATTAATTTTCAATTATTTTGTCCTATCACCAAATGCATAGTTTAATATGAATAATTTTGGAAATTGGACTTAGAAGCAGATTTAATTCATTTTTATTAATTTTCAGTACCTCCACCTGTCGAGAATTGTTCATACCAACTAAAAAACCCTCGTCGGCTCATGTGCAACGACTTTAATAAAGATCATAGCCTGATCAAATGCACAGTTTACGATTTAATTCATTTTTAGTGATTTTCAGTGGCGCCACCTATCGGAAATTATTCATACCAATCAAAAAACCTTCGTCGGCTCATTTGCAACTACTTCGCTAAAGATCATAGCATGATCAAATGCACAGTTTACGATTTAATTCGTTTCGAGTAAATTTCAATGGCGCCACCTGTCGGAAATTAGTGAAAATCCTTCGTCGCCTTATGCGCAACAACTTTAGCTAAAGGTTATTGCATGAGCATAACATGGTTAAATGCATAGTTTACTATTCTATAAAGGACATACAGACAGAAAAACATTCATTTCTTTAAAAGTTATAACATTACCAATTTTTTCCCCTTTTATCCCCTATTTCTAAAAGGTTACATATGCATATTTGGTACTTGGTACCAATTAAATGCGGTACTTTTTATAAAAACGCAGTTAATATATTGTTCCTATTCATATTACTTCATGAGGTGTTAAGTTATCATCTTATTCCTTTTTTTACCCATTTTGGCCCCCGAAATCAAAAAAGTACCAAATACATGTTAAATATTTTTCTCACAGTTATTGATTACATTACAAAGTTCTTTTCTATATTGTTTGGTTCAAAAGATAAGATTATTGTAACAGCTATTCAAAACATAATAATTAAAATTTTGTTTCTATGACTATTACTGTAGTAGATATAGCATTTTCGATTTTTTCCCATTTTTACCCTCTTTGAGGCAAAGGTTCTAAAAGTTCTTACTCGACCTACACTTAAAAGAACGTACCCATTGTACAAATCGTTAGAGCCGTTTTCGAGATAGCCATTCTATATATATATATATATATATATATATATATATATATATATATATATATATATATATATATATATATATATATATATATATATATATATCTATATATATATATATATATTTATATATATATATATATATATATATATATAAATTTGGTACAGTGATGTTAGTTTACATAAGCAGTATTTTTCAAATTTCATGAAAAATATTGACATTTGTGGCTAATATATCAATTCCGGGAAGTAGGACCTATCAATTTCAATAGCCATGGTCCCATTATCAAAAAATTCATCTGTGCTGAATTTAATTAAATTATCTTTAGAATTAAGACCTGTAGTTTGATTACAAAGTTTACATGGGGGTCCAGCCAGCCAGACGTCCGAACAGACTGACGGACGGACTGACATCGCTAAATCGACTGAGAAAGTGATTCTAAGTGATTGGTATATTAAAGGTGGGTCTTACACAAATATTTCAATGCTTTACATACATCAGCACAAACTTATAATACCCTTTCCACCTATGGTGGTGAAGGGTATAATTACAAAAATGATCAAAGTCTTAAAGTAGAAATTTTGTATGGAAAATTTAAATTTTTAGTTTGTTAAGGCTTTATTTTTCGCTTTTAGAATGGGGGTATATCTATAAAAATATTTTATAAAAATATTAATAATAATATTATAGGTTTAATATTATTCCTATAATTACAAATATCGGTATTTATTTATGTTCTAATTGATCAGATATACTCATGTGGCAAAAACCTATTCAAATTTCTCTCAACTGATTTAAAAAACAGTTAAAGATAAATTAAGTAAATATCACTAAAAGCATAAAATGGTTCGCTCAAAGCAATAGATTTTATCTATTCAAAACAAACATTACGTTAGATATTAAAAATGTATCTTCTATATAAAAGGCGAATAAAGAAAAACACCAAGCAATTATGCAGATGTTTTATACGTAGATAATTTCATGAGTCACAATGAGAAATACATATCATCACCTGAAATGCAGAAGGGCGTAACTTATACAAAAACTGAAAATGAGTTTTTGATTGATTAAAAATAAAATTATTAATTTTTGGACCACACATTGATCTGATTTCCACAAATATAAAATTTCATTCTAAAATAAGTCTTTAAAAAACCGCTATTTTAAATTTTGCAAAACTTATCCTTTTACGTTTAATTATGCTTCGAAAACAAACAGGTACCACTTTTTTAGACCCATTTCTATATTTTAAATTTTTATTACTAAATTTAGAAATTATTAAATTTTTTGGATTCATTTTGGTCCCTGTTGGTCACGAATGGGTTAATATTGTGACGAATTTTAAACTTATCCGTCCCATTGTGCAAAGTTCACTGCTTATAATTCTTCCCCTCGCTTTCTAGATGTTTCTGTTGGTGTTGTTGTTATTCTGTTTATGTTAATAAGCAGAGCAACATGTTTCTCTTATGTACAGTAAAGAGTATAGCAACATGTTTTTCTTTTATCTACATTCTCTCTCTCTCTCTCTCTGTTACTGTTAACTTCAGATAATCTGTTTGTACAACGTATGTGTGAGTGTGTTCTTGATCATGTGAGAATGTAGTGGAACACACATGAACTTTCGTAAGCCACATTGTTAGTGTAATCAACTACAGCTGCTCTTTGTTTACGTCTGCAGAAATTGCTAGAAATTCTCTTCTCTACTATATACGGCCGATGGACGAGTATTATGGGAACAGTTTTGGATTAAGACGCGTATAAAGAGAACAGTGTGACTAAGAGTATTTGTAAAGCAGTTTTGTGAAGTTTGTTTACAGTATTTGTGAAAGTGTGTTTTAAGTGATTAACTCTAAAGTTAATAAAAGTTAATAAGTAAAACTACATACTAGATACAAGTGTTTTAATTTGATTACGGTTGTTTGCAAAAAGAATTCCTTCCACGTTTTTAAAGGAAAAATGTAACAATATTAATAATTTATGTGATCTTTGTTATTAACAAAATAATTTTTTAGAGGCCCTAAAAAAGGCTTTACAAAAGAACACAATAGCTTAGCTATTCCTAAAAGGGAAAATTTGGATAAAAATTGATTTTGACCCCGGTAACGCAAGGGTTAAACATTTCCAATTCTGTTAAAACTATATCCAGTGATTCTACATAGTGTTACGCATAATCAATAAGTATTCTGTTATCCTTGACTCCCAGTGGAGCATAGGGCCTCAGTAGTATATCTTTGCAAATATGAAATTATTAAATTTTTTATAAAATTTCTAAAAAAAAGAACAATTTTTCTCGAAAACTTTTGACTTTAAGTCACAGTCATAGGAATACGGAATAAGCTATCGACCCAAATTTGCGGAGTTCGAATTGCAAATTTGCAAAATTCGCTTAGCAAAATTTTTTAAAAACATAAAAAGGTCCTTTGCAAATCATATGAAAAAAAATCTAAATTTTGCACCCTCAAGGATAATAGGAAGATACGAAGCCATTTTAGAACTTTATTTTATTACTTACAGGTATAACAAAAATAAAAAATATAATAGTAGAAATTAAATATAGCATTATTTTGGGGTAAATTTGTCTTTGTAAGGTCTAGGACATAAAATTCGGGGAAAAAACGCTATAACTCTAAAACTGTTTGAGCAATTTATAATAAATATACTTTTAAGGAAATCTTGTAATGTAGATTATTACAAATCAATGCTCACTTTTTTTTGGGGGGGAAACCCCAAAAAAGTCCTGTTTTCCAGTTGTAACACATTTTTCAACTTTAGGGCCTGCGCCAATTTGGCTAAAATTTTCATGGTTAATGTTTCTCACCAAATGACACAATAATAAAAAGTGTAGAAAACTTTGCCGTTAATTCCGGAAGATCAAAATTCGTTTGGGCAAAGTTTCTTGGAAAGAACCACAGAATAAGAATCATAATGAACAATTGAACCATTTTTTTTCCCAATAATTTGTCATACCCTAATTTACGTGATATGGACATTTTTTCCTTGATTTCAAATGTTTTAGTTCTGAAAATTTGAGCCAAATCGGACAACGTTGTATGGGCGCGCATTGGGTCCAATAAAAAACATTTAATCTTGCCAAAAACAATTATTGTCATTCTTTTTTTTTTATTAAAATTCGCTAATTATTACTTGATATTTCCTAATCTCACTATGAAAATTTTAACAAAATCCAAATTTTGATATTTGACCCCGGTGAAGAAAGGGTTAATAGGGTCAAATATTAAAAAACCTTTCAGCATAGGTTTTACATAAACTAAGCAATAATACTAATTATCTTTTCTTTTCTAAAATTTAATTCAAGTAAAATTTATCTACTCGAATTTGGCCCAAAAAATTTCATTTTCGCGAAATTCTTAAATTTTAAGTCGCAGGTACGGCGAATGTTTTCAAGATATCGTCCAAGATTTTTTTGAGTTTTTATTCTCAAATTTTTCTGTTTTAACATTTTAAATTTGTAATATTTGTTTAACAAAATTTTTGAAAAATTAAAAAATGATTTTTGAAACCGACCTGTGAAAAATGTACCATTTTCCAACATGGAAAATACCAAGTAAATTCGATTATATTTAAGCAAAACTGAACAATTCAATACTAATGAGTCATTTATTGATAAGTTATCTAATTATTGATAAGTATTTAATTTTTAAATTTCTTTCTTTACAACATACAATTTTTGGTGCATATCCTTAGGCGCGTTTTGAAAGGACATGAATTTTCAGGGGAAAAATGGAATAACTCCAAAACTACGTCATGGATTTTGGTTTTTGATTATCTGAAATAAAGCTGTGTTAGTTTTCTTTAATATTCCATTAATTTTTCTTGTAAAAGTTGTTAATTTTTGGTTGAAATTTCTCAAAAATAAAAAAAAAACATTTTTTACCATACAAATGGGCTCTAAAACTTTGAACCCGATGAGCGCCCATAGAACGTTGTTCGATTTGGCTCAAATTTTTAGAACTAAATTTTTAGACCTATTGTTACAATATTCCGTTGAAAAAGTTTTAAAATTCGCAAAATTATTTTCTTTTTCATACAAAAAATGTGTTTGTTTTACTATTATTTTGAATTTCTAGGAGTGCCGGTAAAACTGTTAGCTTTATATATCTTTCTTTCAAAACCTTCAAATCTCAGACAAAATCTCGACGCAAATTCCGGATGGTCAATTTTCTTTTAGCAAACTTTCTTTGTTGGGACAAAAAAATTAACCCACCCTAACATACATACATTTGTATACTTTAACAAATGTATTTATGTATGTATGCGCTAGTTATATATATATGTTTGTGTATATGCAAGTTATGTAAATAAGTAGTTGCACTACATATTTACATTAAGAATGCTTTTAGCCATATTTACACAAAACTATTCAAAGATACCAACTGCAAAACGTGCACATTTAAAAGCCTATGTGCACTTGAGTTTAAGAGGTTCTGGGTAAAAACGCATCTGTAGTGCTAAGTTTACAATTGAGGGGTTGGATAAATGAAGTTCGGAATGTGTGTATGTATCTTGTATGTATGTATGTCTGTTGTTTTAATATAAAAATATCAAATGTTATTTACAAAAGAAATAAAAGCATTTTGCAATTGAATTATTGGGTTTCGTTTGGAAAATATTTCTTTTCTTTTAGGTTTGATATATTAAAAGGGTTGAACCCTGTATTTTATAGAAAGGTTTTAATAACATATTTTTCATCCTTGAAAAAGCTTATTTAAACTCATCAATCCATATATAATGTAAATACATATAAACATGTAATAATAGCAAAGTGAACTTTTTCGGAAAATCAGATAAAAAAAGTACACAGATTAATAAACATCTAAAATATTTTTGAAAATATCGGAATATTTATTTACTATATTTCGAACTTAAAGCTAATGTGTACTAACGACACAATCTAAAATACAAAAGATGAGAAAACTTTGACCAAAGTCAGAGTATTTTTTTTTTTGCTTTTTAACAAATGAAGCATAAAAATAGTTTTTCTTTGGCTTAAAGTTGGAAAATATGTGTATAAAAAGGAGGCATCAGATGATTTTTATTTTCTTATCTCCTTTCCGTTTGATAATAACATCAGCATTGGAATCATTTGGAACCTTTTATACATTTTCGCACGCAATCAAAATGAAGTTTTTTTTTTATCAATAAATTGACCAACAAAAATTAAAAAAAAATGCAATGGCTGAACAATTTCTTAACTTGCCAAAACTGCAATATTTCATAAACGCTGAATTTTTTTTAAGTGAGTGTGTGGGGATGCTATCAATGCTATCAGAAGTCCCCTAGAGCTGACGCAAAGATATTCATCTTTAGTCATAATTTAAATACAAAACGAGAAATATCAGTGAAATTTCTGTTGCAAATAGTCTGGAATCGTAAAATTTGCAAATGAAAAATTTTCTGTAAATAAAAAGAAATAGAAAAAAGTAACGGACGGACATAAAGACTTTGCTAAGATGTCAAAGATTTTCAAAAGCTTTCGAAATAAGTAAAGTTTATAAATTTTTAATAGTGGGCAAACAAAAAATAATTTAGCTCAAAATTGACTTAGGCTGTTATTTCTTTTTATCGCTGATGCATGTATCTCTTTACCTAAAATCTCATATCTAAATAAATTTCTTAAACACAACTTGGAAAACTACTTTTAATAACATTTAGGGACACAGGTGAAGTGGCACATTTGTGAATTCACAAATCTACTAAGAACATGATGCAACCACAAAAGAACATATTTCGTATGAATCTATTTGTGTACAAAGTGTCTACAAATATTTGCACTTCTACCACATCTGATGTTCATATTCGGTCATTTGCTGCATTATCGTCATATTTTAAGAAATTTAGTTCGAGTAAAATGAACTTTGAATAATTCATGACATAAGATGAAATAACTTTGCAGTTAAGTTCTTAAGCTTTATAATATTTAGACGTTATTCTGACACTTAAATGTTTTCATTTCAATTATAACATTAATCCCTCAAACTCTTTATCTTTTAATGAAATTTGTATAAAATTTTTAAAAGTTAGAGTAATATCAAATGAATATAATTAAAAATTACGAAAACGAACTTTACTAAATCAATAATTCAACAGAGATGAAGTATTTATCAGTTCAATAAAGTTTGATTTTGGATTATGACTATGTTGCAGCAAAGGAGCCTATATGTACATACACATACATTTGTATGTATGCAAGTAATTTCAGTGAATACAAAAATAATATTATACTGTTTCATAACATAAAATCCTGTCATAAATTTTACAGATGATAATATTGTTTCAACAAAAACTTAGAAAAATAGTTACCCACATAAAGACATTAAGGCGAAGACTAAATACAAAGCAAAATAAGATATGTATAATACAAAAAAGTAACATCTGTTTGTGTAAAACCTTTAAAGACTGGTGCATCATATGCTAACATTTTATCATACATACAAACATATGTATATATGTATGTGTATATACCACAATATATACCCTGTAGTAAATACCGGCAGGGAAACAATACAGTTTTACAATTGACATTGTCTCCAGTACTTCCTATTATACCCCAGCAAATGTTATCTACTATTGACATGTAACATTGAAAGTTTCTTCGAAATTGTCTAATCTACTAGACCAAACCCCTTATAATATAAAGAACTTGCACTTCCATACATTGATTTGCTGTTTGGTAGTTTTGAAAACTCCATTTTACTCTAATTTGGAAACAACTAATGGAGTGAATTATCCAATGAGAGATACATTTATCCAATGAGATTACAATTTTTTCTCAAACTTAAAATTAAATTGGATAAAGAACAATTAATAAGATATAAACGCACAAACAAACACACATTTCATGAGCACGTATGTACAGGGATGCCAGAACATTTTCGTGAAAAATCGGATTTTCAGAAATCGCCAAAAAAAACGAAATTGTCAAAATATATCATAAATATAGCCGAATATTAAAAAATCTTCATTGAAAATTATTCTATAGAAATTTTCTATAGCAAGTGTTTTTATAAAACAAATTTCATAAAAATTTCTCTATACAAAAAATTTTATAATGAAAATTTTTCTATAAAAAAATTATATTGGAAATTTTTCTATACAAAAAATATACTAATATCGAAAATTTTTCTATATAAAAAAGTTTATATGGAAAATTTTTTTATTCAAAAAATTTTATATGAAAAATCAAAAAATTTAAATAATGTATAATGAAATTTTCGGTAAAAAAAAAATAATGGAACATATCACTACAGAAAAAAATTTAAATCTTAAAATTTTTTATAGAAAAAAATTTAAATTAAAAATTTTTTTACAAAAGCAATTTGAAATGGAACATTTTTCCATAAAAAAAAAATATATATTGAGATTTTTTCCGCAAAAAAAATTTTATGTAGCACAATTTTTTATTATTTCGTTCCAAAATTTTGAGTCTGTAATTTTCAATATATTGGAATTATTGAAAACTTATATCGTTTTTAACCACTTATTTGTCATATATATTAAGTTAAGTGTGTTTTCGATATAATCTCAAAAATCGCCAATTTTCTTGCCAAATTCTGCCTATCGGCACTTTACGATTTTTTAGATCAAAAACCGCCAAATATGGCAGGCCTGCTTGTGTGTGTCTAAGCTTTTTCTCATTGGAAAAGCGGTATACTATCTTTTTTATGGGACTTTTTAAATCGACCATACGACAAATCTTCCATACATTGATTTGTCGTATGGTCGATCGAGCTAAATCTTTTTATTAAAGAGTCTTTGTATTAACTGATGTCATGTCGTTGTAGACAAGAGTGTTGACATATAGACACATGGTTCCATGTTTGCTACAGGGTAATTTTATTTCTAACTACGATAGAAATAATAGGGAGACTGTAAATAATATTCGTTGAAGTTTTAAAAAATGGTTTAAAATACTTGAATTTTTTTTTTTTATCTTTGGTTTAAAAAACTTATTTGCGCATTTTGGGATCTACCTAAATTATTTGTATTGTTCATCTGTGCAGGAGAAATAAAGAAAAGAAGACGGCAACGAAAGAGAATAACCAAATGATACTTTTCTTAGGGCAGTTTAAAATTAAAGTTGAATTCATATAAGTATTATTTCTTTCAGTTTTACAAATGAAAATCGAGTTTGAGTTACCCAGGGAAATTGGATAGATTTTCAAATATCTTTGCTAAAACATGGCGCTTAGTTTCAAATTAGCAAATAGTATCTTTGAGGAATTATAGAAATAGGTATAAAATAGCTCTAAATATTGTTCAAGTGTAGGTTCTAAAATTCAGATAGATTTTTGTAATACAAAATACATCTTTAAAGTTTTAAACAAAGTTGTCAAATTTCCGTTTCGACATTCCTATTTCACGTTGTAATATAGTTCTAATCAAAAACTATATAATAAAAAGATGTTGCACTTCCATACATTGATTGGAAATATGGTCGTTTTGAAAAATCCCATAAAACAGAGAGTATACTCTGATTCAGAAACAACTAATAGAGACGATCTTCTTCTTCTGTTATCCTTGACTTCCAGTCAGGCCTGCCAAATTTACCGATTTATCGGCATTTTGACCTGGAAAATAGTAAAGAGCCGATTTTGTTTACATTTTTAAGATAATATCGAAAACTAACCTAACTTCAAAGTCTGAACAGTTTTTTTTAACATAAATAACAAATCAGAGATTACAAATCGATATAAGTTTTCAATAATTCCGATACATATAATTTACAGAGTCAAAATTTGGGATCGAAAAAAGTAATAAAAATAAAAAATTGTATTATATAAAATTTTTTGTACGGAAACATTTTCAATAAAAGTGTTTTTTCAATGGAAAAATTTTCCATTTAAAATTGTTGCCGCCGAAAAATTTTCAATATACATTTTTTTCTATAGAAAAATTTTCAATATTCTTTTTTCTATAGAAAAATTGTATATATAAATTTTTTTTGGTCGGAATTTTTTCCAGAGACCGAAAATAACTGTTATTTTTTAATTTTTGATTAAAAAAGCAACCTCAAAGAAATGTCGGAGAATAAAACCATGTATACCATTTAGATAGTCTTTGACTAAATTTTCAAAAAATGCGATGCTTTTTAAAAATCTGATTTTTATTTTTTAGAAAAAAATAACAGTTATTTTTCGATTTTTATTTTATTAAGCAAAAATAACACTTATTTTTAAATTTTATTTTTTCGAGCAAAAATAAATGTTATTTTTTAACTTTTATTTTTTCGAGCATAAATAAAAGTTATTTTTTGACTTTTATTTTTTCGAGCAGAAATAAAAGTTATTTTTGTGTTTTCAACCATAATTATGATTGCAAAACTCAACTTCATTAATTTTTGAGGATATGCAAATTATTTGCACTGAAAAATTATCGTTGTTTTAAAATTTTTTTTAATGAATTTATCATGAATTTAAACAAAAACAACTTTTATTTCTGCTCGAAACAATAAATTTTTTTGACTTTTATTGTTTCGAGCAGAAATAAAAATAAACTATTATTTTTGCTCGAAATAATAAAAGTCAAAAATAACTGTTATTTTTGCTCGAAAAAATAAAAGTTAAAAAATAACTTTTACTTTAGCTTGAAAAAATAAAAGTCAAAAATAACTGTTATTTTTTACCGAAAAAATAAAATTCAAAACATAACTTTTATTTCTGCTCGAAAAAATAAAAGTGAAAAATAACTTTTATTTTCCGACTTTTACGATTAAAGTTATAACAGTTACGGTCCCTGATTTTTTCTATTAAAATATTTTCTATCGACAATTTCGCTGTATGTATTTTGTAAAGAAGAATATTTCATATGTAATTTTTTCAATTAGAAAAATTTTCCATATACATCATTTGTATGGAAAAAACTTTCTATATAAATTTTTTTTATAGAAAAATTTTCCATATATTCCATATATTTTGGAAATTTTATATATAAATTTTTGTTTTTATAGGAAAATTTGTCACATAAAATTGTTTGTAAAAAAAATTTTCAATGTTAAATTTTTGTATAGAACAATTTTTAATATAAAATTTTTTGTATAGAAAAATTTTTAATATGAGTTTTAATATAAAATTTGTTCCATAACAAAATTTTTCAATAAAAGTTTGTGTTTTAGAAAAATTTTCAATAAAAGTTTGTGCCTTAGAAAAATTTTCAATGATATATTTTTGACAATTCCGATTTTTTGACGATTTCTGAAAATTTGCTGCTGATAATGTCGGTTTTTTTGGAAAAATATGCCGATTTTTTACGAAAATAAGAGGAAGCTAAGTCACATACACGTGCTCATGAAATATATGTTTGTTTGTGCGTTTATGTACATTATAAAAGAAAGTCTTTGGTTTTAATAAAGTAGTTATTTGCTTTGATTTAATAATGGTTTTAAAAACTATCGATCTATTTTATCACCATACGTCAATGTTCAAATGACATGAAGTCAATGTCACTATGTCTTATTTATGCAATTGTTTATCCAATATTAAGTTTTATGTTTATTCTTAATATGCAGATTTTGTTGCAAAATTTATTATTTACAAAGAAAATGTCACAATTCAAAATCTTATAATTTTCAATGTAAAACTTATAATTAGTGATTAAGTGCATTTCTGGGATCGATAATATTGCGATTTTATTTTAACATAATTTAATATTATTTGGGTTTGTACGTAGATACACATTGGTTTCATAAAAATTTTGATCTAAACTGTTTTGAATTTTCTTTTGCTTTACTCTTCAACACTATAATCCTGATGGTTTAAATTTGTTCACGGTAAATATAACCTTTCCAATTCAACTTTATTGTGAGATTTTATGATGATTAATGCATTTTTGATGAGTTATAAACAAGTGAAAAACACTGACATGGTTTCTGACAGAAAAACTCTTCAACTTCTCTATCTATATTATACTTGAAGGGGTGTGAAGGTATGCAGTAAAATGTTAAATACATATTTAAATAACAACTACGATACACTTTAAAAAATGCATATATACTTATGTACCGACAATATATTTCTACTATACTACTCAGACAACTGGACGTATGAGTAATTAATTCTTATACTCAAAACTAATACGTACATAAGAATATTTTATATATCAAAATTATATATTCCATAATATCTCTTTACCATTCAGTACTTGAAATTTTTCAGTGTACGAGTATTTAATGTATGCAAATTCTATTTGTATAGACAAAATCAAAACATTTAAAAAAGATGCTTTTTTCAAACAGGAAAACAGAAAAATAAAAGAAAATTTAAAAATACACAACAGAGAATGCAGATGCAAATTAGTTAGAATGATGGCTGTATATGAGTATATATGTATGTATTTATGTATGTATATTTTCATTTGGTAAAACATTTCCATTTATATTTATGAGTATTTCTTTTTTATAAAACTAGAAAGCAAAAAAAAAACAAATATTAAAAAACGAAACACTTGACTGGTCTCACAATACCTATAACTTGCAGTTTCCAAGTATTTGTAGAATACATACTTATACATTAGGGTGCTTCCTTTTTTACCAAGACTCAGGTCTTTGCTCCGAGTCTCGGTAATGTAGAATTTATATATACCGAATTTAAGAAGATTGTATGTCAATGTCCTGAGGTGGCGCACAGGACATTTATTTCTGGGACCCATTTGTATGGGGAAAAATGGGATTTTTTTTCGGTTTTTGATAAATTTTAACCAGAAAAGCTATGTTTTTGGCAAAACTAATACTTGGATGTAGAAAACAACTAAATCGGTTTTCAATATATCGAAAATTTTTGTAGAAAAATTATAAAAATTTTCGATATAAAATTTTTCTATAGAAAATTTTCGATATAAAATTTTTCTATTGAAAATTTTCGATACAAAATTTTTCTATTGAAAATTTCCGATATAAAATTTTTCTATAGAAAATTTCCGATAAAAAAATTTTCTATAGATTATTTTCGATAAAAAATTTTTCTATAAAAAATTTTTGATATAAATAATTCCATAGAAAATTTTCGATAACAAATTTTTCTACAGAAAATTTTCGATAAAAAATTAGTCTATAGAAAATTTTAGATAAAAAATTTTTCTATAGAAAATTTTAGATAAAAAATTTTTCTATATAAAATTTTAGATACAAAATTTTTCATTATTTGGGAATTTTTCTATAGAAAATTTTCGATATAAAATTTTTCCAAAGAAAATCTTTGATATTTTTAGATTTAAAATTTTTCTTTAGAAAATTTTCGATTTAAAATTTTTCTATAGAAAATTTTCGATATAAAATTTTTGTAAAGAAAATTTTTAATATAAAGATTTTCCATAGAAATTTTTTTAATAGAAAATTTGTTAATAGAAAATTTTTGGTAAAAAAGTTTTTTATAAAAAATTTTAATATAAAATATTTCTATAGAAAATTTTTCATATAAAATTTTAAATATATGAAAAATTTTCAATACAAAATTTTTCTATAAAAATGTTCGGTATAAAATTTTTCTATGAAAATTTTCGATATAAAATTTTTCTATAGAAAATTTTCGATCAAAAATTTTTTTATAGAAAATTTTCGATAAAAAATATTTCTATAAAAAATTTTTCTATAGAAAATTTTCTATAGAAAATTTTCGATAAAAATTTTTTTTATAAAAAATTTTTGATAAAAAATTTTTCTATAGAAAATTTTTGTTAAAAAATTTTTCTATAGAAAATTTTCGATACAAAATTTTTCTATAGAAAATTTTCGATACAAAATTTTTCCATAGAAAATTTTCGATACAAAATTTTTCTATAGAAAATTTTCGATACAAAATTTTTCTATAGAAACAAGTAATAGGAGAATACACAATCAATTAAACGTAGGGATGTTCGATCAAACTCAATGAGTTAAATTGATGATTATCTCTGCAATTTGACAACTCGACTGTGGTCGAGGGCGCTAAGTGCTGATGACGTCCTGTGGCGGGACAGAAATTGCAATCCACTGAGCCGCGTTCAAAAATAATTTTTTCAGTTTTTTTCCACAATTACTTTTCAAATTTTCAAAATTAATAATTTGAAAGTTAAATGAACTCAAGCCTGATTAAACCTAATTTTTCAGAAAATTTTCGATACAAAATTTTTCTATAGAAAATTTTCGATATAAAATTTTTCTATAGAAAATTTTCGATAAAAAATTTTTCTATAGAAAATTTTTGATAACAATTTTTTTTATAGAAAATTTTTGTTAAAAAACTTTTCTATAGAAAATTTTCTATACAAAATTTTTCTATAGAAAATTTTCGATACAAAATTTTTCTATAGAAATATTTCGATATAAAATTTTTCTATAGAAAATTTTCGGTATAACATTTTTCTATAGAAAATTTTCGGTATAAAATTTTTGAGTAAAAAATTTTCGATGTAAAATTTTTCTATAGAAAATTTTTGATGTAAAATTTTTCTATAGAAAATTTTTGATGTAAAATTTTTCTATAGAAAATTTTCGGTATAAAACTTTTGATATAAAATTTTTCTTTATTTTGAATATAAAATTTTTCTATAAAAAACGTTCAATATAAAATTTTTCTATAAAAAATTCTCTGCGCAAAATTTTTCTATAGAATATTTTCGATATAAAATTTTTCAAAAACTAATAAAATTGACAGGATGTAAATATTATTCAAACTATTTTCCACTATTTTGTTTCCTGAACTGTTGACTATATGTCAATTTTTTCTAAAAAATTATGGGTTTAATATCGAATGCACAATGGGTCAAATGCTAAGAAAAAAACGAAGTGAAAATTAGGTTTTTTTATTTTTTCGTTACTTTAAGATTATTTCCAAGTTTAGAAAATCAAGCATATTGGACAGTAATGAAAAGAGCAACACGGTCCATAAGCTTTCTTACTTCTGAGGTGGTCTACTTTGACGCCCAATGATTCACCCTGTATAAACACAGGGTAACCATAAATTCAAAATTTAGAAAGCTAACAACAATAATTCTCTCATACATACTGATGCAAGTTTAGAAGACACAGATTTATTACCATTTTGTTGTTTTCAAACCACTGTGCGGCCTAAGAAAAATTGCCTTATGAATAAATTATAATTTAACAAATACTTTCCATATTTATATGATGAAAAATCCAGCCAGCCGTCAGAAGGACGGACGGACTGACATCGTTAAATCTATTCAGGAAGTGATTCTATGTCTTGTGGTATACTTTAAATTATTCTAAGACCAATATTTCTATGCGCTATATACATCAGAACTAACTTATAATATCCTTTCCGTTTACGGTGTCGAAGGAAATAAAAGTTGAAGTACGGCCCCTAAAATCAACGCATAATTCGAAATTCATAAGTAAAAGCATAAATATTGATTATAAGATGATGCCATTGATTAACTTTATCATTACACATGAACAGTAAAGGAGATAATGAGTTATACAAGCCCATTTACGTTTAAAAAATTTCTTTACAATCGCTCTCTATGAAGATAAAACACACTTTAGCCTCAACTGATGTCAAAAAAGCTAGAATGTGCGTATTTGATTTAGATTAAATTATGTGAATTCATTAACTCGTATATCGCATGAGTTTTTTTTAATGTATGTATGTATGTATGTTTGTATGGATATGAAGAAAGTATTTATCATATGTCAATAAATATTGCTCATATTGGAGGTGAGAAAGGTAAGATTTTCAAACAAGTGAGTTTTATTAAAAGTATTTACCATTAAAAATTGTTTGTTTGTTTTTTACATTAAACTTTGACGTTAAACTTTGCCTTCGTTACCTTCCCAGTTCTAGCAGCAACTTTGAGTGATGCTATTTATGCTGATGTTTGAACAGTGATTCCAAAACTTCATTTCATTTTTACATGATTGAACAACATGAATTCCATTGTAGTTGTATAAGCTTTCAATTTTCTTGATTTTTTATGATTATGGGCATGAATTTAGCTCATCTGCAGGGTTGGAGCTTGGAATCGGGTCGGCGTAAAGAGAACAGAACAAAGAAATAGTCGGAAAGGTTGCCGTTATTTATACTTTTAACGAAAATAGGTATTTTGTTCAATGTGTAGTTCTAACATTTTAAAAAGAAAAAGTTTTCTACTCCATTTTTTTTAATATTTTTATCAAAAATTTTTCTATAGACATTTTTTTTTTATCAAAAATGTTTTATCAATAATTTTTCTATAGAAAATGTTTTTATCAAAAATATTTTCTAAAGACAATTTGTTTATCAACAATTTTTCTTTATTTTTTATCAAAAATTTTTCTATATTTTTTTGTAAAAAAATTTTGTATAGAAATTTTTTTTTATCAAAAATTTTTCTATAGAAAATTTTCTTACAAAAATGTTTCTATATAAAATTTGTTATCAAAAAATAACAAAATAGTCGGGATGTAAATATTATTCAAAAAGAAGAAAAGTTGTGTTTGTAAATATAGTAATAATGCGAGGTTTTCGATCAGTCTAAATTGGGGATAATCCTCCTGAAGAGATGGCTTAACCAACCATCGAAACGCGTCGGGGACTTTGGTTTCTCCGCAAACATTTTTTGGCTTTTTATCAATAAATTGGTCTGTTACATTAATAAATAAATGTAACAGATTAGGGATCTAATGCGAATACTCTTCTTTTTGAAGAAGATTTTTTTATAGAAAATTTTTTTTTGAAAAATTTTTCTATAGAAAATTTTTTTTTGAAAAATTTTTCTATAGAAAATTTTTTTAGTAAAAATTTTTCTATAGAAAATTTTTTTAGTAAAAATTTTTCTATAGAAAATTTTTTTAGTAAAAATTTTTCTATAGAAAATTTTTTTGTCGAAAATTTTTTTTATCTAAAATTTTTTATGGAAAATTTTTTAGAAAATTTTTCTGCAGGAAAATATTTTTATCGAAAGAAAAATATTTGTATCAAAAATCTTTCTATAAAAAGGTGTTTGTATTGAAAATATCTAAAAACTAATAAAAACTAAAATTGTACTTTTTCGAAAAATATTCCCAATTCGGTTACATTTGTTTCAAACAATGTTTACAAAACTAATAGTGTCGTGGCAACAATGTTCGTGATTATACTACTTCGTTCTCTAGATATTGTATATTTTGTTTTGTATATTTTGATTTTGTATTATCTTTAACAAAGCGGAACCAACCGACTTTGCTAACATCCAAGTTCCAACTGAATACTTTTAATACTCATTTTCACGAATTTTATTAATGATCGTGGTATTTACCAAAATTACAAAAATTCTTCGGCTTTTGGTGCTATGGCTCCCTACACCTGCTTATGAAACCGAAGATGATATAAATATTCCACTATCGTTATCTGATCCCAATAATATTTCATATTTCGATTACTGAGATTAAATGTGATTAAACAATATTCTTACAAACATAAGTATAAGACAAATTAATTTTTGTAGAAAAATTTGTTTATTGTTCGTATAAATTCATGCCTTAGGAGAGTTTGTACGGCTACAGCAAGAATGTGGGAAGTGAAGGTAGATGAAAACTGAAAAATGTTTGTTTTTGTTCAGTCGATAATCTACGCTTTTACTTTTGGCTTATGCACATAATTCTTAATAGTTATGTTTGTAAATTTAGTAATAATGCGAGGTTTTCGATCTGTCTAAATTGGGGATAATCCTCCTGAAGAGATGGCTTAACCAACCATCGAAACGCGTCGAGGAATTTGGTTTCTCCGCAAACATGTGTTGGCTTTTTATCAATAAATTGGTCTGTTACATTAATAAATAAATGTAACAGATTTGGGATCAAATGCAAATACACTTCTTTTGGAAAACTTTTTATCAAAAATTTCTCTATGGAAAACTTTTTATCAAAAATTTCTCTATGGAAAATTTTTTATAAAAAATTTCTCTATGGAAAATTTTTTATAAAAAATTTTTCTATGGAAAATTTTTTATCAAAAAATTTTTCTATAGAAAATTTTTTGTATCGAAAATATCTAAAAAATATAAAAATATAATGGTCACACCTACCTAAGATTCAAAAAAATATCTAATTTTAGTTGATTTTACAAATTTTTGCATTATTAATTGATGTTGCAAAATATTTTAAATGAAATGTATGCAGTTACAAAAGCAAAAACATTTGGGAACCACTGTGTATCTCATCCTTTTCATTTTTCTTCACTTAACTTATTAAATGAAGTTTCTTTCCTAATGATGAGTTGTTGCATAACTTTTTCCTTTTCCTATAATTTCGCTTATTTTTTTTTTCTTTTAGAAATTTATTTCAAAGCTTGCTTCCGGTTTCGCTAAGGGTAGCGATAGAGAATGTGTGTGTGTAATGTTTATTTATGACTACTTTTAAAAATCAGCTACAAATTACATTACTTTCTTTCACAAATTCCTCAACTCATAAATGCATGAAAAAAAATGGTTAAATTTTGTGTAAATATGTACAAAATGTAAATATTGCCTTTACATTTTATCACTCAGTGGCTTCGTTAAGACTAATTTTTGCAAATCAGTACCATTTACTGATTAGAGCCAACATTTTCGTTGGCTTATTTTTTTTTTACTCTACAATCACAGAAACACGAATAACATCTGTAACTTTTGAATTAAAACTTTATTAAAAGAGCAATTAGTTGTAACGAAAAAAAAACTTTTAGATTTATTTTTTAAGAATTCTTAACAATTATGAATATGTTTTCTTAAGAACAGATTTGAAAATTTGTGAAAAAAATAATTTATAATTTAAGTTTTCCAATATTCCAATGAATTTTACTTTCATTTTAATTTCATTTTAATTTATATAAAATCGAATTTTTACAAAATTAATAGAGTTTTTATCATAGATAATCAAGTTCGTCATTTAGTATTGACAATTGAATAATTGAAACACTTTTTACAACTTTTTCACTAAAATTATTGATGTTTTTTTTTCATTTTTGTTCATTCTTATTTCTTTTTAATTATACCCTTTACCACCTTATAACAGTGGCGTACTAATGATGTAATAAGTCTTCTAAACTGTATGTCTGATTGCATTAGTATGTATGGGAGAATTGTTAAGGAGAACCCAGGCTTTATAAGTTTTGAATCTATGGTAATCTTGTGCTTATACAGGGTGAAATTGGTAGTCAAATTAGACCACCTCAGAAGTAAAAATATTTTTGACAGTATAGCTCTTTCAATTATTGTCGAATATGATGATTTGTTGATTTTTAGCATTTCATAATCAGCTTTAAAAAACGAAGAAAAGACATGCTTACTATACCATAATTACTGTTACGGATTTTAAGTTATTTCAGTACCTGGTTGACCGAGCCTTGCTCGGAGCTTTATGATAAGCATTTTGTGCAAATATTCAGTTAATTTTGAATTATTTTATTTATTTTGTCCGATCAACACATAGTTTACATAGTTTACAGATTAACTCATTTTGAAAAATTTTGGAAATTGGTCATACCAACAGAAACCTCCATCGACTCATTTGCTAAATATTATAGCCTGGTCAAATGCACAGTTTAAGATTTAATTAATTTTGAGTAATTTTCAGTGGCGCCACCTGTTGGACTTTGTTCATTCCCTTTAATAAACCTTCGTCGGCTTATCCGCAACAACTTTGCTAAAGATTATAGAATGATTAAATGTACAGCTTAGAATTAAATTGAATTTGAGTAAATTTCAGGGGCGAAACCTGTCGAAATTTCTTCATACCCCCTTTTCTTTTCTTCATTTCCCCTTTTTACCCGTTTTTACCCTCTTAGAGGCAAAAGTTCCAAAAGTCCCTTCTTCTTAGACCAAATTTCACGAAAATTTTTGTGTTTTCAAACATATAAGCCGATTTTACAACTTTCAGAAATACAGTTATATAGTTCCATATATTTTCTTTAGATTTCAAAAATAAAAATGATCGTGAATTCATAAACGAATCCAGAAATTCTAATTTTTTAAGAAATGGAAAATTTCTATACATCTTAATTTCAAATGCAACAAAAGGTCAATTGGTTTCAGTATATTTTCATGAAATTAAAACTAAATATTGCTAATCTAAACAGAAATCAGTGTACAAAGTCTTGTTGAAATCGGTCCATATCTGACCATAGATTCCATACAAACACTTCTCTCAAACGTCACTTAAATGCTCTTAAAAATCACTAAAATGCTCGTAAGTCTAAAGGTAATGACAATTTTATGTTCATTTGTTGCACCCATAATTTTTGTAAAAGATGTAATCAAATTACCAAATTTTGAGACCGATTATAGCAATTTTTACAAAAATTTCAAATAAAAATGTTTTCAAAAATTTGTAATAAAAATTTTTTTGGTTTTAACAAAAAGTTATTTATTACAATAATAAGTAATTATAATAAATTGAGATCTTAGACTTTAAATTAAAATTTTTTTTCGTTATTCTTTGAAAAAAAAAAATTCTTTATAAAAATTTTTGAGAAAAAAAATTTTCTATATAAAAATCTGAATCAAAAAATTTTCTATGGAAAAATTTTTGACAAAAAAATTGTCTATGGAAAAATTTTTGACAAAAAAATGTTGTATACGAAATTTTTTGATAAACAAATTTTGTATAGGAAAATTTTCTATAGAAAAATTTGAATCAAAAAATTTTCTATAGAAAATTTTTGACCAAACAAGTAAGAGTGTTATATTCGGCTGTGCCGAATCTTGTATACCCACCATCAAGTTGTATGAGAGCGCAGCTAATTCAAAATGTTGACCAAATGTGATATTTGGACTAAATTCGGTTGAAGGTTCATATATTTTGTTAGGAGTTCCTAATGCATCTAACGTGTATAAAGTCTGGATCTATCTAATTTCGTAGATGCAATCTTAATATAATATAATATAAAAAGGGGATGTTATATATATAAGAACTATAGCCAAATGTTGACCTATTATTTCAAAATTTTATATACCAGCCAGTATTAATATAAAGTTTATTTGTGCAAAATTTAGTGGCCATAGCTGATATAGTTCTTAATTTACTAGCTTTTAACTGGCGTTTGTGGCATTTTAGTGGTTACCGGGAGCTGTTTTTATATGAAAGCTATGGTCAAAAATGGACCGATTCCTATAAAATTTGACATACTGACTGAAAGTTGCATTAAACTTCTCTGTTCTAAATTTAGTAGTCATAGATTTTACAATTTGATTCAATTTATCAGCATAAATGTGATTCCCGGGGCAGAGTTATATGGGAGCTCTATCTAAATGTGAACCGATTTTACCCATTTTCAGCACACAATTTCTATAACATACCGAAAATACTTTTGCTAAATTTTGTCTCTCTAGCTCTCGTATTTAAGGAACTATCGCGCTTTTCTTTGACCGAAAGACGGACATAAACCATATTTTCTTTTTGTATTTTTGTGTTTCCGTAAGTTTTTTATATGGGAGCTATGGTCAAATAGTAACCGATTGTAAAAAAATTTTGCACACTGGCTGGCATTCACATAGGACTTTCTTTTGTAAAATTTTTTTGCTATAGCCCTTTTCGTTAAGGCGCTATCGAGTTTTTATCTGACGGACAGACGGACATAAACCCCCTTTTCCTTTTTATATTTTTGTGTTTATGTAAGTTTTTTATATGGGAGCTATGGTCAAATGGTAACGAAATTTTGGTTGGCATTGACATAAGACCTCTTCGTGCCAAATTTAGTGATTATATCTGTTACAGTTTTAGATTAATTGGCATTTACGTGTATTTTAGGTGAAATTTTGGCTGTTTCCGTAAGTTTTTTGTATGGGAGCTATGACTAAATATAAACCGATTTTGATGAAATTTTACATGCTACCTAGGGCTTATGCAAAACTTCTATATACTAAATTTTATGATCATAGCTATTATAGTTTATTATTTATTAGCAAATAAGCGATTAGCGTAGGCGAGGTTATACGGGAGCTATGATCAAATGTTAACCGATTTTGCCCAATTTCAATACCAAAATTTTTTCAGATGTGAACTAAGTTTCAGTGAGCTAGCTCCTTTCGTTTAGGCATTATCGTGATTTCAACAGACAGACAGACAGATAGACGGACAGACAGACGGACAGACAGACAGACAGACAGACAGACAGACAGACAGACAGACAGACAGACAGACAGACAGACAGACAGACAGACAGACAGACAGACAGACAGACAGACGGAGAGACAGACAGACAGACGGAGAGACAGACGGACATCGCTCAATCGTCTTAGAATTTCATAAGGATTCAGAATATATATCGTTTTTGATTTCTGAGCCAATATTAAGGAAATTACAAACGGAATGACAAACTCAATATACCACCCATTCTTTTTGATGGTGGGTATAAAAATTTTGTATAGGAAAATTTTTCATACATATATTTAATATAAACAAATTTCCTATAGAAAAGTTTTAGATAAAAAATTTTCTTTAGAAAAAGTTTTGATAAAAAAATTTTCTATAGAAAAATTTTTTTAAAGGAAATTTCGTATAGGAAAAATATTGATAAAAAATGTTTGTATAAGAAAATTTGCTATGGAAAAAATTTTTGATAAATAAATTTGTTATAGAAAAATTTGTTATAGAAAAATTTTTAGTAATATAATTTTTATAGAAAAATGTTTGATAAAAAAATTTTCTATAGAAAAATATGTGATTAAAAAGTTTTTATAGAAAAATTATAAATTGAGTTTTTACAGATAGACCTTTTTGGTTATGCGATGTTTGTAATTACTCTCAAGAATCTTACTACAAAGGCCGTTTATTTTACTATGGCTTGTTATTCTTCATTTTTTTGCTTTAATAGGGGAAATATGGTTGAGTTTATGGACAAATAAAATAACGAGAATGACCAAATCAGAATAAAGGACAACAAAAATGGTAAGCAATCTCTTGTCACACAATATGATTATGTTTATGTTTTGCTTCAAAGTTTATTTAAATGTATGTATAAACATAAGTACATACATATATGTACGAATATGTGGGAATATATAACAAAAAAACGTTTGGCTCTTAAAAAAATAAGTTTCTTCACTTTCTGTCTGTCTGTCTGTTACACCCTGCGCCTCTTTTGTTCGCATTTATTAGGGCAGTTAAAATGTTTATTGTTGTCAATGTGACTTTTTTTTATATTTTTTTAGTATTTATTTGCTTTATATTGTTGTACTTATTGTTGTAATATATTTGTAGTACTTAGAAAGTTTTCTTTTTTGGCTTCAATTTTATTTTTATGCTGGTTCATTTATAAGGCATTTTTCTCAATTCTTCCTGTAAAAGTTGAATAAATTTCTAACAGCAGAACATTTGGTAAATGTTATTATATGTTTGTAGTACGTACTGAGACACAGAACAATACCACAATTACCATCTACATACCCAGTAAGAAAAGTGTCAGACATTTGAAATATGATTTCTTTTATATTTGATATCAAACGAAATGATAGTTTCTTAAATTAAGAATAAAGTTTATTTTTAAATCATTATCAAACTCTGAGATGATTAGAAAATTATATAAAAAATTATGTAAATTTTGCATCAAACATTACCTTAATTTGTTTTTTAAATTGATTATATGTTACAAAAATCTTTTTTTATAAAAGGTACCAATTTGTTACAATTGGTCCATATTTGTACGCTTAATACCTACTTTAAAAAATCACTTAAATACCTAAAATTAAGAAAAAGCTCATGAATAAAGTTTTTGTGTTGTTCCAAAAATTTAAAATTACTTATCAAAAACATATTTAAAATAAAGCAAGTAAGGAAGTATAGCACTTCGGTTAAGTCCGACCATATGATACCCTTCACCCTGAAGTCAAATGTGTTTTCTTTATCTTACATATCTGCTAAATTTTGGTATCATACAAACATTTTCTTGGGACTTATATATTTAAGCTATTTCTGTCATTAGGATTTTTATGACAGTTTGGGTCAAATGTGGACCGATTGTCTCGGAATTTGGTAATTTCATTACAGCTCATACAGAATTATGAGTGCAATAAAAAAACATAAAATTGTTATCTTCAGATCAACGAGCAATTTAGTGGTTTTCACAAGGATTTTAGTGGCGTTATAGAAGAGTTTGTATGGCCAAATTTCTGTTTATATTAAATTTCATGAAAATATACTGAAATTAAAATCCAAAATTTCACAAAAAACCAGACCTATGGGAGGTTACAAAAAAAAAAAATAATGGACTAATTTTTGCTATTATAAATTGACATGTTTGTGTAAAATTTCATTAATTTATTTTAAGAATTGCGACATGTACTTTCAATACAAGGTTTACATATGTGTCCATCCGATTAATCGACTTAGGAAGTGATTCTAAGTCTATTAAACATTTTTTTATCAAAAATTTTTTTATAGAAAATATTTTTATTAAAAAATTTTTTATAGAATATTCTTTTATCAAAAGATTTTCTATAGTGAATCTTTTCATCAAAAACTTTTTTATAGAAAAATTTTTATGAAAAATTTTTATGAAAAATTTTTCTATAGAAAATTTTTTTTTCTAAAATTAGAAAATTTTTTTTTCAAAAATTAACAAATTTTTTTATCAAAAATTTTTCTATAGAATATTCTTTCATCAAAAATTTTTGTATAGGAAATTTTTTTATCAAAATATTTTTATAGAAAACTTTTTTATCAAACATTTTTCTGTAGTAAATTTTTTTATCAAAAATTTTTGATAAAAAAGTTTTCTATAGAAAAATTTTTGATAAAAAAGTTTTCTATAAAAAATTTTTTTATCAAAAATTTTTCTATAGAGAAAAGTTTTATCAAAAATTTTTCTATAGAAAACTTTTTTATCAAAAATTTTTCTATAGAGAAAATTTTTATCAAAAATTTTTCTATAGAAAACTTTTTTATCAAAAATTTTTCTATAGAAAACTTTTTTATCAAAAATTTTTCTATAGAAAACTTTTTTATCAAAAATTTTTCTATAGAAAACTTTTTTATCAAAAATTTTTCTATAGAAAACTTTTTTATCAAAAATTTTCCTATAGAAAACTTTTTTATCAAAAATTTTTCTATAGAAAACTTTTTTATCAAAAATTTTTGTATAGAAAACTTTTTTATCAATACATTACCAAAAATTTTTCTATAGAAAAGTTTTTAAAAAAAATTATCAAAAATTTGTCTATAGAAAAAATTTTTAGAAAAATTAGGTTTTAATCAGGCTTGAGTTCATTTAACTCAAATTCCCAAATAGAAAAAATTTTTATCAAAAATTTTTCTATACAAAACTTTTATATCAAAAATTTTTCTATCGAAAACTTTTTTATCAAAAATTTTTTTATAAAAAACTTTTTTATCCAAAATTTTTCTATAGAAAACTTTTTGATCAAAAATTTTTCTATAGAAAACTTTTTTATCAAAAATGTTTCTATAGAAAACTTTTTTATCAAAAATGTTTCTATAGACAACTTTTTTATCAAAAATGTTTCTATAGAAAACTTTTTTGTCAAAAATTTTTCCATAGAAAACTTCTTTATCAAAAATTTTTCTATAGAAAACTTTTTTATCAAAAATTTTTCTATAGAAAACATTTTGATCAAAAATTTATCTAAAAAAATCATTTTTTATTAAAAATTTTTCTGTAGAAAACTTTTTTATCAAAAATTTTTCTATAGAAAACTTTTTTATCAAAAATTTTTCTATAGAAAAGTTTTTAAAAAAAATTATCAAAAATTTTTCTATAGAAAAAATTTTTATCAAAAATTTTTCTATCGAAAGCTTTTTTATCAAACATTTTTCTATCGAAAACTTTTTTATCAAAAATTTTTCTATCGAAAACTTTTTATCAAAAATTTTTCTATCGAAAACTTTTTTATCAAAAATTTGTCTATAGAAAACTTTTTTATCAAAAATTTTTCTAAAAAATTATAGAAACATTTTCTTTCAAAAATTTTTCTATAGAAATTTTTTTATCAAAAAATTTTCTACAGAAAAATTTATTTATCAAAAATTTTTCTATAGAAAATTTTTTTTTCAAAAATTTTTCTATAGAATATTCTTTTATCCAAAAATTTTCTATAAGAAATTTTTTTATCAAAAAATTTTCTATCAAAATTTTTTTTATGTAAAATTTTTCTATAGAAATCTTTTTTACCAAAATTTTTTATAGAAAAATGTTGTATTAGAAAGGATGTTGCAATTCCATGTATTAGTTTGGCGTACGGTCGTTTTGACCCATAAAAAAGCCATTTTTACTCTAATTCGGATATAACTAATGGAGACGAGAGAAAGCTAAGTCACATACACGTGCTCATGAAATATATTT
This sequence comes from Stomorhina lunata, assembly GCA_933228675.1. Lineage (NCBI taxonomy): Eukaryota > Metazoa > Arthropoda > Insecta > Diptera > Rhiniidae > Stomorhina > Stomorhina lunata. The sequence continues at coordinate 180,256,020 of OW121740.1, forward strand.
GTTTGTGTGCGCGTTTATGTGTTTTTAATTGTTTTTTATTCACTTTAATTTAAATTTTTTTCTGTCAATAGTATGGAGTGCAATATCTATTCATTATATTATCTTTGGTTTAACATTTATTTTAAAACATCCTCAAATTGAAAATAAAACTTATTTGTTACTGTGAAAGTTCTTTGAAAAAATTTAAAGAAAATTAAATCTCAGAAATACTAGAAATTATTTTAGAAGAGTATTACATTAATAATCTTCGATTCTTTCATCAATTTTCGTTTTATGTGATCAGTCAAGAACACTTATTACTAATATTTTTTATTACCCACTAACTTATTGCAGCCACTTTAAAGCTGCCGAGATAATCCAAATTCCTTGACTTGAATTTTTTATTATTCCATAGATTTTTTTTATTTGCTCAGTAATGTTCATTCGTATACATAAATATATACTTACATATACATAAGTATATATTTATGTTTGGTTCTTGTTATTTCACTCTTGTTCAAGTGAAATATTAGTCCATAAAGTTTTAGCACACTTTTATAATATTGAGACATTCTAGTCGTGTCTTCCTGTCTTGTATTTTAGGCCAAATGATGTTCAGCCATCAAGTAAATATAATTGTAAGAAAGAAAAGTAAATAATACTTATGTCCCAACATAAATGTGACAATAAAGATGTTTCTTTTCTGACATTTATGGTGGAATAAGAAACAAGAAACAAAGCACAGACACTAGTAAATGTTACATTAAATAAAATACAAAGAATTTATTTTAATGAAGAACGAAACAAAAACTTATGTGCTTATTTATGTATATATGTATGTATGAATGTATGTACACTGCCTTGCATTATTACAATTACAACCATTGTTTTTTCCTTAATTTTGTTTGTGTATTGGAATAACAGAAATATGTCGAAATAACAGTCGAAAGCGAATTAATAATTTTTGAAGAACTTTAAAAATTGTACACAATTCATATTTTATGTTTTTTACTCTAAAAACAATACTAGGCAAGGAGTTGTAGTCTGACGCAAAACTACCAGAATTTTTTTTATAATTTTTGAAATATGAGTCCACATATATACAACGAATGAAAATTTAATCAATGATTAGGCTTTACCATTTTTATATCCAATGATCAGGACACGCACAATTGATGCATCTCGGTTTATAGTTTTTAATTTTTATTGCATGAAACGATTTCAATTAGTTTAAAACAATAAAATTTATAATTTTTTTAGTTAACATTCATATGTATGTGCACTTCATTATTTGTTAATAATATATACATACATACTGTATAATTTAATCCAGTTATATCAAAAATGATTGTATTCGATTTATCGAAATTCTACTGTATACACTCATATTACTTAATAACTGCTGTTGCAAAATACTCAATATATCAATCATAAACAATCCAAATGTCAATCGATAAGAGAAATATTTCCATATCAAAATCAGACAATATTGTTGCAAATTATTTTGTTGTTTTCCCTATTGTCTGCTATCGGGCACGTTTTATTGATCTCTGCTATTGCACCACATGGAATATGGTCGAGATGCAAAACATAGGAGTCAATGATAAAGTCTGTTTGGTTTATTGATGTTAAACTTTAAAATTTAATAATGCAACCTAACATGGCACAGTGGAGCGTATGAGTTTTTATACCCTTCACGACCATAGGTGGAAAGGGTATTATGAGTTTGTGCTGATGTATGTAACGCATAGAAATATTTGTCTTAGACCCATCTTTTAGTATACCAATAGGCTTAGAATCACTTTCTGAGTCGATTTAGCGATGTCCGTCCGTCTGTCCGTCCGTCCGTCTGTCCGTCCGTCTGGCTGGACCCCCATGTAAACCTTGTAATCAAACTACAGGTCGCAATTCTAAAGATATTTTGATGAAACTTGGCACAGATCATTTCTTTGATAATGCGACCACGGCTATTGAAATTCGGAAAAATCGGTTCATTATTTATGATACCTACCATAGGTCCCACTTCTCGGAATTGATATATTGGCCACAAAAATAAATACTGCTTATGTAAACTTAAATTACTGTATTAAATTTTGTTGAAATCGGTTCACATTTGACCATAGCTCCCATATAAACTTTTTTCTCAAAACGCACTATTTAAATGAGACAAAATTCACTAAAACGATCCTAAACCCGAAGACAATGAGAATTTTAAGTTTGTTTTTTGCATACATAATTTTTGTAACAACTAAAATCAATTTGCCATATTTCGAGATAATCGGTCCACATTTGACCCTAGCTCTCATATAAGTCTAAATGACAGCTAAATATATATGTTTTGAGAAAATGTTTGTATGGGAGATGTGGTCAAATGTGGACCGATTTCAACGAAATTTAATACAGTGATTTAAGTTTACATAAGCAGTATTGATTTTTGTGGCCAATATATCAATTCCGGAAAGTGGGACCTATGGTAGGTATCATAAATAATGAATCGATTTTTCCGAATTTCAATAGCCGTGGTCGCATTATCAAAGAAATGATCTGTGCCAAGTTTCATCAAAATATCTTTAGAATTGCGACCTGTAGTTTGATTACAAGGTTTACAAGGCAAAATTGCAAATATTTGTCGTTATACAGGAAAAAGAACACCTTTGGCCTTAGTGGTGAAGGGTATCGTATGGTCGGGCTTGACCGACTACGGCACTTTCGTACTTGTTTTTTTTTTTGGTATTAATCAGCAATTTCTAAACTTATGGATGGATTTTGACGAAATTTGAAACGAAAAATAACCTAACCTTACCTTACAAAATGCGTAACCTTATTTTTATACCCTTCATTACCATAGGTGGAAAGGGTATTTTAAATTTGTGCTGATGTATGTTACACATAGAAATATCTGTCTTAGACCCACCTTTTAGTATATAATCATTTTCTAAGTCGTCCGTCCGTCCGTCTGGCTGGACCCCCATGTAAACCATGTAATCAAAGTACGCAATTCTAAAGATAGTTTGATGAAATTTGGCACAGCTGATTTTTTTGATAGTGGAACCATGGCTACTGAAATCCGTCAAAATCGGTTCATTATTTATGGTACCTCCCATAGGTCCCACTTCCCGGAATTGATATTTTGGAATCAAATATCAATATTTTTTCATGAAATTTAAAACAGATACTGCTTATGTAAACCAAAATCATATTGAAATCGGTGCACATTTGACCATAGCTCCCATACAAACTCTTCTGTCAAAGACAAAAAAATCACTAAAACGCTCGTTAATCCGAAGATAATGAGAATGTTAAGTTTATTTTTTGCATACATAATTTTTGTGAAATCTGTAATCAACTTGCCAAGTTTCGAGATAATCAGTCCACATTTAGCCCTTTATACAGGAAAAAGAGCACCTTTAACCTTAGTGGTGAAGAGTATCGTATGGTCGGGCTTGACCGACTATATCACTTTCTTACTTGTTTTTTATATTTTTGAAAAATAGTTTCAAAAGACTTAATTTTTTTCAATATTTTCTTAAAGATTTGGCTTCAGTGATGCGTATAAACCACCTTTTGATAAATTTTGGATATGCACCCTACAACCAGCGGTTCATTTTTAATTTTCAAATTATTAATTTGAAAATTTGAAAGTAATAATGTGGAGAAAAACTGAAAAAATTATTTTTGAACGCGGCTAAGTGAATTGCAATTTCTGTCCCGCCACAGGACGTCATCAGCACTTAGCGCTCTCGACCACAGTCGAGTTGTCAAATTGCAGAGATAATCATCAATTTAACTAATTGAGTTTGATCGAACATCACTACGTTTGATTGATTACTTGTTTTGCTCGATCTTTTCACTTGCTGTTGGCATGTACAAAAGAACAAGGCTTTTCGGTTTGATGCTATTTATAGAATAGTAACAGTGTTCACATATGTAAGTAAATAACATGAATGTATGTGTATGTAAATGCAACGTATTTGGGAAATAATTATTCGAAATTTAAATTAAATTAATTTAAAATTGAATTAATTCAAAATTTTACCGAAAAATGTTCTAAAAATTGCTGATTTTCTACCACTACTAGTTGTAGGTAGCATGTCAATTTTTTTTTTATTAAAGTTTGTACTCATCCCTGAACTAGACAGTCTTTTCGAAAATGTTAAAAAAAAATTTGTTCTTTTGAAGAAATAATTCAAAAATATAAAAAAAAAGTTTCTTAAAAAAATATTTTTTTAAGCTTTTTTCGGTACATAAATGAGCCTTTGATTATGAAAGTGGTATAAGTCAGTCATTTAAAAAAATAGACTTTATCAGCTATTTCGTATCAAATCCTAATAAAATTACATAATCTGAAGAGATTAGAAGTTTACCACGAAAATGAACTCGATATAATATGTATATTTTTTGGGTGATAAACAAAATTAAATTACTGTTCATTTTGATAGTGGTATAAGTCAGTCTATTTATAATTATAATAATTAAAAGTTTGTTTTCCTTCCTTCTTAGGTGCATGGTATGTTTAGCATTTTTATATAAAATAAGACGGCAGATATTTTCGTAGAACCTATTAACCCTCTAACTCCCCTCCATAACTGAGTTTTGTGGCCTTATTCTAACAAAATGTAAAAAACACCCCGAAAAAGGGGAAGAATGGGGATGAAATGTTCTACAAAAATGTTGGCCATCAAATTTTACTATATGTGTCAGAAGACATCAAAACCCAAAACTTAACCTTTACACAAGATCACATCACACTTAAGATCGAAAGTATCTAAGTGCTGACTTAGATATTCAAAAAATATATGAGCCCTTGGTTTTGAAAGTGGTTTAAGTCATTCATTTATAAAAATCTAGTTTATCAGCTATTTTGTATAAAATCCTAATAAAATTATAATAATCTTAAAATATTAGCAGTATGCCATGAAAATTAACTCGATAAATTTTGTATATAATTTACTTTGTTACAATAAAATGAGTTTAAATAAAATTTTAATTGCTAATAAAAATATTTTGTTATTGGTGTAAGTCATTCATAAAGTCATCACGTTCATTTTGAAAGTGGTATAAGTCATTTCAACCTTTCAAAAACACATTTCCTCTTAAAAATCGTTATAAATTTTACAATCATAATAAATACTTGTATGTTGGCACTGCTTTACTGTAAAAAAATCACATTCTATAATATAGACATATTTTTTAATACTTTAAAAAGCAAAACTTTAAATATCTCGAAACTAAAAAAACATGACTTATACCACTTTCAAAATCAAGGGCTCAAATGTGAAGAATTTTTTGTGTTATAAATTTTATATAATCTAAAGTTTTTTTCTTCTAGTTCACTTAAAAATTTATTAGCAATTTTACAGATTTTTTAAAAAAAATGTCCGCCTTACCAAAAAAGTTTTATGTATAATCCAAAGAAGGCCAGAAGACATGCCAAAAAACGAAAAAAAAATGTTTGAAGTCAAATATCTCTTAAACTATAAGAGCTAAGGTAGTATAGTGAGCATTTTTGTTATTATTCTTTAACCCCTTGACGTATTTCCACGAGTCTGACTCGTGGTACAATTTCTGTGGCTAACATGATTATCACGAGTCTGACCCGTGGAACAATTTATGTTCCTAACATGATTATAACGAGTCTGGCTCGTTTTGGGACTGTTCTTAAGCATCAAAACTGGTTTGTTTAATGCAAGTTGTATGCGAACAGTTGGAAGCGAACTTCGTTTCGCTAATTGATACGTCAAGGGGTTAAAAAATTTTCGAATATGTAAAAATCGTTCTGATCGGAACAAATTGGCAAAAGTTATACGGCTTTACATACCCGAGGTTGCCAACTTTGTTCACCGTAGACCCCACTGTGCTACCGATAGATACGACCTTAAATATTGCTCTTAAAGCATTATTAATATTCTACTGATGTTCCGAATTTCGTCAATCCGTCCAGTAGTTAAGAAATGCCTTAGTTAATACAAAAAGAGTTATACGCACCACTGTGCACTGCATTTATATGCAATAGGCTTTATTTTTAAAAATTAAAACATTGAAATTTTTCTATCTAACAGAAAACAAATAATGTAGCTCTTGTAAATATACATCAGTTAAAGCAAAATATAATAATAATATTAACTCTGATAATAATATTATTGAACAGACATTTTGAAAGACAACTGCAACATTCGTGGAAACGAATCGTTTCAAAACCTATGATATTTGGGTGAATGTATGATTCGATACACGAAAATGGTGCAAAATATCAACACAAACAAAAGCAAAATGCAGTAAAATAAATAGATACATGTAATTGTACTGATGTAATATTTACTTACATCTACATATGTATTGTTCCCAGATAGAAAAAAGATTTATTCTCAAACTGAGAATGATTTGAATATAAATGTATTTTCAAAGGTCAAACATTTGATACTGATTAGAGAATAATAGCATTTTCAACAAAAGGGGGACTTGAAATCACATTTGAAAATGTTTGTGCTGATGTATGTAACGCATAGAAATATTGGTCTTAGACCCACCGTTTAGTATACCAATAGGCTTAGAATCACTTTCTGAGTCGATTTAGCAATGTCCGTCCGTCTGGCTGGCTGGACCCCCATATAAACCTTGCAATCAAATTACAGGCCGCAATCCTAAAGACAATTTGATGAAATTTGGCACAGATTATTTTTTTGATAATGGGACCATGGCTATTGAAATTCGTTAAAATCGGTCCATTATTTCTGGTACCTAACATAGGTCCCACTTCCCGGAATTGATATAAATATTGACCACAAATATAAATATTTTTCATGAAATGTAAAACAACTACTGCTTTTGTAAACTTAAATCACTGTACTAAATTTCGTTGAAATCGGTCCACATTTGACCATAGCTCACATACAAACTCTGTTTTAAAAACGCACTAAATGAGACAAAAATCACTAGAACGCTCGCAAATCTTAAGATAATGAGAATTTCAAGTTTAGTTTTTGCATACATAATTTTTGTAACAACTGTAATCAATTTGCCAAATTTCGAGATAATCGGTTGATATTTGACCCTAGCTCTCATATAAGTCCTAATGACGGAAAGTTTTGAGGAAATGTTTGTATGATGTCAAAATTTAGCAAATATTTGCCTTTATACAGAAAAAATAACACCTTTGACTATAGTGGTGAAGGGTATCACATGGTCGGGCTTGACCGACTATAGCACTTTCTTACTTGTTTTACTTAAGTTTAAACACAAATTTTATTTATTTTATTTAAGAAACTATAATTTTTCATACGTTTTTTCTCAAATGAACATAATTTGAAAATAAATGTGAATCTCAAACATTTGCTCAGGCTTGAAAAAGTTTGAGAAAAACGTTTGGTGGTGTCATGTTTCAAATGTTTGACACTGTTCTTACTGGGTTCATCTCAAAAACTCATCAATCTCGTCAATGTTTATTTTAAACTTTAGATATCAGTTATTTACTTAAATAGTACAATAATCCAATATTATAATACGGAAAGTTTGTTTAAATGATTTACAATTGATATTAGATTGAAAATTAATATTAGTCGTAAGACAAAGGACCAATTCATTACTGACTTGTGTTGTGTGCTCAGAAAGATTTTTCAACAGAATAACGAAAATGAGATTTAGTTTTGATCGATAATGTAAAAAAATAATTTATCAAAAAACTTAAACTAAAAACTTTACTTTTGCTAAAAATTAAAAAAAAAACAAAAAACAGTTACGTTTCCTTTATTGAATTGATTAAAAGATTTTTTTGTAGAATTTTTATTGAAAACTGTAAATTTTAAGTTATATTACTATTGAAGAAAATGAACAATTTAAAGATGCAATATGTGGCTTAAATTAGAGTAGTTTAAAAATATCTCAAAATTTCAAAATATATTAAAACTAAAAATATTTAGGCGTAGCTTTATACTGCGACTTATACCTCTTGAATATGTTTAACTAAAATTGTCCGAATATCGTTAAAAAGCTACTTAACTTGTCTATGCTAAACTTTTACATTCATAATACCCGATAACGGAATTTTAAATTAGTGATAAATCAGTTGGTATTATCATCCCTAATATGTATGTATGTAACGTATACATTCATCTTATTATATTTAGGGCTCCATAAGGATAAAAGGAATAAAAAAGAAAAGAGTTCGCTTGTGTTGGTTGTGTGCCTTTTTGACTTTGATTTATTGATGTGGGTAATGTTTTTGTGGTTTTTAGGCGACATAGACAATATTTACATATATACATGCATACATGCATACATATCAGTATAAATAGACGACGTTGTCATATCATCAAATGTACACTTTAATAAGCACTTACATACATATGTATATGTTTATGTATATAGTTACATATATTTATTATTTTTATAATAGCCATTAGACTTGAGTACCTTTTTATACTCTACACCATCATAGGTGGAAAGGGTGTAATAAGTTTGTGCTTATGTATGAAACGTATACATCGTTAACTATACCGATCGACTTAGAATAACTGTAGAGCTGATTTGTCTGGTTTCATGCTATAATTGCAACCGAATTTAGTTTATAAAGAAGAACAATCCGAAATATAACAAAATATTGCTTATACACACAAAAATCATCCTTATTTTCGTTGAAATCGGTCCATATTTGACCATAGTTCCATTCTACATTTTCTGTTGTTTTTCTTTCGAAACATTTTTTTTTTAATTTTCTATACAAAAGTTTTCGATAAAATTTTTTTCTAAGGAAAAACATTGATAAAAATAATTTTGTATAGAAAAACTTTCGATAGAAATATTTTTGATAAAATAATTTTCTATAGAAACATTTTTGATAAAAAGGAAAAATATTTGAAAATGTTCTATAGAAAAAGTTTTGGTAAAAAAAATTTTTAGAAAAATTTTTGATAAAAGAATTTCGTATAGAAAAATTTTTGATGAAAGAATTTCTATAGAAAAATTTTTCATACAAAAATTTTCTATAGAAAAATTTTTGATAAAAAAAATTTTCTATAGAAAAATTTTTATAAAAAAATTTTCTATAGAAAAATTTTTGATAAAAAAAATTTTCTATGGAAAAATTTTTGATAAAACATTTTCTTTAGAAAAATTTTTGATAAAAAAATTTTCTATAAAAAATGTTTTGAAAAAAAGTGTTTATAGAAAAATTGTTTATAAAAGAATTTTCTATAGAAAATGTTCTTTAAAAATTTTTTTATAAAAAAATTTTCTACAGAAAAATTTTTGATAAAAAAGAAAAGTATTTGTAAAAAAATGTTCTATAGAAAATGTTTTGATAAAAAAATTTATAGAAAAATTCTTAATAATAGAATTTCCTTTAGAAAAATTTTTGATGAAAAATCTAAGAAAAATTTTTCATAAAAAAATTTTCTATGGAAAAATTTTTGATAAAATAGTTTTTTATAGAAAATTTTTCGATAAAAAATTTTCTATAGAAAAATTTTTCATAAAAAAATTTTCTATAGAAAAATTTTTCATAAAAAAATTTTCTATTGAAAAATTTTTCATAAAAAAATTTTCTGTAAAAAATGTTTTGATAAAAAAAATGTTTATAGAAAAATTTTTTATAAAAGAACTTTCTATAGAAAATGTTCTATACAAAACTTTTGATAAAAAAATTTTCTATAGAAAAGGTTTCGATATAAAAATTTTGATAAACAAGAAAAATATTCGATGTTTTGATAAAAAATTTTTATAAAAAATTTTTATAGAAAAATTTTTTATAAAAGAATTTTCTATAGAAAATGTTCTATAAAAAATTTTTGATAAAAAAAATTTCTATAGAAAAATTTTTAATAAAAAATAAAAATATTTTGATAAAAAAAATTTTCTACAGAAAAAGTTTTGATAAAAAAAAAATTTATAGAAAAATTTATAATAAAAGAATTTCCTATAGAAAATTTGATGAAAAATGTCTATAGAAAAATTTTGAATAAAAAAATTTTCTGCAAAAATTTTTGATAAAAAAAATTTTCTATGGATAAATTCTTTATAAAACAACTTTTTATAAAACAAATTTTTGATAAAAAACATTCTATAGAAAAAGTTTTGATAAAAAAATGTTTTGATTGAAAAATGTTTATAAAAGAATTTTTTATAGAAAATGTTCTTTGAAAATGAATGAAAAAAAAAATATAGAAAATGTTCTACAAAAAATTTTTGATAAAAAAAATTTCTATAGAAAAGGTTTGATGAAATTTTCTACAGAAACATTTTTAAAAACAAAATTTTTGGTAAAAAAATTTCTATAGAAAAATTTTTGATTAAAAATTTTTCTATAGAAAAATTTTTGATAAAAACAATTTTTAAAGAGAAATTAAAAAAAAATTCTATAGAGAAATTTTTGATAACAAAATTTTGGATAGAGAAATTTTTGATAACAAAATTTTCTATAGAAAAATGTTTTAATAGAAAAAATTTCTATAAAAATTTTCTATAGACAAATTTTTGATATAGTAATTTTCTATAGAAAAATTTTTGATAAAATAGTTTAAAATAAAACATTTCTATAGAAAAATGTTTGATAAAAATTTCTATAGAAAAGGTTTGATAAAAAATTTTTGATAAAAAAATTTTCTACAGAAAAATTTTTGATATAAACATTTTTGGTAAAAAAATTTCTATAGAAAAATTTTTAATTAAAAATTTTTCTATAGAAAGATTTTTGATAAAAACAATTTTTATAGAGAAATTAAAAAAAAAATTCTATAGAGAAATTTTTGATAACAAAATTTTGGATAGAGAAATTTTTGATAACAAAATTTTGGATAGAGAAATTTTTGATTACAAAATTTTCTATAGAAAAATGTTTTAATAGAAAAAATTTCTATAAAAATTTTCTATAGAAAAATTTTTGATACAAAAATTTTTTTATAGATAATTCTAAGAAAAAATTTATAGAGACATTTTTTATAGCAAAATTTTCTATAAAAAATGTTTTGATAAAAAACATTTCTATAAAAAATTGTTGATAACAAAATTTTCTATGGAAAAATTTTTGATAACAAAATTTTCTATAGAAAATTTTTTTATAAAACATTTTTTGAAAAAAAAAAAATTTTCTATAGAAAGATTTTTGATAAACAAATTTTTTATAGAGAAATTTGAAAAAAAAAATTCTATAGAGAAATTTTCGATAACAAAATTTTGGATAGAGAAATTTTTGAGAAAAGATTTTCTGAAGAAAAATTTTTTATAAAAAAATTTTTGATAACAAAATTTTCTATAGAGAAAATTTTGATTACAAAATTTTCTATAGAGAAATTTTTGATAACAAAATTTTCTGTAGAAAAATGTTTTGACAGAAAAAATTTCTATAAAAATTTTTTATAGAAAAATTTTTGATAAAAAAATTTTCTATAGAGAAATTTAAAAAAAAATCTATAGAGAAATTTTTGACAACAAAATTTTTTATAGGGAATTTTTTGATAACAAAATTTTCTATAGAAAAATGTTTTGATAAAAAAAATTCTATAAAAAAATTTTTGATAACAAAATTTTCTATAGAAAAATTTTTGATAACAAAATTTTCTATAGACAATTATTTTTATAAAAAAATGTTTGAAAAAAATTTTCTATAGAACAATTTTTGATAAAAAGTTTTTTGTAAAATAAGATAGTAGTTCGGGTATGTCTCTTTGAACAGAAAAGGAGCTTTATACTTTGTTAACTAACTATTGAAAAACTTTTCATTTCAGTAGGGTTATCATATGACCGACTATAAATCTTTCTTAAATATTTTTGAAAAAAATTCTTGAAATCCAAAAAATTTAGTTTTATATTAAGAAAAATATAGTACGTTCTTTTAAAATTTTTAATGTTTCTATCAGAAACGATTTATAAATTCTCATCAGAATTTTATAATAGTGAAACTTTTGGTATATTTATGTTACATTTAATTGCTAAAATATTATGATTAAGGAAATTTCATTTAAACCAATTTAACATTGCATTAAACTTACCTTTTATATAAAGTAGAATAATTATTTATTTTTAAAACGTTGGCATTAATGTAGGAATCTGTAAAGATTTAAATGAAAAATTAAATAGTGCTCACTTTATATTTAGCAAGAAAACAAAAATTATTTATTCAAGAACAAGATTTATTATTACAAATAAAATGTATTTATTATGATGACAGCAATTCGTTCACTTCAATCTAAAATGGTCTTAGGATATTTCGTTAATGAGAAAATAGGCGAGCCGGTAAAACAAAAATGGCCAACAAATCGATTCACATTTTGAACAAGGAAAATATTAGGTGATATTTTAATACGAGCAAGGAAAAATATTTATTAATGTGTTTCCTTCTGTCTTTTAGTTCCTGCATTCATTCGTCTTCGGAAACACACAGAGAAACACAATAAAAATGGCTAAACATTAATGGGAGAACATAAATTAACATTCCAATCCATTGGATAAAGTTCTTGCTGCCATATTTTTTAATGTGTATTTTGAAGATTTACAGTGTTGATTTCATATGTAGCACTAAACAGTGGTGCGTATGAGGTTCTTTTTGGTATTGACTCAGCAATTTCTAAACTATTGAGTAGTTACCCTTTTAAAGCATTGTTTAAGGACGTGTCTATCGATTGCACAGTGGGCTCTACAGTGGACCAAATTTGCCCACCTCGGATATGTAAAACTTTTGGGTCAGTATATCTTTCGCCAATTTGGTCTGATTAGAAAGATTTTTACATTTTCGAAAACTTCTTATAGCTTCTTAAACTTCCAAACTTTTTTTTGCGTTTTTTGGCATGACTTATGGCTTGTTTTTTCTTATAAACCTTATCTGGTTAGATTAAAAAAAAAATATAAGATTGCTGATAAATTTCTTTATGAACTAGAGGAAACAAATTTTAATTATGTTAATTTTAGAAAACAGAAAAATTCTTCTAAAACGAAAGTAGTCTGAAAGTCTATTTTATTTTCAAAAAAAAGTAACTTTATTTTTTGTGTTTTTCAATGTTTCAAAGACCCTTTTTTAACATTTTCTAAAAGATTAGGCTTCAGGTATGCTAAGCTATATTTTTCAAAATTTTGAACATGCACCCTACAACCAGCGGTGGTCGTGAGTCAGCAATTTTTAGACACAACTTGAGCTTTTGTGTCTGCAAAAATAGTGTGTTATGGATTTCAAAACTATTCTTAATAAAATTGTATTAAGTACAATGTTTTTAAGGTCTGTTCAAAAATCTGATAGGTCCGGGCCATAATGGGTTCACACGACCCGTTTTTCTAAAAAGATGCAAGTTTTCAAAAAGCGTACTCTTCTCTATTCAAAAATATTAATTAAAACTTCAGAACTCTAAACTGAAAAAACAAAAATTTTTGATACAACAGTTTTCTATAAAAAAATGTTTACAAAAAAATTTTCTTAGAAAATTGTTGTTATAAAAAAATTACCTTTTTTGTATCAGAAAATTTTCTATACAAAATTTTTTTTCTCAAAAAATTTTCTATACAAAATTTTTTTCAAAAAATTTTCTAAAATTTCAAAAATTTCAAAAATTTTTCTGTACAACATTTTTTTATCAATTCTTTTTTAGAAAATTGTTCGATAGAAATATTTTTATATAAACAAATTTTGATAGAAAATATTTTCTATAAAAAAACTTTTTTTGAAAAAAATTTTTATTGCAAATTTTTCTATAGAAATTTTTTTTTTGAGAAAATTTTTCGATAGAAAAATATTTTAATCGAAAATTTGTCTATACAACATAATTTTTATCGAAAAATTTTTCAAAGAAAATATTTTTATCAACAATTTTTTTTATAAAAATATTTTCGATACAAAAATTTTCAATAGAAAAATTTACAATGAAAATTTTTTTTTAAGACAAAATTTTCTATAGAAAATTTTTTGTTAAAAAAAAAATTCTATATTTTTATCAAAATATTTTCTATACAAAATTTTTTTATCATAATTCTTACAATTTTTTTTTTTGGGAAATAAAGAAATGTTAAAACTGAAAAATGGTTGTGAGTTTCTGTTTAAGTTGATATTTGTTGGACACAATAATAATTCGTATTCATTCTGTTCCTAAAATAATAAATAATGTATGGTTTTTGCTCTGTCTAGAATTAGGGATAATCCTCCTAATGAGATGGCCTAACCAACCCTCATTTCCCTACCAACATTTTTTGGTTTTATCAAAGAACTATTTATTACGATAATAAATAATTGTAATAAATTGGGATCTTAGTGCAATACACTAGAGTTACACTCTTTAATTAAATGTTTGATGTCCCATAATTTTTGATAAACCTTTTTAAAAAATATTTCAATTGAAATTTTTTGTAAAAAATAATTTGATAAAAAAAAATTTATAGAAAAATTTTTTAAAGTTTAGAAAATTTTCTGATAAAAATATTTATATAGAAAGTTTTTTGAAAAAAAAAAAAAAAAAATTTTTTTTGTCTAAAAAATATAAAACTCTTAAACTGTTTTATATTAGAATTTATTTCTAATTCAAAAAATATTCCCAATTCGGTTACATTTATTTCAAACAATTTTAACAAAAATAATAGTATCGTGGCAACAATGTTCCAGATTATATTTCTTTGTTTTTCGATTCTTGTATTTTGTTGCTATAAATTGGATTTCGACTTCGTTTCTTGTTTTTTGTATTTGTAAACCACCACAAGCAGAAGACTTTTTTTAATTTTCGTAAATATCACGATCATAAACGAACCTCGTGAAAGTGTTAATACTTACTTTTACGAAAATTAAAAAAAACGTCTTTGGCTTCTGGTGGTTTCGGGCTGTTTCCGCCTGCTTGTATCTATTTTTTTTTTTCTAAACCAATGTTATTCGCCAAAAAGGCTGTTTAAAGTTAATTCAAAGAAACTTTTAATAGTTATTGCGTTATATGGAAAAAATAACCAAATCCAATATAATTTTATCAATAATACTTTGGAGTCCTTAAAAAGGACATTCGATGTTGTGTTTAAAAATTTGAGTATACAGTTTTATTTTAATAAACTTTAGTATCATATTTATAGGATCTCGTTTTGTTGGAAATAAGTATTATTAGGGAGTTTGTCTAAAAATTCATTATTAACGCATTTATAGCGAATATATGGTTATAAAATTTTATTGAATAATAGAAGGCGGAAATGCTTTTAACACAAATATTATACAATTTTTTTTCAAAGTTTTAAGGATACAATAGAATTTAATATTCAAAGAAGATTTTTTATACCCACCATCAAAAAGAATGGGGGTATATTGAGATTGTCATTCCGTTTGTAATTTCCTTAATATTGGCTCAAAAATCAATATATATTCTGAATCCTTATTAAATTCTAAGACGATTGAGCTATGCCTGTCTGTCCGTCTGTCTTTCTGTTGAAATCACGATAACGCCTAAACGAAAGAAGCTAGCTCACTGAAACTTACTAACAAACTTCATCTATGAGAAAATTTTGGAATTGAAATTGGGCAAAATCGGTTAACATTTGACCATAGCTCCTGTATAACCTCGTCTAGGCTAATCGCTTATTTGCTAATAAACGACAAATTGTAACAGCTATGAATTTGGTATCTAGAAGTTTCACATAAGCACTAGGCAGCATATAAAATTTCATCGAAATCGGTTCACATTTAATCATAGCTCCCATATAAAAAACTTACGGAAACAGCCAAAATTCCACCTGAAATTCACTTAAATGCCAATAAATGATAAACTGTAATAGCTTTAGCCACTAAATTTAGCACAAGGAAGCCTTATGTGAATGCCAGCCAGTGTGCAAAATGTTGTCACAATCGGTCACCATTTGATCATAGCTCCCATATAAAAAACTTACAGAAACACAAAAATACAAAAAGAAAAGGAGATTTATTTCCGTCTGTCCGTCAAATAAAAGCGCGACAGCTCCTGAACTACAAAAGCTAGAGACAAAATTTTGCAAAAGTATTTTTGTTATGTAACGAAAGTTGTGTACTTAAAATTTAACACAACTTAATGGTGGGTATATAAGATTCGGCACAGCCCAATACAATACTCTTACTTGTTAATATTTTCCTCCTGATAGTTGGCATGAACAAATTACATAAATACCCATATTGTTAAAAAAAAAGATTAAATGAATATTTAAAACATTTTAATTAAAATTGCATAAGGTTAAAATTTTGAAGTCCTTTAAAAAAATGATGTTCTATCGAAGAATCGAGTTTGAAGTTTTTATATACTAGATCACTAGTTTCATGTGTGTAAGTTTGGTTTAACTCAGTGTAATCATTTAAACCAAAAAGTTATGCTTCTAAAATTTTGCTATAATTGTTGACAGCTGTGTTTATTTTTTTAATCACGTTCCGTAGTAATGGCTGAGCGTCATCACCCATGTAATTACTTGATATTAAGACCCACAATAATAACATCAACTAAAGCAACATAAAATATTACAAACACAAAACAATTATTAGGTTTTTAATCACCTGGCAAACTGCAATTACGAAGCAAATTTACTAATGGCAGTTGCTACACACACACACACACACATACAAACATACATTCTACCAAATGAACAGAAAAAAAGAAACAATTTAACATCTACAATAAAGAAAACGAAAAAAATCAACATCATCATTTGTTTGAAGAAAGAAACATTATGGGTGTTTTTTTTTTGAAAACTTTTTGCAGCTTAAGTAAATGAGCGCCTTGTATCAAAAAAAAAAAGAAAAAACTTCGCTTTTCCAAAGTGTTTATTTTTCGTTTTTCTCGACTATTTATATTTTTTGTGCTGCCAAACTCTCACCTAACAAGGTAATAATTTCAATCTAAATATGCTTATGAGTTTGTATAGGTAAAAAAGCGTGTGTAGAAGCCCTATACACATAAAAACATACCTACACATATACCTATATTTACATTGAAATAACAAATTATTTATCATCGTTACGTGTAGGTATACCTACTTTGAATTTGGAAACACTTCCCAACTTGTTTATAGTCGATAATTACATCCCATAATTTGTGTTTTTTCATTTAATTTCTATCGTTTGCGAAAAAAAACGTAAGCATGTAGAGAAGCAAATTAAAATTAATTGTTTAAATTATGGCGGCAATTTGACAATTAATAAAATAATTGTCAAGTATTTAAAGTTGAAAACCTATTTAAATATTAATACACATATGTATGTATTTTTACGTTTTTAATGTCTGTTTCTGAAACTTTTCGTTCTGGTAAATAATTGAAAACAACAAGTAAGAGTGTTATATTCGGCTGCGCCGAATCTTGTATACCCACCATCAAGTTGTACGAGAGTGCAGCTAATTCAAAATGTTGACCAAATGTGGTATTGTTTTTAATATATTTGGACTAAATTTGGCTGCAGTTTCAACATTTAAAAGTATCTAAGTGGTTTCCCAAGTTCTTGGACAAAATGCTGTTCCATAACCGAATATAGTTTTTCATTAATAAGCTGTTTCTTTGTGCCATAAACATGTTGATAGCAACACGGCTGGCTCATAAATCTTGTAAGGAGTTGCTAATGCATCTACCGTGTATAAAGTCTGGACCTAACATTGATTGATAGCTATCTAATTTCGTAGATGCAATCTTAATATACTGAATGTACCTCCAAATATTTTTGATTGTAGATATAAAAAGGGGATGTTATATATATAAGAACTATAGCCAAATGTTGACCGATTGTTACAAAATTTAATTTACTGGATGACATTAATATAAAGTTTATTTGTGCAGAATTTAGTGGCCATAGCTGATATAGTTTATAATTTAATAGCTTTTAACTGGCTTTTGTGGCATTTTAGTGGTTACCGGGAGCGGTTTTTATATGAAAGCTACGGTCAAAAATAGACCGATTTCTATAAAATTTTACATACTGACTAAAAGTTGCATAAAACTTCTCTGTTCTAAATTTAGTAGTCATAGATTTTACAATTTTATTCAATTTATTAGCATAAATGTGATTCCCAGGGCAGGGTTATATGGGAGCTCTAACTAAATGTGAACCGATTTTACCCATTTTCAGCACACAATTTCTATAATATATCTTAAATACTCTTGTTAAATTTTGTCCCTCTAGCTCTTGTAGTTAAGGAGCTATCGCGCTTTTCTCAGACGGAAAGACGGACATAAACCGTATTTTCTTTTTGTATTTTTGTGTTTCCGTAAGTTTTTTATATGGGAGCTATGGTCAAATAGTGACCGATTTTAAAAAAATTTTGCACACTGGCTGGCATTCATATAAGACTTCCTTTTGTAAAATTTTGTTGCTGTAGCCCTTTTCGTTAAGGCGCTATCGCGCTTTTCTCAGACGGAAAGACGGACATAAACCGTATTTTCTTTTTGTATTTTTGTGTTTCCGTAAGGTTTTTATATGGGAGCTATGGTCAAATGGTGACCGATTGTGACAAAATTTTGCACACTGGCATTCACATAAGACTTCCTTGTGCTAAACTTAGTGGCAAAAGCTATTACAGTTTATCATTTATTGGCATTTAAGTGAATTTCAGGTAGAATTTAGGCTGTTTCCGTAAGTGTTTTATATGGGAGCTATGGTTAAATGTGAACCGATTTCGATGAAATGTTATATGCTGCCTAGTGCTTATGTAGATACCAAATTTTGTCATCATAACTGTTATAATTTGTCATTTATTAGCAAATAAGCGATTAGCCTAGACGAGGTTATACGGGAGCTATTTGACCATAGCTCCCGTATAACCGATTTTGCCCAATTTAAATACCAAAATTTAGATGAAGAATGAAGATGAAGAATGTTTTTGCTAAGTTTCAGTTAGCTAGCTCTTTTCGTTTAGACGTTATCGTGATTTCAACAGACAGACGGACAGACGGACAGACAGACAGACGGACAGACGGACATACGGACATACGGACAGACGGACAGACAGACGGACAGACGGACAGACGGACAGACAGACAGACAGACAGACAGACAGACAGACAGACAGACAGACAGATAGACAGACAGACAGACAGACGGACAGATAGACGAACAGATAGACGAACAGACAGACGGACAGACAGACGGACATCGCTCAATCATCTTAGAATTTCATAAGGATTCAGAATATATATTGTTTTTATTTTTTGAGACAATCAGGTATGTGATGGAAAACGATCGTTTTCAAATCGATCGATTTCAGATATATTTTTGAGATAATTTCCGGTTATTTTCCTAAAAAATTCAAACCAAATGAAAGATAAAATATCGGTCAAAAGGATTAAAGCCAAAATTTTCCTTGTTTTAGGGGAAATAACCGAAAATTAGCTAAAAAATATGTCTGAAGTCGATCGATTTGAAAACGAAAAATATCCATCACATACCTGAATATTAAGGAAATTACAAACGGAATGACAATCTCAATATACCCCCCATTCTTTTTGATGGTGGGTATAAAAATTTACTACAGTTTTATGTTGTAATTTTCAGTATAAAATCACAAAATAAATTAACAATTAACATAAACATGCAAAGAATCAATCACAACTGAATACTTTTGCAAATGTATGTATATGTATATGTATCTAACATAATAGCTCTTAATTAAGCAGTATATGTTTCAACTAATTTTAATATTACTGACTAATTCTGAATAATTTTCTCTTAATATTTGTGGTTGAAACATTTTTCTATTAAATGTTTCTAGCTATTTTTAGTACTGAAAAACTCTAAATCTGAATATTTTGCATTTCCAATTAAAACATACTCGTAGTTAACGCTTTTCATTGCTGGAGGGCGAATAAAGAAAAAAAAAAGAACAAAGTGTCACTGCCAATGGTTTGAGTAAACGATTTTTAAAAGTAAACTTATGTACATACGTATGTAAATTAGGGAGCACCTTATTTTACGAAAGTGCTAAATTGAACCCTAACTCCCTCTAGAAATGTTCTACGTAACACAAAAACAAATTGTGCAATTTTTTTGTTTTCAAAATTGCATAAGGGGGACACGTTCCGCATCCGCCCACAAACTTTTTTGTGTGGAAAAAAATGGTAGTATTTTCGATTTTGCCTAAATTTCAACTATTAAGAATAATTTTATAAAATAAATTAATTGAATAAAAAGAGAAATAAAAGAGAAGTAAAAGAGCTTTATTTCCAGCTATCAAATCTAAAAATCTATGAAATAAATTCAAAGTTATTAAGTACTAAATAGTTGAGTTTTGTTATACTATTACCGGATTTACTTAGTTTTTTTTTATATTGGAAAATTATACTTTTTGTTTTTGAAACCGCCCAAAGGGGTTTCAAAAATATTTTTTTATTTTTTTGAAAATTTTGTTTAAAAAATATTACAAATAATAAATTTGCTTTCCAGTATTACAAAACAAACAAATGGAAGAATATAATTCAAAAGAATCAGTTTGACATCTGTAACCGTTTCGCCGTACTTGCGATTTGAAATCGTAGAATTTCGCGAAAATGTGAATTTTTTGTAATAATGTTTGTTAAAATTGTACTAGTGTTCAAAGAGGATAAAAGTAATAGTGAATATTTTTCCTAAGACTATAAAGAATGTGCCTTTCTTCTCCAAGGTCAAAGTTCAAAATTAGTAGTTTTATTATTTTCTATAGAAAAATGAGAGAATATAAAGAATAATAATACAATAAATTCCCATTTTCGCGAAATTCTACGATTTCAAAACGCAGATGCGGCGAAACGGTTAAAGATATCGACCTCACTTTTTTGTATGTTATTCTCCCAATTGTTTGTTTTATGATACTTAAAAGTAGAATTATTATTTTTAATATTTATTGAACAAAATTTTCCAAAAATTAAAAAATGATTTTTAGAACCGGCCTGAGAAAAAAAGTATAATTTTATAATATGAAAAAAAACTAATGTAGGGTTTATGTAACTCAAGCGTCTGACGATTGAGTGAAATTTACATGTATTTTGTTTTTGTTACAAAAACAAAACACATGTAAATTTCACTCAATCGTCAGACGCTTGAGTTACATGAACCCTACATAAGTAAATTCAGTTATATTTTAACAAAACTCAAATGTTTAGTACTTACTTGACATAGAATTATAAATCGTGTCTTACTTTGAAATTTTTTTATTCTTAAGTAAATTTTGTTGCTGCATATCCCTAGTCGGGGAAAAAATTGCAATAACTCCTTAACCTTTTCATGATTTTTTAATTTTGATGACCGAGCACAAAGATACTTTAGTTCTCTTTTATATTCTATTAAATTTTTATATACTTCACCACCAAAGGCATAGAAATATTTGTCTTAGACCTATAGAAATATTTATTTTAGACCCACCTTTTAGTATACCAATAGGCTTTGAATCACTTTCTGAGTCGATTTAGCGATGTCTGTCTGTCCGTATGGCTGGATATCTGGACCCCCATGTAAACCTTGTAATCTAACTACAGGTCGCAATTCTAAAGATAATTTAATGAAAGATGAAACAGATCATTTTTTTGATAATGGGACCACGGATATTGAAATTCGTCAAAATCGGACCCTTATTAATGGTACCTCTCATAGGTCCCACTTCCCGGAATTGATATATTGGCCACAAACTTCATGAAATTTTAAACAAACACTGCTTATGTAAACCAAAATCACTGTACCAAATTTCGTTGAAATCGGTCCACATTTGACCATAGCTCCAATACAAACTCTTCTATCGCACTAAATGAGACAAAAATCACTAAAACGCTCGCAAATCTAAAGATAATGAGAATTTTAAGTTTATTTTTTGCATATATAATTTTTATAAAAACTGTAATCAATTTGCCTAATTTCGAGATAATCGGTCTACATTTGACCCTAACTTTCATATAATTCCACATGTCGGAAACAGCATAAATAAATAAGTTTTGAGAAAATGTTTGTATGATGACAAAATTCAGCAAATATTTGTCTTTATACAGACAAAAAAACACCTTTGACCTTAGTGGTCAAAGGTGTTTGGTCGGGCTTGACCGACTATAGCACTTTCTTACCTGTTTAAAATAATTTAATTCTCAGAGGTTCATGTTACGTAGAACACTTCTAGGGGGAGTTACGGTCCAATTTCGCACTTTTGTAAAATAAGGTGCACCCTAATTTACATTGAAGGTATTTAATAAGCTCAAGATGATACATACATTCATATATAGTACATATACTTATATACTAGATGTACAGTGCAGGAGCAAACTAAGTTGACTATTAAATAAACAAAACGTTTAAGAAAACCATTAAGTTTTTATTTTATCTGAAAATGTCTTCACAAGCATAGACGTCCTTGTTATAATCTGAAAGCTAATATGTATATGGCCTCGCTTACATATAAAAACACACATACATACGTATATGTATGTATACCCTAAGAAGTCTAAAATGTTGACATAGATGCAAACATATTTACATATATTTCCTTATACATATGCATATATGTATGTATGTATGTATGAGTTTTCGCTTTCGTAGTATGTATACAACTTAATTAAATCTGATTACTTAGATTGCTTGTAGTTAAAAAATATCTTTATACTTTTGTGGCTTATAAAATTAAAATGGAGAAAAAAAAATCATCCTAAAAATACTCGTATCTGACTATGAATTTTGAAGTATCTATGTAAACAAAAATATTTTGGAAAAGAAATCTGTTGAAAAAAAACCAACGAAAAAAAAACATTTAAAATTACCACTTGTCTTTGATCGTAAATCATGATTTTAAGCTAAAGGCGACATGACTCCTGTCAAGTCGAATAGCTTTGCTAGCAAGTATTCCACTTGTACGGACAGTCTCTAAAGTCGAAACAAACGGCTAGTGTGAGCAAATAGTATTTTTGGCTTTAGAAAGTGGGGAAAAAAAGCACAACTAAAAAAAGCACTGAATGAATGATTCAATTTAGTAGATATAAAGACAGCAACAACAAAAATTCTTAAATTCTTTTTTCGCTTCTCTCTTTTGACAAACAGTAGCAGAAACACAAAAAGATATTAGTCACTATTCATGGTTTACGAGTACTTTTAATATCCACAACCAGCCAATGAACCACCAACAACCAACCAACCCATCCATCCCATCCCATCCTTTTAGTATTCCACAAAGATGAGCAAAAATAAAATTTAACTAAAAAAATTAAATGGAAAATGAACAAAACACAAAAATGTGATAAATAAATAATAAAAGAAGCTGTGGCGAGAATTTCAAAAAAAAAAAAAATTAAAACAAAACCAACTATTGCGAAAATTATAGAAAAGCTCCAACAAAAACTGAAATAATGAAAAAACATAAACAAAAATTAAAAAAAAAATAAATAAAAAAACAAGATAAAAATTTGCCAATTTGACAAAAATTTAGGTCAGCCATGCTTTCGCACCAAGTTCATGTCATTGAAGGAGTGGTTTGGTGCATCTCTCAAACATGTTTATAAATACATAGAATCTTTTAGAAGTATATTTTTTTGTACGCATATTACACATATTTATGTAGTTTTTGGAACCATTTTGAGACCATGGGTACATAAGGGTTAATTTGTATAAAAATGTAATTAAAGATGCCTTTGAACGATTTTTTGAATTTTCATGGAAATATAACAATAAAAGCATGTAATTTCTAGTACCTTTTTTCGATTTTTTTAAAATTTTTTTTTGACGCTGGTAATAAAAGGGTTAATGACATTTAAATCAAATTTCTAATATATAATAATAATTACACAAGTTTACAAATTCGGGTCAACTTTTGGATCAGAGAAGATGAGAACTAATCTTGACGTTATTTGGGGCGCTGAATTCAAATCCGGTTTTATTTTTTCCAAATTGATTCTAGTTTTTTAGTTCTCGCGTGTTGGCAACACTGGGCTATCATAATGACAGTCAGCTGTTAGTATCGCTAGTACCGTTATTTAATTTGTATTTTTTGGAATTCAAAACGTGTGAAAATGCAAAGGCAGAATTGTATAGTTGATTCAAAGTGTTTTTGTTATGTTTGCGGACGTTATATGATCAAAAAAAGTGGCAAAGTTATTACTGATGTGATCAGAAATGCATATTTTTACTATTTTGGTTTCTCTGTATCAAACACTCTCAAACCGTGGGTACCGAAATTGATTTGCAACGCGTGTAGCACAATATTATACAAGTGGTCACGCGGTAAAAAAGTATATTTTTCATTTTCGTCGCCAGTGTTATGGAGAGAGCCGAAAAATCATATAGATGATTGCTATTTTTGCTTAATGAATATCGTCGGTATAAATGCAAAAAAACTAGCAAAATATAAATATCCCGAAGTATCGTCCGTCTCGAAGCCAATTCCTCGTGCGAGCAATGATCCTTTGCCAGTTTGTCCAGGTACGAGTGCAAATTCCATGGGAACTTGTAGTCCATCCTTGACGAGCATTGCAAGCAATTTAAACATGGACGAAAAACATTTAGTTTCGCAAAGTGAGCTCAATGATTTGGTCCGTGATTTGAATTTGTCCAAACAAAAATCAGAATTGCTCGCTTCACGGATGCAGGAGTGGAAATTTCTTGACACTCAAACAAAAGTCTCTGTATATAGAACCAGGAATGAGGCGCTTTTACCATTTTTCAAAAAAGAGGAGAATATGTGCTTCTGCAGTGATATCAATGGTTTGTTTGATGCGATGAATACACCATACGATATAAATGAATGGCGTTTGTTCATAGATGGGTCAAAATACAGCCTGAAAGCTGCTCTGATACACAATGGAAATATAAAACCATCAATTCCGATTGCTCATGCAGTACAAACGAAGGAATGCTACGATACAATATCTAAAATTTTGACCAAGATAAAATATAAAGAGCATCAATGGAAAATTTGTGGCGATTTGAAGGTTTGAAATTAAATTTTAATTAAATTTTAAAGAATAAATAAATTATTTATATTTATTCCAACAGGTTGTTGGTCTTTTGATGGGGATGCAATCTGGTTTTACCAAATTTTGCTGCTTTTTGTGTCTGTGGGATAGCCGTGCAACTGACCAGCATTATGTGCAAAAAGATTGGCCAAGCCGTACTAATTATAATCCAGGAAAACAAAACGTCTCTTCTGTACCACTTGTCAGCCCACAGAACATTTTTTTGCCGCCTCTTCACATAAAGCTTGGCCTTATAAAAAACTTTGTCAAAGCGCTCGACCGTGAAGGACCGGCCTTTGAGTACTTGGCCAAGTTATTTCCCAAATTGTCGGTCGCTAAAATCAAAGAGGGAATATTTGTCGGACCTGATATTCGGAAATTAATGGCCGATAGAAACTTTACAAAATGTTTAACGCCCAATGAAGCAGCAGCATGGGTATCATTTCAAGATGTTGTTCACAACTTTCTCGGCAACCATAAATCGCCAGATTTCAAACAAAAAATCGACAGTTTGTTGCAAAATTATTACAAGATTGGAGCTCGAATGTCTCTCAAAATACATTTTCTGCATTCTCATCTCGATTTTTTTCCTGAAAACTTAGGTGATACAAGCGACGAGCAGGGAGAGCGACTACACCAAGATTTGGCGAAAATCGAAAAACGATACCAAGGATTTTGGGACGAGGGAATGATGAGCGACTACTGTTGGACTTTAATGCGTGAAACAGATCCCAAAAACTACAAGCGGCTAAGTTCGACTGCGCTTCATTTCTAATTTAAATCTTTTTAATGCGTAAAATTAAACTGTAAAAAATTTGTTTATTAAATATCTCGAAAACTAGATCCAATATAAAAATACGGAGTGCAGATTCGGATTCAGTGCCCCAAAAATCCTTAGAAACAGATTTTAGTTGCTTAGATCCAATTATATGTAATGTGTAACTACTTCATATAAAAAATATAAAAATTGTATTAAAAATTTCGCTTTCTTTTTTTATATTTCTGGAAGTAGTCAACGGATTTGGAACCTTAATAGCTTATTTTAACCGCTTAAGTGTCTAGTTTACGTTTTATAAAGTAGAAGTTAAATTAAGTTATTATTGTGGAAACTATGTGGTCAAAATTGAAAAATGAGAAATTTTAAGTTTGATGCTGAATTCCAATAGCATCTATGTAGATATAAAATGGTTGTTATACTCAAACAAAAGCACATTATCTGGAGATTACAAAACATTAAAAACATTGAAGATATTGCAGCACCACTTTACACTATTCAACAAAATATTTAAAAAAACTAGGCTTCCAGCAAAAACATAAAATGCTCAATATCTCGAAAACCAGAATCAATTTAAAAAAACGGAGTGCAGATTCGAATTCAGCGCCCCAAACTACGTTAGAAACAGCTTTTGGTTACTCAGATCCAAAACCTTGTATACTTGTGTTACAGTTCTGCTTATAAAAAGTTTTTTTAATAACTTTGGTAAAAGATTTGGTTTTTGTTGAAAACCTTTGATTTTAACCCTTTAACCACTGACATAGAAAAATATGTTAAATTGCTGAAATAAAATGATTTTTTTGCACGACTTTTTGATTTTTTTTTTAATTCTGTTGTACCGTTGTACTAAAAATCGTATAATCATTTAAATTTGTTGGGTTGTAACAAAGAAAAGTGCAAAGTTTTTCCATAATACCATCTGTAGACGGTCTTAGGTATTTAAGGTTCAAGTCGCAGGTATGGCTAATCCGTTAGAGATATTGATCTTATTTTTTCTTCGTGGTAATCTGCAGATTATTTTAACTAACATACTGTAATCTCTGGAATTCGTTTTAAAAATTAAAAATGCTTAGGAAAGTCTTTAAGGACGTAGAATTTTTGATAAAAATATTTTTCTATCGAAAATTTTTCTAAATGACCTTCTATGTCAAACTTCCAATCCTATCTACTCTTTTGTAGATGATAGCAATATCTGTCATTCGTATTCATTCAACTATAGGCCTAGCATGTTGGATATCAATTCCAAGAGGCAAACCATGAATGATACGCTAAACTCCGACCTTTCTACAATATTCAATTGGGGTCGTTCTAACAGGGTCGATTTCAACGCTCGAAAGACCCAATGTTGTGTATTAACACACAAACGCGTTATGAACAATGTTGCATCATCTGTAATTGTGGGTGGTATAAATATTGAGGAATCAGAAACTCTTGATGTTCTAGGCATGAAAATTCAGTGTGATGTCCGTTGGACTAATCACGTTTTTCAAGTGTCGAAAGAAGCATTCAAGTGTCTCGGCTTTCTAAAGCGGTGTAAGACATACTTTACTCCAACTGATCTCCTTAACATCTATACCTCTTATATCCGACCGAAAATGGAATACAACTCTCATCTTTGGGCCGGTGCTTCAAAGTATATTTTGGAGCTTCTCGACCGTGTACAAGATAGAGCGAAGGTGCTTATCAGTGACAATAGGGTAGCCAACTCTATTGCCTCATTGGAGTATCGTCGTAATGTGGGTTGCGTTTCACTGTTTTATCGCTACTACAATGGCATGTGCTCAAACGAAATTAGGGATCTTGTTCCAGAAACCCGTACATTTCTTCGTAGAACACGCAACTCAACATCCCTTTGTAGTCGATTTTCCAGTGGATCGCACGACGCACTATAGAGAAAACTCGTTTTTTAGCCGCACAGCACGAATGTGGAATAAACTTCCTGCATCAGTTCGAATAACTAATACCCAAATAATTAAAATATTTTCTATAAAAAAATGTTTGATAACAAATTTTTTATAGAAAAATTAAAAAAAAAATGGTATTGAAAAATTTTTGATAAAAAAAAAATTTTGATAAAAAAAAATTTTTTTTAGAAAAATTTTTGATAAGAAAATTTTCTATAGAAAAATTAAAAAAAAAAATTTAACAGAAACATTTTTGATAAAAAAATTTTCTATAGAAAGATTTTTGACAAAAAAAATTTTCTATAGAAACATTTTTGATTAAAAAAATGTGTATAGAAAAATCTTTTATCAAAAATGTTTCTATTGACATTTTTTTTGTATAGAAAAATGTTTGATAAAAAAAATTTTATTGAAAAATTTTTAATAAAAAAATTTTTATAGAAAAATTAAAAAAAAATTCTTTAGAAAAATTTTTGATAAAAATATTTTCTATAGAAAAATTTTCGAACCCACAACCTCTTAAGAAAAATTTTAAATAAAAAAAATTTCTATAGAAAAATTTTTGATAAAAAATTTCTATCGAAAAATATTTGATAAAAAAAATTTGATAGAAAAATTAAAAAAAAATATTATATAGAAAAATTTTTGGTAAGAAAATTTTTGATAAGAAAATTTTCTGTAGAAAAATTTTGATAAGAAAATTTTCTATAGAAACATTTTTGATAAGAAAATTTTCTATAGAAAAGTTTTTGATAAGAAAATTTTCTATAGAAAAATTTTTGATAAGAAAATTTTCTATAGAAAAATTTTTGATAAGAAAATTTTCTATAGAAACATTTTTGATAAGAAAATTTTCTATAGAAAAATTTTTAATAAGAAAATTTTCTATAGAAGAATTTTTGATAAGAAAATTTTCTATAAAAAAAATTTTTGATAAGAAAATTTTCTATAGAAAAATTTTTAATAAGAAAATTTTCTATAGAAGAATTTTTCATAGGAAAATTTTCTATAGAAAAATTTTTGATAAGAAAATTTTCTGTAGAAAACTTGTTTGATGAAAAAGTTTTCAATAGAAAAATTTTTGAGAAAAAAGCTTTCTATAGAAAAATTTTTGATAAAAATATTTTCTATAGAAAAATTTTTGATATACAAAATTTCTATAGAAAAATTTTTTGTATAAAAAATTTCTATAGAAAAATTTTTTATAAAAATCTTTTCTATAGAAAAATTTTTGATAAAAAAAAAATTTCTATAGAAAAATTTTTGATATAAAAAATTTCTATAGAAAATATTTTTATCAAAAATTTTTGATAAACAATTTTTTTATAGAAAAATTAAATATAAAAATTTCTAGGGAATATTTAATTAATGAAGTAGAAAACTTTTTCTCTTTAAAACATCAGTTCAAAGTAAAACAAACTGCAAAAATGCCGACGTTTTCTTTGTTCCGTTCTGTGCCGACCTTTGCTTTTAATTCTCACGAGTTTCATCAATTATTCGTGGTATTTACAAAAATTTTCGGCTTCTGTGGGTATGGGCTGCTTACGCCTGGTTATAATATTGAAAAAGCATAGAAATATAGTTCTGTCACCCACCTTAAGTTATACCGATATTTCGGGAAGTGAGACTTACGCGAGGTACCCTAAATAATAAAACAAAAAATTTGTCTGTGCAAATTTAGCCAAATTAGTTTACAAGAACGACCTGTAATTTAATGGAGGGACTGACTGACATAGGTTAATCGACTCAAATTTTTTAGTAAACTTAAGGCGGGGTCTAAGATCAATATTTCTATACGTTACATACATACATCAGCACAAACTTGGAATACCTTCCATCCATTGTGATGAAGGATTTACAAATCTTAGAGAAATTTTAAATTATCACAAAATATATTTTCCCATATATTTTTAAAGCATTGAAATACATTTAAATTTGTTGGCAATCGTATATTTAGTACTTTCTAAGTTATTGTAAAGCTTAAAATTGAAAAGAATAGAATGATTTTGTTTTACCAAAAATTTTTTTGAATACATCTTTAATTACGGAATATAGAGATTTTAAATATGTATTAATGTTAATTATAAAATAAAATAAAGGAATACTTTACATTTTTATGTACCAAATATTAGTTAAACCAATTTTAATTATTTTGTAAGAACTTTAAATAACCAAAAATAACTTTTACTTAAAAACAAAAACCATTAATACTTTATTTATAATTTTATGTTTTAAATGTTGAAGTTCTTAAAAATAAGTGATTTAGGTAATTGACCAATCTCGTTAGTAAGAAGGAAATTATAGTAAGAAATAAAAAAATATAAATATAAATATTTTAAGACAATTTCATTTACTCGCCATTAGAAAATGACAAATATGCATTTATTTTCTATCTCAAAGATATATATGTATGCATGAATGTACATAAAACAGAGAAGATGTCCTGTTAAAATCGATGGTTTTAGTTTTGGTTCGTTATAAAAGTCAACCTAAACGCAACAAGAAGAATTGTTGACTTAATAGACAGATATTTACTGTAAATGGCTGGAGGGATGAGCTGTAGATATATAGAAAGTTTAAAAAGAAAAAGTCTTTCTTGTTATTATAATCATAAAATAGATGTGATTTTTTTTTTCTTTTTTTGTTTGGCTTCCGTCGTCAGTCTGCTTCTGTGTCTCAGCGTCAAATCACATCATATCGGAAGGATCTTTTTATATCATAGACCAACAACTAAGTACAACAAAGTCAGAAACAGTATGTTTTTTCCATTCTTTTCTAATGTATTTGGCTTTTTTTCCCCAGCTCTTTTATTTTTCCGACAGTAAAAGCATTTGCTGATAAAAACAAAAATATAAATGAAAGCTAATTTCAATAAAAGTTTATTTCTAGTACGAGTATAAGTTTTGTTTTTCTGTTGAATGTTTTGGCTGGCATATGAATCCATTTAGAAAACCGAACGAACGTCTTTGAATTCTTATTCTTTTGTGGTTTTTGTGCGTATCGTATCGCTTTTAGTTTGTTCTCTTTGAGTTTTTTTTTTATTTTTATAATTTAGTTAGTTTGTTTTCCAAGAATATGTACTTCTAGTATAATATTATTTGACTAATAAGTAGAAAAACTTTTTGCTAATTGAATAATTTTATTAAATAACGCATGATATTGAATGTTTAATCAACAAATTGTTTGGCATAAAATGAAAGCGGAAAATTTCTTTTATATATATGATCCAATCAGCCATCATAATGCTAATACTTATGTATATATATGTATGTATACACACAATTATAGTACATGTGTATGTTTTTACATACATATTTTTATACTCGATTCTTCGGTATATTAAGCATTAAATTTAGTTAAATTTTTCATGGAGTAAACTTACATTTTTATAAGGTTAAAAATTATACCAAAGCCATTTAGATAGATTGCTATTCGGTGAGGTTGTACGTTGTGGTCTTAATCCACGATTCTTAAATATGTAACCTTCGCGGCAAATTATGACTGCAGAAGACGCTAATGATCGTTTAAGAACTAATGCACATTTTATACATACAAAAGCTATGCCTTTCATGCACAAATTCCCCATGAACATTTTAATGTTAATATTTTGAGAAGATACCCACCTCAAAGACAAATTTTGAATAATAGTTAAATAAAAATTTTGAATCAATACAAAACATTACGAATGTCATAATGGTTTGTTATACTTAAAATATATAAAATTGCGACCAATGTGTATTTTAACATTGGTCGCAATTTTATATATTTTTAAAGAATTTTTTCAAAGAAATTTTTTTAACGAAAAATTTTCTCAAAGAAATTTTTATAACGAAAAATTTTCTTTAAGTAAATTTGTTTAACGAAAAATTTTCTCAAAGAAAATTTTTTTAACGAAAAACTTTCTCTAAGAAAATAAAAAAAAAAGTTTTTCTAAGAAATTTTTTAACGAAAAGTTTTCTTTAAGAAAATTTTTTATACGAAAAATTTTCTTTGAGAAAATTTCATTATTATTTTTTTATTTATATCTAAAATTTTTTTAACGAAAAATTTTCTCCAAGAAAATTTTTTAACGAAAAATTTTTTCTAAGAAATTTTCGATATAAAAAATAATATAAATTTTCTTGGAGAAAATTTTTTTAACGAAAAATTTTCTCCAAGAAAATTTTTTTAACGAAAAATTTTCTCCAAGAAAATTTTTTCAACGAAAAATTTTCTCTAAGAAAATTCTTTAACACAAAATTTTCTCTAAGAAAATTTTGTAAGAAAATTTTTTAACGAAAAATTTTGTAAGAAAATTTTTTAACGAAAAATTTTCTCCAAGAAAATTTATTTAACGTAAAATTTTCTCCAAGGAAATTTTTTTTAACGAAAAACTATCTCAAAGAAAATTTTTTTAAAGAAAAATTTTCTATAAGAAAATTTTTTTAACGAAAAACTATCTCCAATAAAATTTTTTTAACGAAAAATTTTCTCCAAGAAAATTTTTTTTTAACGAAAAATTTTCTACAAGAAAATTTTTTTAACGAAAAATTTTCTCCAAGAAAATTTTTTTAACGAAAAATTTTCTCCAAAAAAATATTTTTAACGAAAAATTTTCTCCAAAAAAATTTTTTTAACGAAAAATTTTCTCCAAGGAAATTTTTTTAACGAAAAATTTTAAGGAAATTTTTTAACGAAAAATTGTCTCCAAGAACATTTTTTAACGAAAAATTTTCTTTAAGAAAATTTGTGCAACGAATAATTTTCTCTTAGATAATTTTTTAACGAAAAATTTTCTATTAGATAATTTTGTTAACGAACAATTTTCTCTAAGAAAATTTTTTAAACGAAAAGTTTTCTCTATACAAATTTTTTAACGAAAATTTTTCTCTAAGAAATTTTTTTAATGAAAAATTTTCTCTAAGAAAATTTTTTTAACGAAAAATTTTCTCTAAGAAAAATTTTTTTAACGAAAAATTTTTTATGAGAAATTGTAACGAAAAATTTAATATGAGAAAATTTTTATATCGAAAAATTCTCTAAGAAAATTTATTTTAACAAAAAAATTTTCTTAAAGAAAATTTTTGTATCAAAAAATTTGCTATAAAAAAATTTGTATATATTAATAAATTTTCTATAAAGACATATTTATTTCGAAAAATTATCTGAAAAAAAAAATTTTAAATCGAAAAAATTATATAAGAAATTTTTCTGCAAAATAAATTTATATTGAACATTTTTCTATAAAAAATTTTTATATCAAAAAATTTTCAATAAAAACATATTAATTTCTTAAAATATAAGATAAAATTTTTTTAACTTATAAAAAAAATCTATAAGAAATTTTTCGAATGAAAAAGTTTTTATAAGAACATTTTAATATTGAAAAGCTGTCTATAAGAAAATTTTTATGTTGATAAATTTTCTGTGAGAAAATTTTTATATCGAAAAATTCTCTAAGAAAATTTTCTCTAAGAAAATTTTTTAACGAAAACTTTTCTAAAAGAAAATTTTTGTATCAAAAAATTTGATATAAAATTTTGTATATATTAATAAATTTTCTATAAAGACATTTTAATTTGGAAAAATTATCTGAAAAAAAATTTTTACATCCAAAAAATTATATAAGAAATTTTTCGACAGAATAAATTTATATTAAACATTTATCTATAAAAAAAAAAAAAAAATTTAATTTTTTAACTCAAAAAAATTCTATAAGAAATTTTTCGACTTAAAAAGTTCTATAAGAACATTTTTATATTGAAAAGCTGTCTATAAGAAAATTTTTATGTTTTTTCTATGAGAAAATGTATATGTCGGAAAACTATCTATAAGAAAAGTTTTATATCAAAAAATTTTCTATAAAAAAATATTTATATCGAAAAATTTTCTATAAGAAAATGTTTACATCGAAAAATTTTCTCTAAGAAAAATTTTTTTTAACTTAAAAATTTTCTTTGAGAGAATACTTTTGGCAAAAAAATTTTCCTTAAGAAATTTTTTTTAACTGAAAATTTTCTTAAAGAATTTTTTAATGAAGAATTCTATAAGCAAGTATTTTTATCGAAAAATTATCTATAAGTAAATTTCTATATCGAAAAGTTGTCGATAAATTTTCTATGAGAAAAATTTTGTGTCGAAAACTTTTTATTTAAAAAAATTTTCTATAAGATATAAAAATTTTCAATAAGAACATTTTTATATTGAAAAATTTTCTATTAGAAAATTTTTACACTGAAAAATTTTCTATTAAAAAATTTTTTAACGAACGATTTTCACTTAATTATTTTGTATAACCATGAAATATTGAACGAATAATGAAATATTGAACAAATAATATAATATTTTTCTTAAGATTTCAGAAATAATGTTGTGAAGCATAAATTATACACTTTGAAGGAACTTTAAGAAAATTTCTGCATTATGAAATGCTCATGGGGAATAAGTTACTGCCACCACGATTTAGTATGGTTCAGAAAGAGGCTGTTACAAATGATTACTTAAAGCATTTCAATTCACTTACTAACTACAAAAGCAACACAAAGAAAAAATACACTACTTATACATACATACATCCTGTTCCGTCCCTCTAATATAAATACTATAGCATTAACCTCACCCTGTTATAGTGTTAGTTTGCGAATATTCCTCTCACTTCACTCTTTCATACTTTTGGGTTTAAGTGTCAGAAACAATTTCACCTTTTATGCTAAAGTTTACATCGATTTTCTTTTAGTTTTCCCTTGAATGAATCGCTAACCAAAACGAAGAAGTAAAGAAATATTATGCCATGGAAGCGTAAGCATACCAGGAAAAGCTGTAGAATGGAAGTTGTTGGTACTTGTTTCATTTTATATCCTCCTCTCCACTCGGTATTCTAAACGAGCAAACAGGCGAAAAACAATTAAAACTAAGGACGGACTGTAGATTTTAAGGGTACTCTCTACAGCCGCCAGCTGTTGCCTTAAATTTAGTTTAATGCTAAAAACAGAAACTTTTCTTAACTAAGTACACTTCCACAGAGGTGTTGCCACAAAGACTTTGTCTTTCTTTTTGCATAGACTTTGGTGTTTTTTTTTAGGGATTTTTAGTTTCGCATAGCAATAACTCTTATGAACACTCAGCGGGAAAAATATCAAGGCATCCATTTATTTTGCTTTTTGTGGATTGTAAGAATCATTTGAAATTATTAAAATATAAGATCTTATACATCCACCAAAGAAGTATATTTTTAAGCCTGATTTGCCACATTTCCAACTTCTTCTTTATCCTGAATTTTAAAGTTTAACTTTTTGGCAAATGTTTCCCATCTGAACAGTGCAATAATTTTGAAATAAACATATCGTCGGGAAGACGCTCTTCTATAAATTGACATATTAACGAACTACAGTTATACCTTGTATAAAATATAAATTTTGCTACGTCGATCAAAATTGGCGCTAGTCACTTTATTTTATAAAAGAACTTGTCTATGATTCATTACAATGCCTTCAAGAAGGAACAAAGATCTACACATATTGAGATATATGTTAAGTCTCTTTAGTGTTTTCAAAAGCCGGAGTAAAAACGAGAAACATGACGGTCCTCTATGTAACAGTTTATCAACGACTGTCTAGTTCTTCTTTTATAATTTGATCATTTAGGAGTATAATATATAAGGTTTTGGCTTTCTTGAGCCAAATATTCGTTTAAGAATTTTTTTCGAAAACTCTTTCTAATAGCTCTTCATGGACCAACCATCTGCCAATTGAAGTACAGTGGTTCACTTGATGAGGCTTTCTTAACTGGATAATACCCACAAAATACTTTCTGTATATGCTTACTTAAATATATTTTTATTACTTTGCAATGCAAAGTCTTTGTGTCTGCTAATTCAGCCTTTTAGTAGGCGTCGAAATGACATTTTTTTCCTCCGGGCAAAATTGAATATATGTAAGTGAACGTTTACATAGGGTAAAACTTCTTAATGTTAGATTCTATCAAAACAGTTCTTTTACTAAACGACTATAAGATAATTGCTTACTGATGCTTTAGTCACCGCAAGCTATGTACTACTTAACTGCTATATATCTGTGTTTCGTTTTTTAATTTTTTTTTCTTGTTATTATAAACAGTCAGTCGAAAGACAGGGAGTCACTTAGTCGAAGTTTTAAATTTGTATTGTCGCTTATGCTTAAACGCTCAAGTGCTCCGAGTGTAGTCGTTTCTTGGCATTTCTTGGGGAAGATATGCAGACTATGCATGTATGTATGTATGTATGTATGCATGTAAGTATATCACTCTTGCTATTCGCTCACAGCAGCCTGCGGTAATTAAAAATACTTATACCCTGTTACCCATTCCAGTCTACCACTAGTTTCACCAGCACCAGCTTGAAGAACAACAAAAGTACCGCGCCACTACCGCAAATCCCCACAATTCACTTTACACATCTTCATTACTTAAAGTAGGTTTTTCATCACTTGAATATCCGTTCCTAAAAGGTATGAATGGTATTGCAGAAGTTTTCATGGTTTTCAACATTTCCGTTCCTGTCATTATGGATGTTTTCGATGCGAGTTAAGACAGAGTGTTTATTGTCTTGGAGCAGTTAATGAAAGTATATAGTACATACATACTTATATACAAATTTTAATACATATTTCTATGTAATTTATGACTCCACGTTTTTCGAAAACGACACAAAACTGATGGTTTAGTGTTTAGTTCGATTGCGTATTAATTGTGATGATGAACATAATTGTCAACTAAATCAGCACAAAATTGAGAATTTTTAGAGCCAATGTCAAGTCCGTCCTTATATACTTTTGGCCATGAAGAATTTCAAACATTGAAATGATTGCAGAAACAAATCAAATAAAATGCAATTGAAATACTCAAAATTGTAGTTGATCGGACACATACTGTGTCGAAATTATTAAAACGTGTTCAAGCAGGCCCTGCGATTGAATCCATTTACCCACGATGGAGGGGTACAAAAGTCCCCATAAAACTTGGCATTAATTAACAGAATCTAAAATAAGCAGACAAGGTTTAACGTGGAATTATGTGGAATACATTTTAAGATCAAAATCTTAGGACAGGGTTGGATGGTGTATTGATGTTACTACCGCCTTATGCTCCAGTGGAAGTAAGATTATATATATATATATATATATATATATATATATATATATATATATATATATATATATAATCATAAATTGTCGACCTTGACTGATATTCGTGGGTCTTTTTACTAAAATGAAAAAAAAAATCGATATTCTAAAAAAAAGATTAACTAAGCCTATATAAATATAAAGAAATAAATGCAATCTTACAACGAATTAGTTCCTTTGTCAGGTGTTAAAAAATTCCACTACATAGTACTTTATAAAAAATAATACATAAAAACACGTAGTTGTGTAGAGAACCATATAAGTCATGTAGGCCACATATATTTCCTTAGTTGCTCCCCCTTTTGTAAATTTTTGCTTAAAAGTTTATTAAATGCTTTCGGCAATAGATATAACAGGAAGGGAAACATAGGATGTATAATTTTATAATTTGTAACCATTATGCGTAAAAACTTTTCAATATTGATAAACAGAAGTAGTAACAAATAGAAATATTTATCTTATAAATAGAAAAGTATTATATTACTTAGTATTATTTAGAATAAATATACCCTACACTATATTATATTTTATATATGTATGTATAATATTTGTTAATTGGCTTATATTAGTCAGTGTGAGAGTTTGTGGCATTAGGTCCATTACATGTTGATGACTACTTATTTTTTATGAATTGTTAATTCCAAACAATTAATAAGCATTAAAGACTTTATAATACCCTTCACCACTAAAGTGTAGCGTAATTATACCCTTCACCATCATAGGTGGAAAGGGTATTATAAGTTTGTGCTGATGTTTGTAACACATAGAAATATTTATCTTAGACCCACCTTTTAGTATACCAATAGGCTTAGAATCACTTTCTGAGTCGATTTAGCGATGTCTGTCCGTCCGTCTGGCCCCCATGTAAGATAATTTGATGAAATTTGGCACAGATAATTTTTTTGATAATGGGATAATTTTTTTGATAATTGGTCAAAATCGGTCCATTATTTATGGTACCTCCCATAGGTCACATTTCCTGGAATTGATATATTAGCCACAAATATCAATATTTTTTCATGAAATTTAAAACAGATACTGCATATGTAATCTAAAATCACTGTGCCAAATATCATTAAAATCGGTTCACATTTAACCATAGCTCCTGTACAAACTCTTCTTTAAAAACGCACTAAATGAGACAAAAATCATTAAAACGCTCAAAATCCGAAAATTATGACAATTTTTTTCTGTTCCAAATTAAGTTGTTATATATTATATTCTTAGTCAAATATGGACCGATTCCTATAAAATTTGATATACTAAGCAATTGTTGCATAAAACTTTTCTGTTCCAAATTAAGTTCTATATATATATAGATATATATATATATATATATATATATATATATATATATATATATATATATATATATATATATATGTATATATATATATATATATATATATATATATATAGAATATAGGAATCGGTCCATATTTGACTATATGTTTCATATAAGAATCACTCGCAGAAACCACAAAAAACGCCAGTTAAAACTTTTGGCTCTAAAAGGGAAAAAACGGGTAAAAAAGGAAAAAAACGAAAATGCTATATCTACTAAAGTAATAGGCATAGAAACAAAATTTAAATTACGTTTCGAATAGCTCTTAAAATATTTAAGCGGACAGGTGTTTGGTACTTTTTTGAAACTATGTTCTATAGGTGGTAAAAAAGGGTGAAAATAGTTTTTTTAGTACTTTTTTAACCTACTCTTATATTTAAAATCAAATAATATAGAAATAGGCTTTGTACTGCAATCAATAGATGTGAAAGAAACATTAAACACGTATTTGGTACTTTATTGATTTTGGGGCCAAAATGGGTAAAAAGGGATAAAATGATAACTTAACATCCAAAGAGTAATATGAATAGGAACATTATGTTAACTGCGTTTTAATAAAATGTACCGAATTCAATTGGTACCAAAGAAGTACCAAATATACATATGGAACTTTTTGAAATTAGGGGATAAAAAGGGTAAAAAATTAGTTATGTTATACCTTTTGTTTGTCTGTGTGTATGTTCTTTATAGATTAGTTAACTGTGAATTTGATCACAGTTTACTAATCTTTAGCGAAGATGTTGCGGATAAGCCGGCGAAGGTCAATTTTATCGTAAGCTGTACATTTATTCATGTTACAATCTTTAGCAAAATTGTTGCACATGACCCGACAATGGTTTCTTAGTTGGTATGAAGAAATTTCGACAGGTGGCGCCACTGAAATTTACCCAAAGTCAATTTACTCGTAAACTGTAATCATGCTATAATCTTCAGCAGAGTTGTTGCGAATAAGCTGACGAAGGTTTATGAATTGGAATGATCAAAGTCCGACAGGTCGCGCCACAAAAAATTACTCACAAAGTGAATTAAATCGTAAACTGTGCATTTGATCATGTTATAATCATAAGCAATGCTGTTACGCATAAGCAGACGAAAGTTTCTTAGTTGGTATGAACAACTTCAGGTGGCGCCACTGAAAACTACTCTAAATGAATTAAATCGTAAACTGTGGATTTGGTCAGACTATAATCTTTAGCAAAGTTGTTGTGCATGAGTCAACGGAGTTTTCTGTTAGTATGACCAATTTCCAAAATTATTAAAATGAGTTAAACTGT
Organism: Stomorhina lunata; assembly: GCA_933228675.1. NCBI lineage: Eukaryota > Metazoa > Arthropoda > Insecta > Diptera > Rhiniidae > Stomorhina > Stomorhina lunata. Next base: position 180,295,277 of record OW121740.1, read on the forward strand.
AAACTATGCAAACTATGTGTTGGTCGGACAAAATAAATAAAATAATTCAAAATTAACTGAATATTTGTACAATGTCTTTCCTCTAAATTTATTTTAGTACTTTATAAAATAGAATATATACAAACTTTAAAATTTGCCTCAAAATGCTTATCATAAAGCTCCGAGCAAGGCTCGGTCAACCAGGTACTGTATTACAATTGACTTTAATTTATCAGCATTAATGGGAGCTCTAACTCTAAATGTGAACCGATTTCAATACAAAACTTTCTCATGTTTTTTATATGGAAGGTATTATGTTATGTTTTTTATATGGAAGCTATGGACAAAGGGAGTCCAATTTTGACAAAATTTTGAACACTGTCTGAAATTGACATAGAACTTCCTTGTAATGCCTACAGACAGAGGGAGGGAGAGACAGATAGACAGACAGACAGACAGACAGACAGACAGACAGACAGACAGACAGACAGACATACAGAGAGACAGACAGACAGACAGACAGACAGACAGACAGACAGACAGACAGACAGACAGACAGACAGACAGACAGACAGACAGACAGACAGACAGACAGACAGACAGATAGACAGATAGACATACAGACAAACAGACAGACATATACACTCACGATCACCAGAATAGGTTCACATTTAGTAACAAAAAATGAGGAAAAAACTCTATTATGTGTTGAGGATTGAAATGAAAGAAGAAAAAATGATCTTGGAAACTTAACTTAACTTTTCTGTAACTTAACTTTTTCGAACTTCTACTGTATATCCCTTTTGGTCTTTGAGCCAAAATTTAGAAATTTGCAAAGGAAATTACTTTCTCAATATACCCCCCTATTCTTGATGGTGGGTTTGCAAATGTGATAATATAAGAAATGTTTTCTTTTCTTTTTTTCCACACAATGAATCATTTTAAATGACAAAGTATAAAATAAATAAAATTTTGTGTCATACATATTTAAATCTGCTACAAATAATTAGACTTATTAGTTGTTATGTAAATATAGGGTATAATATTGTCGATTTTGACTTTTAATTTTTTTCTGTTTATCTTGTATATTTATTGTTACAATTTTTGTTTTTCTTGTATTTAGTTTTGATGCTTTAGTTTCAAATTATGTCTTTTTTTTTGGTTTGTTTGTTTAAGTTTTGTATTTTAGTTTCGAAACTTAATACTCATCTGTTTGCAAAATGTTGTATACAAAAGAATTCGTTTTAGTATTTGTAAATTATGAAATTCAAACATACATACATACATACATACATACTTATATACTTAGTATTGTATATTTAAATATACATACAAACAAATATATGTATGTACTTATGTCTAGTAAATAAGTAGTTTACAGTTGTACAATTAGACCCTAAAATATTGAAATACGAAAGTCCGTTATATTTTTTTTTTAATTGTAATTAAAAATTGTACTTTAAACTAAATTATATGTATGTATATTACTGAAAATCATTTAACAACATTTTTTGGTCTTTAAGCCAAGAAACAAAGACTCTATAATACAAAGACAATACATTGATTTGGCGTATGGTCGTTTTGAAAACTCCATACTCTAATTCGGAAGCAACTAATGAAAACGATTATCCAATGAAAGAAAGCTTAGGCACACACACGTGCTTAAGAAACGTATGTTTGTTTGAGCTTCAATGTGTTTTTATTGTTCTTCATCTACTTTAATTTTACTTTTGATAGAAAACAAATGTATAGAGTGCAATATCTTTATATTATTTAGAACGTACTGTACTCAAAAACTTTCGATTACAATAATATTAACTAATTTGCAATGTACCCAATTATATATTTAAATGAATTTCCATCCCACTGTGCATTGTTATCTTGTATATTGTATTTACAGAAAATTTTTTATTCATATTTTGGTTGATTTTTTGTGCTATTTTTGTTTCTTTTTTAATTTTAACTTGTATTTTATGATCTTGTGTTTCATATTTTGACTAACTATGCAATTTCCTCGTTTATATGCATGATAAAATTTCATTAAAAAAATAAAATAAAAAAAAGTTATTTGCCTCTGGATGTTTCGGTTGGGGAAAAGAGAGTGTTTATGACATGGATTAAAATAAATATTATTGTTCATAGAAATTTGATTAAATAAATACTAAAATGTTTGGAAGCTGATTTTTTTACTTTCTTTTTTCTATAACATAGCGATTGTGACCAACAAGAATAGCAATAAAATTATTATAATATCAACTTGCTTTAGCATAATAGAATTTTTATCATTAAACTAAATCCAAAGTTTGCAAATATGTTCTCACATGACAAAAAAAAAAAAAAATAAAAGAAAAATTTCATTTAAAAATTGAATATTTATATAACGAACAAATAATAGAAGTTTAAATATTTGAAAAAAATTGCACTATTTGAAAACTAAAATGTTATCTTTTATTTATGTGATAATTGCTAAATCGGAAATATTAGAAATTGTTCATGTTAAAATAGAAATTATCTTGCAATCTACAGTTAAATGGAAGAGATATTAACTATATTTCTCGGGCCATATGCACGATTCTTTGAATAAAAAGTGTATGAAATTTACTTAACCCTCCGTCATGCACATGTTTTAATAGTCACATACGTAGCGCATGTATCTTGCCAGATACACTATGTATTTCAATACATTAATGTGAAAAAAATTTTTTTTTGATAATATTATTTTGTTATATTGTTAGCAGATAAATATTTGCAATTTTTTAAGTACATGTACTTAGTACATACCAAAACATCGGCCCAAGAAAAAAACCAAATAATTTTCGATATTTTAGGCATAGTTATCATTTGGCGTATAATTTATACTATGCTACTAGAATTCAGAGTGCAAATATAGTGCAGTTTCAGTTGATTTGAGTAAACAAACTCAAAAAACATTAAAAAATGCAAATAAAATAAATAATAAATAATTCTCCATAAAAACTAGAAATGTATCTGACCAGATACATGCGTTATGCATGTGATGTGTTGATAGGGAGGTATATTAAGATTGTCATTCCGTTTGTAATTTCCTTAATATTGGCTCAAAAAAGAACGATTGAGCGATGTCTGTCTGTCTGTCTGTCTGTCTGTCTGTCTGTCTGTCTGTCTGTCTGTCTGTCTGTCTGTCTGTCTGTCTGTCTGTCTATCTGTCTGTCTGTCCGTCCGTTTGTCTGTCCGTCTATGTGTCTGTCTGTCTGTCTGTCTATCTGTCTATCTGTCTGTTTGTCTGTCTGTCTATCTAACTGTCTGTCTTTTGTCTGTCTGTCTGTCTGTCCGTTTGTCCGTCTGTGTGTCCGTATGTTTGTCCGTCTGTCTGTCTGTCTGTCTGTCTGTTTGTCCGTCTGTCTGTTGAAATCACGATAACTTAGTTAACTTAGTTAAAATATTCTTCATTTCTGAGAAAATTTTGGTATTGAAATTGGGCAAAATCAGTTAATATTTGACCATAGCTCCCGTATAACCCCGTCTAGGCTAATCGCTTATTTGCTAATAAATGTCAAAGTATAACAGCTAAATGCCAATAAATGATAAACTAAATTTAGTCTTATGTCAAAATTGTGCATAATTTTGTCACAATCGGTCACCATTTGACCATAGCTCCCATATATACAACTTACAGAAGCACAAAAATACAAAAAGAAAAGGAGGTTTATGTCCGTCAGATAAAAGAGAGACAAAATTTTACAAAAGTATCTTTGATATGTAAGAAAAAAAACACTGTGTACTGAAAATGGGCGAAATCGGTTCACATTTAGTTAGAACTCCCATATAACCCCGCCCCGGGAAACTTATAAATGCTGATAAATTGAATACAATTGTAATAGCTATGACGACTAAATTTTGAATAGAGAAGTTTTATGCAACTATTGGTCAGTATATCCAATTTTATAGGAATCGGTCCATATTTGACTTAGCTTTCATAAAGGGACCAGTTAAAAGCTATTAATTTAGAAACTATGACAGCTATTGCCACTTAATTTTGCAAACATAAGGTTTATATAAATACCATCCAGTATGTGAAATTTTGTTACAATCGGTCAACATTTAGCTATAATTCTTATATATATATTACATCCCCTTTTTTAAATCTACAATCAAAAAGATTTGGAGATACAAGCAGATATGGTAAATGCATTAGGAACTCCTAACAAAATATATGGACCTGTCGTATTACTATCAACTTCTTTATCCTAACTAAATATTAAGCTAAACGAAAAGTATTTAACAACTTAGTAATGTAAAACCATACCCGGCTACGATAACGAATTTTGTGCAAAGTAAATACTAGGGAAACCACTTACACACTTTTGAATGTTGAACTATAAACCGAAGTTATTCCAAATAACCAACAATACCAATATTTTTTTTCCAATTTGGTCCACGTTTTGAATTTGCTGCACCCTCGAAGATATATGAGAGATATTTCTTAATTTAAAACAACTTGATGGTGGGTATATAAGATTCGGCATATTCGAATATAACACTTTTACTTGTTTTATTATATTTTAAAAAAACGATAGCTAAAAATAATTGTAGAGGGCACCTGGAGACTCAATTTTAAATTTATTTAAATCACTGTTAAATTCTTAAATGATCTGGCCAGATACATGAGCATGACGGAATGTAAATAGTTGAATACCTCGTTTGAAGATATTTAATAGACTAATTGGCATAATTTTTAGATCTATAGTTATTAGGTCCAAAATAGGAAAGTAAAATTAGTAAAGAACAACGATTTCAAAGTCCAATACAAAACTTAAAAAATGGAAAATAACATAGAAAAACGACAAAAACTTAATTGAAAACTGTCTTGTTTTTCTTCTTGCCAAATACTAATTTAAAACATTCATTTAATGTCTGTGTGAAGAAAGCGTTAAATAAAACAAACATTTTCAAATACATATGTAGTGAGGAAAATAGAAATAGAAAATAAATAAAGGAAAGGGTTGAATTTGAAATACGAAAAACGAAAATATCTCATTTTTTCTTGAATGAGTAAAAGTTGGCTTTAGGTTTTCTGCTTGTGGTTTTGTCCTTTCTATGTGTTTACTTTTGACAAAAACAAAACGTATTTTTTTTAAAGATGATAATGAAAAAAGTAATCAGTACTAATACTTTTACCAGCAACATCTCTAACACCAGATATAAACCATACCAACAAAGTCAATTAGCCCCTTCTTACTTTATTTTGATATTTTTCTAAGTAAATGGTACAAACTGAATTTTTATTATATAATATTATAAATAGAAGTGCAGCGAAAGCTTTGCTTTTATGCCAAAAGAATACTAGAGTTTTACGTTTTCCAAAAAAAAATGTTGTTGCTGAAAATTTATACATTAGGAATATAACCATTTTTCATCACGAATAGTTTCAATACTGCATTACTTGCTTACTTAATTGACCTATATTTACAACCTGTTAAAGTCAAAGGCGGAGCATGTTTTAGAATTTCATAGTTTCATTTTTAAACTGACAAAGAACAACTTAAAGGGTTTAGAAATTAACCCTCAAACAACCAGAGGATCTGAATGAAAATCCACTTTTAATTTAATCGTTTATATGTTGTATTTAAAATATGAGTTTAAAGAAAAAAAATGTTCAATGTTTAACCCTTTCGTAGCCCATGGGTATGCAAGGGTTAATTTGTACAAAAATGTAACTAAAGGCTCCTTTAAACGATTTTTTTTTTGATTTTCATTGAAATATACCAACAGAAATATGTAATTTTAGTACCATTTTTGAAAAATTTAATATTTTACAAATTTTGTTTTGACCTTGATAATAATAGGGTTAATGGCATCCGACTTTAACCAAATTTCTACTTACTACAGCAACAATAATTTCAATTCTGCTTTTAAAACTGCTAATCTTATCTTATATTCTTAAACGAGCAATAATTGTATGTATATATATATATAGAATGGCTATCTCGAAGACGGTTTTAACGATTTTGATACAACTTGAACAGTAGGTATCTTTTTTGACGTATAGGTCGAAGAAGAAGGGACTTTTGGAACCTTTGCCTCTAAGAGGGTAAAAACGGGTAAAAAGGGGAAAAAATCGAAAACGCCATATCTCCTAAAGTAATAGGTATAGAAACAAACTTAAAATTACGTTTTAAACAGATATGAAAATAAGCGGACAGGTGTTTGGTACTTTTTTGAAACTATGTCCGATAGGGGGTAAAAAAGGGTGAAAATAGTTTTTTTGGTACCTTTTTAACCCACTCTTATATTTTAAACTAAAGAATATAGAAAAAAAAAACTTTGTACTGCAATCAATAGATGTGAAAGAAACAATAAACACGTATTTGGTACTTTTTTGATTTTGGGCCAAAATGGGTCAAAAAGGGATAAAATGATAACTTAACATCTCAAAAAGTAATATGAATAGGAACATTATGTTAACTGCGTTTTAATAAAATGTACCGAATTCAATTGGTTCCGAAAAAATACCAAATATGCATATAGAACTTTTTCAAATTAGGCGTTAAAAAGGGGAAAAAATTAGTATTGTTATACCTTTTAAACAAATGAATGTTTGTCTGTATGTATGTTCTTAATAGAATAGTAAACTGTGAATTTGATCAAATTATGCTCTTTAGCGAAGATGTTGCGGATAAGCCGGGGAAGGTTTTTAAGTTGATAAGACTAATTTCCGAAAGATGGCGCCACTGAAAATTAATAAAATCGTAAACTGTACATTTGATCATGCTATGATCTTTAGCAAAGTTGTAGCGCATGAGCCGGCGAAGGCTTTTTAGTTGGTGTGAATAATTTCCGACAGGTGGCGGTACTGAAACTTACTCAAAGTCAATTTAATCGTAAGCTGTACATTTAATCATACTACAATCTTTAGCAAAGTTGTTACGGAATGAGCAAAGTCCGATAGGTGGCGCCACGGAAAATTACTCAAAGTGAATTAAATCGTAAAGTGTGCATTTGATCATGTTATAATCATAAGCAAAGTTGTTACACATAAGCAGACAATGGTTTCTTAGTTGGTATGAACAACTTCAGGTGGCGCTACTGAAAATGACTCAAAATGAATTAAATCGTAAACTGTGCATTTGATCAGACTATAATCTTTAGCAAAGTTGTTGCGCATGAGTCAACGGAGCTTTCTGTTGGTATGACCAATTTCCAAAATTATTAAAATGAGTTAAACTGTAAACTATGCAAACTATGTGTTGGTCGGACAAAATAAATAAAATAATTCAAAATTAACTGAATATTTGTACAATGTCTTTCCTCTAAATTTATTTTACCACTTTATAAAATAAAATATATAAAAACTTTAAAATTTGCCTCAAAATGCTTATCATAAAGCTCCGAGCAAGGCTCGGTCAACCAGGTACTATATAACAATTTACTAGCTTTTTTTATAACTTTGTTCAAAATTTGGGTTTTTGTCGAAATCTTTTGATTTTATTCTTATTTGATTTTATTCTTATCTTATTCTTTCTTCGTGTTGTTTTTAATGGAGTTCTAATTAACACTCCGGATTTTCTTTTAACTTTTTTCGAATTTGTTTAACAAACTATTAAAAAACCAAAAAAAAAGAGCTTTGAAAAAGGTATGAAAAAATAACATTTTTCGCTCTATGAAAAAGTGACTTAATGTCAGCCTATTGTAACAAAAATAGGTATTTTAATATCTTGAGGTATCAAAAAAGTAAAAACAGTTAAACTTATTTAAATTTTTTTCAAAATAATACATTTTTTTATTACATATGCTCAGGAGAGTCTTCAAGGACGTAAAATATTTTGGGAAACCCTTAGTGATAAGGTTGAAAAACCAATATTGAGATATTATATCTTGTTGGAAAGCTCATTTCGCTGTAAAATAATTATTTGAAAATATATTCTAAGTAGATTTACAAAAAAAATCTAAAGAAACCTATTATTGTTCCCATACAAGTGGCATCTAAAACTTTGATACAAAGTCGGCACGCTTTTCCAATTTCCGATCCGAATGAAACTTTGTATTTGTATTATTATGGTTAAATGTGAAAAATTTGGTAGGTACATCTTTCTGTATAATGACTTTCAATATTTTGGGGCACTCTAATATACATACATAATTCCCACGACATTCCAATTTCAGACAATGAGTTGCATCCGATTCTATATTTAGACTCATAAACAATACTAAAATAGCAAATTAACATTTATTAAAATTGTTTCTTTATATTTAGCACCAAAATTGATATATCCAAAAATGTTAAAAGTTATCACCCTACTCAACAAATATACATACATACAAACATATCTATGTAAAGTAAAATTTTAGAAACATTCAGAGCAAATTTGTAAATGCGTGACTTGAAATTTTTAGTTTCATTTTTGTTCTTTGGGTACAGAAATAAAAAAAGGTCAAATGAATATTATAAAAAATGTAAAATCGTATTCATTTGACCGTTTCTTTTTATAAATTTCAACTAAAACTGGTGCAAGGATGATTTTGAATTTTAAGCAAAAAAAAAAAAAAAAGTATGAAATCATTAGAAAATTTCAACGGTTGTACTAATAATACTTTAAAGTATAAAATGTATTGATATAAAAATATGCATTGATTTTAAAATACAATTTTCTCAAATTGATTCTTTAAAGAAGTTTTCCTTGAGGTCTGAAAATCTTTTAGAAATTTGGAATAAGCTTCCATCGCTGACTAAACGCAGTCTAATTTTAGAGACATTTAAACTTTAACCCTAGTAGGAACACCCCTTCTTGAAACTCGAAATAGAATAAAGTATACTTTACGTTTTTTGTAGTGTTCGTGTTAGTTTTTTAAATTACCCTATTTCTATAATGGTTTTATTTCTTTTAGATTTTATTTTTTCAACAGTATATCTCTGTACTAGCCTTGGCCAATTGCAAAATTAAAAATTCGTGTCGAGTCCTTATTGCGTTCTCCTATTTCAGCGCTTCTTTATTTGCGGTCAATGCAGAGAATGCGTGTGGAATCCACAATTATGTATAATCATCAAAAATAGAAAGAAGCAAACAAAAATAATACATAAAAAATAAAATATGAATAAATTCAAACACATTGTCAAACTGGTAGAAAATATATATATAATATAACACTGGCTACCTATGTATACATGGATGTATACATACATAAGTATTATATAAGAATAAAACTGAAAGAAATGAGAATCAATAAAATGGTCAAACAAGATCGAATGACTGGATTTTTCTAGCTCAGTTTAAATGAAATAGTCGAAAATAGTTTTAAAATTTTGAAAATTCTGTAACTTCAGCTTTACATTGATTGGTTAACAAAAAGTTTTTCACTACTAGTTACCAAAAAACAAACATACAAAAAAGATGATGTTACTTTAATTAAATTATTTTCAAAAAATAGTCCTCCGAATATTAAAAAAATTTCTAAAAAAAAAAATTTTTGATAATAAAATTTTCTATAGAAAATTTTGTTATCAAATATTTTTCTTCAGAAAATTTTTTTTTATGAAAACAAAATTTCTATATAAAATTTTTTGTCAAAAATTTTTCTTCAGAAATTTTTTTATATTCTAAAGAATTTTCTAAAGAAAAGTTTTTGATAAAAAAAAATTGTTAATAAACAAAATTCCTGTAAAAAAATTGCTGTCACCAAAACTTTCTATAGAGAAATTTTTGATAACCAAATTTTCTATGGAAAAATATTTGATAAAAAAAAATTTTCTATATAAAAATTTTTGATAAAGTTTTTTGATAAAAAAAAATTCTATAAATAAATTATTGGTAACAAAATTAAACAAATTTTCTTAAGAAACATTTTTGATAAAAAAATGTTCTATAGAAAATTTTTTTATCAAAAATTTTTGATAACAATATTTTTTTATACAAAAATTAAAAAAAAAAAATTCTATAGAAAAATTTTTGAAAAAAAATTTCTATAGAAAAATTTTTGATGACAAAATTTTTTATGGAAAAATTTTTTATAACAAAATTTTCTAATAAACATTTTTGATAAAAAAATTTGCTATAGAAAAATTTTCTATTTGATAAAAAATTGTCTATATAAATATAATTAATAAAATAATTTTCTATATAACAACATTTTTTATGAAAAAAATTTTTGATAACAAAATTTTCTATATAAACATTTTTGATAAAAAAATTTGCTATAGAAAAATTTTCTATTTGATAAAAAAAATTTTCTATAGAAAAATAATTGATAAAAAATTTTCTATAAAAAAAATAATTTTAGAAACATTTTTGATAACAAAATTTTCTATAAAAAAATTTTTTATCAATTAGTTTTCTGTAGAAAATTTATTAACAAATAGAAATTTTTTTATGAAAAATTTTTCTTTAGAAAATTTTTTTTCAAAAATTTTTCTATAGAAAATTTTGTTATCAAACATTTTTCCATAAAAAAATTTCTTATCAAAAAATTTTTCTATTAAAAAGTTCTATTGGATAAAAAAATTTCTATACAAAAATAATTGATATAAATTTTTCCATAGAAAGTTTTTTTATCATAAATTTTTGCATTAAATATTTTTATCAAAAAATTTTATCAAAAATTTTTCTCAAGAAAATTTTATTATAAATAATTTTTCTATAGAAAATGTTTTATTAATTATTTTTCAACAAAATTTTCTATAGAAAATTTTTTTATCAATAATTTTTGATAACAAAATTTTTTATACAAAAATTAAAAAAAAAATTTCTATAGAAAAATTTTTGATAACAAAATTTTTTATGGAAAAATTTTTTATAACAAAATTTTCTATATAAACATTTTTGATAAAAAAATTTGCTATAGAAAAATTTTCTATATAAATATAATTAATAAAATAATTTCCTATATAACAAAATTTTTCATGGAAAAATTTTTGATAACAAAATTTTCTATATAAACATTTTTGATAAAAAAATTTGCTATAGAAAAATTTTCTATTTAATAAAAAAAAATTTCCATAGAAAAATAATTGATAAAAAATTTTCTATAAAAAAAAATAGTTTTAGAAAAATTTTTGATAACAAAATTTTCTATAGAAAAATTTTTTATCAATTATTTTTCTGTAGAAAATTTATTAACAAATAGAAATTTTTTTATGAAAATTTTTTTTCAAAAATTTTTCTATAGAAAATTTTGTTATCAAACATTTTTCCATAAAAAAGTTTCTTATCAAAAAATTTTTCTATTAAAAAGTTCTATTGGATAAAAAAATTTCTATAGAAAAATAATTGATATAAATTTTTCTATAAAAAGTTTTTTTATCATAAATTTTTGCATTAAATATTTTTATCAAAAAATTTTATCAAAAATTTTTCTCAAGAAAATTTTATTATAAATAATTTTTCTATAGAAAATGTTTTATTAATTATTTTTCAACAAAATTTTCTATAGAAAATTTTTTTATCAAAAATTTTTGATAACAAAATTTTTTATACAAAAATTAAAAAAAAAAATTTCTATAGAAAAATTTTTGATAACAAAATTTTTTATGGAAAAATTTTTTATAACAAAATTTTCTATATAAACATTTTTGATAAAAAAATTTGCTATAGAAAAATTTTCTATTTGATAAAAAATTTTCTATATAAATATAATTAATAAAATAATTTCCTATATAACAAAATTTTTTATGGAAAAATTTTTGATAACAAAATTTTCTATATAAACATTTTTGATAAAAAAATTTGCTATAGAAAAATTTTCTATTTGATAAAAAAAATTTTCTATAGAAAAATAATTGATAAAAAATTTTCTATAAAAAAAATAGTTTTAGAAAAATTTTTGATAACAAAATTTTCTATAGAAAAATTTTTTATCAATTATTTTTCGGTAGAAAATTTATTAACAAATAGAAATTTTTTTATGAAAAATTTTTCTATAGAAAATTTTTTTTCAAAAATTTTTCTATAGAAAATTTTTTTTCAAAAATTTTTCTATAGAAAATTTTGTTATCAAACATTTTTTCATAAAAAAGTTTCTTATCAAAAAATTTTTCTATTAAAAATTCTATTGGATAAAAAAATTTCTATAGAAAAATAATTGATATAAATTTTTCTATAAAAAGTTTTTTTATCATAAATTTTTGCATTAAATATTTTTATCAAAAATTTTTCTCAAGAAAATTTTATTATAAATAATTTTTCTATAGAAAATGTTTTATTAATTATTTTTTAACAAAATTTTCTATAGAAAATTTTTTTATCAAAAATTTTTGATAACAAAATTTTTTATACAAAAATTAAAAAAAAAAATTTCTATAGAAAAATTTTTGATAACAAAATTTTTTATGGAAAAATTTTTTATAACAAAATTTTCTATATAAACATTTTTGATAAAAAAATTTGCTATAGAAAAATTTTCTATTTGATAAAAAATTTTCTATATAAATATAATTAATAAAATAATTTCCTATATAACAAAATTTTTTATGGAAAAATTTTTGATAACAAAATTTTCTATATAAACATTTTTGATAAAAAAATTTGCTATAGAAAAATTTTCTATTTGATAAAAAAAATTTTCTATAGAAAAATAATTGATAAAAAATTTTCTATAAAAAAAATAGTTTTAGAAAAATTTTTGATAACAAAATTTTCTATAGAAAAATTTTTTATCAATTATTTTTCTGTAGAAAATTTATTAACAAATAGAAATTTTTTTATGAAAAATTTTTCTATAGAAAATTTTTTTTCAAAAATTTTTCTATAGAAAATTTTGTTATCAAACATTTTTCCATAAAAAAGTTTCTTATGTTATGTTTCTATTAAAAAGTTCTATTGGATAAAAAAATTTCTATAGAAAAAATAATTGATATAAATTTTTCTATAGAAAGTGTTTTTATCATAAATTTTTGCATTAAATATTTTTATTAAAAAATTTTATCAAAAATTTTTCTCAAGAAAATTCTATTATAAATAATTTTTCTATAGAAAATGTTTTATTAATTATTTTTCAACAAAATTTTCTATAGAAAATTTTTGATGAAAAAATTTTCTATAAAAAATTTTTGATAACAACATTTTTTATGGAAAAATTGTTGATAATAAAATTTTCTATTTGATAAGATCAAACATTTTTGCACTAAAATTTTTTTTTAATTTTTCTACAGGAATAATTTTATCATTTTATTATTTGATAAAAAAAAAATTTCTATAGAAAAATTATTTATAAAAAAATTTTCTTTAGAAAAAGTTTTTGTAGAACAATTTTTGATGAAAAATTTTCTATAGACAATTTTTGATAAAATTATTTCTATTGAAAAATTTTTCATAAAATTATTTCTATTGAAAAATTGTTGATAAAATTATTTCTATAGAAGAATTAAAAAAAAAAAAAACTCAATGCAAAAATTTCTGATAAAAAAATTTCTATAGAAAAATTTTTGATACAAAAATTATTTTCTGTAGAAAAACTTTTTTTTTGATAAAAAATTTTTTTATAGGAAAATTTTTGATAAAAAAATTTTATATAGAAAAATTTTGGATAACAAAATTTTAAACAGAAAAATTTTTATAAATTTTGTTGATAATTTTGATTGATAGAAAATTTTTTGATAAAAAATTTCTTTAGAAAAATTTTTGATAAAATTTTTTCTAAAGAAAAATTTTTGATAAAAAAATTTTCCATGCAAAAATTTCTGATAAAAAAATTTCTATAGAATAATTTTTAATAGAAAAGAAATAAATTTTTGATAAAAAATTTTCTTAAGAAAATTTTTGAAAAAAAAATTTCTGTAGAAAAATTATTGATAAAAAAATTTTCTGTAGAAATATTTTTGATTAAAAAAATTTTCTATAGAAAAATTTTTGATACAAAAATTTTCTATAGAAAAGTTTTTGATAAAAAAATTTTCCAAAAAAAAAATTTGTTAAAAAAAATTTGTTTTTTATAGAAAACATTTCTTTTTATTTTTGATTAAAAAATATTTTTATAGAAACATTTTTGATAAAAAAAATTGTCTGAGGATAATTTTTTTTAGAAAAATTTTTAATATAAAATTTTTTTTTGAAAAAAATAATTTTCTATAGAAAAGTTCGATTCAAAAAATTTTTAAAAAATTAGAAAAATATTTGACAAAAAATTTTCTATAGAAAAATTATTAATGATAAAATTTACTATAGAAATATTATTGATGAAAAAATTTTTATAGAAAAATTTTTGAATAAAAAATTTTCTATAGAAAAATTTTTCATAAAAAAATTTTCTATAGAAAAATTTTTCATAAAAAAATTTTCGATAGAAAAATTTTTCATAAAAAAATTTTCTATAGAAAAATTTTTGATAAAAAAATTTTCTATAGAAAAATTTTTGATAAAAAAATTTTCTATAGAAAAATTTTTGATAAAAAAATTTTCTATATAAAAATTTTTGATAAAAAAATTTTCTTTAGAAAAATTTTTGATAAAAAAATTTTCTTTAGAAAAATTTTTGATAAAAAAATTTTCTTTAGAAAAATTTTTGATAAAAAAATTTTCTTTAGAAAAATTTTTGATAAAAAAATTTTTTATAGAAACATTTTTGATAAAAAAGTTTTCTATAGAAAAATTTTTGATAAAAAAATTTTCTATAGAAAAATTTTTGATAAAAAAAATGTTTTCTAGAAAAATTTTTGATAAAAAAATTTTTTGTAGAAAAATTTTTGATAAACAAATTTTCTATAGAAAAATTTTTGATAAAAAAATTTTCTAAAGAAAACTTTTTGATAAAAATATTTAAAAAATGTAATAGAAAACTTTTTCTAAACTTTATATTGAAAAGTATAAAAAACGGCAACCACAATTTTTTTGTTCTTCTCTCTTTGTACCGACCTCTAATAATTGGTTATCATACGACATCTGGGTTGTAATGTATAAAATTCTTAATTTAAACTATATAAATTTTAAACAATATAACAAACAAACACATAAATTAATATAATTATGTGCACACAAAGATTTATACTAAAATGTAATTTGAGGGTAATAAATATCTCTAATATATTGGAGTATTGTTCGACTACAACAGGTGTCACTTAGAATTCAAGAAAATGTCAAGTTTATTGGACAATTTTGCATAACAAAACTGTTTATTATAAAAATTAACTTTTATCCGATGAATCAATCAATAAATCTTTAAATTCCAACACATTTATGGACATAAATAAAATCATGGAACGTAAGTATGTATAATGCTAACATTCTTGTATATTAGTATAACACACATAAAAATTCAATTGCCCAAGGACTTGTTGGCTCCTTGGTAACCTTTATGTGTTGCGATATTTTTGTCCTTCTTAGTATATTTTGTTCTTTTTTTAGTTTCTAACCTTAAGAGAAATTAGGAGGGGAATGTAATATACGGTAAGAAGGAGAATCCTTATGTTGCTTAAGGATGTTGATGTCGTGCGTATGCCATCAATCTTTTTTAATAGTGTTTTTCTATTGCTCCTGTACAGAAAATGTATTTGTGTGATGAAACTGGCACATAGAAATAATTCGACAAGCAAACAACTAAACATAATACGAACATAAACATATCGATGAACACAAAGACTTGGGGATAAACATATGAACATACAATTGAATTTTTACAAGTGTCAGATATTGGTCGTATTCCCACAGCTATTGTTGTTAGTGTTGACTTTTTTTATATTCCACAGGCTGTTTCTTTGAGCAATTACAAAGAATTATTCAACATATCTCAATAGCATCAGAAGTGTAAACGAAGTATGTCGAGGGTTTATATTCAAATAGTGCTATCTACAAATTCACAATTTTACAGGAGAGCAAAAAAACTGTTTTTGTCATTAACTATAAGAGTATTAAATAAACTTTGTTTTATAATATATATAAAATTGGGCAAATTAAGTTTTTTTTATTCTATTTTCGCTTCTATAGTAGATAGCACTTTTTACGAGTTAAAATTTTATCGTTTCAAATACTAAAGCAAGTAGATAGCATTATTTTAACAACAAAAAAAATTAAAAATAATAAAAATTGGGACTTTATCAAAATATCTCAAATTTGAATTAAAATAATAAGTTTTTTGTATAAAACTAGATTTATTATAATTATATTAATAGAATTCAAGGTATTCTCTTTCCTATATGACCTTTATTTACAATCTGTTAAGGTCAAAGGCCGAGCATATTTTAGAAATCTATGATTATAGTACGTTGTAGGGAATTGTGATCCATTTTGTTGGTCTATCACTAATTACAATGTATATTTCATAGCAATTGTTATTGTTTCCATAAATATTTTTAATGTAGATAGCACTATTTTTTGATAACACTGCTCTGCAGCCAAATCCACTTTTTAATAAAACTATGTGGACTACATGGATTTTGATGCGCTAAACTCAGATCCGTTGTCGGTTTTTTTCCATCAGATCTGGATTTTTTGCTATGGGCGTGGCAAATTTTTCCCCTTAAATTAGTCAGGTACGGAGACCTATTTAGCCCTAACTCGAGAAAGACTCATCCGATTTTCAAAATTAAAACACTTAAAGATGCATAACAAAATTGAATTTATTTTAGTCTAACTTAATTTTTCTGTATCTCTTATCGTTTTGGAGTTATTTAGAAATTAATGGAGAAAAAACTTTTTTTTCGTGCAAAATTCGTAATTTTTTTCAGGTTAAAAATGTAATTAAAAAAAAGATGAAGTAAAATTTTAACATTTTAAACATTTTTCTAAGAGCTACATATCTTAAGAATAAAATACGTTATAAACCATAAAAATCGGTTTTATTACCAATTTACCGATTACCTATTTACCAATTTTTATAAAAAATACCGTTGCATTTTAGCTTTATTACCTAATGAAATCTTATGTTCAGATGTAAGATTGGTTGCATTGCAATATTGGGTATCATTTTATTGGTAATAAAATTCACATTTTTAAACATTTTTATGGTTTATAGCATATTTTATTCTTAAGATATGTAGCTCTTAGAAAAATGTTTAAAATGTTAAAATTTTACTTTATCTTTTTTTTTAATTACATTTTTAACCTTGAGAAGTTACGAATTTCGCACGAAAAAAAAAAAATCTCCATTAATTTCTAAATAACTCCAAAACGATAAGAGATACAGAAAAATTAAGTTAGACTAAAATAAATGCAATTTTGTTATGCATCTCCAAGTGTTTTAATTTTGAAAATCAGATGAGTCGTTCTCGAGTTAGGACGAAATAGGTCTCCGTACCTGACTAATTTAAGGGGAAAAATTTGCCACGCCCATAAAAAAAATCCAGATCTGATGGAAAAAAACCGACAACGGATCTGAGTTTAGCGCATCAAAATCCATATAGTCCACATAGCTTTATTAAAAGGAAAGACAAAAAAATGAATTTTTGCAGAGCAGTTTAATGAGTAGATAGCACAATTTACAAAAAAAAATGTTTTAGAATTGTTTTTCTTTCTTAAAATTTATATGACATATGACAGATAAGCCAAAGAACACGTTTCTATTAAAAACCATTTTGGTCGAAAATGTAGATAGCACTTTTTGAATATAAAGCGTCGTTATATAATAATATATACACAAACAAACATTTGTATGTTTTATATATTGAGTCTGAGTAGCATTATCAATATTCTTATATTACGAACACATCTATTATTTTTATTATATCACAAGTGACTTTGATAACGACATTATTGTCCAAATAATTTCAAACTTCATCGAAATGAGTTGGGTTTAAAACAATGTCGCTTTTTTAAAATATGTTTCAAATTAGAATAATGGCCTCGGAATACAATAAAGCTTAAAATTTAACTTCAACGTCACAAGCAATAACTGACCATTAAAATTTTAAAGAAACTTCTTTTGACACAGCCAAGACTTCTTAAATAGTATAATTAAGCAAACAGGAAATTTTACCACATATAATGAATACACCTACTCCTCAACTTAACAATCAATTGAGGATATTCTAATGGAAACATCCTAAATTTGAATTTGCAAATATCATACGTAAATTTTAGCTTTACGTGTTAAAGTTGAAAATTTTGTTAATTTGTTTTAAATGTCAGAAATTTCTGAAAGTTTTTTGTGAATACTTTGAATGTTCTCTTATCTTTTCATTGACCTTGTTAGCAAAATTCGAAAACGAGAACTTATATGTATCGCAACATATTAAAAGTATTTGGTGTCTGTCGTCTTTTTTGTTATAAATTACGTGCATTTGCAAATTTTACGCTTCACATGACGCTGGTACATTCATATTTATTGTAGTAGTTCTTCATAAACTATTTATACGTAGCATCTACATAAATGTGCACCTTTTAGGGTATCCACTCGGATAAGGTTAATTTGTTTATTAGAAAGATTGAAGTTCAAAAATTTGTTTGTGGTTTTAGCTGAATGTTGGGCCCCTTAATAGTCCATATTAATGTTTTGTATCCACCCAGTTAACTAATTCCCCGATGGGTAAATGTTCATAAATAAATGCTTATATGTCGTGTTAAAGTATTTATGTGAATCTATACAAATGTTAACCTTAGGGTGTTTCATTTTTAGCAAAGTTCGTTTTTCATTAGACTTGACCTTCGTCCTAAGTCTCGATATTATAAAGTTTATATATACCGAATTTTAGTAAGATTGGATGACGTTTAGAGGTTGCACATTTTGACGACTTACAATTTTTAGGCAAAACAAGATGAAAAAAGATTTGCTACCAAAAAATGTCCTTTAGAAAAATAAAATTCCAAACTAAGATATAGTTAATCATTTAAGTATCTGTAAGTACTAAATGAGGCCCTATGCTCCACTGGCAGTTAAGGATAACAGAAGAAGAAGTACTAAATAGTTTAATTTTGTTGCAATCTAATCGAATTTACACCCTTTTTTTCATACTTAAATACGGTACTTTTTTCTTAGGCCGCTTTCAAAACTGATTTTTTTTAATTTCTTAAACCTTTTTTTCAACAAATATTACAAATATAGAATTTGCTCGTCAGTATGTTAAAACAAACAAATGGGACCATAAAACTTGATAGCATGAACCGTTTCGCCGAACCTGCTATTTGAAATATTCGAATTTGGCGAAAATGTAAGTTTTTGGTTACAATTTCAGTAGATATCTGGTAAATATTACTTGTGTTTGATTTAAGTAAGAAAAACTATAGTCAGTCAAGCCCGACTATATCATACCATTCACTGATAAGGTCAAATATGGACCAACAATTTAACAAGTTTTCCTAATGTCTTAGAGATATACATACATATACTATGGGTTATTTTTTCAAAATCTCGAGATTTATGTCATTTCCGGCTAAGGGATATGGGACCGATTGTTACCAAATTTTGGCTATTGGTTTTTATATACAAAATATTTATCTGTGCAAAGTTTTAGTAATCAAATGCATTTATCTTTAGAGTTATAAACATTTTTGTACTTTTATGTGTAAATAAACGTCTTTTGAGAATGTGTCTTGTATGGGAGGTATGGTCAAATATGGGCCGATTCCTATAAAATTAGGTACACTGATTGAGGTAATCATAAGAAATATTTGTGCTGAATATTATTAAAATACAAGTAAATTTGTGGCTGCAAAGAACCAAAAACTCTATTCCGGGAAGGCATCCCTATGGCAGGTACCCGAAATAGTAATCCGATTTCGATGAGCCTGTGCCAAGTTTAATTAAATTAACTTTAAAGTTACGACCTGTACAATGATAACAAGCTTATATGGATAACCGGCCAGCTAGCAGTACGGACATCGTTAAAACAACTCGGGGGGTGATTCTAAGTCGATTGGTATACTAAAAGGTGGGTCTCAGACCAATATTTCTATGCGTTACAAACATCATCACAAACCCAAGATACCAATATTAATATAATAAATATTATTGCAGAATCTTGTTTTTTCAATATTGAAAAATTTTTAACCCTTTCTCTCCCGGGGTCAAAAGTGAAAATTTTAATGTTTAAATTTTCTTCGCAAAATTACGGAATTCTATAAATCTTGTGTAATTTAATTAATTTTTATCAGTATTAAGCGTTTTATATCAAAGAAAAATATATTGTTTTTAAATTTAGAACCAGCACTCAGGGAATGACCCCTACTAATGCAATGCATTGTGTTGGAACTAGGAAAATAGGTTATGGGAGGGTGGATAGATGGAGTAGTGTTTATGGACATTTGATTTGAACTTTCCTATATTGCAACTGGCAGGAAAAATTTCTGCGGGAAGTAAATTCCACATACGAACTGTACGGCCAAAGAACGAATTCTCTCTGTAGTGTGTTGTTCTGTCTACTGGCCAATCGACTACGAAGGGATGAACTCTAACAGATAGACGTGTATCGAGTTTCGGGAACGAGTTCCCTGAATTCATTAGAGCACATTCCAAAGTAGAAACGATAGCGACGGTGTTCCAGTGAATCAATAGAGTTGGATACCCTACTGTCACCAATAAGCACCTTCGCCCTCTGTTATACTCGGTCGAGAAGCTCCAAAATAGACTTTGAAGCACCGGCCCATACATGAGAGTTGTATTTCATTTTCGGTCGGATATAGGTGGTGTAAATAGTAAGGAGATTAGATGAAGTGAAGTATCTCTTGCACCGTTTTAGAAAACCGAGGCACTTGAATGCTTCTTTCGACACTTGAAAAATGTGTTCAGTCCACCGGACATCACAATGAATTCTCATGCCCAGAACATCAAGAGTATCTGATTCCCAGATATTTTCACCACCCATTAATACCGATGAAGTAACAAGATCCGCCGTGCGTTTATGCGTGAGCATACAACATTGAGTAAAATCGACTCTATTCGCACGGCCCCATTCTGAGATAGCTTCTAAATCGCTGTTTAATGATTCATTCATGTTTTGCCTCATAGTACCAATCTCTAAAGGGTTTGGCCAATGATTGAATGAATACGAATGGCAAATGTTACTATCATCTGCAAAAGAGTAGATAGGATTGGAAGTTTAACGTAGAAGGTCGTTTATAAAGATAATAAACAGAGTAGGAGAAAGAACGGAGCCTTGCGGTACTCCTGAATTTAGCTCGAACTCGTTTGATGAGATCCCATCTACAACAACTTTTATAGTGCGATCTCTGTGAAAGCTCGATATAAATAGAGAGAAGTTATTACCGACACCAAAAGCAATAAGTTTTGATAGAAGTGCTCCGTGCCACACTCTATCAAACGCCTTGGAAATATCCAGAGCCACAACCTTACTTTCGCGTGTATTGAATGACACCATTTTTCCGAAAGGAAGGCTAGCAGGTCTCCCGTAGAGCGTCCTCTACGAAATTCATACTGGCGGTCGCTTAGTAGGTTGTTAGATTCCAGATATTTAAAAAGATGATTTGGAGTCTGCTAAGGTTTAATATATATTTACAAATGCAAAAAACAAAAATTTGGTAAACATAATTACTAAATCGAAATTTTGTGGAAGTTCGCTACAAAATTTATAAATTAACATTAATTTGCAATGATAAATTAAAAATTCTAAATTTTGGCTTATGACTCTGGTAATGAAAGGGCTAAGATATTACGATATTAAAAAAATATTTTACTCTATTAAAATTAAACACATGAAAATTAAACCATGGTTCTACTGATATTATAAATAAAAATTTAAATTTTCGTGAAATTCGACGATTTTTGCCAAATTCGACAATTTCAAATCACTGGTACGGCGAAACGATTCATGATGTCGACTTGAACTTTTTGAGTTTTGTGCTTCTAATTTCGAATATTTATTGAACAAAATTTCCAAATATTAAAACCGACCTCAAAAAGTACCATATGTTAACAAAAGTATGTAAATTTTTATGAGGTGAACCACTTTTTTTGAAAATTTATTTTTTCAAGTGGGTCTGGTCGGGGATGGAACTTAAGACCTGTGGTATTTTAGGCGGAAGACTAACCTGCCATATCCCGAAATTTTGTAAATTGATTACAGTCATTACAAAAATTATGTATTCAAAAAATAAACTTAAATTGTCTTCGGATTTAGGAGCGTTTTAGTGAATTTTGTCTCATTTAGTGCGTTTTGAGAGTTTGTATGGAAGCTATGGTCAAATGTGGACCGATTTCAATGAAATTTGGTACAGTAATTTAAGTTTATATAAACAGTATTTGGAATTTTAACCATGAAAAAAATATTGATTTTTGTGGCCAATATATCAATTCCGGGAAGTGGGACCTATGGGAGGTAGCATAAATAATGGACCGATTTTGACCAATTTCAATAGCCATGGTCCCATTATCAAGAAAATGATCTATGCCAAATTTCATGAAATTATCTTTAGAACTGCGACCTGTAGTTTGATTACAAAGTTTACATGGGGTTCCAGCCAGACGGACGGACATCGCTAAATCGACTCAGAAAGTGATTCTAAGCCTATTGGTATACTAAAAGATCGGTCTAAGACAAATATTTCTATGCGTTACATACATCAGCACAAACTTATAATACTCTTTCCACCTATGGGGTGAAGGGTATAAAAAATAATTATTTAGTTTTTTGTAGCATATTCTTTTTCATCTTTTCCAGCCTACAAAACGTAAATCACCAAAATGTGCAACCTTATATAACTTTCATATTACCGAGACTCAAGGCGATGGTAACCTCAAACGAAAAGCAAACCTTTGGTAAAATTGAAACACCCTAATACACATATACACATAAATATATTTATAAAGTTCCAACTACTTTCAAGAAAATATGATGAATTTTTTTGCGAAATTTTTTGATCATACTCTATGGCATTGTTAACATTTTCTATTTCTTCTTTTCCAGATTTCTCCATCATGCTATTTATGCAGCAAAGTGCATGCATCGTTAGTTACATTTTATAATCATCACACCTTTTGGGAAAAGTGACAAATTTGATTGCAAGAAAAATAAAAAAAACAACAAAATTATATGCATATACAGTGGGAAGCAAAAATTTATAGGTGTTGGTGTGTGTTACGTTTAAAGCCTAATTTAATTTTAAATAAAAAGAGTTGATTTTTGTTTAAGTCGTTAGTAGATTATTGGCAAAGGAAATTTTTGAAAAACTCTTTAAGATAAAACTTATTTTTCTACATCAAAATGTATCATCATAGAAAAAGTCCAGCATTTCAGCTTTAAACTTTTGTTAGCTCCTTTTGTCTACATAATTTTATACTAAAGATATAATACATTTTTCATCTTTATTTACTAAACCGGACTATAAATACTACTTAAGCTATCTGTGTGTGGGTTTTAGAAAATACTTTATTTAATGTCACATGTTTAATCCCTTTACATAAGCAATGACAACATTCAAGGCAACTTTCTCGTTAGTGGAGTTGATCTTTATTTATCCAAAGCTGAGTTCACACCAGACAAATGTTTGTCAAATATAAGTATAAAATGGGCAAATTTAAATTTGTAGAAATTTATTAAAAAAAACTAGTAAGAAAGTGGTATAGACGGTCAAGTCCGACCATCACAGATCTCAACTGCCTTTTCTTTACAACCAGCCTTCCAGCCTGACGGACGGACGGACTGATATTGTTAAATTAACTTAGGAGGTAATTCGAAGTCTATTGGTATACTTAAAGGTGGGTCTAAGACCAATATTTCTATCAGCACAAATTTATAATACCCTTTCCAACTATGAAGGGTACAAAACCCTTAGCTGATAATTTTTCTTTTACCATCATAAGCTTTTAGGTTTTTTGATCTCAATTGGTTCAAACGTTCAATAAACGTTACATAAAGTTAGACTAACAAATTTTTACTTTTGTAATATGTAATAGCTATTTATATTTCAGAAACAGAAATAAAACAGGCATAAATAACTAAATCAAAAAACAATACAACAAAATTCAAGAATGAATGAATAATACGTCAAATACTTTTAATACGACCAATAAATCAAAATTGATTTTCTATTAAAAAATATATAGAAAATATAAATTTATAAAAATAAAGCAAAGGTACATTTTACTTGTATTTTGTATATGTTTAAAACGAGATTTGTAACAGAAGAAAACATAAAAATTACTTAAGGCTTTTATTGAAAAGTTGTGAACTTTTACTTATATCTAACCCTTTGGGTTGCGAAAAATAGTGAAATCGAATATTGATTATAAATTACATAATATAAATTATAAATATGTACCTATTTATGTATATAAAGGGTAAATTGAAAGCCTAATAATAGTATTAGAATAAAGAATACACAACAAACCAATTTAGAAGCAAATTTTAAATTAGTTGTAGAAAAAACTTATCATACGAGATTTCCTACAACCTTTTTCAAGCATGTTTAATAAATGCTTAGAATGATAACCATTTATCAAATATGATAAAATTTATTCTCTTTTTACTTATTCTCGCTATAGATTTGTTATTGTTTCTGAGAATAAAGCACCGTTTTATGTCTCAATTTTGTATTATTTGCTAAAGTTTCAGTCTTTGTGTTTTTTTCAGTGAAAGGTGAAGTATTTTTTTTATCAGTAAAGTGTTATAAACAGTGTAAAATTAAAAAAGAAGTAATTAAATATTTTAAAATGAAAGATCTATATATTTACTATAGTAAATACATATTTAAAATAGGTCTTTATAAAGAAATTGTGGAATTACTTAAAAAAAAATTTGGGATTAATAGTATATGATAACAAAAGAAAGAGAAAGAGAGCAATTCTAGTGAGCATGTTAACTATTATTCTTCAATGCGTAATATATAATTTATAAAAGTAAATTTATTGTAAGGGTTCAGTATTCATTTATAAACTATTTTCACTAAACCTTTTATAATAGTAATCTCAACACTTTTCTAAACTTAACGCTTAGGTTAGTAAGCATTTTATAAGTTATTTCTAAAACCATTTTGGTTTGTTGGGTATCGTCGGCTTAATATGAAAACCTGCTAACTCACTTTGAGCAAATTTTACAGGCGAGAAAAAAAAATTATTTTATTTCAAAATTATATTGTATAATATTTTTCAACAACAAAAACATAGTACGTTGTATTGGATTTAGCATTTTTTCTTACAAAAATTTTCTATTAGTGGATTTAGCAGTTTTTCTTATCAAACCTTTTCACACTCTTCAAGACTCAAATTAAAGAAAATTTACATGACAACCGCTTTTGAAAAATCTATTGATGCAGTTCTATAGATTAAGGATCAGTAATTGTTTTCAAGAAAAAGTTATAAAAAAAGGTACTGAAATGTCCCTAATGTTCTTAAACGAAAAGTGGTGAATTTTTTCATTAAACTCAGTAGCTCATGCTTCGAATATAGTTTCACAGATTTAATTTTGATATCGATTTAATAAGATTGGTTTTAGTCTGCAGAACAAAATATCTTAATCTCGAATATAGTTTAGGAGATATAAGAAAATTCAAATTGCTAAACAACATTCAGTGTTTTTGTTTTTCTTTTCACAAAAACTAAGTTAGCTCGGTTGTGTTCGATGCTATTTCCATAACCACGTAAGAAAGTATCTTCTTTAGACTGATAGAAAAAAAATTTAAGAAATTTACCGAACGTAAAACAAAGTTAAAAATTTTCTGACAAAAGTCACGTAAATTGTTAATTATAATTTAAGCAAAAAGTGTTGCAGTCATTTAGGCTTAACTGTTTAATCAAATTGAATTGAAGTGTAAGTTCCAGGCAGGTATCCCTAGGAGTCTATAAATTTCAACCAAAACAAGAAAGAGAGTGCTATAGTCGGTCAAGCCCGACCATACGATACCCTTCACCACTAAGGTCAAAAGTGTTATTTTTCCTGTATAAAGACAAATATTTGCTAAATTTTGCCATCATACAAACATTTTCTCAAAACTTATATATTTAAGCTGCTTCCGACATTTGGGCTTATATGAGAGCTAGGGAGCGATTATCTCGAAATTTGGCAAATTGATTACAGTTGTTACAAAAATTATGTATGCAAAAAATAAACTTAAAATTCCCATTATCTTCAGATTTTCGAGCGTTTTTGTGATTTTTGTCTCATTTAGTGCGTTTTTAAAGAAATGCTTGTATGGGAGCTATTGTCAAATGTATACCGTTTTTAACGAAATTTGGTACAGTGATTTAGGTTTACATAAGCAGTATTTGATTCAAATTTCGTGAAAAAATATTGATATTTGTGGCCAATATATCAATTCCGGGAAGTGGGACCTATGGGAGGTACCATAAATAATGGGCCGATTTTGACGAATTTCAATAGCCATGGCCAAAAAATGATCTGTGCTAAATTTCATCAAATTGTCTTTAGAATTGCTACCTGTAGTTTGATTACAAGGTTTACATTGGGGGTTCAGCCAGCCAGACGGACGGACGGACATCGCTAAATCGACTCAGAAAGTGATTCTTAGCCTATTGGTATACTAAAAGGTGGGTCTTAGACAAATAAGCACAAACTTATAATACCCTTTCCACCTATGCTGGTGAAGGGTACGATTAGTTGAGCCCTTTTTTGGGTGAACTAATAGACTTGCGCCGAATTTTATCAAATTGTGTTGAGAATTGCGGCTTATATCGAGTCCTTAAATTTAAATAATCGTAAGCGACATTCCCTTAAATATCTCTTAAACTATTAGAGATTGAGTAGTATAGTAAGCATATTTTTCATTCTTTCTTAAGCAGTTTTCGAAAGTGTAAAAATCTTTACGATAGCTTAATATTTACGAAAGTTATACGGACCAATAGGTTTTATATACAATGGTGCTCAACAGTCAAGGCATCTCAACTAAAATTGTTATAACTCTTTTTTGAATCAATTAATAGACGTGTGTCGAAATTTTTCAAATTATATTGTGTGCCACGTGCTATCAAAATCTTAATTTACTTAAAAAGAGGACTAAGCAGGTTTTCACATTAAGCCGACAATATGTAAGAATATGCTTTTTGTGAAATGCCTCCGATTTACTTTGTTTTATTGCGGTAGATGGTGAATGAATAAAATAAGTTATTAAAAACTGAAAATTGAAAAGTGGAAAATATATATTTTTGTAAAAACTCTAGTACAATCAACTAAAGTAGCTATTTAACACGTTCGCGCCGGCACTGCAATTCATGTTTCGCGCCCATAGGCGGTTGCGCTGAAAGCTTTTTGTTCCTTCGGACGGGGCCGAACTAAATGTTTCAACGAAAGATTATCGCACGGAAAAACGGTCTCCATGGGTCTGTATTTTTCTTTC
This sequence comes from Stomorhina lunata, assembly GCA_933228675.1. Classification (NCBI taxonomy): domain Eukaryota; kingdom Metazoa; phylum Arthropoda; class Insecta; order Diptera; family Rhiniidae; genus Stomorhina; species Stomorhina lunata. The sequence continues at coordinate 180,322,396 of OW121740.1, forward strand.
GATGCTATTGTGGTTATGTTATTGGTTATGTTATTTGGTGATGCACACTGATTGGTATTACAATCATATGCGAGCCACCGGTGGTACACCCCGGCGTGAACGTATTAAATAAAGTTTTAAGAATAGTTATGGCCCTTAAATTTTCTTAAATATATATAATAAATGAAATGAAAATTGTTGGTTTTAACACTTCTATTTATTTTTTAGAAAAATGTTACAATTTTCTCCTTATCATAAAAGGCTTAACAAAGTCACTCATGAATTAGTTTATATAGGAATACATATCGCACTTGATCAACAAGAGGGTATTAACTCAAAATTTTAAAATTTTCAGTAGAGTCAAAAAACTATTTTATTTTATTACTACTTTCATTTAAAGAAGGGGGGTAAAACTGTAGTTTTTTTGGCGAAATTATGGTGAAAATGATGTCAGATTTTTACAATGGGTAGATAAGAACACTACACATCAATTTCTTCTAAAAAGTGAAAATTTGAAAATTTTGAGTTAATACCCTCTTGTTAAACAAGTGTGATATGTCAAAATGTCATTTTTTTTTACCTTTCTAAGCAACTGTTGCGAGTATTCGGAAGAATCTGCGTACTTATTTATTTACAATATCGACCCATATTATAATTTATATTTTTTCAGATCCTAACAAAAAGCCTTTAAAGATTGATTGAGAACGTTTGCTTGAAGCTGAATAGAATTTTATTGAATAGCATTTAATTGAGATTTGAGGTAGCAACAGTTATACAGAAGAAATTACTTAAAACTTTTGACTTGAAGAATGAGTAGCAATCAGTCATTGTAAATATTTGCTTAAATCAGAGTACCTTCAGTCATCTACATACATACAAGTAATACACATGCAAGAAATAAGAAAATTACAGAACTATGTATGTAGTATGTATGTATGTGAAACAAAAGATAACGTTGACATTTTATCAAGAATAATAATCATTATGAGGATTGTTTGCGGTAATTTTACATCTTTTATTACATAATGCGAACAACCAACCAGTCAATAAAAGGCCGCTTGGTTGGACAGATTTGTCAAAGGTTAGTTAATCAAAGGGGCCATTAGTTATGTTGTATATTATGTAAAATAAACTAGTAAAACATCAACTAAATACACATACACACGCACACACATACATATTTGTACTTATGCTATGCAATAATTCAGAGCACATTCCAACTTGAATATAAATTCCATCAGGCATTCTTACATAACAACATAGACAAATAAAAAAAGTTTTATGTCGAAAATCCCATTGGTATTTTAGCTTTATGTCACAAAAACTTTATTTCAATTTGTGTTTTCACTGACAAAATAACTGACAGCTTTTTATATTCAATGATTCAACATCTCCACCTTCCAACTAATGTCAACTAACAATGACAACGAAAATAGCAATAGCAGCATCGTTTAGTTATCCAGCTGGCTATGGAGTCAGACCCACCATAACCAATCCCATTTACCAAACATAATCAGTTTGTGTGTTTATCTAAATTATTATTTTTTTTTTTGTTTTTTTTTGTTGGCGAAATTATACATTATTATGTACAACAAACGAATGTCATCACTTTGCTTTAGTTTTACAGAACCACTAAGCGGGTTCCACAACGAATATTTAGCAAAATTTCGAGAACAACATTAAATAAACCTTAAACTCTCATTTGAATTTTGTTTTACATTATTTCACTTATTCAGTTCAGTTTAGTTTGGTTTAGTTCTTTCTGTGCTGTTCCACTTTATTTTATTTAATTTTTTGCTTTTTTATATTTCATATTGTTATTTAACATTTATTCGTACGTTCATTCGCTCATTCATTTTATTCATTCGTTCATTCATTCATTCATACAGTCAGTCAACCAGTCAGTCACTCCATGTTTTTTGTTTCCTTAAGTTTGAGTTTGAGTAGTAGAGAGTACAAATACACTTGTATTTTGCATCTAATACAACAAAAGGGGTACTCGCGGCAAGAATTTCGCAGAGTGCAAGAAATGCAATTTTTAAATGCTTATGCTACTGTGATAAACAAGCTAAATACTATATAAAAATTATATCGTTCGAACGATAAAATTTTGATAGAATAAACGCTTTTAATTACCTGGAAAGTTTATTAACTACAAAAGGTGGCGCAGAAGAGGATATTAAATCGCGTATTAATGAGGCAAAATCTGCATTAGGCATTCTTCGAGCTATTTGGAAATCCTGGCAAATATCAACAACAACTAAGTTACGAATATACAACTTGAATGTCAAGTCCATCCTGTATTACGGCTGCGAAACATGGAAACGCACAAATGCCATCGATAAACGACCACAAACCTTTAGAAACAAATGCTTAAGGCAAATTCTTAATATCAGGTGGCCGAATCGCATAAGAAATGAAGATCTACTTAATGCAACAAACCAAATCCCTGCTTCCGCAGAGGTATTTCAACGGAAATGGTCATGGGTAGGCCACACACTTCGAAGGCCAAATACCAACATTACTCGATAACCTCTTTGTTGGAATCCACAAGTCGTCGTTGTGGTGCACCTGCTAGAACGTGGAGAAGATCAATTGTTGCGGAGTTACAAGCAGCAAACTATTCATGAAATGATGTATGCCTAACATCTCGCAATAGAGTCCGATATAAAAGGATGGTTGAGGCCCTTTGCTCCACTGGGAGTCAAGGATAACGGAAGAAGAAGAAACGCGTTCAAGGAATAAGTAAAACAATATTATTTTGAACAAGTGTTATAATCGGCTATGCCGAATCTTATAAACCCATCATCAAATATCTCTAACCATATCTCACATATCTACGAGGCTGCAGCTAATTCAAAATGTTTACCAAATTCGAAAAACTTTGTTACGCTAGTCAGTAAAATCTTTGGACTAAATTCGGTTACAGTACTTTTATAGTTTAACAATTAAAAGTATATAGAACCGCCGTGGTATAGGAGGTTAGCCATTCGCCTAGCATGCCAGAGGTCCCAAATTCGATCCCTGGCCAGACTCACTTGAAAAAAATAAATTTTCAAAAAAGCGGTGGTTCACCTTATAACTCAGTTAGCCACTGGTTATTGAGTACTAGGCTATGTAAAACTTCTCTAACTAATACATTTGCCGTTCGGAGTCGGAGTTAAATCGTAGGTTCCTTTCAATGAGTCTGAAAATAGAATCGGATGCAGCTCGTTGTCTGAGAGAAGTATCCCTTGACCAAATTTTGTGCAAAGTAAATCGGAGAAGCCATTTATAAGAACGATATGAGTACAGTTTTCTTTAAGAACAAAAACGGTTTTGGATATCAATGAAATTCTTTATTCTTGTAAAAGCATGTTTGATTATGTATGGAACTCGATTTCTTTTGCATGGCCATCACGGGCACGCTTGCAGAAGTCCAGACGCTAAACCCAATTTTTGACGGTTTTCAATCATAAATTGGTCGATACTGCTGCGATTTCAAGTATGATGTTCGTACGAAGTTCATCAATCTTCGCTGGCTTGTTGGCATATATCGTAAACTTGACGTAGCCCCACAGGAAATAGTCTACCGGCGTTAAATAGTACGACCGAGTCGGCCAGACGACTGGTCTATTTCGTGAGATAACACGTTCTCCAACTTTGATTGTAACATTCGCTGTGTGTCTTGTCCTGTTAGAACCACATGTCCTCCAAGTCCATATCATCCAATTGTGGCCAAAAATATTCGACCATCATTGAACGGTAGCAATTCCCTTCCACAGTAATGTGCCGGTGTTGATCATCATGGATGAGGTACGGACCAATGACGCCGCCTGTCCATGAAACGCACTAAACCGTAATTTTTTCAGGATGCAATGATGACTCATGGAGTACGTGTAACCAATAATGCATATTATGTTTATTGACGAAGCCATTCAACCAGAAATGAGCCTCATCGCTGAAGATGATTCGCGCTCTTCACGTTGAGACCACTGACTCCGAATTTCTGTAGTATCAATTTCGACTCGTTGTTGGCTCGTATAACTTTCCATCATGAAATGGCAAATCTTACTAAAGAGGAATGTCAAAAGAGCAGCAAGAAATATGGCGTTGTCTGCTGTCCCTGTACTTTTCTAGCGTCCCTGTTGAAAAAACCCGATATAAAGCTTATTTGTGCAAAATTTTGTGGCTATAGCTTTTATAGTTTATAATTTAATAGTTTGTAACTGTTGTTTGTTCATTTAAGTAGTTTCCGGGATGTTTTTTATATGAAAGCTATTGTTATATATAGAACGACTTCTATAAAATCTGATATACAGGCCAATACTTGTTCTAACTTAAGTTCTCATATAAATATATTATAATTGGATTTAATTTATCAACATTAACGTGATTTCCGGGGCGGGGTTCTATGGGAGCTCTAACTAAATGTGAACCGATTTCGCCCATTTTCAATACACATTTTTTTCAAGATATCGAAAATACTTTTGTTTTAATTTTGTCTCTTTTCGTACAGGCGCTATTTCGCTTTCAATTGACGGACAGAAGCCCCTTATCTTTATGGTATTTCTGTTTTCTTAAGTTTTTATAAGGGAGCTATGGTTAAATAATGACCAATTATAACAAAATTTTGCACAGTGGCTGACATTGACATAAAACTTCCTTGTGCTAAATTTAGTAGCCATAGCTATCATTTATTGGCATTTAAGTATATTAAGAATATAAATAATATATAATATTATATGTAGAATTTAGGCTGTCTCCATAAGTGTTTTGTATGGGAGTTATAGTTAAATGTGAACCGATCAATGGAATTGTATATGCTGCCTGGTGCTTATATAAAGCTTCTTCATGCTTAATTTTATCATCATAGCTGGTATAACTTGTTATCAAGTACCAAATAAGCGGTTAGCCTACGCGAGGTTATACGGGAGCTTTCGGTAAATGTAAAGCGATTTCGCCTAATTTCAATACCAACATTTTCCAAGAATTGAAAACTATATTTATTATCAATAGGCAGACAGACGGCCATAGCTTAATCGACTAAGAATTTCATAAGGATTAAAAATATACATATATTCCTATTGGTATTTGAGCCAACATTAATTAAGTTACAAATGGGATGATAATCTCACTCTTTTTGATGGTAGGTTTAAAAAGTACCATAAACAAATTTATAGCAGTAAATGAGCCATTTATATAAAATAAGAAATAATTTGAAAAAATTAATTTTAGCTTTAAATTTATAATTTTACGAGCGAACTTTAAAATTAATTGAAAGGCTTCAAGGAGAGTATGTATTAATAAGACAATTAAAAAAAACCTCAAAAGCTTGAAATACTTTTTGGGTGATTTTTAAACATATACTTTAAAATTTAGTGGTAATATTTACCCCTAATTACTTTTGTGTTTATCGAGAATACCCTTAATATTTTACGATGTTTTTCCTCTGTTACATTGTAGTTGTTGTTTTTGTTTTACATACATATAAATAGTATATATTTTTACTATGAAGGCTTACGGAAATTGTTTGGTTTTTATGCGCTGTTGCACAGGAAAAAACTTAAACACAACGTTTTGACACTAATTTGATTTTTGTCGCAAAGAGTTTTTTTCGTTTCGTTTCTTTTTTTTTTTACTTTTTTCTTGCTATTTAAAAACCATTGCGAAAATTATTTGTAAATGTTAGTCAAACTTGAGAGCTGCAAAAACTCTTTCACACAAACACATATAAATGGTATTTACGTAAATACTTCTGGTAGACTAAAATTATATGCAAACGACAAGCTCTAGCGAGGGGCAAAGAAACCCTTAACTTCTCGGTACTAGTTTCTCACTATTTTACCTTAGCTTTCTTCTTGCTCTCTTCCCTTTATTTTAATTCATAATATTCTTTCAGGTTATATTTCTATATAAAAAAAGGATTATTCAACAGAAGTGTGTTAAGGTTTTTTTCCATCTCTTAATATTTTTTTTAAATAAATATGAAATCGTTTATACATATATTTACTCAAATACCTATATTTGTATGTATTATACATAAATATTAGATTGTGAAAAAATAAGGTAAACAATACGTTAAAATAATTAATTTCTATATTTGTGGCATAATAATTGCAATTTAGTGTAGAAGGGCAAAGAGCACTTCTATTCAAGTGCATACATGCAATTGAAAGTAAAAATATAAGTACGTACACTCTTAAATAAACACATACACATACACTCATACATATTTACGGTTTTCCTTTTTTATATTTTATGTTTTTATTTAACATTTTTGTTTACTTTTTCTACTTCTGATAAAGCTTAAAATTATAATTAATGAGTCCTATTTTTTAAATTTTCATAAAATCTCTCGACATCCGAGTAGTATATTAATTTTCATTCTGGATATTCATATGTTTGTATGTATGTATGTACATTAGACCGCCTCTGTAAGTAGCAAAATGTAAAGTTTGATAAACTTTAGTTTGAGTTTTTATTATAACCTTCATCACCTTAGGTGGAGAGGGTATATTGGGTTTGTGCTGATGTGGGTTGAAGCCCAAAAAAGTGGTAATTAATCGGTATCTTCTAAACTGTATTGCATCAGTATGTATGAGAGAATTGTTAAGGAGAACCAAAGCTTTTTAAATTTTGAATTTATGGTTACCCTTTGTTTACACAGGGTGAATCATCGGGCGCCAAAGTATATATACTATAAAACTTGTTATGGATTTTAAGTTATTTTATTTCAAAAATAAAAAAAACATTTTCCACTTTGACTTTTTTAAGTTTTTGACCCATTGTGCATTCGATATTAAACTCATAATTTTTTTAAAATACTGACATACAGCCAACAGTTCACGAAGTAAAATATTGAAAACCGTTTTGAAATATCTTAAACCATTTAATGTTGAGAAATTTTCAAAGTCAAATATTTTCTCCAAAAGAAAAGTATCAATTTTTTACTTTTTACGAAGAAGTTTTTTATTTAAAGTTACCCAGCAAAACTTTGGTAATGGCAAGTACTCTGATAACTGGTTACATTGTAACGACTACAACATACCATCCGAATAAATAATAAGTTATTACAGAAGTACTTATTTGTAATTAAGATGGTAATTTAAACTGAATGGCCCCGGTTCAAATCCCACCAAGGGCAACAATTTTTTTTAGTTTTTTTTTTATTAAAAGAGTCTTTTTAAATGATTTTTGAATTTTAAGAACTTAAATATTATCTTCTGTAAAAAAAATTTGTAAAACTAACTCACGTTAATGAAAAATACCATCATGAGTCAATTTTGATTATCTAGGGGATGTTAAATACCAAACACGATTCTAATTGGTCTTAACTTGGTAAGCCCAACTTATCTGGGTCATTCTCTCATCATCTCAACTGTGGACACACACCTCCTCATGGTATCACCCAGGGAGCTAGTTTAACACCCATTAATATTGTGAGTTAACATGTTCCGACAGTTGTCCCATAAGATCGATAAAAATGGGTTAGGATTACGGGCTAGTAACCCTCTCTTGAAAAAAAATACAATAAAGAGGATAAAATTAGAAATGAAATGTTCCACTACCTAATTTTAGAGGAGGATGTCCGAAACTTCGATAGAAAGACAAAGTAGAGGAACTTTTTTCAAAGCTTGGACTATAAAATTGGAGAATATTCGAACAAGATCGAAATCCATGGAATTCTAAAATATGCTCGGACTTTGACATTAACAGGTTTAAGTAAGTAAGAGTCAATCTAATGTAAAAACTTATACAAAAAAGAAGATTTAAATTGTTTAAGTTTTAAAAAAGTTTTAAAATAATTACAAAAAATCGTATAAAAATATTTTTCCAAAAATTACAACAAAGCAAAAAAAAGCAGGGAAAAACAAAGTTATTTTCACATGATTTTGAATCTAAAAATAAAAATTGTTTATATTAATTATAAGCTGCTAAGTTTTCAACATATGAAGTAGCTCAGTGGAAGAGTCTCTGCCTAGCAGTCGGAGGGTCTGGGTTCGAGCCCCCATGGGACTATAAAAAAAATTTTGTATTTCGTTTAAAAATATATGTTTTTAATAAAACAACAACAAAAAAGTTGTTGCTGTTGTTGTTTTCAAATTGCTTACCCAAGTCATTAATTTTCTGCAATTGGTAAGTACTTGCCTCCAATGACATCCCCATGTTAATGTAATGACTTAAACAGCGAATGAGTAAGTAGTTCGTGTTCAATAGTTTAACTGTTTAACTCATTATTTGGTAATGAAAAGTTTTACTGGGTAATTATTATATTCGTAGAGAATGGAGTTTCAGAATGATTTTAAACCAAAATTCAAGTCAGTGCAACATTTCCTTTATATACAGCATTAAACGAATTTTGTATAATTTTTAAGAAAATTTTTGTGTTTTCGAAACAATAACAAAAAAGTCAAGCCGATTTGAAACTTTCTAAAATGCAGTTATATAGTCCAATATATTTTCTTTCGATTTCAAAAATAAAAATTAGCGCGAATTCTTAAGCGAATCCAGAAAATCGAATTTGATAAAAAAATGGTAAATTTCCATATTTCGAAATTTGAATTGCAAAAAAGGGTCAAATGGGTTTCCCTTCTTCTGGATGGACGGCTGGCTTGACCCCCATGTAAACCATAGGGGTCCAGCAATTTTAAAGAAAATTTGATGAAATTTGGAACAGATAATTTTTTTGATAGTGCGATTGAAATTCGTCAAAATGGGTCCATTATTTATAGTACCTCCTATAGGTCTTACTTCCTGGAATTGCTATTTTGGCCACATATATCAATATTTTTTCATGAAATTTAAAACAAATACTGCCTACGTAAACTGAAATCACTGTACCAAATTTCGTTGAAATCGGTCCACATTTGACCATAGCTTCCATAAAAACTCTTCTGTAAAATGAGACAAAAAAATCTAAACGCTCATAACTCTGAAGATAGTGACAATTTTGATTTTATTTTTTGCATACATAATTCTTGTAGATACTGTAATCAATTTGAGAAATTTCGAGATAATCGGTCCACAATTGATCCTCTCATATAAGTCCAAATGAGAAAATATTTGCATGATGGCAAAATTTAGCAAATATTTGTCTTTATACAGAAAAAAGAACACCTTTGACGTTATTTTTGAAGGGTATCGTATGGTCGGGCTTAACCGACTATAGCACTTTCGAACTTGATTTAAGAAAATTTTTGTGTTTTTGAACATATAACAAAAAAGTCAAGCCGATTTTGCAACTTTTAGAAATGTAAATATAGTTCCATACATTCTTTTAAGATTTCAAAATAAAAATAAGCGTGAATTCATAAACAAATTTGCACTTGTGGGAAAAATCTACTTAAGATGGCCCTTATACATTTTGGTCCAAATCGGATTACTATTTTGGTTACCTGTCATATGGATACCTTCTCGGAATAGAGTTTTAACATTATTCCGAAATCATTGTACCTTATTTTGTAGGAATCGTTTCATATTTCATCATAACTCCAATACAAAACCCAGAAAAGTACAAAAACGCGTATAAATCTAAAGATAATTGCATTTTCTTACTAAAACTTTTGTAAATATAAGCTGATAACCGAAATTTGGTAACAATTGATCCACAATTGACCCCAGCTCCCATAACAGGTCCTCAGCCGTAAATTACATAAATCAACTGAAATTTCAAAACTTTGAATGAGAAACGTGTATCTTGAAGACTTAAGGAAAACTTGTTAAATTAGTAGTCCATATTTGACTTTAGTAGTAAAGGGTATCATATAGTCGGGCTTGACCGACTGAAAAATCATGCATAAATAAACCTTATTAAAAATAAAATAAATAAAATGAGTAGCCAAAGAAAACTGTAGCCTTTTTAATGAATTGGATTCATATGAAATATGTTTGCTTAAATTAGATATTTTTAATTTTTTATGAATTGAATCACTTCAAATCGATAGTTTCTGATAATATTAGGCTTATGTTTTTAAAAAAATGTTATAGTTTAACGATTCTCGATTAGCGATTTTTATGTTTTGCCTTCTTCGATTTTTGTGAGTTTTTAAAAAATACAAATTTTTTAAAAAGGTTTATCAAAAATTTTGGGACATCAAACATTTAATTAAAAAGATTTACCCTAGTTTATTGCACTAAGATCCCAATTTATTACAAATATTTTTTTTGTATTAAATAGTTTTTTGATAAAACCAAAAAATGTTGATAGGGAAACATTTCCTCGAAGCGTTTTGATGGTTGATTAGGCCATCTCTTCATGAGGATTATCCTTAATTCTAGACAGAGCGAAAACCACACAATATCTAATATGCGGGACAGAATAAATAAGAATTATTGTGTAAAGCAATTATCAACATAAAGCGAAGATTATCATCTGAACAGAAACACACAAAGATTTTTCAGTTTTATCTTTTCTTTATTTCCCACACTTTTTGGTTTTTGGGTGTAAAAAAATATGAAAATAGACAAAGTTTATTTTAAAACTTGACACAGGTGCAGCCGTATATTTATTAAAAAGGTTTATCAAAAATTTTAGAACATCAAACATTCAATTGAAAAGTTTTACTGTAGAGTATTGCACTAAGATCCCAATTTATTACAATTATTTATTATTGTAATAAATAGTTGACTTAGTAAAAAAAACTTTGAGGACTTTAGCATTATCGTATGGTCAAGCCCGACCATACGATACCCTTCACCACTATGGTCAAAGGTGTTATTTTTCCTGTATAAAGACAAATATTTGCTAAATTTTGCCATCATACAAACATTTTCTCAAAACTTATATATTTAACCTGTTTTCGTCATTTGGACTTATATGAGAGCTAGGGTCAAATGTGGACCGATTATCTCGAAATTTGGCAAATTGATTACAGTTTGTACAAAAATTATGTATGTAAAAAATATAGTCAAAATTTTCATTATCTTTTGATTTACGAGCGTTTTAGTGATTTCTTGTCTCATTTAGTGCGTTTTTAAAGAAAAGTTTGTGTGGGAGCTATGGTCAAATGTGGACCGATTTTAACGAAATTTGGTGCAGTGATTTAAGTTTACATAAGCAGTATTTGTTTTAAATTTCATGAAAAAATATTGATATTTGTGGCCAATATATCAATTCCGGGAAGTGGGACCTATGGGAGGTACCAGAAATAATGAACCGAATTTGACCAATTGTAATAGCCATGGTTCCATTATCAAAAAAGTGATCTGTGTCAAATTTCATCAAATTTTCTTTAGAACTGCAACCTGTAGTTTGATTACAAGGTTTACATGGAGGTCCAGCCAGCAAGACGGACGGACGGACAAAGCTAAATCGACTCAAAAAGTGATTCTTAGCCTATTGGTATACTAAAAGCTGGGTCTAGGACAAATATTTCTATGCGTTACATACATCAGCACAAACTTATAATACCCTTTCCACCTATGGTGGTGAAGGGTATAAATATAGTTTAACTTGACCGTAATTTTTAGTGTTGAGTAGTACTTTTTACATAAATGTTATGTTTTGAGCTAAAACGTTTGCTTGAACTTTAAATTTATTTTTAAATCATTCTTAATTTTAGAAAACACGTTCTCATTTGTTGGGTTAATACTGTATAAAATTTGTATGTGTTAGTAGATGATATAAGTAAATTGTTTGAAATCCAGGTAGAACTTAATTATCAAAAGCACGTAGCAAATACCGTACAAGGGTGTTATCGTGCTGCTAAAGTTTACAACATATGTGACACTAAACATATTTAAGGAGTAGTATATCGTTACGTGGATAAACACTTATTAGAATGATTCCAAAACTATGAGTTTGCTATTTTACAATTATGTAACATTATTTCACTGGATGTAGTTTGACTTTCAAAGATCTACATAACAAAATAAAATATGTATGTATGAAATTATATAAATTTAAAATTACCCCCCCCCCCCCCAAAAAAAAGGGGGACTAATTTATCTTTTATATACATACCCCCTAATTCATAAACAAATTTTAAAATTATTAAATTCTTATAATTTGAAATTTGTATGGAAAATTTGAATTATAAGCTTGCTATAGCTTTATTTTTTGATTATGAATTAGGGGATAGTATTAAAAAATATGATAATTGAGAAAATCTTTTAAGATATTGTAATCCTTGGTATGGTCATTATTTCATCAAATTCGATAGGAAATATGTAAAAACTCCTCACCCCTGTGTTTTTAAAGTTTAAGACTTGAAGTTTAAGACTAAACCTGATAAGTCTGAAGGTAGACTAACATTTGAAATGCAAATGTTAAAAATTTTCACTTACTTAAAGCAAGTCGACATTTAGAAAAAAAAAATAAAAAATGTGCGTAATAATAATAACAATATTAACAATTAGGAGTGACGCATAAAATGTTAAAAACGAAAAACATTTTATGCTCATGTAATTGTTAAAGCGTGTTAATCGTGATCTCAAAAAAAAAATATATATATAGGAAAAACAAGTAAAAAAAAAACTTTATTTTACACTTTTCCAGCACGAGTACAAAGCAAAAGATTTCTTCGATATATATTAAAATTAAAGCAGAAAATAAAGGAAAAAAAGGTTTAATATAAGGAGGAATATGGGATGGAATTGCAAGTACACTTAAGATTCTTAAGGAAATTCTTAACGCAATTCTCGTGTGTGTCACTTGTTTGAAAGAATTTGTTATTCCATACATACAACATGAATCTTGAATTTTTGTACACTTGTGTTACTTGTGTTGTTTCTTTTATTTTTTTTTTTTTAACCCATCAAACAACATATACCAATCAATGGAGGTATTTGTTATCGAAGTTGAAATACATAAGGATTAATCAAAATTGGCCTAGTTTAAATACTATTGCCCTAATTCAAAAACGAAATTTAAAATTATCAAAGTCATTTGGTATTGTTTTTGTATGGAAAATTTGAATTGTAAGCTTGTTATAGCTATATATATATTTTTTTTTTAAATTAGCCATTAAAAATAAAATTCAAAATAATTTATATAATATTTTTCAATATCAAAGTAACGAAATATCGCTTATTTAAAATAAAAAAAAGTTTTTGAAACTAAGTGTGGCTAAAAATTGCAAAAGACTTGATTGAATACAAACCGGAATTATAATATAAGCTTTTTTAATCTTAACCTTATTCGAAGCTTTATGTTTGCTGGGAAAATGCCATCAACAAACACATTCAAATGCTACATTTTTAGCAGTACCGACAAAAATATATTTTATATTAGGGTGATCCAAAGTTAAAATTAATATTTAAAACTTCAATTTTAATGTTAGATTTCTATCTCCGAACTTGTGAGAATTTTTAGTAATTCTATGAATGTAAAAGTGAATAATGTAATCTTATGGTGTAGAACTTGTCAAACAATTTGAGCCACTCTAATATGCATAAATAACTACATGCATACATATACACATGTACTTTAAAGAATCTGTATAAATCAAATTTAAAAAATATGTTACCGCTGTTACTTCTGCTCCTTTTCGTGCATTTTTGTACCCTACATCACCATTTGTGGTGGAAGAAGACGTCTTAAATTATTTAACACTAATCGCTTTAGACTTGGAAAACAAAATTAAAAAAAAATCCCTTTACAAGTAAATTTTTCATTTTCCAAAATTCCATTAAGAAAATTTTTCGAAAATTAAAATTTTCGTTAAAGGGCTGTTCATATATTACGTAACGCAATTTTCCAGATTTTAGATCCCCTCACCCCTCTGTGTAACACATTTCAATAGAAAGACGCATACAAAATTACTCCACCGTAACAAAAGTCATACCCCCTCCCCACCATAAGATCGTTACGTAATATATGAACAGCCCCTAACAATGAAATTTTTGATAAATTTCTCTTAAAAACGAAATTTTTTAAAAATTTTCTTTAAAAAGTAAATTTTTCCTTTAAAAATTTTTGAAAAATTTCCTTTAAAAATTAAATTTTTGAAAAGTTTCCTTTAAAATGTAAATTTTTGAAAAATTTCCTTTCAAAAGTAAATTTTTGAAAAATTTCCCTTCAAAAGTAAATTTTTGAAAAATTTAATTTATAAATAATTTTTTTTGAAAAATTTCCTTTTAAAAATAAATTTTTGAAAAATTTCCTTTAAAAGGTAAATTTTTAAAAAATTTCCTTAAAAAAATAATTTTTTGAAAAATTTGCTTAAAAAATAAAAATTTTAAAAAATTTCCTTTAAAAATTTAATTTTTGAAAAATTTCCTTTAAAAAGTAAATTTTTGAAAAATTTTCTTTAACAACTAAATTTTTGAAAAATTTTCTTTAAAAAGCAAATTTTAGAAAAATTTCCTTTAAAAAGTAGATTTTTGAAAAATTTCCTTTAAAAGTAAATTTTTGAAATCGTAAATTTTTAAAAAATTTCCTTTAAATAGTAAATTTTTGAAAAATTTCCTTTAAAAAGTAAATTTTTGAAATGTTTCCTTTAAAAAGTAAATTTTTGAAAAATTTCCTTTAAAAAGTAAATTTTTGAAAAACTTCCTTTAAAAATATTATTTTTGAAAAGTTTCCTTTAAAATGTAAATTTTTGAAAAATTTCCTTTCAAAAGTAAATTTTTGAAAAATTTTCCTTCAAAAGTAAATTTTTGAAAAATTTTCCTTCAAAAGTAAATTTTTGAAAAATTTAATTTATAAATAAATTTTTTGAAAAATTTCCTTTTAAAAGTAAATTTTTGAAAAATTTCCTTTAAAAAGTAAATTCTTGAAAAAATTTCATTTAAGAAGTAAATTTTTTAAAAATTTCTTTTTAAAAGTAAATTTTTAAAAAATTTCTTTTTAAAAGTAAATTTTTGAAAATTTTCCCTTAAAAAGTAAATTTTTGAAAAATTTTTGAAAAATTTCCTTTAAAAAGTAAATTTTTGAAAAATTTCCTTTAAAAAGTAAATTTTTGAAAAATTTCCTTTAAAAAGTAAATTTTTGAAAAATTTCCTTTAAAAAGTAAATTTTTGAAAAATTTCCTTTAAAAAGTAAATTTTTGAAATGTTTCCTTTAAAAAGTAAATTTTTGAAAAATTTCCTTTAAAAAGTAAATTTTTGAAAAATTTCCTTTAAAAAGTAAATTTTTGAAAAATTTCCTATAAAAAGTAAATTTTTGAAAAATTTCCTTTAAAAATATAATTTTTGAAAAGTTTCCTTTAAAATGTAAATTTTTGAAAAATTTCCTTTCAAAAGTAAATTTTTGAAAAATTTCCTTTAAAAAGTAAATTCTTGAAAAAATTTCCTTTAAGAAGTAATTTTTTTAAAAATTTCTTTTTAAAAGTAAATTTTAAAAAAATTTCTTTTTAAAAGTAAATTTTTGAAAAATTTTCCTTAAAAAGTAAATTTTTGAAAAATTTCCTTTAAAAAGTAAATTTTTGAAAAATTTCCTTTAAAAAGTAAATTTTTGAAAAATTTCCTTTAAAAAGTAAATTTTTGAAAAATTTCCTTTAAAAAGTAAATTTTTGAAAAATTTCCTTTAAAAGTAAATTTTTGAAAAATTTCCTTTAAAAAGTAAATTTTTGAAAAATTTCCTTTAAAAAGTAAATTTTTTTAAAATTTCCTTTAAAAAGTAAATTTTTGAAAAAATTCCTTTAAAAAGTAAATTTTTAGAAAATTTCCTTTAAAAAGTAAATTTTTAGAAAATTTCCTTTAAAAAGTAAATTTTTAGAAAATTTCCTTTAAAAAGTAAATTTTTGAAACATTTCCTTTATAAAGTAAATTTTTGAAAAATTTCCTTTAAAAAGTAAATTTTTGAAAAATTTCCTTTAAAAAGTAATATTTTGAAAAAATTCCTTTAAAAAGTAAATTTTTGAAAAATTTCTTTTAAAAGGTAAATTTTTGAAAAATTTACTTTAAAAGTAAATTTTTGAAAAATTTTCTTTAAAAAGTAAATTTTTGAAAAATTCCTTTAAAAAGTAAATTTTTGAAAAATTTCCTTTAAAAGGTAAATTTTTGAAAAATTTCCTTTAAAAAGTAAATTTTTGAAAAATTTCCTTTAAAAAGTAAATTTTTGAAAAATTTCCTTAAAAAAGAAACTTTTTTAAAAATTTCCTTTAAGAAGTAAGTTTTTGAAAAATTTCTTTTAAAAAGTAAATTTTTGAAAAATTTCCTTAAAAAAGAAACTTTTTTAAAAATTTCCTTTAAGAAGTAAGTTTTTGAAAAATTTCCTTTAAAAAGTAAATTTTTGAAAATTTTCCTTTAAAAAGTAAATTTTTGAAAAATTTTCTTTAAAAAATAATTTTTTGAAAAATTTCCTTTAAAAAGTGGATTTTTGAAAAATTTCCTTTAAAAAGTAAATTTTTGAAATCGTAAATTTTTGAAAAACTTCCTTTAAAAAATAAATTTTTGAAAAATTTTCTTTAAAAAGTAAATTTCCTTTAAAAAGTAAATTTTTGAAAAATTTCCTTTAAAAAGTAAATTTTTGAAAAATTTCCTTTAAAAAGTAAATTTTTGAAAAATTTCCTTTAAAAAGTAAATTTTTGAAAAATTTCCTTTAAAAAGTAGATTTTTGAAAAATTTTGAAATCGTAAATTTTTGAAATCGGAAATTTTTGAAAAATTTCCTTTAAAAAATAAATTTTTGAAAAATTTCCTTTAAAAAATAAATTTTTGAAAAATTTACTTTAAAAAGTAAATTTTTTTTAAAATTTCTTTTCAAAAGCAAAATTTTAAAAAATTTCCTTTAAATAGTAAATTTTTGAAAAATTTCCTTTAAAAAGTAAATTTTTGAAAAATTTCCTTAAAAAAGTAAATTTTTGAAAATTTCCTTTAAAAAGTAAATTTTTGAAAAATTTCCTTTAAAAAGTAAATTTTTGAAAAATTTCTTTTTAAAGTAAATTTTTGAAAAATTTCCTTTAAAAAGAAAATTTTTGAAAAATTTCCTATAAGAAGTAATTTTTGAAAAATTTTCTTTAAAAAGTAAATTTTTGAAAAATTTCCTTTAAAAAGAAAATTTTTGAAAAATTTCCTTTAAGAAAAGAGCTAGAGTGACAAAATTTGACAGAAGTATTTCCAATATCGTGAACCGCCGCTTTTTTGAAAATTATTTTGTTTAAAGTGGGTCAGACCCACTTTAAACTTGGGACCTCTATATTTAAAAGTAAAAAACATAAAATAGTACGAACTGCATCAATAAAACTTGGAATTGTAAATATTTTAATTTAACGGTTTTTTTAATTCTGTGAATTTTGGTCAATTTTTAATTGCAGATAACGTCAATTCCCGAAATTAATTTAAATGTTTATAAAACGTAAATAAAACTTAATATAAATAACAATCGTTTATAATTTGACCAAAAAAATAAGTTGAAACAAACATCATATGTTCGGACTGACCGACTTTATTTGCGTTTTTCGCTTTAAGATAACTTTGTACCCTTTTTTTGACAATATTGTTTTAGGAAAGGGAAGAAGGGGGGTTATATAAATAAAAAATATGTTGTTTTGTTATTTTGCGTTTTAAGTGCCTTTTGTACCCTTTATCTAAAAAATAAATAAATGATATTGTGTCAGTTTTGAAATAAAATTTATTCTAGATATGCTCAAGCAAACAAACAGACTAACATACACATAACTAATATACACACACTCATACACACACTTATACACAATAGCTTTAATGTTGATGTAATGTAATGGCATAGCAAGAAAATGTGTGTAAGAAAGCGTACGAGTATTTGCTGTTTACTTTTGTAAAAGTAGTAGTATTTCAAATTTATAGAATCTTTTGTTTAAAACCTAAAACAAAACAAAATTTTGTTATAAAAATAAATAAAATACCTACTATATTTCGTTTTTATTCTAGTTATTTGTTTAAGCAAAAATGTCTCAACACTAAGAAGAGTAGATATAATTTAAACTTTTTGTAAATAAAAAGTGCTGCTGCTCACTTCTCCTTAGTAGCATTTTTAAAATTAATTTTAACCACGTAAACTGAACCTTTTTGCTTTAGAGGTGTTTTTACCATATCTTTTCTTGTTTTATTATTTAAATTTATTTCAATTCTACTTTTTTTGTTTCAAGTATTTTACACTTTTTGTTCATTTCGGTCCCTGAGGACAGGTTTTGATCTCCCTTCAGCGCAGCGTTGTCAACTTTTTAATTTCATGTCACACTAAATCAATAAAAATATACTTTACCACAAAAAAAAGTCTTAAAAAAATAGCTTAGCTTTTTTATTTTAAAAAATTTCAGGAATAATTTTAACGATTAAAAATGGGTTCAGTGTGTGGGATATACTCCTTTCAACTGCTACATACATATACACAAACGGAGCCATAAAGTTATAATAAGTTGTAACTTATTTGTGGTTAATAATTGGATATTGGCGTATACCAGATATTTAAAATAAAAAACTTTTTTCAGAATTAAGTTGTGTCGGTTTCAAAACATTTTTCAGCAAAGTTGAAAAAAAGTATTTCCGACGCAATATAAACTTTATTGTTGTGGTATAATATTCAGATTTCAGATTAAAACATACAAATTATTTTAATTGACATCGAGTTTTCACGTATATATGAAATTTTAGGAGTATTTATGAATATTTTATTAACTTTCATAGGAATTGTGATCCTTTTTGCCTTTTTATATAAAGAATATTATCGTATTTGATAAGAAACTACCTATCAACGAATGTCAGTGTGTGTGTTCACACATTTGCTGGATTGTTTGGATTGTCTGCAAATTGTGTTGTAGGGATCAAAATTTCTGCATGGTTTGTTTTCTAAAATAATTTTGAATTCAAGATTTTAAAACATTTTGTTGTAGTTTTCTGGCAAAACTGTAAGATCTTTCAATCGTGCTGACATACTGAAATAGCGTAAATAAATAAAGTTTTATAGGGTGTAAAACAAGGTATGTACTTTATTCATTTAAAAAATTATTTTATATTTTTTTAAACAAAGCTAGCCCGGGAAAAGAGCTAGCTTGTGTTGAAGGCCGTATTAAGTGCATGACAAATTGTGCAAACAAATTTCAGAAATACTTTTAAGTTTAAAAGTTATACGCAAAAAAAAAAAACGATTTAAACGAGGTTCATCAACTTATGGACACAGAGCTAAGCCAGTTTGCAACCGATTTTACTTTCTTAACAGGAAATAGAAGAACACCGGATGAGCTCTGAAAAAGCATATCATTTTTGATACATTTGTAAATAAAAAGTATTTTTTTCGTTAAAAATATCTAAAAAAAAAACAAAATTTGTAAATTTTTTACTTTAGTAGTTTTTTATTGTTTAGTCTTATATGAAAGCTTATAAAAGTTTATGTTAGTGTAACAATTTCCTTGGCGGTTTTATATTTTTAAATCAGATGAAAAGGCTAAAAGTTATTAAGCTTTTCATAAACCGACTAGGCCATGTACTAGCATGATAATAAGGCGCACTTTGATATTTCTGCTGCAAGAAAGCCATTTTTGACCACCGCTTTTAAAAAATCGAATGATGGAGTTCTATAGAAAAACGTCTGGATATTAAGTTTTGTTTTTACTAAAAAGTTATATAAAACTTAATGAAATGAGTTTAATGTTCTAAAGCGAAAAGTGATGCAATTTTCCATTAAAATCAGTAGCTCATGCATTGAATGTAGTCTCACAGCATAAACCTGGGGCCAAATTACGGCATTCGATATCAATCGAAAACTCAGACTTTTAAGCAAATATTGTGCAGTATACTTTAGGGATGTTCAAAGTTACTTCGATGCAAAAAGTTTATTGAAATTTGGTATCAATTTTGATTCGTTTTTAAAAACATATAGTTTAATTAAAACACTTTTACTATTGGTCATATTTTGGCAAATAACGACAAAAAAATAAAGTAAACTGAGCATATTTTAAATAATTTTGATTATCTTTAAAGTATGCTATACAAATGTTTTGAAAATATCTAAGATTTCGATCGATATCGAATGCGGTAAGTTGGGCCCTGATGTTGATTTAATTAAGGTTATTAAGGTGATTTAATAAAGGTTGCAGAAGAAGATAACTTAATATTGTATATAGTTTAGGAGATATCAGGAAATTAAAATCTACAAAATTTTCTTCGGACAAAAACTAAGTTGGCTCGATTTTGCTCGGTGCTCCCACAACAACCATGTCAAAGATGAAAGTCTCTTCTTTAGATTGAGCGAAAAAGATTCACCAAAATCTTTCGATCGTAGAACAAACTTCAAAATTTTGTGAAAAAAAGTAAAAATAATTGTTACGTATAATTTTAATAAAAAGTGTTGCAGTCGTTTAGGCGTAACTATTTAATTAAATTGTATTTAAGTGTAAGTCCCTTAGGAGTCGACGAATTTCAACCAAAATTTGTAGAGCTCTTTTTTTTAACTACATTGAAAAGTAATATCTCGAAATAATAGTTGCTCATTTGTAACACCGTGTAATTGAATTAGACATTTCTTTTAATAAAATATTTTAAATTTAAGGAATAAGTCTTTAGGAACATATAGGTTAGAGTGTCCCACCTTTGTATGGAGAAAATTAGACTTTGTAATGGAGACTCCCAAAGACATACTCCCAAATTTTTTACCTTTTACGCCAAAGTTTGGACATGACAGTTATACGGATATTAGGGGTTTCTTAGATTTTAAAAAATTTTTCAACAGAATATTTTTTTCAAAAAAGTGTTTTAGTGTTTGTTTTTATACCCTTCACCAATAGGTGAAAGGGTATTATAAGTTTGTGATTCCGTTTGTAATTTTTTTATTAGTGATCGTAGACCCCATAAAAATTATACCGATCGACTCAGAATCGGGAGGAGAATCGATTAAGCGATGTCCGTCTGTCTGTCTGTCTGTCTGTCTGTCCGTCCGTCTGTCTGTCTGTCTGTTGAAATCAAGTTTCTGAAGCTCCTGGAGGATGGACTTACATAAATTATATATCAGATTTTAGGAAATTCTCCCGCAATGAACGCTATTAAATTTCATTAAAATCGGTTTATAAACACCGAAAATATCGAAAAAATACCAAAAATTAGACGAAAATTTTAAAATTTTTGATTGAAACACACTTTTAAATAACAAGAGAAAAAAGATACTCCTGGTGTACATGTGATAATATGTTATATATCAGATTATAGGAAATATTTTCCCAAACCACTCTGTAAAATTTTATCAAAATCGGTCCATAAACAACTGAGATATCGCCAAAACACTGAATTTGATGTATCGCAAATTGCCCAAAGTACACATTAGAGAATGTTTGTTGAAAAAATTAAATGCAGAAATAGGAAAAACTATCCTCCTTTAGTACGGACCTACATAAATTTTATATCAGATTTTAGGAAATTCCCCCACCAAGCACGTTATTAAATTTTATCAAAAGCGGTCCGTAAAGAATTGAGATATCGCAATAACACTACATTTGATGTACAGCAAATTGCCCAAAGTACGTGTCTAAGAAATTTTGTTTACATTTTGTAAGTATTGTTTCAGCGATATCTCAGGTGTTTATGGACCGATTGTGATGAAATTTGACATCGTTCTTTATGGGAGGATTTTCTAAAATCTGATATATATACTCCAAAAAAAAAATCTGATTATGAATACCATTCAAATTGTACCGATCAACTCAGAATCGGCACAAGAATCGATTTCGCGACCTCCGTCCGTCTGTCCGTCCGTCTGTTTGTTTGTCCGTCCGTCTACATGTCCGTCCGTCTACCTGTCTGTCCTTTTTTCTGTTGTAGTCAAGTTTTTGGAGCTCCTGTTTTGTCGATATCTCAGATGTTTATTTTGATGAAGTTTAATAGCGTCCTTCGCAGGGGATTATCTAAATCCTGATGCATTCTGTAATTTGTGGTAGATATAATTTAGCGTTTAAGCGATGGTGTTTTGATCGACAATGTTGAAATTCAGGGTGGGACAATTCAGGAGCTCCACAAATCTGGTTTTAGCAGACAGACACACTGCATTTATCTTAATTTTGTGTCTGACTTTTGAACATTATGATAACATTTGAGAATGTATTATATATCAAATTATAGGTAATCTTCCTAGGAAGTACAAAAATGCAGCTAATTACATGATATCCGTTCAAAACCTACATATGTATGTAAGTATCTCACATATCAACAAAAATTTAAATTTTTTAATTGCAATTGGGAGAAATCCGTTCACGTTTGACAATTGATCCCATATAACTTCGCCTAAGGCAATCTCTTAGTAGCTAATAAATGACAAATTATAATAGATACGATGATGACATTTAGTATAAAGACGTTGTACAATATTGATATTCAGGACAATAGCGCCTAAAATAAACTTTCTAGAGGGACAACATTTGACAAAAGTATTTCTGATCTCTTGAAAAGTTCGATATTGAAAATGGGCGAGCTCTATTCACATTTAGTGAAATCTCCCATATAAACCCGACCGGAAATCGATCTAATGCTGATAAATTAAATCACATTAAAATTGCACAAAGAACTAGAGCAAAACTTTCCAAACATCCATCGGACAGATCGAAAGAACTATACATCCCAAATATTATTGATGAAGTGTTCATTTTAATTAATTAACTAACTTCAAATTAATAAGTAAACTTTTCCGACAAAGCTGATAACCATCCATTCAAAAGCTATATATTTCACGTATGTATCTAAAACTAAGAGTGTATACCCTTTAATTTTAAGGCTTGTATACATTGACAATCATTATTAAAGCTTTGACCTAAATCAGTCCGCTAACTTCAGAGTTTTACATAACTAATCAAGAACTTTTACTAGTTGGATAATTCGTACGAATTAAAGTGCACAACCCTCACTGGGCACAGCGTTTTTGGGTTGCATGCCAGAATACTTAAACTTCATCAAATCGATGTGCTATTGCAAATGTAAGGGCATCTACATTTTGAAGCATCTTTTCTGCATGGTTTATCTGGTCTATCGAACTTTATTAAATGTTCGTAAAATATGTGTATATTTTATTTCGAAGCTACTGGCTGGCTTAAATATGTATTCTCTACTTGTAGTCTAGTAATCATTATCTTTCACAAAGGGACCACTTTAGAACCCAAGTGAAGCTTCCCTAGACATTAGCCACCTGCCCAACCTAACCTTTGGGTGCATAACTATCCTAGATGATGACGCCACCGAAAAGCTTTTCTTTTTCCGACTCTTAATTTTAAAGACTCTTTGCATATAATACTAGTATAACCAAATTTTGCTAGGAATTACATTAAGTACTTTTGCAGCACCATTGGTGAAGGGTATCCAAGATTCGGCAAAGCCGAATATACCACTCTTACTTGTTTATGTTAGAGTTAACAAATTGAGATTTTCAAGGAGATAAAAAAACTTTAATATCGGTTGTAAACTTTAATTATTAAGGGTTTCCCAAAATATTTTATGTTCTTGAAAACTCTTCTTAGCATATGCAATAAAAAAAATTAGTTAATGTTTAAATTATTACATTTTTGTTTTTATGGGCTGACGTTAAGTCACTTTTGCATATGGCGAAATAAAGTGATTTTTTTCGTATCTTTTTTTTTTCTTTTTCAATTGTTTGTTCAACGAAAGAGTTCCCAAATGTATGTTAGAACACCCTACAATTTATCGTAAAGAAAGAATTAGATTGATATCTCAAACGGCTTAGCCGTACCTGCAATTTAATTCAAATGATTTCAACAAAAACCCAATATTTCTCCAAAGTTATAAAAAAAAGGACGCGAATTGTTGTATATTAGCAGTTCTTATGAGCAGAACTGAAATAATTCTTGTTCCAATGGGTAGAAATATATATTAGAAATTTGATTGAAATCAAATGTCATTAACCCTTTCATTACCAGGGTCAAAAGCTAAATTTTTATAATTTTCAATTTTTTAAAAAAGGTATTAGGAATTACATGTTTGTATTTTTATATTTCAATGAAAATTCAAAAAAATCGTTTAAAAGCACCTTATGTTTAATTTTTATACAAATTAAACCTTGCGTACCCATGGGATAAATGTGTAAAAATGTACCCATGGGATAAATGTTAAATGTGAAATTAAAGTGGATAAAGAACAATGAAAAACATATAAACGCACAAACAAACATACATGTCATGTGTGCCTTAGCTTTCTCTCATTGGATAATTGTCTCCACTATTTATTTCCAAATTATTATCTTTATCATGGCATTTTTCAAAACGACCATACGACAAATCAATATATAGAAGTGGAACATTTTTATATTATAGAATCTTTGGTTAAAGTTTTAAAGAGGTACTTAAATATGTGTTAAGTGCTTAAGTGTACTAAAGCTTCTTTCTTTCACATTTTTTAGCAATAAAGCTCAAAAAGCTCTATAATAATTGGGGCACGTCTTTCTGTAAAATTACTTTAAATTTATAAGACCCCCTGTAGGTGTTCCACAAAAATAGTCTATTTAGATACGACGGTTATTTTCTTAAAAGCTTATTATGAAAATAATGTACATGAACTAAATTTCTATATTATTTATTCCAAGTGCAATAATGCGGCGAACTTGTTACAAAGAATTAAAATACTTTGCACATTGTTAAACAGTTTTGAGCATATTTAGCTATTCAGTGCTAAATATATAAAATTTTGAAATTTTGAAAATAATTTTATTAGAGTAATTAAAAATAAAGAAAAAATAAAAAATACCAATTATTACAAAAACTATGCGAAAATCTAGAGTTAACAAAACTGCTTTAGCTTTAGGTCTTCTGCTATATTGTGGTTTTTATGTCTGTCTGCCATCGTCACAATTTAAAATTTGTACTGAATTGTATGTAACATTTTTGCTCTTGTATATATCTTAATTTGTACATACTATGTATGCATGTGAGTGTGAATGTTTATGTATGTAATACATTTGTTTATACATACATTCTTTTGTTCAGTGGCATTTTCAAATACAAGAACATCATTTTAAAGACTTTATATTTATTTTATTTCAATTGTTTATTTCATTCGAGGTTTATTTCGGTATTTGGGGAAAATGGTAATTGTTCTCCTTTTAATGCTTTTGAGGTTTACATGGCATTTACTTCCATAAATATCAATCTTTTTGGTGTGTAAAATTTGTGTGCTTATATACATATTCCCTTCTGTTTTGTTATGGGCGAATACTTTTCATGAATTATTCTTTAAGGAGAACTTTTTTTTTTTGCAAAATAATAAATGAACAACATTTTTCAAAGATACGAGTTGAACATTTTTGTAGCTTTTAATAAATATTTTTTTGTTTTTGTTTTTGAAAATACCATTAATATTTCGTTTTAATTTATATGTTTGGATATCAAATTAAAATTGAAAACATATTGAATGATGACTCAAATAAACCTTTGCCTTTTAATAACAAAAATATACCTTTTTTCGGATTATCCGAAAAACAAACACATGTTAACTTCAGTTCACAGAAACGGAAAAAAACAAGTGAGCCACGTTAATGTTTGTGGACATTTACACTAAAAATTTTAACTCAACTATTATCAACTGAATGAAAATCAACTGAAATATTATTCTAACCTCGATAACTAATAAAATGTTTTATTCTATAAAATGTTTAGTTTCAAATTCTTTGTTTATTTATTACACAGCACAACAAAATAAAAAAAATTTCATGTGCTCTTAAAACTACTATACAATTTTGATGTATCATGACTAACTTTGTACAAAAATGGTAAAATTTTTAAATTCTATGGCAAGATTTTTTTTTAAATTTTTTCTTAAAATTGCAATTTTTTTAGACGTTTCCTCAAATAATTAATGATAACTCAAAAACTAGTAGTCCGATATTATTAAAATAAAATCAGAAAAATTAAGATTTACATAACCTTTAATTCGTCTATATATCGCGTTTCAATCGGATCAGTAGTATAGGAGTTATAATAAAAAACTTAAGAAAAAATATATTTTTTACTTAAAAATGGCAAAAATTTTCGTTTTAAAAAAATCATAAAAAATCGAAAACGGTAAAAAACTTCCAGATTTATTACTTTATCGCATAGCGACATATAATAGCCACAAAATGAGATACCGAACATAAAAATCGATTGATTTTTTTCGAACTTATTCACATTTTAGTGAATTCGCTCATTTTCACAAAATTTTAGTTTTTGCTTGATATACGCAAGTCCTCAAGGACATGTAATGGCCAGTGCAAATTGTAGTAACTCGAAAACTGTTTAACCAATTTTAAAGATATGTAGCTTATTGGAAATCTCATTGTTTTTGCCCTAAGGACCAGGATCCTATTTTTTGCAAAAGGGGGAATAAATAGCGTTAATTTTGCAAAAAACTTAAAAATTATAAAATTTTTCCGATATAAACTTGATTTGTCAGCTTTAGGACCTGGGCGACACGTGGTAGCTTTGTCCAATTTGGCTAAAATTTTGTGGGTGAAAGTTTCTCACCAAATCTCACAATAATCCTACCGGCACTACTTGAAATTCTAAAATCTATTTTTTCACACATTTGAAAAACCCTGTATACGTATATCAAGCAAAAAACTAAAATTTTGTGAAAATGAGCGAATTCACTAAATTGTGAATAAATTCGAAAAAAATTAATCGATTTTTATGGTCGATATCTCATTTTGTTGCAATTATATGTCGCTATGCGATAAAGTAATAAATCTGAAAGTTTTTTGCCGTTTTCGATTTTTCATGATTTTTTTAAAACGAAAATTTTTGCCATTTTTATATAAAAAATATATTTTTTTCTTAAGTTTTTTATTATAACTCCGATACCATTGATCCCATTGAAACGCAATATATAGACGAATTAAAGGCTATGTAAATCTTAATTTTTCTGATTTTATTTTAATAATATCGGACTAGTAGTTTTTGAGTTATCATTAATTATTTGAAGAAACGTCTAAAAAAATTGCAATTAAAAAAAAAATAAAAAATTTTTTTTAAATCTTGCCATAGAATTTAAAAATTTTACCATTTTTGTACTAAGGCAGCCGTGATACATCAAATGTATATAGTGGTCACTCGAGCATATTTTTGCTGTTGCCCTGTGTTATATATTTTTCATCTATAAATTTAATTTCTTGGTATATAAAATTGAAATTTTATGCGTATTAGGAATATATAATATTAAAATTGCTCATACGTACGGATAAACCAGATAAAATATGAAATAATTTTAGGTTGTTAACTAGAAATACATATTCGCGATTAGTAAAATCCAAGGAAAAATTTGGCAACGAAAAGTACAAAGGTATTAGATTACCCTTTAATGTCAACATCATAACGTCCATATTATTAGTTTACACTTGATAATGACTAAAGATATTTTTAGAATACAAATAATATGGATGTAGTTGAAACAAGTATTTGTTTATGTCATAGTTTATAATTTAATAGTGGTTTTTATATGAAAGCTTTAGGCAAATATGGTCATCGCTCATTCATATAAAATTTGAAATACTGACCCAAAGCTCCATAAATCTTCTCTGTTCTAAATTAAGTTGTCATATCTATTACAATTGGATGAATTTTATCATAATTAATGTGATTCCCAGGGCGGGGTAATATGAGAGATCTAACTAAATGTGAACTAATTTCGCCCAATTCCAACATATCGAAAATACTTTTGTAAAATTTTGTCCCTCTAGCTCTTTTAGTTAAGGCGCTATAGACAGAAACCACCTTTTTTGGTAATTTTGCATTTCCATAAGTTTGTAATATGGGAACTATGGTCAAATGGTGACCGATTGTGACAAAATTTGAACACTGGCTGCCATTGACATTAAACTACATTAAACTTTAGTGGTCAAATCTACTCAACTTTATCATTTATTGACATTGACACTTACGGAAACAGACTAAATTTCACATAAAATCAACTAATTATGTAGAATTTATGATGTTTCCGTAAGTGTTTTATATGGGAGCTATTGTTACATGAACCGATTTTGATGAAATTTTATTTTATTTTATGTAAAACTTCTATATACCAAATTTTATGAACAGAGCTGTTATACTTTGTCATTTATTAGCAAATAAGCGATTAGCCTAAATGAGGTTAAACTGGAGCTGTGGTCAAATGTAAACCGATTTCGCCCAATTTCAATACCGAAATTTTCCAAGAAATGAGGAATATCTTTGTTAAGTTTCAGAGACCTAGCTTCTTTCGTTTAGGCCCTACAGACAGACGGTCATCGCTCATTCGTCTTAGATCATTAGGATATAGAAATACATCCGTTTTGATTTTTGAGCAAATATTAAGGAATGACAATCTCAATGTATTCCCCTTTCTTTTTGATGGTGGGTATAATGATTAAAAAAGTTAGTATGTCAAAGAATTAAAAAGTACATTTAATACCCATACAGACATACATACATATGTATACTGGCTTCATTATATTCGCATAGTTGTTAA
The DNA here is from genome assembly GCA_933228675.1 of Stomorhina lunata. Classification (NCBI taxonomy): domain Eukaryota; kingdom Metazoa; phylum Arthropoda; class Insecta; order Diptera; family Rhiniidae; genus Stomorhina; species Stomorhina lunata. Next base: position 180,350,682 of record OW121740.1, read on the forward strand.
GTCATTTATGTTTTATTTGTATTAAAATTTTTCAAATGGCTTATATTTTGGCACTTATCTATAGAATATTAAAAATTCTTCTTTCTTTACTCTGTGCAATACCACTCACTTACAAAGTCCCTGTGATGTACAGAAAACAATTTAGTTACATTTATTTATCACAACAATATCCAGAATTTATCAAACATTTTCAAAAATCTGTTGTCATATAAACGACTATAAATTTTATATAAATAAATTAACAAAAATAACGTGTAATTAAATTTCTACTTATAGGGATTCAAATGCTGAGATACCATAAAAATTTGTATTATTTTTCATGTTTTTATTTGTGCTAGACTTTTGTGATCAGGTAGCGCAGAGTAACAAGCTGTACTAATAAATTATTTTAAAATTTTATGGAACTGTAAATTTGTAAGGTTTTCTATACTGATATAAAATACTTATATTTACAAAGTAAAATTACTTTTTATAGCCAATATCAAAAATAAGGCGTATATTAAGATTGTCATTCCGTTTGTAACCATCTTATATTGGCTCAAAAAACAAGAGATATATATATTCTGAATTCACATGATTAAAAATGATCGTCAATAATAATTTATAACATAGGTCAACAGGACTTTGCGGCACGAGACATTTTTTGCTTGTAGTGTTAATATAACTTCAAAACGGCTGCTAATATTGAGCTAATAAGAAAAACTGAAATTCAAGAACAATTCTAGCTTTAAGTTGTTTACATTCAATTCGCTTAGTCGTTTTGGAGATATCATATCGTTTTAAAAAAAAAACTAAAATTCAAATCTATATCATAACAATTTCGCATAAAACCATATCGCTATTTGGCTTTTAAGACTTGCCAGCACCAATTAAACTCAATATATTGAGAAACTTTTTAGTAGATCAAGTCAGAATACATGGAAATCTACTCAGGGCACACATAAACCAAATATTTATGAGCTAATGTGGACCGATAACACTAAACAACTCGGGAAACGACCTTGCTTGGTTTTTAGGACTTATTTATTACATAATAAATCGTACAAAAAATATTCAGATATACGTATAAGTTTAAGAGTTATACGAAAAAAACCGATTTTAATGAGGTTCGTCAACTTATCGACCTGAAGCTCAGCCATCCGATTTTAGTTTTTCTAACAGCAAATGGCCATCAACTTTGATATATTTGTAAGTCAAAAGTATTTTTTTGTTGTTACGAGTATCAAAAAAAAAACAATATTGTTCATCTTTTTGAATTTATTAGCTTTTTATTGCTTATTCTTATGTGAAAGCTTATAAAAGTTTATATTAATATAAAAAAATAATTAAGTTCCTAATAAAATGTGGTTCAGACGAATTTAACATCAAAAAAGTTATAAAATTTATGATAAACCGATTAGGCCATGTCAGAACTATTTTCAAAATTATTTTTTACCAGAAATTCACTATGAAAAGTATTTTGTTTGCAATAGAAAAATTGGAAAAAGTTAAATAACTTTTGTAGATTTAAGCCGATATAATAAGTTGTATCTCTTTTTTTCCTATATAGAACTAGTTTTAAAAGACAGGATAGTTTTTGTACAAAAAAGTTTAAATAATTGCATTTAAAATTTTAAAGATTTAAAAAACGAACTTTTTGATAAAAACTGAACAAATTACATAGAATATTTATAAGCGCTATGCATACAGCTTGCAAAAGCTTTATCCCTAACTTTACAAAACTGTTTAAAATCGCTCTGCAAATGTACTTAAAACAAACAACTTTTGCGAATATCTCAAAATTTTGAGTGTGTTTCGAAATCTTTGAAACTGGTTTTTGTACGTACTCACCTAGGACTAAAACCCCACTAGGTCCCTTTCTAAATTTTTGCAAAAGTTGCTCATTTGCGGCACCGTTTTATTAGGAAATATTTTTGCTGATCTAAATAAAAATATGATCATAATTTGTTCTCGCTTAAAAGTATCAATTCCGAAAAACCAATCTAAGGATAAATCCGATATTATACCTAATACACTCAGGAAATTATTACAGTAACTGATTGTATGTTGTTTAGGAAATTTTCAGTTATGTTGTTTTTAAATGAATATTCATTTAAATTTACATGAAAATTGATTTTTAATATATTTATACATTTGTTTAAAAAACGACCTACAAAAAAATACTGAAAATCCGTAACATTTGAAAATATCAGTTGTTTAGTTTTTATATATTTTTTCAATTATTGTATCAAATATAATTCGTATTTGTTTAATTATTGGTTTTCCTTAAGTATCTTAGGTTTGCTTACTGAAGATGCTTTTTATAATACTGGCCGCCTATCACGGGGTATGGCCTAAGCAAACAACAAACTTTGTTTTGTCTGTTTGGTTTTTTGATGCCTTAAAGGATATAATCCTTTTATGGTTTCGTCTTTTGTATCACGTTAATTACAAAAACAAATGAAAATTGTCCGTTTTACGGAAATTTTACGTAGTTTTTTACCATTCAATTTTTTAAAAATAAATGAAAATTTCCGTTTTTTATACTAAAAATGTAGTTTAAATTTATGTCAGTAATTTTTCTGAAAACAACTGAATACTCCATTTTTAAAACTGAAAATGTAGTTTAAATATTTGTCAGTTAAATTTAAATGAAATATTTATTGAATTTGAATGAAAAATCAGTTGACCGGTTTTTAAATGAATATTCATTCAATTCAAATTACATTTTAAGTTAATTTTACTTACAAAATATTCTGAGTGTACTATCAACTTAATATTTAAATACTTAATTTTGTACTGGAAGTTTATATAACATCCCCATAATAACAATATTTCTGTGCGTTACATACATCAGCACAAACTTATAATACCCTTTTCACCTATGGTGGTGAAGGGTATAAATACCACAAGATGTTCTCACTTATTAAAGTAAGAAAAAAACATGAAGTACACATGTGTATACACTAGAGTTGAGAAATGAGAAACCGCGGTTTCGGTTTTAAAACACTAAAAACCGGCCGGTTTCGGTTCGGTTTTTAAAATAAAACTATTTTGATTTAAATTTGTAGTAAAATTTAGATAATTTTATTAAAACAAAGTGTAAGGTATATTTATTAAAGCTCATATTTATAATTTAATACTAAAATTCAGTAAATTTATTTAGCTTTTCCAAATATGACGGATTTCTTAAATAAGTCTTGTTTCTTTTAGAGAATCTGCAGATCCATTTTAGCTTGTATAACATTTGCATCAGAGCGACAAATTGCTTCAAAAGTCATTTTTACGAACAGCAACGAATCTTTTAAAGAATTTACAATTTCAAAGTCGACAGACTTTCATGAATACTTTCTTTTAGAAGCAGAAATCTAAGAGTATGATCTTTTTAACGCTTATTTGTAAAATATTATTACGAACTGACGAATTTTTAAAATACCGAATAGTTTTTTTACAGCTTCTAGGTTTAAATTTATATGGTCAATTGGTTTTTAATGATTCAAAGTTTCATCGTCGCCTTCTTTAAAATTGTCTTCGCTTTCGTCGGCTTCAAATTCTTTCACATCTGCTTCGTCTGCTTCATTTTATAGACAAATTACGTGCTAATTTATGATAAGCTAATGTTATTTCTGAATAATACCAAAAGAATTATAAAATTGGAGCAAGGGATTCTTCTCTCAGACAATGAGCTGCATCCGATTCTATTTTTTTAGACTCATTGAAAGGGACCTACGTTTTTACTCTGGCTCTGAACGGCAAATGCATTAGTTAGAGAAGTTTTACATAGCCTAATACTCAATAACCAGTGGCTAGTTGAGTTATGAGGTGAATTGACGTTTTTTTGAAAATTAATTTTTTTGAAGTGGGTCTGGCCGCGGATTGAACTCTGGAACCTCTGGTATGCTAGGCGGGTGACTAGCCTGCTATACCACGGCGGTTCGCGAAAAAAATTAAGAAAAATAAATAGCTAAAACCGCGGTTTTTACTACGGTTTTCGGTTTCGGTTTTAAGGCATAAAAAAAACAAGTTTCGGTTTCGGTTAAAACCGAACTGCAAATCCTAGTGTCCACGGCCTCTTAAGAGGATAAATATTTTTCAAATATTCGAAATTCTATCTTTTATAATTTTTCTATATAAAAAGGATTATAGAAATCAGAAGTTTTTTTCAAATTTATTTATTTATTTGAAATATCCCAGCAAAACTTTGGTAATGGCAAGTAATCTGATAACTGGTTAGCTTTTAATGACTACAATATAACCTCCGAATAAATAATAAGTTATTACAGAAGTACTTATTTGTAATTAAGATGGTAATTTAAACTGAATGGCCCCGGTTCAAATCCCACCAAAGGCAACCATTTTTTTTTTAGTTTTTTTTTATTAAAAGAGGCTTTTTAAATGATTTTTGAATTTTAAGAACTTAAATATTACCTTCTGTGAAAAAAAAGTTGGAAAACAAACTCACGGTAATGAAAAAATACCATCATGCGTCAATTTTGATTATGTAGGGGATATTGGATACCAAACACGATTCTAATTGGTCTTAACTTGGTAAGCCCAACTTATCTAAGTCATCCTTCATCTCAACTGTGGACACAGACCTCCTCGTGGTTTTCACCCGGGGAGCTAAAACACCTATTAATATAGTGAGCTAACATGTACCGAGAGTTGTGCCATAAGATCGATAAAAATGTGTTAGGATTACGGGCTAGTAACCCTCTCTTGAAAAAAATGCTATGAAGAGGATGAAATTAGAATTAAAATGTTAGAGGAGGATGTCCGAAACTTCGATAGAAAGACCAAGTAGAGGAACGTTTTTCAAAACTTGGTTTATAAAATTGGAGAATATTCGCACAAGATCAAAATCCATGGAATTCTAAAATATGCTCGGACAGGTTGTAATTATAGGCCATTTAAGTAAGTAAGAGTCAATCTTATGTAAAAATTATACAAAAAAGAAGATTTAAATTGCTTAAGTTTTAAAATAATTGAAAAAAAGCTTCTTTATTGTTTATTAAATGCATTAAACATTTACAAAAATTCGCATAAAAATATTTTTCCAAAAATTACAACAAAGCAAAAAAAGCACGGAAAAACAAAGTTATTGTCACATGAGTTTGGATTTAAAAATAAAAATTGTTTATATTAATAATAAGCTGCTAAGTTTTCAACATATGAAGTAGCTAGTGGAAAAATCTCTGCCTAGCAGTCGGAGGGTCTGTTTTCGAGCCCCCATGGGGTCATAAAAAAAAAATTTTGTATTTCGTTTCAAAATATATTTTTTTAAATACAACAACAAAAACGTTTTTGTTGTTGTTTTCCAATTGCTTACCCAAGTCATTACTTTTCTGCAATTGGTAAGTACTTGCCTCTAATGACATCCCCATGTTAATGTAATGACTTAAACAGTGAATGAGTAACTAGTTCGTGTTCCTAAACTATTGAACACGAACTAGTTACTCATTCACTGTTTAACTCATTATTTGGTAATGAAAAGTTTTGTGGGATAGTTTATAGGTTTTTTATTTAAATTTGTATTCTTTATATAAATTTTCTTTATAAATTACCTTGTTGCAGCAATATAATTAATATCACTTAGTAAGTTGTTGTTTTAAGCTCTTTAGTGAAATTATTTTGGATACATTAAACATCAAAAAATTATTTTACAAATATTTTCTTTATCCAATTCACGTTACTACTTGTATACCTTCATATGTGTTGTATACATGTATAGATTTGGTTTAATATATTTTGTTTTGATATACAAGCTTAGTATTCATATCCTGTTTCTTTTACTTTTTTATGCTCCGATTGTTTTCATTACAAAAATCTTCACAAAATCTACACTTTGAACTGAACTATTCACAAAAAATAGAATAGATAGGGGACATATGGAGGTAACACATTAAATAAACTTGGAATTCCATGTAACTCTTTTTATGTTGGAACTAGTAGTAAATTGTGAACATTTAGATGTTTTCAAATGCGTGTACGTATGTATGTTCCGATACATTTGTTACTTTTCGTATAAAAGATTTTGACTTCTCGAAGTGACTGGTAATAATTAACAATTACTAAAGAAACGTTTCTCATATTATTAAGAGTTCAAAACACACAATAACAAAGTTCTGTTAATAATCATTTGCTTATACATGTCAAAAGTGTAAAGTACTTGATGATGAACCAAGACATGTCATCACAACATCACTATTTTTAAACTTTTTATTTGTTGAAATGAGCATAAATGCCGCATATAGAGTACAACTTTGTGAATTTAAATATGGTTTTATTCAATTATACTCTTTATTAGTTTTAGTTTAAAATACAGTAAATACTTCACATAAACACTACCACGAGTACTTAACGATGTATTAAGAAACACAAAAATATTAAATAATTTTAAATAAATATTAAAGTGTACTCTCTTTATACACGTTTTTTTTTTTTTATTTTTTCACTTTATCCCTTGATTTGAACGATTTAATTAAACATTTGCATTGACATCATCAAACACAATTTATTTGTTGGTTAACTAATCGGATATCCTTTTGGCCGTTTAATAAATTTATCAAAAAAAGACGTGAGTTAAAAAATGAACGTGTACCGAACGTTATGAAAGCACTTTTCAAACTAACATCTGACAGCCAACGAACTCATTCTGTTTCAGTTTCATTTTTCTCAGCATTCAGTTCTTTTTTTCTGAGCAGATGAAAACAGACTCCAAGAAAACGCAAAAAAAAACAAAAACAAATATAAAAAATAAGCGAAACAAAATCAAATTCCATTTCTAAGCAGATTCGCCTACAGAATATTATTATCTTGCCTAACTAACGAATTTAGTCAAATATTTCTTGGGGTTTGTTTGTTTGTTTGTTTGTTTGTTTTGGGTGATTTTGCTTTTCTAAACTAATAAGTTTGTTTCTGAATTTTATTATAATTTATTTTCAACCATTTTTAACCCACGAAGAACGTAAATAATGCCAGGACACTCGGTCGTTTCATATAGAACAAATTAGGATAACAATGAAAAAGAAACAAACAGGATGCTCAAAGGATGCTTTTTGGAATTTTGACACATTGCTCTCTTATTTCTCTCTCTCTATCTCTCTTAAAATTTTTCTTGTTCTGTTTAGTTGGAGTTACATTCCTGGGGAGTAAATAGAAAGTGAATGTTTCATATTCGATTCCACCAGCTGTGATTCTATTCCATTTAGACAAGTTCTCTTGTTGATTCCATTTAAATTCCATAACATCCCAAATATTATTTTTTGAAGCTGAAATGTTCTTAAACATCTCAATAAGTTTCTAATTAGGGTTTCTCAGTTGAATGCCGAACAATTTTATTCTCTCCTTCTATTTTATGTGCAGTTCATGTATTTATTTGTTTATGTCAAACGTAAATAAAAAGTGAGAGAGAGCGAAAAAATAAGTACGAGTAAAATATTTTGATACATGACCTATAAAATTGTTCATCGTTCGACTAAAGTAGCGATGCATTTATGACGAGTGAACAAAAAAAAAACGTTCATAACAATATAAAATAAAACCAAAGCATTTTTTTTAAATACATTAAAAAATTACTTAGTTTTACAAAAATTAATGAATGTCAAAATACTACTCGACATATGTATCTAGCGAATATCTCGAAAATATAGAAATTTTAAAACACATTTTTTAAAAGCAAAAGAACAACCTCACAAAACAGTTGGGTCTTACAGCCTGTTTTTGAAACTACAATTTTTTCAAATTGTACGTCAACTTACGAAAAAATTGAAATTTTGGTTTTTGAAATTTTTTTTGAGTGAAACGAGAAAAGGCTTTTAAAATTTTGGTTCGTAAATGAAATGCCTGGGAAACAAAAAACGGTTATTTAATTTTTTTTTGTTTTGTTTAGGACCTGAACATAATACAATGCATTGTGTTGAAACTAGGAAAAGGTTGTGGGAGGAGGAATAGGTAGTGTTTGTGGACATTTGATTTAAACTTCCCTATATTGCAAGTGGTTGGAAAAATTTCAGCGGGAAGGAAATTCTACATACGAACTGTACGGCTAGCGTATCGTCTATCTGTAGAGTATCGTCTGTCTACTGGTCAATCGACTACGAAAGGATGAGCTCTAACAGATAGACGTGCATTGCGTGCATTGCGTAAGAAAGTTCATGTTAGAGCACATTTCAAAGTAGTAGCAATAGAACAATAGAGTTGGATAACCTACTATTACCGATGAGCACTTTTGCTCTCCCCTGTACTCGGTCAAGAAGTTCCAAAATAAACTTTGAAGCACCGGCCCATTCATGAGAGTTGTATTTCACCGGTACGCAATACATGTTTCGGAATAGGGTCTATGTAAGAGTGCAAGAGAGGACGAAAGTGCTCATTGATGACAGCATGGTATCTAACTCTATTGAACCACTGAAGTGTCACACTTTTGTATCATTTTTACTTTGGAATGTGCCCTAACGAAATTAGGGAACTCGTTTCCAAACTCAAATCTTCTTAAGCAATACATGTCTCAGAATAGAGTCTTTGTAAGAGCTACACGACCGAGTGCAGGAAATGGTGAACGCGCTCATCGGTATGCAACTCTATTGAGTCACTGGAGTGTCACAATGTTCTACCGTTTCTAGTTGCTTTGGAATCCGGTCTATCGAAATTTATTTTCGTAAAATTTATTTACAATGTAAATTACATCTTGAATAATTTTGGACATGCACCCTACAAACAGCGGTGGTCCAAAATCAGTAATTTTTGGACAAAACTTGAGGTTTTTGTGTCTGATTATGGATTTCAAATCTTTTTGTAATTAAATTATTAATTAAGTATAATGTTCGTAAGGTCTGTGCAAAAATCTGATAGAGCTGGGCTATAAATAGGGTCACGCAGTCCGTACTCAAAAATGTTAATTCAAATTTCAGAAGCTGTTCTGAAATTTATATTTCTGAGTTTCTAAGATATTGGTATATACTGTGTTCAAAAACGATAGTAAACCTTGTTCAGTTTTAGAGATTTTTGCGAAAAAACTACAATCTATACTGTTTCCAAAAATCATCCTAATACCTTGTTTAGTTTTAGAGATTTTTGCAAAAAATAAAGTGATATTCAAAAATTATATAAGTTTTTTGTTGTTGCGCTTTTTTGGAAAGAGTCTTAAACTAATTTCTTCATAGTGACAAATTTGTAACCTCACTTAAAAGTATAAAATTGATGTATCAGTATTTATAAAAAAAAATAATGAAATAGCAACAATTTCCATTTTCAAAAATATTTTTTTTTTCAAACAAAAAAATTTATTCCCAAAACGAATAATTGCATAAAGAAAATAATTAGTGTTTTTAAAAGATAATTTTGTTGCCGAATTTAGATTTTTTACTTAGTTCGAGAAAACAAACAGTTTTTGAGTTACGCGAATATTTATTGCGCAACCTCCTACATTTTTTAAATAACGCTATATCTCGAAAACTAGAGCTAACCAAAAACAAAAAACGGTTAGAACCATTGAATTCAGCGTACCTCAATTATCTTTACTTACTAGGTCTCCCTTTTGTCAGTTTTTTTAACTAGCACAGTGTAATTATACATTTTTGCGAATTACTTGAGATGGCCAGAAAATATGCGAACAAAATTTAAAAGTGATGAAAACGTGCTTCAAATTTTAGTTTTAGAAGTGACAAAATTTAAATTTAGAGGGCAGTGGATTATCCCCCAAGTGTGTTGTCTATTTCGTAGAACAACGACTTGCAACTATTAAAACGAATGAAGAAGAAGACGAAATATGAAAACAAAAACGTGAATGCTTCAATCGATTATTTTACATTTTTTAATTTTTATAGCAATTACCCTAGGAAAAGCCAACTTGAGCTACTAAGATTTTGTGTTCAATATACCTGAAGTCTTGGGACTTTAAATCTGTAATTAGATTTTCCAAACTCCTAAGGGTACAAAAAATATTCGAGTTTGAAAGGAATTAAAACTTTGATTCTATTATAATAAATAATTACCCCTTATTTTACAAACAAAAAATAATGATATGAAAAGCTTATAAATTAATTTTTTCATACGAATTTCCTACTATTAAGCTTTGATAATTTTATTATTTGTTTATTATACCCTTCACCACCATAGGTGGAAAGGGTATATTGGGTTTGTGCTGATGTTTGTAACGCATGGAAATATTGGTCTGAGACCCACCGTTTTGCATACCAACCGAATTAGAATCACTCCCTGAGTTGTTATAACCGACCAGCCGTCCAGCTGGCAGGCTGGTCGGTTATCCATGTAAGCTTGTTATCATTCTACAGGTCTTAACTTTAAAGATAAATGAATTTCAAGAAATGAAATTTGGCACAGGCTCATATTTTGATCCAAGGACGATCCATATTTTTTTTTGAGCCAAATCGAATTACTATTTCAGGTACCTCCCATAGGGATGCCTTTCCGGAATAGAGTTTTTGGTCCTTTACAGCTACAAATTTAGTTGTATTTTAATAATATTTAGCACAAATATTGCTTATAATTACCTTAATGTGCCTAATTTTGTAGAAATCGGGCCATTTTTGACCATACCTCCCATACAAGACAAATTTTCAAAAGACGTTTATATACACATAAAAGCACAAAAACGTTAATAACTCTAAAGATAAAATTATTTGAGTTTGATTACTTAAACTTTGCACAGATAAATATTTTAGTACCTTATTGACCGAGCCTTGCTCGGAGCATTATGATAAGCATTTTGAGGCAAGTTTTAAAGTTTTCAGTGGCTCCATCTGTCGGACTTTGATCATACCAATTAATAAGCCTTCATCGGCTTATCCGCAATAATTTTGCTAAAGATCATAGCATGATCAAATATACAGTTTACGATTTAACTGACTTTAAGTAATTTTCAGCAGCGCCACCTGTCGGAAATTATTTACTCCAACTAAGAAACCTCCGCCGGCTCATGCGCTATAACTTTGCTAAAGATCATAGCATGATCAAATGCACAGTTTACGATTTAAATAATTTTTAGTAATTTTCAGTGGCGCCACCTTTCGGAAATTAGTCTTACCAACTTAAAATCCTTTGCGGCTTATCCGCAATATCTTTGCTAAAGAGTATAACATAATCAAATGCGTAGTTTACTTTTCTAAAAAGAATATTATGACAAACATTAATTTGTTTAAAAGTTATAACATTACTCCTTTTTTCCCTTTTTTATCCCCTAATTTCAAAAAAGTTCCATATGCATATTTGGAACTTCTTTGGCACCAACTGAATTTGGTACATTTTATTAAAACGCATTTAATATAATGTTTCTATTTACATAACTTTTTGAGATGTTAAGTTAACATTTTATCCCTTTGAACCCAAAATCAAAAAAGTACCAAATACGGGTTCAATACTTCTTTCGCATCTATTGACTGCAGTACAAAGTTTCTTTCTATATTCTTTGGTTTAAAAAATTAGAGTGGATTAAAAAAGCACCAAAAAAACTATTTTCACCCTTACTTACCCCCTTTCGCTTATTTTTATATCTGTTCAAAACGTAATTTTAATTTTGTTTCTATACCTATTACTTTAGACGATATAACGTTTTCGATTTTTTCTCCTTTTTCCCCGTTTTTACCCCCTCAGCGGTAAAACTTTCAAAAGTCCCTTCATATTCGATCTATACGGCAAAAGAGGTACCCAGTGTCTACATTTTGTCAAAATCGTTAAAGCCGATTTCGCGATAGCCATTCTATATATATAGATATATATACATACAATTATTGCTCGTTTAAAGATAAAGATAAATATGAACCAATAACCAAAATTTGGTAAAAACAAGTAAGAAAGCGCTATAGTCGGTCAAGCCGACCATATGATACCCTTCACCATTATGGTCAAAGGTGTTCTTTTTCCTGTATAAAGACAAGTATTTGCTAAATTTTGCCATCATACAAACATTTCCTTAAAACTTATATATTTAAGCTGTTTCCGCCATTTGGACTTATATGAGAGCTAGGATCGAATGTGGGCCGATTATTCCGAAATTTGGCACGTTGATTACAGTTGTTACAAAAATTATGTATGCAAAAAATAAACTCAAAATTTTTATTATCTTTAGATCTACGAGCGTTTTAGTGATTTTTTGTCTTATTTAGGTCGTTTTTAAAGAAGAGTTTGTATGGGAGCTATGGTCAAATGTGGACCGATTTCAACGAAATTTCGTAGAGTGATTTAGGTTTACATAAGCTGTATTTGTTTTAAATTTCATGAAAAAATATTATTTGTGGCCAATATAGCGATTCCGGAAAGTGGGACCTATGGGAGGTACCATAAATAATGGACCGATTTTGACCAATTTCAATAGCCATGGTCCCATTATCAAAAAAATTATCAATGCCAAATTTCATCAAATTATCTTTAGAATTGCGACCTGTAGTTTGATTACAAGGTTTACATGGGGGTCCAGCCAGCCAGACGGACGGACATCGCTAAATCGACTCAGAAAGTGATTCTAAGTCTATTGGTATACTAAAAGGTGGGTATAAGACAAATATTTCTATGCGTTACAAACATCAGCACAAACTTATAATACCCTTTCCACCTACGGTGGTGAAGGGTATAAAAATCGGTCCTCAATTGACCCTGGCTACCATATAAGGCCCTTAGCCGGAAATGATATAAATACATCTATATATGTCTCTAAGACTTAAGGAAAACTTGTGTAATTGTTGGTCCATATTTGACATTAGTAGTGAAGGGTATGATATAGTCGGGCTTGACCGACTATAGCTTTTTTATTTGTAAATTATGGGGTTAGTTTTTGTTTTCTGATTTCTAAGTGAATAATAAAACGACTAGAAAAAGCTTTTGCACCATTTTTTTGTAAAATTTTATGAAGAACTTGTTTTATTAGTATTATCTTTGCCCAAAAAGATATGCTTTTAATAAAAATCGATTAATTATAAAGGCTATCATTGCTCATCCCTTTTAATTTAATATGGAAAAATATAAAATTAAGGACATTTTTGTATATTATGTAAGTTTTTGTATTAGTATATAAATTTCTTAATCTGAGTTTAGTTTTATTAATTTAGTTTTTTTGTTTTATTATTCAAGAAAACTTAATAAAAACTTATACATATTTATGTTCAATAACAATTACGATGTTAATCAAAAGAATTTAATTGGTAATAAAATTAAATCGTTAAATTTATATTAAAACATAAACAATATTTTAATACAAATAAACATTTTTTAATAAAATTCGAACAATTCAGTTTTAGGAGTAGAGTAGTCGTCATCGTTGATGTTTCAAGCCATTTGGACAGTAGTGAGAGCACTAATAGTCTGTCAGCCAGTCATTCAGTCGGTCAGCGAGTTGATCTGTTGGTCAGCATATGTTAACTTGTGCTAAAATTAAGGTGTTTTTTTTTCTAAATTTTTTGTATTTGTGAGACTGTAAAAATAAAAATCACTTCAAATGTTGACAGCAAGAACAACGATAGCAAGCACTTAAGTTTATGGTCATCAAAATTTCTTCTTTTACTTAATGTAAACTTAAGTGTGTCCTTTTGTCACATACAAGATGAGAGCTTATAAAAGTGAAATTGCTTTTGTGGCACGTGACACATTTAACACCTCCTCAAATGAAAGTGGCAAAAACGAAAATATGAAATCGTTTCATACTCCGTTAGAATGTTAGAATGTGCTGAAGTATTTATGAATAAAAAACTTAAATCAACATTGATTGTTGTCGTTTCGTTTAGTTCTCGCAGTTGTTTTATGAGATAACATATACACGTACATACATGCGTATGTATGTTTATATGTATTTATTTTATTTATTGGAATACTTCCATAAGTCAAAAAGCGTTGTTTCAGGAGAAACGAATTTAGTTTTTTTTTCAGAAAATAAAGAAATATAAATTATTGATTAAGGGCATGATCTATTTAAATAATACTAGTATATAATATTTAAATCAAATTGAATAAAATGATTTATAAAATTCTAGGAACAATTTTCAATTAAGTGTTGAAAAACAATTTGTTATTGACATATGTAAATATGAATGATTATGGAACTGTTAAGAGATTAAGATTCTTGACGTAAGGTTTTTAAGGCATTTGTTTATATACCAGTCAATCTCAAATAAGATAAGAAATTAAAGCTTTCTTTCTTATTAAATTTATAAACAAGATAAGAAATAAAAGTGTACTTTCATATTTAATTTACAAATATTAGATATTAGCTAATATGTATTGCATAGTGCTAATTCAGCACATTCAGCCCAAATTTCAAGTTATACCACTATTAAAGTAAATATATGTATATAGTATATATGTATTTTGTAAATTAAAGTAAATCTTCCCCTCATAAATTTTTAAGATTAATGTTTCATAAATCTTTGGACCCAAACACAAATGAATAAGAAAAGCTGTCACAACATAAGAAAATAACTTAAAAAAAAGTGGCTTCGCAAAGCGTGTATAAGCTGAAAACTTGAGGATAGTAAAGTGACAGTTGGTGCAATGTTATCACAATGAAGGAAAAGTATTGTATAATATCAAAACACCACCACTTTGTTTACAGGGTATGTACGAACTAGATAATCGGCTTTTTATACATCACAAAGTATACCGTATAGTCTATTAATCAGCCATTTTAGGAATACATCGCCACTGCTAGAACAAAAGGGTAACAATGACAACAAACTATTATTTTTATTTATTGTCATTTGCTATGTGGCGCCATTGAAATGATTGCCATAATTCACTATGTGCTTCGCATACATTCAAACGCAAAAAGAAAACATCTATTAAAATACATATTAACCCAACAAACATGAGTATAAAAAATCGCAATAAATTTGACTTCAGTAAAAACTATTGCTATATAATTAAGAATATCACATAGTCTCTGACAGATGTGCCGAATTTGTTGTAACTAGCAACTTAAATAAAGCTTAACAATTTTAATGAAGATACTTGACAGTGATTTTTATGGAGACCTCGTCAGACACGAATTGGACAATCACTCATTTATTTAACTCAAAACAATATATGTTTTTGCTACGGAAAAAATTTTCTATAAACATTTTTGTTTGTAAAATTTTATATAAAATGTTTTATCTGAAAAATTTATTATAAACATTTTTATATAAAAAATGTTTTACAAAAATTTTTATGTGAAAATTTTTTTAAAAATTTTTCTATAAAATTTTTATATGAAAAACTTTTGTATGAAAAATTTTCTATAAAATTTTATATCAAAAATTTTTCTATGAAAAATTTTCTATAAAAATTTTTCTATGAAAAATTTTCTATAAAAATTTTTCTATGAAAAATTTTCTATGAAAAATTTTTCTATGAAAAATTTTCTATGAAAAATTTTTCTATGAAAAATTTTCTATGAAAAATTTTTCTATGAAAAATTTTCTATGAGAAATTTTTCTATGAAAAATTTTCTATGAGAAATTTTTCTATGAAAAATTTTCTATGAAAAATTTTTCTATGAAAAATTTTCTATGAAAAATTTTTCTACGAAAAATTTTCTATGAAAAATTTTTCTATGAAAAATTTTCTATGAAAAATTTTTCTATGAAAAATTTTCTATGAAAAATTTTTCTATGAAAAATTTTCTATGAAAAATTTTTCTATGAAAAATTTTCTATGAAAAATTTTTCTATGAAAAATTTTCTATAAAAATTTTTCTATGAAAAATTTTCTATAAAAATTTTTCTATGAAAAATTTTCTATAAAAATTTTTTTATGAAAAATTTTCTATAAAAATTTTTCGATGAAAAATTTTCTATAAAAATTTTTTGATGAAAAATTTTCTATAAAAATTTTTCGATGAAAAATTTTCTATAAAAATTTTTCGATGAAAAATTTTCTATAAAAATTTTTCGATGAAAAATTTTCTATAAAAATTTTTCGATGAAAAATGTTCTATAAAAATTTTTCGATGAAAAATTTACTATAAAAATTTTTCGATGAAAAATTTTCTATTAAAATTTTTCGAAGAAAAATTTTCTATTAAAATTTTTCGAAGAAAAATTTTCTATTAAAATTTTTCGAAGAAAAATTTTCTATTAAAATTTTTCGAAGAAAAATTTTCTATTAAAATTTTTCGAAGAAAAATTTTCTATTAAAATTTTTCGAAAAAAAATTTTCTATTAAAATTTTTCGAAGCAAAATTTTCTATTAAAATTTTTCGAAGAAAAATTTTCTATAAAAATTTTTCTATGAAAAATTTTCTATAAAAAGTTTTCTATGAAAAATTTTCTGTAAAAATTTTTCTATGAAAAATTTTCTATAAAAAATTTTTTATAAAAAATTTTCTAGAAAAATTTTCTATAAAAATTTTTCGAAGAAAAATTTTCTATAAAAATTTTTCGAAGAAAAATTTTCTATAAAAATTTTTCGAAGAAAAATTTTCTATAAAAATTTTTCGAAGAAAAATTTTCTATAAAAATTTTTCGAAGAAAAATTTTCTATAAAAATTTTTCGAAGAAAAATTTTCTATAAAAATTTTTCCATGAAAAATTTTCTATAAAAATTTTTCCATGAAAAATTTTCTATAAAAATTTTTCCATGAAAAATTTTCTATAAAAATTTTTCCATGAAAAATTTTCTATAAAAATTTTTCCATGAAAAATTTTCTATAAAAATTTTTCCATGAAAAATTTTCTATAAAAATTTTTCCATGAAAAATTTTCTATAAAAATTTTTCCATGAAAAATTTTCTATAAAAATTTTTCCATGAAAAATTTTCTATAAAAATTTTTCCATGAAAAATTTTCTATAAAAATTTTTCCATGAAAAATTTTCTATAAAAATTTTTCCATGAAAAATTTTCTATAAAAATTTTTCCATGAAAAATTTTCTATAAAAATTTTTCCATGAAAAATTTTCTATAAAAATTTTTCCATGAAAAATTTTCTATAAAAATTTTTCCATGAAAAATTTTCTATAAAAATTTTTCCATGAAAAATTTTCTATAAAAATTTTTCCATGAAAAATTTTCTATAAAAATTTTTCCATGAAAAATTTTCTATAAAAATTTTTCCATGAAAAATTTTCTATAAAAATTTTTCCATGAAAAATTTTCTATAAAAATTTTTCCATGAAAAATTTTCTATAAAAATTTTTCCATGAAAAATTTTCTATAAAAATTTTTCCATGAAAAATTTTCTATAAAAATTTTTCCATGAAAAATTTTCTATAAAAATTTTTCCATGAAAAATTTTCTATAAAAATTTTTCCATGAAAAATTTTCTATAAAAATTTTTCCATGAAAAATTTTCTATAAAAATTTTTCCATGAAAAATTTTCTATAAAAATTTTTCCATGAAAAATTTTCTATAAAAATTTTTCCATGAAAAATTTTCTATAAAAATTTTTCCATGAAAAATTTTCTATAAAAATTTTTCCATGAAAAATTTTCTATAAAAATTTTTCCATGAAAAATTTTCTATAAAAATTTTTCTATGAAAAATTTTCTATAAAAATTTTTCTATGAAAAATTTGCTATAAAAATTTTTCTATGAAAAATTTTCTATAAGAATTTTTTCTATGAAAAATTTTCTATAAAAATTTTTCTATGAAAAATTTTCTATAAGAATTTTTTCTATGAAAAATTTTTTAAAAAAATTTTTCTATGAAAAATTTTCTAAAAAAATTTTTCTATGAAAAATTTTTTAAAAAAATTTTTCTATGAAAAATTTTCTAAAAAAATTTTTCTATGAAAAATTTTTTAAAAAAATTTTTCTATGAAAAATTTTCTATAAAAATTTTTCGATGAAAAATTTTCTATAAAAATTTTTCGATGAAAAATTTTCTATAAAAATTTTTCGATGAAAAATTTTCTATAAAAATTTTTCGATGAAAAATTTTCTATAAAAATTTTTCGATGAAAAATTTTCTATTAAAATTTTTCGAAGAAAAATTTTCTATTAAAATTTTTCGAAGAAAAATTTTCTATTAAAATTTTTCGAAGAAAAATTTTCTATTAAAATTTTTCGAAGAAAAATTTTCTATTAAAATTTTTCGAAGAAAAATTTTCTATTAAAATTTTTCGAAGAAAAATTTTCTATTAAAATTTTTCGAAAAAAAATTTTCTATTAAAATTTTTCGAAGAAAAATTTTCTATTAAAATTTTTCGAAGAAAAATTTTCTATTAAAATTTTTCGAAGAAAAATTTTCTATAAAAATTTTTCTATGAAAAATTTTCTATAAAAATTTTTCTATGAAAAATTTTCTATAAAAATTTTTCTATGAAAAATTTTCTATA
The DNA here is from genome assembly GCA_933228675.1 of Stomorhina lunata. Classification (NCBI taxonomy): domain Eukaryota; kingdom Metazoa; phylum Arthropoda; class Insecta; order Diptera; family Rhiniidae; genus Stomorhina; species Stomorhina lunata. The sequence goes on from OW121740.1 coordinate 180,368,923, forward strand.
AAAATTTTTCTATGAAAAATTTTCTATAAAAATTTTTCTATGAAAAATTTTCTATAAAAATTTTCTATAAAAATTTTTCTATAAAAATTTTTCTATGAAAAATTTTCTATAAAAATTTTTCTATGAAAAATTTTCTATAAAAATTTTTCTATGAAAAATTTTCTATAAAAATTTTTCTATGAAAAATTTTCTATAAAAATTTGTCTATGAAAATTTTCTATAAAAATTTGTCTATGAAAAATTTTCTATAAAAATTTGTCTATGAAAAATTTTCTATAAAAATTTTTCTATGAAAAATTTTCTATAAAAATTTTTCTATGAAAAATTTTCTATAAAAATTTTTCTATGAAAAATTTTCTATAAAAATTTTTCGATGAAAAATTTTCTATAAAAATTTTTCTATGAAAAATTTTCTATAAAAATTTTTCTATGAAAAATTTTCTATAAAAATTTTTCTATAAAAATTTTTCTATGAAAAATTTTCTATAAAAATTTTTCTATGAAAAATTTTCTATAAAAATTTTTCTATGAAAAATTTTCTATAAAAATTTTTCTATGAAAAATTTTCTATAAAAATTTTTCTATAAAAATTTTTCTATAAAAATTTTTCTATGAAAAATTTTCTATAAAAATTTTTCTATAAAAAATTTTCTATAAAAATTTTTCTATGAAAAATTTTCTATAAAAATTTTTCTATGAAAAATTTTCTATAAAAATTTTTCTATGAAAAATTTTCTATAAAAATTTTTCTACGAAAAATTTTCTATAAAAATTTTTCTATGAAAAATTTTCTATAAAAATTTTTCTATGAAAAATTTTCCTATGAAAAATTTTCTATAAAAATTTTTCTATGAAAAATTTTCTATAAAAATTTTTCTATAAAAATTTTTCTATAAAAAATTTTCTATAAAAATTTTTCTATGAAAAATTTTCTATAAATATAAATATATAAATGAAAATATAAATGAAAAATTTTCAATAAAAATTTTTCTATGAAAAATTTTCTATAAAAATTTTTCTATGAAAAATTTTCTATAAAAATTTTTCTATGAAAAATTTTCTATAAAAATTTTTCTATGAAAAATTTTCTATAAAAATTTTTCTATGAAAAATTTTCTATAAAAATTTTTCTATGAAAAATTTTCTATAAAAATTTTTCTATGAAAAATTTTCTATAAAAATTTTTCTATGAAAAATTTTCTATAAAAATTTTTCTATGAAAAATTTTCTATAAAAATTTTTCTATGAAAAATTTTCTATAAAAATTTTTCTATGAAAAATTTTCTATAAAAATTTTTCTATGAAAAATTTTCTATAGAAATTTTTCTATGAAAAATTTTCTATAAAAATTTTTCTATGAAAAATTTTCTATAAAAATTTTTCTATAAAAAATTTTCTATAAAAATTTTTCTATGAAAAATTTTCTATAAAAATTTTTCTATGAAAAATTTTCTATGAAAATTTTTCTATGAAAAATTTTCTATGAAAATTTTTCTATGAAAAATTTTCTATAAAAATTTTTCTACGAAAAATTTTCTATAAAAATTTTTCTATGAAAAATTGTCTATAAAAATTTTTCTATGGAAAATTTTCATAAAAATTTTTATATAAAAAATTTAATATAAAAATTTGTAATTGATAAATTTTCTTATGATTGCTCAGCCCCGGTATATATTATAACCAAAGGCTGTATAATATAAAGATGTTGTAATTCTATACATCGATCGTCGTTTTGAAAAGTCCCATAAACAGGAGAGTAGACTGGAGTGCAATATCTATATATTATAGGCTCTTTGTTATTACATATTTTTTGTTGATTTTTAAATGCTAAAAGTGTTTTTACATAAAATAAATTTCTGAAATATTTCTTTTTCCCAAAATCCCACAATATTTTTTTACTTTCATCAGCTTCGACATTAGTGTTCGCTGGGAACACGTCTACTTATTTTTTGTTTCATTTATTTATTTTTTTTTTGTTATGGTAAATGTTTGGAAACCTAATAATGTGTTGGCAATATTGTACGCGTTTTATACGAATGTAATTTTTTTTGTTTGCGCGTTTTGGGTGATAGTTAATTTTTCAACTGTTTAACGAGCGGAAGTTAGAGTTTTGCACTGATTTAAATAATACGAACGAACGCGTGTCTACACGTCATGTTTTATTACAACTAGAAGCATAATTTTCTCATATATCAATGTGTGGTAAAACTTAAGCCCAAATCTGTTTGACAATCTTTACGCATATTATTTCATTCATCCGTAAATAGTTGGTATAAAACAGAAAAAAAAACACAAAAAATATTTAAGTATTTTTAATTTTTCAAAAAATTTACTGACTGAAAAATTCTGAAATGAGTCTGTCACATTTTATACGGCTAATAACTAAGAGAAGATACGACTACATACGAACAAAATAAATGTATGTAAAGAATTAAGATATGAAAATCAATGACTTGGAAATTATTGCTAATGAACTTGTTTACTTAATGAAAAAAATAAAAAATCAGAGACATAAAATCTAGTGTCACTTCATAAAATACATTAATCCAATTGAAAATCGAAGCGACAATAGTCCTAATGGTGTATTGAAAGACTATAGCCCTTTTTTCTTTGAATTTATTTAAATATATGAAAATATAAAAATGAAATTTGTAGTACATACATCGCACATTTGCTGCAACATCGTCATAAGTCAAGTTAGTTTTTGAATGAGTTATTCTTTAAATTGGATGTTTATTAAAGTACAGGGTGGCTGATGTTTCCACCTATGTAGGATGTTGCGATAATTAATAATTTAATAATTTCGGAAATTGACCTAAACACAGGCTGATTATGTTATGCTTAGTATTCGAATTGCTAACTAACCAAAAATATTGATGTCAATTCCATTAACAATAACACAGCAATAAGTAAAAGTAATTTATTTTAATCAAGATCGACGCCGGGTCTAAGTAGCTAGTATATACTTTTCATATTCCTATTGTCAAACAATTTCCAAATTTTCTAAATTGTATATTTGTTACTAAAAAAATAAGATGGAAAATTATTCTGCTACTTATTGTGTATGTATATATATATTCGTACTGCAAATATGTATGTAAGTATATATAGGTAATTTATATGTTTGTATTTTTAGCAAACATATTAGGGTAACCTACCAAGACCTCATAATTTCCACAATAAATTGCACAAAATGAGTTCTAAACTCGTTTTCAAGCTTTGGGAAGCTAGTGGAGTTGTCACTGTCGTATTTGGGTAGTGAAGTTGAAATATTCCAAACATTTATGAATTAAGGATCACCCTAATATATAACACATAATTCAGAATTCTCATCCATATACTTTTATTACAATGAGGTTTTTGTTTTTATTATCTGTCTTTTTGACATATTAAATTAGGAATAACATTATATGCATAAGCAAGGATGCTACTGTAATTGTAAATTTCCTTTTCAACTACTCAAGGTCGTAGGTCAAACTCTCCTAAAGGCATGAATTTATTCGAACAATAAACAAATTTTTCTACAAAAATTAATTTGTCTTATACTTATGTTTGTAAGAATATTGTTTAATCACTTTTAATCTCAGTAATCGAAATATGAAATATAATTGGGATCAGATAACGATAGTGGAATATTTATATCATCTTCGGTTTCATAAGCAGGCGTAGGGAGCCATAGCACCAGAAGCCGAAGAATTTTTGTAATTTTCGTAAATACCACGATCATTAGTAAAATTCGTGAAAATGAGTATTAAAAGCATTCAGTTGGAACTTGGATGTTAGCAAAGTCGGTTGGTGCCGCTTTGTTAAAGATAATACAAAAACAAAATATACAAGAAACAAAATCAAAATCCAATTTATAGCAACCAAAGAACAATTTTAGTTTTTATTAGTTTTTAGATATTTTCAATACAAACACTGTTTTATAGAAAGATTTTTGATACAAATATTTTTCTTTCGATTAAAATATTTTCCTGTAGAAAAGTTTTCTAAAAAAAAATTGTTTATAGAAACATTTTATATAAAAAAAAATTTCTGTAAAAAAATTTTCTAAAAAAAAATTTTTGATAAAAAAATTTTCCATGGAAAATTTTTGATAAAAAAAATTTTCTATAGAAAAATTTTTGTAAAAAATTTTATATAGAGAAATATTTGTAAAAACATTTGCATAGAAACATTTTTGTAAAAAAATTTGTATGGAAATATTTTTGTAAAAAAAAATTTTGTAGAAAAATTTTTGATAAAAAAAATAGAAAAAGTTTTCATAAATTTTTATAGAAACATTTTTGATAAACAAGTTTTTATAGAAAAATTTTTAATAAAAAAATATTTATGGAAACATTTTGATAAAAAAAAATTGTATAGAAAATTTTTTGATAAAAAAATTTTTAATAGAAAAAGTTTTCATAAATTTGATAAAAAAAAATTTTTATGGAAAAATTTTTGATAAACAAATTTTCTATAGAAAAATTTTTGACAAAAAAAATTTTATAGAAACATTTTTGATAAAAAAATTTTTAAGGAAACATTTTGATAAAAAAATTTTATAAAAAAATTTTTGATAAAAAAATTTTATAGAAAAATTTTTGATAAAAAAATTTTTAATAGAAAAATTTTTGATAAAAAAATTTTTAATAGAAAAATTTTTGATAAAAAATTTTTAATAGAAAAATTTTTGATAAAAAATTTTTAATAGAAAAATTTTTGATAAAAAAATTTTTAATAGAAAAAGTTTTCATAAATTTGATAAAAAAAAAAAATTTATAGAATAATTTTTGATAAAAAAATTTTCTATAGAAAAATTTTTGTATAGAAAAATTTTTGATAAAAAAATTTTTATGGAAACATTTTGATAAAAAAATTTTATAGAAAAATGTTTGATAAAAAAATTTTTAATAGAAAAAGTTTTCATAAATTTGATAAAAAAAAATTTTATAGAAAAATTTTTGATAAAAAAAAATTTCTATAGAAAAATTTTTGATAAAAAAATTTTCTAAAAAAAAAAAATTTTGATAAAAAAAATTGATAAAGAAATTTTTATGGAGACATTTTGATAAAAAAAATTTTAACAGAAAATGTTTTCATAAATTTTATAAAAAAAAAAATTATAGAAAAATTTTTGATAAAAAAATTTTCTATAGAAAAAGTTTTGATAAAAAATTTTTATAGAAAAATTTTTGATAAAGAAATTTTTATGGAGACTTTTTGATAAAAAAAAACTTTATAGAAAAATTTTTGGTAAAAAAATTTTCTAGAAAAATTTTTCATAAAAAAATTTTCTATAGAAAAATTTTTGATCAAAAAATTTTCTATAGAAAAATTTTTGATTAAAAATTTTCTATAGAAAAATTTTTGATCAAAAAATTTTCTATAGAAAATTTTTGATAAAAAAATTTTCTACAGAAAAATTTTTGATAAAAAATTTTATATAGAAAAATTTTTGATAAAAAAATTTTCTATAGAAAAATTGTTGAAAAAAAAATTTTCTATAGAAAAATTGTTGATAAAAAAATGTGCTTCAAAATTGTAAGTAGTTTTAGAAGTGACAAAATTAAAATTTAGAATGCAATGGATTCATCCCCCAAGTGTGATGTATGTTTCGTAAAACAACGACTTGGATTCGTAAAACAACGACTTGGATCCAATAAACCCAAGTCTTGGGAGTTTAAATCTGTGATTAGATTTTCAGAACTCCTAAAAGTACAAAACTTATTTGAATTGAAAATACGTTTCAACGGAATTAAAACTGTTTGAATTTTGCCTATATGTATTTATGTATTGTCTATTATATGTATATATTTTTATATTAGATACCATTGACTTAGTTGCAACTTTTAAGTTTCATATACTTTTAATAATAATTTATAGTATTTTAACATAAAAAATTATGGTCTAAAAGTTGTGCTGAACAGATAATAAACTGTTACCATCGCTTTTGATATTCTCCTGTGAGAATTCTAAACTTTATAACTAAATCATTAAACTATAACATTTTTCTTTTTAAAACGGCGCGTAGTGAAAACAAAACTTAATCAAAAATACAAAAAAAAAAGACAGAACGGAAATAAAGGTTTTTTTTTGTTAAAGTGAAGTTGAAAAAAGTTGAGAAAAACACGGAAACAGTTAAGGCAGCAGAACTTTCAAATGCCACTTTAATGAAAATTTTTAACACAAACAATAGAAACATATACATACATTCATATTTTTAAACACATATGCAAAAAAACCCCACAAGCATTTTATATCATTGAAATCTTGCAAAAGTTAATGCAATAAACATAAACAGTGAAACTGAAATTGTGTAATTTGAAAAAGATAAGATCTAACATCATATTTCAAAGTAACTGGCTATGTTCAATTATATGTTTATGAAAGTAAAATTATATCAAAAAGTTTTTTAATAGTTAACTCCATGGTTACTCGAAATATTTTCTCTATCCTTAAAGTATTATTTGTAGACAAAGTCCTCAAAAATCTGTTCCTCACAAGAAAAATGTCCCATAATTTAAATTTAATGATAATATACCGTTCGTTTAAGAGTCCAAAAAAAGTTAGGGAAATAGGAATTTCATTTAAATATCTAATATTTCATATCAAATATATCTAATATTTTTAGGCAACTCTGTTGTTTCTAAAGTCGGCAAAAACAGGTTTTGCTTGAGGCAATAAATTTGAATACTTATATAATGAATACCTGCTAGACTTTCGCAAAAGAAAATGACAGTAGGGTTAGATGCATTTATACACACTCACATATCCAAACACTTTTATGTACACACTTACATACATGCATTTGTATGTATATTGTATGTATACTCCTGCATAGATGATGATGACATTTCTTGTTTTGCATTTGTGCAAAAGTTGAGATGTTTCATGGTGAGAGAGTAAGTTTCTGTTCATAAGTGAACATCCGCTTAACTCTGTGAGACGTATAGAAGAGCACAGTGGTCTTGGTTAGTAGTTTTTTTTTTTGTTTTCTGTTTTTATTTTTTTAGTTCATTCAATTTTATTTTCTTTATTTCGTTTATGTTTTTTGTTATACATTTTTATATTCATATCTTGAAAAAAGAAAAACACGAAGAAGACGACAAAATAAAATGTACAAATGCTATTATTTTTGGAGTACAATGCAAACTTATACATTCAAATATACTTGCAAAATTTAACGTACTTACATATAGATATGTATGATATATGTGGTATACATATGTACTTACATATGTATATATGTATATGTGCATACATATTTACTAAAATAGTAGGTTGTTTTCTTTTCGTTCATGAAACTTGGAATTTATGACAGGATTTCATAGAATGAAAAACACATAAAGTCAGTGCAGCATAAATACCTGAAACTCTTATTCTTTAAAAATAAAAGCATAAACATATATACATGCATACATATGTACTTAGAAAGATGCATATGTATGTATATGAATGTGTATTAGTAAAACAACTTTTAGCAATTTTTCAAATACATATTTTAAGAGTTTTAAATTTTGCTCTGATGAAGTTTTTCTACAACATCTATTTTCAATTATAAACAGTACAACCCATCATTTCGGTAGGTTTTTAGATTTTAGTATAGATTTTTGTTGCCAAATAATAAACAAATAATTGAATACTGTTGTTTTAATGAACTATTCTTTTGTCTATTTATCATGTTACACTCCTAATATAATAAATAACTTATAAATATACAAACGTATGTATACACCCTGCAAGCAAGTCGGTAGTCGACTACCAAAATAAGCCATTTATTGTCAACTTTTTAACAACTAACTACAAGCTAACTACAAAGTAATTCAGTAAAGCATTAAACACATAGACAACAGCAGGCTACACGAACACCGACTACAAAAGTCGTTGGCTGCAATCGTCGCCTCGTAGTCAGCTACTTAATTATTTTGGGGACGGCAGCTACATTTAAGACGGTAGATACATCGCGTTTATAAGATGGACAAAATAACAATTTAAATTTTGATAAAAACGACATAAATTCATTTTATCAATTAACCTCCGAAATCAGAGGTTTTCCTGTACCTGATAGTATGTCTATATCAAAAAAAAAAATATAGAAAGATTTTAGTGTGATCTCTTATAGTTTAAGAGCTATGCGGTTTTTAATAAATAATAATACGGTATAACTTTAGAAGTTAAAATCCGGTATTAACTTTTTTGGTATCAAACAAAAGCTACTGAATGTATCTTTTATATTCTTATATATTCTATATAATATTCTTTATAATGGATTAAGACCTCATATACTATAAACTTATTTCTGCAACCGACTTTTTTTTTATAAAAATTCGCATACCTTAAAACAATATAGAAATAAGTATGCTCTTATATATAATGAATTGTATAAAGGACATACTGGGCTTTTATATAACATGAATTACGTAGCTCTAGCACACGTAGCATGTGAGCTAGACAGTTTAAAAAAATAACTTTTTAAAATTTTACTTATATTGAGTTAGAGTTATATAAAAATAAATTTTTATATAATATTTTATTAGATATTATTATATACATTAAATATATAAATATTTGATAAGTATATAAATTGTTTACATTAACTCTCCCCATTGTGTTTATGGTAAATAAAGTCAAGTGGTTTAAATCGCTCATATATTTCAATATTATATGGTGTTGACAGCACTAAATCTATTATTGTCGCCAACAAAAATAGAAAATAGTTTAATTTTGGCTACAGCTACAACGGTGGTCGGTAGTCATGTAGCTGTGTCGACTCTAAAAAATGTATTTCTATTTGAATACATGTATTCTAATTTTGACAGGTTGTAGCCCGTAGCCTGCTGTTGTCTATGTGTTTAATGCATAATACAAACCACGTAAGTTTGCCAAAAGTTTACAAAAGTTATCCATTTATATTTTATTTTGTAATGACTAACTTTAAGCTAACTAGAAAACCATGCAGAATTTCCGCGAATAATTGCGATCATGTTCTGTGGAGTAAACATGTTGTATTTTTTGCATTCATTGCTACTATTTTGACTTTTGTTTTTTATAATTGATAATATTGTAAATTTGTATGTTTTTGTGTAGTCGACTACCAAAATAATCCATTTATTGTCAACTTTTTAACCATTAACTACAAGCTAACTACAAAGTAATTCAGTAATACAAACAACCTGGCCAAAGTTTACAAAAGTTAACCATTTATATTTTATTTTGTAATGACTAACTTTAAGCTAACTACAAAGTCATGTTGAATTTCCGCGAATAATTGCGATCATGTTCTGTGGAGTGAACTTGTGAGTATTTTTTGCATTCATTGGTCGTTGTTGTATTTTTTGCATTCATTGCTCGTTTACTATTTTGGCTTTTGTTGTTTATGGTTAACTTTTTACATGTTACATTTTCTAACAACTAACTATAAGCTAACTATAAAATAATGCTGTATTCCATGAAATCTGGTTGTCAAATAATGATTATAAACTAACTACAAATTAATCAGCTTTTACTTGACTAATAAAATAAATAATTTTAAGTTAGTTGGAAAATCGACTACTCATATAGGCCATCGCAATGTTAAAATAGTCTGGCTCCATTAAAAATCAACTATAATTTGTTGAGAAAAGTTATATTTAAAGTTAGATAAAAGTTAACAGAATAGCCTGTAGGGCATATACATGTATATGTGGTCGCAGACAATAACAGCGTAATTTAAATGATTAATTTTGAGAAAAATCCTTTTTGAGGCAATAAAAAATATTCTAAATTTAACTTGATACAAATTTATTTAAGAAACACCGTAATAGAAATTTCACATAAATATAGAATTTTTTGTTTCTTAAAAATAATTAGGTGATTTTTACTTGTGTCCATATCGATGACTTAATATAAAAAAGGGCTAACTCGACTTTTTTTGGGTGATGTAGGGGATGTTCTGATTGGTTTTAAATTTGTAAGCCCAGACTTATCTTGGTTATCCCTCATCTCAACTTTGGACACTGACCTCCTCTTGGTATCACCGAGTAACCACATTAACACCCGTTAATGTAGTTAGCTAACATGTGCTGTGAGTTCTCCCATAAGAACGATAAAAATTACGGGTTATGATGACGGGCTAATAATCCACACCTAGAAAAATAACTACTATGGAAGAGCTAAATTTGGAATAAAAAATGATCTCCCATAATGTCAAAAGTGGACGTCCGAAACTTCAATGGAAAGACCAAGTAGTGGAAAATTTTTCAAAACATGGCTTAGGCAATTGGAGAATATGCGCACAAGATCGAAGCGCATTAATTTTCTAAAATATGCTTAGACTTTGACCTTAACAGGTTGTAAATATAGGTCATTTAAGTTAAGTAACTCGATTTTTAGTTACTTTACAGGTGAAGGAAAAAAGTTAATCAAATTCGTAAAATTTTAGATGCAACAAAAATTTGAATACAACTTCTAATAAAAAGAAGCAACACATTTTTATACCCTTCACCACCATAGGTGGAAAGGGTATTATAACTTTGTGCTGATGTATGTAAAGCATAGAAATATTTGTCTTAGACCCATCTTTTAGTGTACCAATAAGCTTAGAATCACTTTTTGAGTCGATTTAGCGATGTCCGTCCGTCCGTCTGGACGGCTGGCTGGACCCCATGTAAACCTTGTAAAACTACAGGTCGCAATTCTTAAGATAATTTAATGAAATTTGGCACAGGTCATTGTTTTGATAATGGGACCATGGCTATTGAAATTCGTCAAAATCGGTTTATTATTTATGGTGCCTCCCATAGGTCCACTTCCCGGAATTCATATATTGAAATTTGAAACAAATAGTGCCTATTTAAACTTACATCACTGTACCAAATTTTGTTGAAATCGGTCCACATTTGACCATAGCTCCCATACCTACTCTTTTCCCAAAACGCACTAAATGGGACAAAATTCACTAAAACGCTCGTAAATCCGAAGATAATGAGAATTTTAAGTTCATTTTTGCATACATAATTTTTATAACAACTATAATCAATTTGCCAAATTTCGAGATAATCGGTCCACATTTGAACCTAGCTTTCATATAAGTCCAAATGACGGAAACAGCTTAATTGTATAAGTTTTGAGAATATGTTTGTATGATGGCAAAATTTAGCAAGTATTTGTCTTTATACAGGAAAAAGAACACCTTTGACCTTAGTGATGAAGGGTATCGTACTTTCTTACTTGTTTCTATTTAAAATGTTTTTTGTTGTATCCAAACTTTTACGGTTTTCATTAGGTTTTTTTCCTTTCCCTGTTATGCAACAAAAAATCTAGTTGGGCGTTTTTTATATCAAGCCGTCGATATGCAATTATACAATGAGTGAAAAATCGACATTGCTTTTTGTATACGGGCAAAAATCAAACAGTTTTAATTATTTTGAAACCAAACTTTTAACTCCAATAATTATTGTACTCCTAGGAGATGGGAAAATCTAATTACAGATTTGAACACCCAACGTCTTCCTCTTCATTACTTTTAACATTTGGACATAAGTCGTTGTTCTACCAAATAGACACCATACTTGGGGAATAAATCCATTGCCCTCTAAATTTTAATTTTGTCACTTCTATTGCTACTTAATGGCTGCCAAAATTTGAAGAACGTTGTCGGCGCTTTTGAATTTTGTCAAATATTCACATCTTTTAGTTTCGCATCTATTGATACATATCTAATTATGTGCTCCATATAGGTACAACATACGAAAGTTGTAAATGCCAAAAACTTAAACGTAATTTTTTCAAAATACCGGTTTTCGTGGCACACTCGCAGATATCTTTGAAAATTTCCAAGCTACCGCGTAAACCGAGTTTTTTGACATTAATATAACACCTAAAAGCAAAAGCGCATCAAAAATTAATTGTTTCCTAAAATTTTATACAGATTTTGAAAATCGTGCAAAAAAAATAGTGAGTATTGATTTTAATGGTTTTAGATAGCAAACTGAGACAAGATCACATAAGGTATTAAAGCAATATAATTTATATGGCTGATAACGTAAAGGTTTTATGCAAAAACATTTCACTGAAGCACATAACGAACTTAGCGCAAAATTGATCAGGAATAGTCTTTAAACTCTTATAAGGATTAACGATTTGAGGGACCAAATAATTTTTTTTTTTAAATTATTGCATTGCTAAAGAAAATGTTCGTAGGGAAATGGAGTTGGTTAAATTTCTTGTTTGCACACATGTCTTCTGGCATTAAGACAATAACAATTTGAGAAGTTGTTTTAGAACAAAAACGCAAGACACCAAGTCCATAAAGAGACGAAAAAAATACCACAAGAGACACAACAACATTTTGGCGACAAAAAAGTTTGGAATCTCTTCCTTTTTTTTTTTCTTTTAATTTTATTTTGAGTTTTTTATTGACCACCATTATAATGCAATGTTTTTCTTGGCCATACTTTAACATTATTTTGTTTACTAATAAATAAATATTTCCCGTTTAGGTAAAACTTAAACTCGTATGTATTTAAATAAGATTTATTTGATACCTATAACACAGTTATACAAAAATTGAGCTTTTTGATGCGGCCCGAACTTTTGGGAAAATTCTAAGATACATTTTATCTGTTATATCCGAAAATGATTTTTGTGTTTTTATACCCTTCACCACTATAGGTGGAAAGGCTATTATAAGTTTGTGCTGATGTATGTAACGGTAGAGCGATTCACCTTCCATACAAAAAAAAAAGTTATGTCAGTCACCCCCTAGGATTAAAGATAATGTTAAAACAATTCCAAAAAATATTTTTTTTAATTTTTTTAACACGCCTACAAATACCGCCCTTTTACTATATTTTTCACTGTGTCGCCATTTTAAGTCCGATCATAACATTTTATATATCGGTGTTCGCGGCTCTGTAAGGGCTACATTTCTCTAAAAAACTAGATTTTTACTGGATTTGATTAGGGTGGGTACGACTCGAATTTTAAAAAGTTATGACTAGAAATTGATGAGGTTGCAAAAAACTATCAAAGACAGAAATGTAGCCCTTACAGAGCCCTGAACAGAGATGTATAAAGTGTTATGATCGGACTAAAGATGGCGACACAGTTAACAAAATACAAAAAGGGCGGTATTTGTAGGCGTGGTAAAAAAATAAAAAAATGGTTTTATAATTAGTTTTACACTATCTTTAATCGTAGGGGATGACTGACTCAACATTTTTTTTCGAACCACTCTAATGTAACGCATATAAATAATTTGTCTTAGACCCACCTTTTAGTATACCAATAGGCTTAGAATCACTTTCTGAGTCGATTTAGCGATGTCCGTCCTGGCTGGCTGGCTGGACCCCCATGTAAACCTTGTAATCAAACTACAGGTCGCAATTCTAAAGATAATTTGATGAAATTTGGCACAGATCATTTTTTGATAATGGGACCATGGCATAGCACTTTCTATTGAAATTCGTCAAAATCGGTCCATTATTTATGGCACCTTCCATAGGCCCCACTTCCCGGAATTGATATATTGGCCACAAATATTAATATTTTTTCATAAAATTTAAAACAAATACTGCTAATGTAAACTTAATTCACTGCACCAAATTTTGTTATAATCGGTCCATATTTGACCATAGCTCCCATACAAAATTTTCTTTAAAAACGCACTAAATGAGACAAAAATCACTAAAACGCTCGTAAATCTAAAGATAATGGGAATTTCAAGTTTATTTTTCGCACACATAATTTTTGTAACAACTGTAATCAATTTGCCAAATTTCGAGATAATCGGTCCATATTTGACCCTAGCTCTTATATAAGTCCAAATGACGAAAACGGCTTAGATATATAAGTTTTGGGAAAATGTTTGCATGAAAAATTAAGCAAGTATTTGTCTTTATACTGGAAAAATAACACCTTTGACCTTATTGGTCAAGGGTATCGTATGGTCGGGCTTAGCCGACTATAGCACTTTCTTACTTGTTTAGTTTGCTCTAGTTTTCGAAAAAATAATAAAATATTCAAATAATTATTCTAATTATATAATAATAAGACGAAGATTGGCAATAATGTAAAATTTTAAATTTATGTCTGTACTTTAAAGTAGATGATTACAATTTCATAATATCTGACCAAAAATTTGTGCAGTTCGGAAGCACGTTCTTGTAAATGGTCTCTTAAATTTACAAATTGAGGTCCTAATTAAGAATTAATTTTATCTTTACAATTATTTTCAGTGGCATTAATTGAACACCTCATTTGTTTTCGTTTATTTCGTATTACATTTTCTGTATATAAGTACATATCCCCAATTGGTGCTTTGTCTGACTAAATTCTTATCAACATACCTTGTGTTAATATTCTTGTTAATGGACATTATAAAAAAATGTTTTTAAATGAAGCTATGTTCTTACTCGTATTTGTATGGATGTACCTACACATTTATGTTATGCTTTCAGTTTTCATTTGCATGAATATCATAAAATTTTCACCTAAGTATTTAATCGTTTCAATGTACAATAACAAAAAGTGTCGCTTATATTCGTTATCGTGGGCAGAGACGGCATTCTTTGCTTTTTATCCGTCCACTCTCTACTTGGTTTTCTTATTGTATATTTAGTTTTTTTGTTTTACAAAGTAAATTGTTATGAACACAAGTCATGTCCTATTGACGCTTGTCATTGTATTTGAGAACTCAATACAAAAATCTCATTAAAAAATAAACATTTATGTAAATATTAGCTATGTATTTGAACCAGGCCTTGCCAGGGTGGATAATAAAAGATTTTTACTTATTTCCATGCTAGTGCAAATGTCTTGACATTAATATTTTTGGAAGCAAGCAACGGACGTTCACATAACAATTTCGTTTTTTTATATATTGGGAAAGACACAATTAGTTAGCTCCGCCTTATATTGCTTCATCTTACAAAAATCTGGCAGGAAGACAGAAAGAAGTATATTTTAGAAAGTATTTATCACATATTTAATTAGATTAAAACTAAACTATTTGAGCCCATGGGTAGGAAAGGGTTAATTTGCAAAAAAAATTTAACTAAAGGCGCCTTTGAAGAAATTTTTTTAATTTTCATTAAAATATAAATATAAAACATGTAATTTCTAGTAAATTTTTTGAAAAAATTTAATATTTCGAAAAATTTTACTTATTTTTGGGCTAATCACATCCGATTTCAACCAAATTTCTAATAAACATATCACACTTGATCAGCAAGAGGGTATTAACTCAAAATTTTTAAATTTTCAGTAGAATCAAAAAACTATTTTATTTTACTACTACTTTCATATAAGGAAGAGGGGTAAAACTGTAGGTTTTTGGTGAAATTATAGTGAGAATGATGTCAGATTTTAACAGTGGGTAGATAAGACTACTACACATCAATTTCTTTAAAAAAAGTGAAAACTTAAAAATTTTGAGTTAATACCCTCTTGTTGATCTAGTGCGATATATTTCTACCCATTAAAGCAAAAATAGTTTTAATTCTGCTTAAAAAAACTGCTAATATATAACAATTCACTTGTTTTTAAAACTTTGGTTAAAAATTTTGGTTTTTGTCGAAAACTGGAATTAGAGACATATCGAAATGCCTTTATTACTTTCATGAGAAATCGGCTTCCAGGTGATATAAGCAACAGCTCTGCATACAATCTCTAGATGTGTTACACGAACGTACAATGAGGATGGTCAATAAACTCTAGGATTTAAAGATCATAAAAGAAAAATTTGGCTAACACAATTATCATGGGACTTGGTAGAAGTACGAAAAGTTAAAAAAAAATACAATTTTAAATGAAAATGTAGATGGAGATGCTGAAGTCCTCCGTACAACATATAGCGATATGTTCAATAAAATAAAAAATTCTGCAAGGGGAAATAAGAGAATGTGGTTAGATGGAAAAGCGAGCCAAGCTGAATCTGCTGCAAGTAAAGACGACATGAAGATCTTATACAATATATCAAGGGCATTGTGTGGCAAACCTACCTACACCAACAGTTCTAACTTGTGTAGCAGCGGTACATTCTCACAACCCCAGGTGAACAATTAATACGTTGGATGGAACACTTCAAGTCAACATTAAACAATTTGGTTTGGAACCACTAATGCATAATGAAAACAGCCTTGACAGCATCTTCAATTGAATTTCAGACAATTCAATAACAATACAAGATGTAAAGAATGCCATTGAAAGCCTTAAGCGCTACAAGGCCCTGGGCAATGACAATATATCAGCGGAGTTGCTTTTATATGATATTGAAGGATCGGAAAGACTGCGGCACTCATTTGTGGTTCAAATATGGGAAGAAGAAGCTCTGACGACCTCCCGGAATGAAGGTAAACTAGTCAAAATACCAAAAAAGGGTGATCCCAAAGACTGCAATAACTATAGGCGTATAACACTTCTTCCAATTCCGAGCAAAATACTAAGTCAAGTAATGAACAGATTATCCGATGTAGTTCCCGCTACACTCAGCGAAAATCAGTTTGGGTTCACAGAGAATCGTTCTTGTGTTGACCTAATCAACACAGTAAAAATAGTACTACCCCCATTAACCTAGCTTTTATCGACTTTATGAAGGGTTCGACAGTGTCAATAGGAACTATCTGTGGAGAATTTTTGAAAATCGTAACATGTCAACGAACTCAATGACTCATGAAACTGAACTCATTTTGGGCAATGTACGTGGATTTTAAATGTGGGGTCCCATACAGAGGTAAATTGTCTAATCCGTTAGTAGTTAGTACCGAAGTAAGACAATAATGTATCTTGTCACCTATAATTTTTATCTTCGTCATCAATAATACAATAACCTTCCGTTGTTTTCTGGCTGTAATTAAAAAAAAATGAAAGACTTTGATTCTTCTTGTGGATTATTTTTATTTGGTCTTTTAATTTTTTTTACATCAAGTCGAGAATATGATGTCATGTAAATGGCCGCCGCCACAGTTGATTGTCATTTGAGCCCTTTTTATGGCATTTTCAATCACTTTGGACAAAACTTCCGGCGATAGGTCCTCACATTCTTGACGGATATTGTCTTTAAGAGCTGCAAGAGTCTGAGGCTTGTTGACATAAACCCGCGACTTCAAAAAGCCCCACAAAAAGAAGCCTGCAGCGGTCAAATCAGGCGATCTTGATGGCCAGTGCAAATCGCCAAAACGGGAGATTAGGCGCCCGGGAAATGCATCCTTAGCATATCGGTTGTGGCACGTACAGTGTGTGCCGTTGCACCGTCCTGTTGGAACCACATGTTTTCCAATCCCAATTCATCAATTTGCGGCAAAAAGAACTCGTTAATCATTGCTCTGTAGCGCTCACCATTCACAGTAACCGTTTGGCCCGCGACGTCTTCGAAGAAAAAAGGTCCGATAACTCCTCCAGCGAAAACAGCACACCATACAGTGACTTTGAGCGGGTGTAATGCCTCTTCGTGGGTTACACGCGGATTTGCAGTTCCACAGAAGCGTTAATTTTGCTTTTTTACGTACCCGCTAGGATGGAAATGGGCCTCATCACTCATGATTATTTTTTATGAAAAATCATCTTCCTCTTGGTAGTGATTAAGGATGGCTTGAGCGTATCTTAGACGCGATTGGCGGTCAGCAGCTATCAGCTGATGCACCGCCTGGACTTTGTAAGGAAACATATTCAAATCTTTTACCAAAATTCGCTGTAGAGACCGTCGACTGATACACATTTGCGTGGCACGCAATGTCGACGGCGCTTCCATAACATCCTCGGCTACAGCAGCAATATTCTCTACAGAACGGCTACTCCGGGGTCTGCCACGCCTGGCTGCATCTCGTGTTGTGCCAGTCTCTTCGAGACGAGCGGCTAATCGTCGCAGTGTTTCACCAGTAGGCGTTGGACGGCCAGGAAATCTTCCACGAAATTCACGTTGTGCCAAAGTCACCGACCGATTATTGGTCAACTAAATAGTCACCAATATTCCGCGTTTTGGAGCAGTGTAGCATAACATTGTTTATTAACGTGTATTTCGCAAGTGTTTCCTATACAAATGTCAAAACATAATTGACATTAGGGGCCAATCGCAAAATTTATAGCATTTTCTGATAGGAGAATTACTTTTGCGCCACCTTGTATAATGCGCATGAGAATGGTAGACACGGTATTCAATAGACTCCCTTTAAACAACTCAAAAACTTGGAATATGTTGATGACGTATGTCTTCTAAACCAAAGCTCAGGTCACCTTCGATAAAACACTAACTCTATCACTCTTTAACCTCGAGCAGGTGGGTTGGAAATCAATATTTCAAAAACAAAGTTTATACCTGGAGGCTATGGCGTAAACCCGTTAATGCACACAAATATCTGCGAGGTTATTAGATTATTAGGTACATTTAATTATCTTGGTAGTTTGGATATTGAATCACGTATTAGTAAGGCAAATTCTGCATTCGGCATTCTTCTCGATATTTGGAAATCTAGGCAAATATCAACAACAACTAAGTTACGAATATACAACTCGAATGTCAAGTCACAAATGCCATCGATAAGAGCCTATAAACCTTTGCAAATAAATGCTTCCCACAAATTCTTAATAGATGGTGGTCGAATCGCATAAGATATTAAGTAAACGCAACAAACCAAATCCCTACTTCTGTAGAGGCATGTTAACGGAAATGGCAGTGGATAGCCCACACGCTTCGAAGGCCACATACAAACATTGCTCGACAAGCGCTTCGTTGGAATCCACAGGGAAGCGGCCGTCGTGTTGGTGCATCTGCTAGAACGTGGCAAAGGTCAATTCAGGGAATGACGTATGCCTAACATTTCGCAATAAAGTTCGATATAAAAGAATGGTTGAGGCTCTATGCTCCACTGAGAGATAAGGATAACAGAAGAAGAATTTTTAAATATTCAAAACATTTGAACCCACATTTCACTTAATTAATGATTGCAAGAAAAAATTTGTAGACAATTAAATCGACCATATTCTAAGGTCGATCGTATACTTTAAAGTAAAGTCCCATAAAAACTTGAGCACAAAAAATATATTAAGATGTGGAAAAATGGAAAATGTATCTCCCGGATGTTAAAAAAGCTAAAAACTATATTTTCCTTATAAAAAAGAAAGTGTGGAAATATAAAAAATTTGTATATAAATTTTTAGTTTTTCCTCTGTTAATTTAGTCTTTGCACTCTTCTCTTTAAATAACTATAAAAGTACACAAAAGAAACATTTGTTTGAACGTAAACGTGTTATAAATTCAACAAATCTAGCATAAACATGATTGTACATTAGGGTAACACTAAAATATACATAAACAGATATGAATATCATATTGATAATAATTTATTAAATAAAATATATTTTTAGAAAATACTTGATCTAGTTTAATAAAATCTTATTTTTTGTTATTATTATAATAAAATAAAAAATGTAGGGTTTTGTCAAATGCTACAGGGTCAAAATTGTGGTAAAAGTTTACTAAATTTTGCAAATAGAACCTCTCTAATATATGTCTTTCTACATACATTCATATGTACATTGTACTATGCATCCTTATGTGTGCAAGTGTTTGTTCAAAAATCTAGTATGTACGAGTATGTGAGTATTCCGTTTTATTTCCTTTAACGCTTGACTACTTTTATTTTTCTGCTTCGATTGTGGTTCAATATGCTTTTTGGTGTCTGTAATATGTATCTGCACAAGCACTTACATAAATGGATGTATTTTGTTTAGTACGTTCTTCATTCGTTCACTTCTTTGTTCTGTTTGTCTGTCTGTCTATCTGTTCGATTCTGTCAGTATGTCCCTTTTCTTGGCATATCTATTCTGTCGGTGTATTTGTATCAACAAACTCCATTTTGGATGATTTGATCGACTTCCGTTTTTTCAACAAATGTAGTTGTATATTTGAAGGCGAAGAAACAGTAAATAATAAAAAAAAAGAAATAAACGAAAACCTGATCGACACGTTCTATAATAAAAAAAATAAATAACACAACAAAACTATTTTCGCATTTACATTGAATGATATATACATATGTACATTATAAAATATGTTTATACACATATAATACGAGTACGTACTGTCTATTACAAGAACGAATGAATAAAACCTAAATCAAATATAAGAGGGAGGGTCAATAAGTTATTAACTATTTTAAATCTAAATTGTGAAATTTAAATTGCTCTCGCCAATATGCAACTCTCAGTTGAAATGCAAGCTACGTTTTTGTTTCGCAGCCGCGAGTAGCAACCTACCTTGCGTTTTGAGTATAAATTATATCCATTCCAGCTTTTAATTGGGAAATTTAATCAAGAGTCAAGAAATTCAAAAAGTAAATGAGTTATTTATTAATACTTTATTACTGTGAAAGGCCGAGCATTTTTAAGAATTTCATGAGCTTCAATCTTCTACGCATATTTTCCAATCTCATAGACCAAGCTTTTAAAAGTTTTCTTCTACTTTGTCTTTTGTATTAGTTGCCTCGGGTTCCATGGTTGAAACAGATTACTCCACAAATATTATCGACTCTCGTAAATAATTCAATTTGTTGTAATCAAATAATACAATTAACAATTAAAATTTAAAAACAAAAATTATATAAACTAATTTTTCTTCTCCAAAATGATTTGTTTGTTTAATGATACACAAAAAGCTGCAAATTTGTTTAAAAATCAAATTTGTATTAATTTTGATAATAACCAGAGGTCGGCACAAGAAAACAAAAAAAAAACAAGTAAGAAAGTGCTGTAGTCGGTCAAGCCCGACCATACGATGCCCTTCACCACTAAGGTCAAAAGTGTTATTTTTTCTGTATAAAGACAAATATTTGCTAAATTTTGCCATCATACAAACATTTTCTCAATACTTTTATAGTTAAGCTGCTTCCGACATTTGGACTTATATAAGAGCTAGGGTCAAATGTGGACCGATTATCTCGAAATTTGGCAAATTATTACAGTTGTTGCAAAAATTATGTAAAAAATAAACTTAAAATTCCCAATATCTTCAGATTTACGAGCGTTTTAGTGATTTTTGTCTCATTTAGTGCGTTTTTAAAGAAAAGTTTGTATGGGAGCTATGGTCAAGTGTGGACCGATTTTAACGAAATTTAGTACAGTGATTTTAGTTGACATAAACAGTATTTAATTTAAATTTCATGAAAAAATATTGATATTTGTGGCCAATATATCAATTCCGGGAAGTGGAACCTTTGGGAGGTATCATAAATAATAGACCGATTTTGACGAATTTCAATAGCCATGGTTCCATTATCAAAAAAATGATCTGTGCCAAATTTCATCAAATTATCTTTAGAATTGCGACCTGTAGTTTCATTACAAGGTTTACATGGGGGGTCGCCAGCCAGCCAGCCAGACGGACATCGCTAAATCGACTCAGAAAGTTATTGGTATAATAAAAGGCGGGTCTAAGACATATATATATTCATGCGTTACATACATCAGCACAAACTTATAATACCCTTTCCACCTATGGTGGTGAAGGGTATAAAAATCGTCGGCAGAGTAGCCGTTTTTTGTACTTTTAACTAAAATAGTAATTTTTCATGATGTTTTAAAATAAAAAAGTTTATTTTAAATACAAGCTGAATGCATGCAGTTTTATCAAAAAATAACAAAATAGTCGGGATGTAAATATTATTCAAAAAGAAGAGTATTCGCATTTGATCCCATTCTTTTTATTAAAAATGTTTCCAAAGAAAATTGTGTTTATCAACAATTTTTTTATAGAACATTTTTGTATCTAAGATTTTTCTACAGAAATCTTTTTTATACAAAAAATTTTTTTTTATCAATTTTTCTATGGAAAATCTTTTTATCAAAAATTTTTCTATAGAAAATTTGTTTAAAGAATTTTTTTTTATCCAAAATATTTTTATCAAAAATTTTTTAGAGATTTTTTTGAGAAAATTTTTTTATAGAAAATTTTCTATAAAAAATAATTTTTATTGAAAATTTTCCAAAGAAAAATATTTTATCAAAAATGTTACTATTAAAAAATGTTTGTATCGAAAATATCTAAAAAAATATATTTTTTCTAAAATATATATGCCAATATTTTTGCATGAAATTTAAAACAAATACTGCTTATGTAAACCAAAATCACTATACCAAATTTTGAAATCGGTCCTCAATTGACTATACAAACTCTTCTGACAAAACTCACTAAATGCAACAAAAATCTTTAAAACGCTCATAAGTCTTAAGATAGTGAGAATTTTGAGTTTATTTTTAACATACATAATTTTTGTAAAAACTGTAATCCATTAGGAAAGTTTCGAGATAATCGGTCCACATTTGACCCTAGCTCTCATATAAGTCTAAATGACGGGAACAGCTTAAATATATAAGTTTTGGGAATATGTTTATTTATTTGTCTTTAGTACTTTGTTGACCGAGCCTTGCTCGGAGCATTATGATAAGCATCTTGAGGCAAATTTTAAAGTTTTTATATATTTTATAAATTACTAAAATAAATTTAGAGGAAAGACAAACATATTTAGTTACTTTTGAATTATTTTATTTATTTTGTCCGATCAACACATACTTCATAATTGAAGTCATATTGAATAATTTTGGAAATTGGTCATAAATACCAAGAGAAACCTCCGTCGACTCATGCGCTATAACTTTGCTAAAGATTATAGTCTGATCAAATCCACAGTTTACGATTTAATTCGTTTTGAGTAGTTTACAGTGGCGCCACCTGAAGTTGTTCATACCAACTAAGAAACCTTACATATAATATGATCAAATGCACAGTTAACGATTTCATTCACTTTGAGTAATTTTCAGTGACGCCACCTGTCGGACTTTAGTCATTATAATTAATAAACCTTCGTCGGATTATTCGCAACAACTTTGGTAAAGGTTATAGAATGATTAAATGTACAGTCTGTAGAGCCGTTATCGAGATATATATATATATATATATATATATATATATATATATATATATATATATATATATATATATATATATATATATATATATATATATATATATATATATATATATATATATATATATATATATATATATATATATATATATATATATATATATATATATATATATATATATATATATATATATACAATTATTGCTCGTTTAAGAATATAAGATAAGATACAGGAAAAAGAACACCTTTGACCTTATTGGTGAAAGGTATCGTATGGTCGGGCTTGATCGACATTATCAACTTCTTACTTGTTTGGGGTAAATTTGTCTTTGAAAGTCGTCAAGAACATTAAATTCTCTTCAAAAGACAAGTAAGAAAAGCTATAGTCGGTCAGGTCCGACTATATCATACCCTTCGCTGCTAAGGTCAAATATGGACCAATCATTTAACACGTTTTCCTGATGTCTTAGAGACATACATACATGTACTATGTGTTATTTTTTCAAAATTTTGAGATTTATGTCATTTCCGGCTAAGGGCTTGATATGGGAGCTTGGGTCAATTGTGGACCGATTATATATAAAAATATTGATCTGTGCAAAGTTTTAGTAATCAAATGAATTTATCTTTAGAGTTATAAACATTTTTGTGATTTTAAGTGTAGATAAACGTCTTTTGAGAATGTGTCATGTATGGGAGGTATTGTCAAATATGGGCCGATTCCTACAAAATTAGGTACACTGATTAAGGTAATCATAAGCAATATTTGTGCTGAATATTGTTAAAATAAAAGTTAATTTACGGCTGTAAAGGACCAAAAACTCTATTCCGGCAAGGCAGAGAGATACCTGAAATAGTAATCCGATTTCGCCCAAAAATATAGGCATCATCCTTTGACCAAATTTTAACCCTTTCCACCTATGGTGGTGAAGGATATAATTAGAAATCAATGCGCCCTTTTTAATAAAAGTTAGTTGATCTGGCAAACCCGAAAAAAGACCGGGTTTTCCCTCGTAAACACATTTGTTTCAACATCAGGGCCCGGACACCTCGTGTTAACGTTTTTCAATTTAACTTCAATTTAACTAAATTATAAGGTGAATCGCTTTTTTGAAAATTAGGTTTTTTCTGTTATGCTAGGCGGATGACTAACCTACTATACCATAAATATTGAAAGTTTATGATAATTGCTAATAATGCAGTTCACAAGCATTATTAGCAAGCTACATCAAAATCTCAATTTCGACGAAAGGTGGACTTTACTTAAAACATTATTTAAATAGTACCTGGTTGACCGAGCCTTGCTCGGGGCTTTATGATAAGCATTTCGAGGCAAATTTTAAAGTTTTTATATATTTTATTTTATACAGCTACAGTTTAACTCATTTTAAATAATTTTGAAAATTGGTCATACCAACAGAAACCTCCGTCGACTCATGCGCAACAACTTTGCTAAAGATTATAGTCTGATCAAATGCACAGTTTACGATTTAATTCATTTTGAGTAGTTTTCAGTGGCGCCGCCTGAAGATTTAATTCACTTATTGTCTGATCAAGTGCACAGTTTACGATTTAATTCATTTTGAGTAATTTTCAGTGGCGCCACCTGTCGGACTTTGCTTATTCCAATTAATAAACCTTCGTCGGATTATCCGCAATAACTTTGCTAAAAATTATAGCATGATTAAATGTACAGTTTACGATTAAATTGACTTTATGTAAATTTCTGTGGCGCCACCTGTCGAAATTTCTTCATACCAACTAAGAAACCTTCGTCGGCTCATGTGCAACAACATTGCTAAAGATTATAGCATGAATTTATGTACAGCTTACAATTAAATTGACTTTGAGTAATTTTCAGTTGCGCCACCTGTCGGAAATTATTCACACCAAATAAAAAGCATTCGCCGGCTCATGCGCTACAACTTTGCAAAAGATCATAGTATGATCAAATGTACAGTTTACGATTTAATTAATTTTTAGTAATTTTCAGTGGCGCCACCTGTCGGAAATTCGGTTTACCAACTTAAAAACCTCCGCCGGCTTATCCGCAACATCTTTGCTAAAGAGCATAACATGATCAAATTCACAGTTTACTATTCTATAAAGAACATACATACAGACAAACATTCATTTGTTTTAAAGTTATAACATTACTAATTTTTGCCCCTTTTTATCCCCTAATTTCAAAAAGTTCCATATGCATAATTGGTACTACTTTTTTACCAATTGAATTCGGTAAATTTTATTAGAAAGCAGTTAACATAATTTTCCTATTCATATTACTTTTGTAGATGTTAAGTTATCAGTTTATCCCTTTTTTACACATTTTGGCCACAAAATCAAAAAAGTACCAAATACGTGTTCAATATTTCTTTCACATCTATTGATTGCAGTACAAAGTTTCTTTCTATATTCCTTAGTTTAAAATATAAGAGTGGGTTAAAAAGGTACCAAAAAAACTATTTTCACCCTTGTTTACCCCTTTTTTACCCCTTATCGGACATAGTTTCAAAAAAGTACCAAACACCTGTCCGTTTATTGTCATAGCTGTTTAAAACGTAATTTAAATTTTGTTTCTATACCTATTACTTAAGGAGATATAGCGTTTTCGATTTTTTCCCCTTTTTACCCGTTTTTACCCTCTTAGAGGCAAAGGTTCCAAAAGTCCCTTCTTCTTCGACCTATACATCAAAGATACCCACTGTCCAAATTTTATCAAAATCGTTAGAGCCGTTTTCGAGATAGTCATTCTGTTTGGGATTTTTCCCAAAACCGAGAACCCTAAATAAAATACCTTGACTGCGAACTCCAATTGCATTTGACAAAAATTATTAAAAGATTTTACAGACCCATAACGGTCAATTTTTTATGAGTCTTTAAATAATTATGTCTTTATATTGTTTATTTTTAATAGCTATATTAATCCACATAAAATGTAATTGTAAATAAAGTAGGTAGAAAATCAGATCATCTTTTGGTGATCTGTTTATTCGAAGTTAAAAAAGGTAGTATTTAAAAAGTTAGCAGAAATAGAAAAACATCAATTATTATAAAATTTCTGCAAGAAGCAGACGTCAAATTAATAAAACTCCGCAAGTGGCGGACAAATATTAAATAAACGAATTTATAATTAAAAAATTAAAAGTTGTATTTTTCCTCATGAAGAGGATAAGTTCTTAGATAACAAAATAATAAGAACTACAAAATTCTCCTACATATAAATGGTGCCGAAACCCGGGACACGTCCTTGTGCTGACAAATAATCCCTCAAAATAGTGAAAACTTTCTACTACCGTCCAGTCTACGGTGATATAAGGGATATATCAGTGAGCTGACAACCCTGAAAATTGTGTAAAACATTATACTGCCGTTTGGTCTACGGTCTATTTAGGCACATACTCTCTGCCTAATTTTCCTTCCGAAGTTCGAGATAAATTTAAGAAAATGATTTCAACTCTACAAGCCATTGAAGACCAGAAGAAGATTTTGGCGCACATCGAGCGGGTCAAAAAATCTTTCGAAGCGAAACCAAAAGAGGCGTTATCAAGGGGATACGTGCAAACTCTCCTAGAGGATTTAGAAAGCAGTTATAAAACATTCAAGGATGGTCATGAGCAGATACTTGAAATTGTTCGAGAAGAATCCATTGCTGAAAAGGATGTCCCATATCTGACTAGCGATATATTTTACAAGTGTTATGATGCCTACGTTTTATTAAAAAGTAAGTTTCTCGATATTATTTATGAACTTGATACTCCACAGACTCCAACCGTCCACGCAAGTACCTTCGCAGCTACAAGCCGCAGCGAGTCCTTCTGTGCTGGAGCCAGACTTCCTAAGATTGACTTGCCAACCTTTTCGGGGGATTATTTGGAATGGATCGCGTATCGGGATATGTTCAAGACGCTTGTGCATCAAAATAATTCTCTCACGAAGGTACAAAAATATTTTTATTTAAAGTCATCGTGTACTGGAACACCACTAAGCATGGTCAATGAGTACCCAGCTGCAGAATCCAGTTACGATTTAGCATGGGATGCTCTCGAGAAGAGATTCCATAACGAGAGGAAGCTAGTGGAGCAAATTTTAAAGCGATTATTTGCGATACCTCATTCTGATGGTACTTTTAAAAATATTAAAGAGCTATTAGATACAACGCGAAATTGTCTATCTCAACTCAAGTCATTGGGCATTGATATTTTTACTTGGGATTCTATTCTGGTGTATTTAATCACACAAAAGCTAGAAATACAGACGCGCAAAGAATGGGAACAGTCTCTAAAGGCCAGCACTTCCATCCCGGCGATGTCTGAAATGCTTACTTTTCTGGAAACTACTTTTCGTACCCTCGAGTCTTTGGAAGAAGAACCTAGTACATCAAATCGTGCCTATATTAAAGATGTTCGTAAGAAACCAACCAGAATTGTTCGGGCTCATACTGTCTCAGCAACAACTGACAACGACTGCCCCTGCTGCAGCAAACGTCACCCTCTCTACAAGTGCTTCCGGTTTACAACACTCTCCTCTGAAGAGAAGAAGAATCTCATAAACCAGCAACGTCTTTGCAGAAACTGCCTCAACACAGGCCATTTACAATCATCATGTAGACTGAGTACCAGATGCCATATATGCCGTGAACCTCATCATACCATCATACATAACGAGTTTTCTAGAATCAGTACTAATCAAACAGCTTCACCTCCTGTAAAAACGTCTAATGGAAATCAGACTTTCCAGCCTCCTGCAACTACATCCACACCAAACTCTGCTACTGTAAGTACAAACATTTCAAATTTTAGTGCATCAAATCTCAATCCGGCATTGCTGCCTACTGTTACCGTTTTAATAAAAAGTTATAACCAAACCCATTTCGTGAGAGCCCTAGTGGATCAGGGATCACAAATTTCGTTTATATCTGAAGAACTTTCTAAACTTTTAGACGTAACAAAAAATAATACTCGAGTGAATGTATCCGGTATTGGAGGAAATCAAGTAATTACTGTAAAGAAGTCTGTTCGCTTTTTAGTTCACTCTAAATATGAATCTGGATTCGAATTACTAATTACTGCTCTTATTGTGCCTAAAGTTACCTCATATGTTCCCAACAAAATTTACCCTAATTTTATTCCGGATCTATCATCACATTTTCTTGCAGATCAAAACTTTCTTTCTCCAGGAAAAATTGACATTCTCCTTGGAAATGATGTCTATGGTGATTTGTTACTCCCTGGAATGAAAAAAGTTGAAAATTGCCTTCTCTTGAAAGAAACTCATTTTGGATGGATGATATCTGGGTCTATAAGATCTCCTACGACAACAGACAAAATTACTGCCAACCTTTGTTCTCTGGATGAACAATTACGCATGTTTTGGGAACAGGAGGAACTACTAGATTCAAAGCCGAGGTCCACAGAAGACGAACTTTGTGAAAAGTTATTTGCTGAAACTCACACCCGTGATGAAACTGGACGTTACACTGTTCACCTTCCATTTAAAAGGCTGCTTTTAGGTCAAGAGCTACCAAAGTTTTCCCACACGGACTACAATGCTATGAAAAGGCTAAAACAATTGGAATTGACATTCACGCTGAAGCCGAAGTTTGCCGAAGAGTATATGAAATTTATGTTGGAATACGAATCACTTCATCATATGGTAAATCTCGGAGAGTACCCACAGGCTATACCACAAAATGCATATTTCTTTCCTCATCATGGTGTACTCAGAGAGAGTAGCACAACAACAAAATTGCGGGTTGTTTTTGATGGTGGAAATCGAAGACCTCCTCAAACGTCTATTAACGAAGAATTATCTGCTGGACCAGCGCTACAAAACGATTTGTCTACAGTCATCACCCGATGGAGAAAACATTCAATAGGTTTTACAGCAGACCTGGAGAAAATGTTTAGACAAATAAACGTGTCTACTGAACATCAACCCTTCCAATGCATTCTTTGGAGGAATGCCGATAGCAAAATTTGTGTATATGCTCTTCACACAGTGACCTACGGCACAACTTCTGCTCCTTATCTTGCTATTAGAGTACTACAACAATTAGCAGCTGATGAAGAAGAAAAGTTTCCTGAAGCTAGCCAAATACTTCGAGCAGACACCTATGTAGATGACGTAATATCAGGCGCAGATACACTAGAAGAAGCACTTCAGTTACAGAAGCAGCTAGCGAACCTTTTAAAAGCTGGTGGATTTCATTTACGAAAATGGAATTCAAACTCCTCTGAACTTATGCAGAATATTCCAGAGAAAGATCGAGAACTCCAAAGTTCTTTTTCTATATACCAACCCAAAATGTCCAAAGCCTTGGGCATAAATTGGAACCCTACTTATGATTACTTTTGCTTTTCTATTAATTTCACATTTTCTGAGGAAATAACTAAAAGAAGTTTGCTTTCAGATGCATCTAAATTATTTGATCCGTTAGGGTGGCTTTCCCCTAGCACAATAATAGCGAAAATAATATTTCAGCAGCTATGGAAATTGAAGCTCGATTGGAAAGATTCCCTACCAGAAGAAGTCCAGAAAAAATGGATTCACTTCCGTTCTAAATTAAAGGCCCTTGAAGAGATTAAAATTCCCCGCTGGATTGGCTACCGCCCTAATAAATCAACCGTCGATCTTCATGCCTTTAGCGATGCCTCTAAAGTGGCTTATGCTGCAGTAGTATACGCTCGTACTACAGCAGAATCTGGAGAGGTATTAATAAACTTGCTACAAGCGAAAACAAAGGTTGTCCCCCTGAAAGGCGAAACCATTCCCCGTCTTGAACTAAACGCAGCAACTCTGATGGCAAAACTAGTTTACAAAATTAAAAACAGCGCAGAATTCAACATCAATCAAACTTTTTACTGGACCGATAGTACCATTGTTCTTGCGTGGCTGAATAATAACTCAAAAAGGTTGGAAATCTATGTAGCAAATCGAGTCGCCAAAATTCAACGCCTATCAAATGTCCGTGACTGGAAGTATGTTCCAACAAAAGATAATCCAGCAGACTGCGCGTCTAGAGGTTTAATGCCTGAACAACTCATCAACCACGAGCTGTGGTGGAAAGGCCCTACATGGATTCGTAATACTCCAGAATCATGGCCTTTTTCTCCTACTGAAATAATTCATGAAGAAATTATTGTTAACAATGTTGCTGTTCATTCTACAAAAACAAAAATACTAGAATATCCAGAGATAACCAAGAGGTTTTCTAAACTATCAACTTTGATACGTGTGACGTCATACATTCTCCGTTTTTACAACAATCTGAAACTAAACGGAGACAACAGAGAAGTGGGATTTCTCAAAACATATGAACTGAGAGAAGCAATGCATTTACTCATTAAAAATACTCAAGCTGTATCATTTCAAGAAGAAATAATAGCATTGAAATTCGGAAACAGGGTTTCCAATCAAAGTAATATTGCCAAATTATCCCCTTTTATTGATGAAAGAGGAATTCTACGAGTAGGCGGTAGACTAACGAACTCAACTCTACCCTACAACACTAAATACCCGATTTTGTTGTCAAAGCAAAATCCCCTATCTTTTCTTATATTTTCAGATGCTCACTTGAAAACCTTCCATGGTAGCCTCCAGATTATGCAGTCATTCGTGTCTCGTACCTACTGGGTCGTATCAGCACGAACCATAGCAAAACGAGTTCAACGTGAGTGTATTGTTTGCTTTAAGTACAAAACACAAACCTGCCAACAACTAATGGGTAACCTACCATCTGTGCGACTACAACCAACACGAGCATTTAAACATAGTGGGCTTGACTATGCTGGTCCCATCAGTGTAAAAACTTCAGCTTTGAGAACTGCATCAACTAGCAAAGGCTACATTTGTCTTTTTATATGTATGTGTACTAAAGCGATACACTTGGAAGCGGTCACAAGCTTGAATGTTGATGCCTTCTTAGCAGCTTTTCGACGCTTTACCGCACGAAGAGGCTTGTGTACCGATTTATATTCGGACTGCGGTACGAATTTTGTTGGTGCAAATAAAGAACTTCAAATCCTGTATCATCGCAACAAGAAATCGCTTCCCGATCATCTCGCAGAAACCCTGGCAAACCAAGGCACAACCTGGCACTTCATACCTCCTGCTTCACCCCACTTTGGAGGCCTTTGGGAGGCCGGCGTGAAATCAACTAAGCATCACATGAAACGCATTATGAAGGATCGAATACTTACCTACGAAGAACTCAGCACTCTACTTGCACAAATTGAGAGCTGTCTCAATTCCAGGCCTTTGTGTCCATTATCAGCAGATCCATCTGATGCAGATGTCCTAACTCCAGCACATTTTTTAATTGGCGAAACATCAAATTGCATCCCTGATGACAACTTGCTTGATGCCAATATAGAACGTTTGAGCCGTTGGAAATTGATAGAAAGTTTGAAGCAACATTTCTGGGACAGGTGGAACAAGGAGTATCTTAGTCGTCTCCAAGCACGACCAAAGTGGAACAAAGTCGAAAGGAATCTAAAGGTCGGTGATATAGTGATACTCCTACGAGAGCGAAGCGTACCAGGTCAATGGCCACTTGCCAAAGTTGAAGAATTGCATCCTGGTTCCGATGGTTTAGTACGAGTTGTCACTCTCTATTGCAACGGCAAATCCATAAAAAGACCTATCTCAAAAGTTTGCCTTCTACCCTCTAATGATGTATATAATGACAAAGATGCTACTCCATAAGAACAACTGTTCTTCGCGGGGGAGAATGTTTGGGATTTTTCCCAAAACCGAGAACCCTAAATAAAATACCTTGACTGCGAACTCCAATTGCATTTGACAAAAATTATTAAAAGATTTTACAGACCCATAACGGTCAATTTTTTATGAGTCTTTAAATAATTATGTCTTTATATTGTTTATTTTTAATAGCTATATTAATCCACATAAAATGTAATTGTAAATAAAGTAGGTAGAAAATCAGATCATCTTTTGGTGATCTGTTTATTCGAAGTTAAAAAAAGGTAGTATTTAAAAAGTTAGCAGAAATAGAAAAACATCAATTATTATAAAATTTCTGCAAGAAGCAGACGTCAAATTAATAAAACTCCGCAAGTGGCGGACAAATATTAAATAAACGAATTTATAATTAAAAAATTAAAAGTTGTATTTTTCCTCATGAAGAGGATAAGTTCTTAGATAACAAAATAATAAGAACTACAAAATTCTCCTACACATTCTATATATATATATATATATATATATATATACATATATATATATATATAAAGACATACAATTATTGCTCGTTTAAGAATATAAGATTAGTACATTTAATATACAAATCGCACTTGATCAACAAGAGGGTATTAAATCGAAATTTTAAAATTTTCAGTAGAGTCAAAAAACTATTTTATTTTACTCTACTACTTTCATATAAAGAAGAGGATTAAAACTGTAGTAGTGAAAATGATGTAAGATTTCTACAATGGGTAGATAAGACCACTACACATCAATTTCTTCTAAAAAGTGAAAATTTAAAAATTTTGAGTTAATATCCTCTTGTTGAACAAGTGCGAAATGTATCCATCAATAGACTATTTTCTACCTTCTGATTTTATGTAAAAATTTCATTAGAGAGATAACACTAGATAACACTGGCAGCACCGTATCTGAACACCATGTGTATAAAATAAATTATAATATACTATAAAATATAATGTACATATGTATGTTATACTGTCATTTAAAATTATATCACTATAATTTCTGATATTATCACTTAAGCTCAAATGTAACCATTTCATATATTGTACAATGTATGGTATGGTATTTATCTTTGCCTAAATACTATAAAACTTTCAATATTTATTTCCACCTTGGTAACTATCCAAGTATTCATAATAACACCAATCTATTGTATATGTATGTATGACTATGTAAGTAAATGAACATTTAAAGGCACTCCCTTGTAAGTATCAGACAATGTAATGCTCTGTAATTGTAGTGGTATGAAATGATTATTATTTTCATATTTTTAATGATTTTTTATTATCATTTGTATTTATCGCATAAAAGCCTTAGGGTATACTGTTGCAATTTTATTCATAAAAGAAACTTTTCTGTGTGGCTGTGCTTACTCGTATATATATGTAAGTACATCCCACTGAGTATTCGAAAGCTAATACTACTTTCAGTTTATAATCTAAATCACTTATGCATGATGATCGAATTTTTAGCTGATTTGTTTTGATTTCTAAAAAAAAAAAACAATCTTAAAATATTTATTTAGAGAAAAAGAATCGCTTAAAAAATTTAATTTAATATATTTAAAGAGAAACTTCTGCAAAATGAAATATTTGGAGGGTTATAAAATAAAGACTTTTATATATGCATATTTATTTTTACGTATAACAAGTTAATTACAAAAATTTTGCGAATGTAAAACTTGATCACAATATCATACACTACATGCACATGTTCCTCAAACAGTGTTGCCAATATGGTGCTTTAGTTAGGAATTTACTTTCTTAATTTCAATATTTGCTTTAATTTTTCTTTAAATGATTGTTATTTAATTGCTTCCTATCTGTGTATATTTACAACTGTAAAGTATTTCGCTTTTACGTCATAAAACAGTTAATTATTAAACATTTAGCATCACTGCATTGAAATTACTCATATAAAATAACAATACGAATACGAAAGAATGAGACTGATATAAAGGGGACAAGAGATTCCTACATAAATACATGCATACATACATAAATACATATCTATGTAAGCATATAAAAAGAGGATTTGTAAAACTTTTTCGATTAAAGTTCATAATTGCACTTCAAAATTTCTCACATACACGTTCGTATGTTCACTCGAATGTACTTCAGTGCGTGTGCCTGTAGTAAATACGCATACTTGCACACATACAAGTGAGTATGTACAAAACCGGCAGCATAAGAGAAACAATGCGACAACATTTTATTTATCGTGAGACTTAATGTATGAAGTTTAACCTTACAACAATTACTTACTAAAACCAGACTTATAAATACAGTTACAAGCTAATGTATCAGGTGTTTTTTATTGAGGTATAGAACTTTAAGTTGGCATCACTTTTTTAACTGGCGGTCATTTTGTCAGCTGTCAAGTGATTAATATTTAGTTTGGTTTGCCATTTCATCATGAACAGGTTGACAAAAGAACAACGCTTGCAAATCGTGCAAATTTATTTCGAAAATAATGGTTCAGTTCGCGAAGTTTACCGCAAGCTCCGTCCATTTTATGGTCGACATAATCGTCCATCAGAGCAATTAATTCGGTTAACCATGGATCGTTTTCGCACTACGTTTACTCTATGTGATAATACGCATCCGCAGCGACGTCGAACAGTGCGCACCGAAGAAATAATTGCCGCTGTAGAGCAGAGTGTTGAAGAGGACCCGAATGAATCGACTCGCCACCGTGCACAGCAATTGGAGCTTTGTCCATCAACTTTATGGAAGATTTTGCGCAAAAGATCTTGGCTTGCGACCTTACAAGATCCAGCTTGTGCAAGAATTAAAGCCGCGAGACCATGCAATGCGTCGTGATTTTGGTGTATGGGCCGAAAATGAGATTGATCTCGATGCTGATTTTCATCGCAAAATTTTGTTCAGTGATGAGGCTCATTTTTGGTTGAATGGCTACGTCAACAAGCAAAATTGCCGCATTTGGAGTGAAGAGAATCCACATGAGACTCTTGAGACGATATTACATCCACAAAAACTGACTATTTGGTGTGCTCTATGGGCTGGTGGAGTCATTGGGCCATACTTCTTCCGAAATAATGCTGGAGAGCCAGTTACCATAAATGGAGACCGGTATAGAGCCATGATAACCGACTATTTTGAACCCTATTGGATGGCATGAATGTGGATGAGTTGTGGTTCCAACAAGACGGCGCTACATGCCACACAGCGCACGTCACAATTGATTTATTGAAGGAAACATTCGATGAGCGCATAATTTCGCGAAATGGACCTATCAATTGGCCACCAAGATCGTGCGATTTGACACCACTGGATTATTTTCTTTGGGGATATGTGAAGTCGCTCGTCTACGCCAACAAACCAGAAACGTTAAGGGACTTGGAAGCCATCATTCGTGGCGTTATTGCCAACATACGGCCCCATATGCTCGAAAAAGTAGTTGAAAATTGGACCTGTAGAATTGGCTTTATTCGAAGTTCTATACCTCTAAAAAAAAACACCCATTATAAACTATAAGATAAATATTATCAAACTAAATTTTCTCCTAAACTAAAAAAACACAACAAAAAAATGGACAAAATTTGAGTCAAACACAAAAAAAAAAAACATTTAAAATTTTTAATTTTGAGCTGGGGAGGGGGCCAAATATTTACTGTTTACTTTAAAAACATTGTTTTTTTTTAATTCACTGAATCCTTTTTTTACATGATTTTTCACACGAATTTAAATCAACACGTTTTTCGAAAAAAAGTTATACAGTTTTAACACTTTTTTTAACACGGCAAAAATAGTTTAGTAGGGGAATTTCCCATTTGTGAGGGAATTCTAAACAGACTAGAAATAAAAAACGCCCGTACTCAGTTGAAACATTTTTAAATTTAAATTAAGCAACAATTCGACAATAAAAATTAATGAAAAATACGAATTCTATAAATCAAATATTTAAACATTTTTGAACAAATAAAAAATTTGGAACCATCAACATCTTCAGAACTTAATAATATTATAAACTTCATAATATTAAAACAAAATAACATGAAATACAACATCTGCCAAAGAACCGAAGCTGGTTTAATTAATTGAAGAAGGCGGATAGAGTAGAGATACTAACCCACAAAATATATATCTTTTTATTCGTTGTGGTCTCCTAATTATAAAAACTGAAGGGATTTAATATTTTATGAATACTTTATTTAATTTTTTTTTATATAAAATTTGCCTCTTTTTAATAGGCAGATCCATTAATTTTATCATATCTTTAGAACCGATTGTTAAGTTCTGTCGAAAATTAAAGAATACAATCCCAAATAAAAAGATCTTTAAGTGTTTTTAATAAACATATTTGGAGGCATTTGCACTTAATTATAAATTTTTTTAATTTTCATAAAGAATCGAAAATGATAAAAATATACCATTTTAATTTCATGGTCACAAAACTGTGAATGTTTCAAATAAAATAAACTTCATTTCCTAAAAATCCATTCATAACAAGTAAGAAAGTGCTATAATCGGTCAAGCCCGACCATATGATACCCTTCACTACTAAGGTTAAGGTATTATTTTTTTCGTATAAAGAAAAATATTTGCTAAAATTTGCCATCGTACAAACATTTTCTCAAAACTTATATATTTAAGCTGTTTCCGTCATTTTGACTTATATGAGAACTAGGGTCAAATGTGGATTATCCGATTATCTCGAAATTTGGCAAATTACTTACAGTTGTTACAAAAATTATGTATACAAAAAATAAACTTAAAAATCTCATTATCTTTAGATTTACGAGCGTTTTAGTAACTATACCCTTCACCACCATAGGTGGAAAGGGTAATAATGGGTGTTTTTTTTAGAGGTATAGAACTTCGAATTGAAATAAAACACAAGAAAATCGTTTTAATGACCATCAATTTGGCTTTATTGGAAGGATAATTTTATGCCATTAATGTTTAAATATGATTTCCGGCATGTGGCCGCCGCGGCTGGCTCGAATAAAGCCAATTCTACAGTTCCAATTTTCAACTACTTTTTCGAGCATATGGGGCCGTATGTTGGCAATAACGCCACGAATGTTGGCTTCCAAGTCCCCTAACGTTTCTGGTTTGTTGACGTAGACGAGCGACTTCATATATCCCCAAAGAAAATAATCCAGTGGTGTCAAATCGCACGATCTTGGTGGCCAATTGACATTATCGAATGTTTCCTTCAATAAATCAATTGTGACGTGCGCTGTGTGGCATGTAGCGCCGTCTTGTTGGAACCACAACTCATCCACATTCATGCCATCCAATTGGGGAACAAAATAGTCGGTTATCATGGCTCTATACCGGTCTCTATTTATGGTAACTGACTCTCCAGCATTATTTCGGAAGAAGTATGGCCCAATGACTCCACCAGCCCATAGAGCACACCAAACAGTCAGTTGTTGTGGATGTAATGGCGTCTCAAGGGTCCCATGTGGATTCTCTTCACTCCAAACGCGGCAATTTTGCTTGTTGACATAGCAAAATTTTGCGATGAAAATCAGCATCGAGATCAATCTCATTTTCGGCCCATACACCAAAATCACGACGCATTGCATGGTCTCGCGGCTTTAATTCTAGCACAAGCTGGATCTTGTAAGGTCGCAAGCCAATATCTTTGCGCAAAATCTTCCATAAAGTTGATGGACAAAGCTCCAATTGCTGTGCACGGTGGCGAATCGATTCATTCGGGTCCTCTTCAACACTTTGATCTACAGCGGCAATTGTTTCTTCGGTGCGCACTGTTCGACGTCGCTGCGGATGCGTATTATCACATAGAGTAAACGTAGTGCGAAAACGATCCATGGTTAACCGAATTAATTGCTCTGATGGACGATTATGTCGACCATAAAATGGACGGAGCTTGCGGTAAACTTCGCGAACTGAACCATTATTTTCGAAATAAATTTGCACGATTTGCAAGCGTTGTTCTTTTGTCAACCTGTTCATGATGAAATGGCAAACCAAACTAAATATTAATCACTTGACAGCTGACAAAATGGCCGCCAGTTAAAAAAGTGATGCCAACTTAAAGTTCTATACCTCAATAAAAAACACCCGATATAAGTTTGTGCTGATGTATGTAATGCATAGAAAAGTTTGTCTTAGACCAACCTTTTAGTATACAAATAGGCTTAGAATCACTTTCTGAGTCGAATTAGCGATGTCCGTCCGTCCATACAAAATTCCTACAATAAGTCTTTGAGAATTTTATAATTGGTTTATGAATTAGGGGGTTAATATATATATATATATTTTATAAAGTACTAAAATAAATTTAGAGAAAAGAAATTGCAAATATATCCAATCCAACACATGATCAAATAAATGCAATTCAATTAATTTTGAAACATTTTGGAAATTGGTCATACCAACTTAGAAACCTCCGTCGACTTATGCCCAATGACTTTGCTAAAGATCACAGCATCATAAAATGTACAGTTTACGATTTAATTAATTTTGAGTAATTTTCTGTGGCGCCACCTGTCGAAAGTCGGTCATACCAACGACGAAACCGATACTTACTTTAAAAGTTAAGCCGTTACCAATTTTATCCCCTTTTTATCCCCCAATTTCAAAGTGTTTCATTTGCATATTTGGTACTTCTTTGGTACCAATTGAATTCGGTACATTTTATTGAAATGCAGTTAATATAATGTTCCTATTCATATTACTTTGACTTACTTTTGACCCCGAAATCCAAAAAATACCAAATATGTGTTTAATATTTTTTTCATCTATTGACTGCAGTACAAAGCTTCTTTCTATATTCTTTAAAAAAAAAAAATAGTGGGTTAAAATCGTTAGAGCCGATTTCGGTTCCGTTATTTTCGCAAAAAACGAGGCCAAACATCAAAGCTTATAAGCAACTATGGGGGCAAATAGGGTTAAACTCATTGTTTAAGCTTTTTGTTCTACAGTTAATTTCATTTATTTTTCGTCGACGGCGTGTTTTTACTGTAGGCTTACCGCCGATGAAAGCTGCTATAATAGGAATTAATAAACAACCGGGGATCGAACCCAGGCTAAAATTTCTATGTCATGCTTAGTGGTTGACGTGCTAAGAAACAGAATCCAAAACCATCATCTACCGTGTAGAAACATAATTGGGTGTATGTGTAAAATACTTTGAGTACGAATATTTAATATGATGGAGTAACGTTGATAGGTTAGTTAGTAGAAATACGAAATTTTAATATAATTTTAAAGTAAAGAAAATAAACTTAATAAATGTATATTTAATTGATAAATAAAAACAGGATACGTATTCATTAAACTGCAGGGCAAGAACTTCATCACTTAAACAACATTTTCACGCATATCCGTGGATATTTGTGTACTGTACATGTGCGAATGAGTTTCAGTTCTACATTAGGGTGGATCGTTTATTTTCACTTTTATCTCTGATCGACTTCTTATAGGGAAATTATGTCTATCGGAAGTATGCCAAATAATATTAGTTTAACGGGCCAAAAGTTTTAGAGTCTATTTTTATGGGGGAAAATAAGAGCATTTGCAGTTTTTGCATTATTACATCTTGAAATGTAATGATAATGTAGAAATAATGTCTTACTTTGCATGTTTGTATCCAAAGTAATTTTGATGGCTTTGTATCCTTAAGCGTATCGTCAAGGACATGAATTTTTGGAGAGAAATAGCAATAACTCTAAAACTGTTTTATGGGTTTTTAAGCTAAAGTACAAAGTTAAAATTTCTATTGTTTTTACGAATTACTTTGAGCCATCTTAATGAAGATAATCACAAACATACACTCTAAAGTGATTATAGAGCGACGGCAACTTTTGTGAAGAAATAAAATAGATGATGCATAATTTTAGTTTTCATTAATTTAAGTTTTAATTAACCATCATGATGAAATACTATAGTGCAGACGGACGCTGTAAACCAAAATTTGGCGGAACGACAAAAGTCTGACGTATCTGTTTTATATGATATTTATCAAATTATCTAACATATGTATTATGTATTACGTTTGGTTTTTAAAACATAAATTTTGTGTAAAAATTTATACCATGTTCCGTTATGCCTTTTATAGTGACGTGGCAGTGGTTTGAGGTAAAAATGTTAGAAAATGTGTATTTTCTAAACTGTACAAGGTACGTAAAATATTTTTTGCAAAAATAAACCTAATTTCACAATTTAAATAATTTAAAAATATGAAACCCAATTCACCTTTTTTTGCAATTAAAATTGTGGTGTAAGGAAATTTGCCATTTTTTATAAAATCCCATTTTCAGGATTCGTTTATTAAATCGCGATACTCTTTATTTATGAAATCTAAAGAGAATATATGGGGCTTTATAACTGTATTTCAGAAAGTTGCAAAATCGCATTGACATTTTTGTTATATATTTGAACCCATAAAAGTTAGACCAATTTCTGTATATAGAGCGAATGTTTTATTGCATTAAAATTTGGTTTAAAATCGTCCCAAGACCTCATTCTCTAAGAGTATATAATATATCTCTAATTTCAATAATTGAGAAAAAATTTGAGAAAAAAAATGCACTTTTTTGATCAGCGAAAAAGATTTAACTTTGGAAATATGTCAGTATTTAAAGAAGAATGATCGGTTTAATATCGAATGCACAATCGGTCAAAAACTAATTGAAGTGAAATAAAAAAAATATTTTTTTTACTTTTGAAATGGAATAACTTTAAATGAATAACAGTTTAATAGTAAAGTAAGCATATTTTTTTCTTTGTTCAATCAAGTTCACTCCAAAATTTAAAAAAAGGTCCAAAAGCTTTATTAGCTCTGATGTGGTCTACTTTTATGTCCAATAATTCACCCTGAGTAAACACAGGGTATCCATAAATCCAAAATTTAGAAAGCTTGCAGCCTCCTTAAAAATTCTCTCATACTAATGCAATAAAACTTACAGTTTAGAAGATACAGAATTATTAACTTTAGTCAACTGGTTTCACTCGCAATGACTTTAAATCCCATTACCAAATAACAAATTAGGCAAAATTTCTGCTCAGTTATCAAATTAAACTAAAACTTTAAATCACTGTTCTCACAGTACATTTTTCTTTAGAAAACTCTTTCCACTATCCACTTTTATATAAGAAGCTCTTGCCACTGTCCATAACTTTTGTATAGTAAATTCTTCCGACTGTACTTTTCTATACGAAACTCTTTCCGTCTTCAACTTATCTATAGAAAACTTTTTCCATTGTAAACTTTTCTACAACAAAACTCTTCCCATTTTCAACTCTTCACATTGTCAACTTTTCTATAGAAAACTCTTCCCATTGCCAACTTTTCTATAGAAAACTCTTCCCATTGTCAACTTTTCTATAGAAAACTCTTCCCATTGTCAACTTTTCTATAGAAAACTCTTCCCATTGTCAACTTTACTTAGAAAACTCTTTACATTGTTAACTTTTCTATAGAAAACTCTTCGCATTGTCAACTTTTCTATACAAAACTCTTCCCATTGTCAACTTTTCTATAGAAAACTCTTCCCATTGTCAACTTTTCTATAGAAAACTCTTCCCATTGTCAACTTTTCTATACAAAACTCTTCCCATTGTCAACTTTTCTATAGAAAACTCTTCCATTGTCAACTTTTCTACAGAAAACTTTTCCCATTGTCAACTTTTCTATAGAAAACTTCTTTTTCCATTGTCAACTTTTCTATAAAAAACTCTTCTCATTGTCAACTTTTCTATAGAAAACTCTTCTCATTGTCAACTTTTCTATAGAAAACTCTTCTCATTGTCAACTTTTCTATAGAAAACTCTACCCATTGTCAACTTTTCTATAGAAAACTTTTTCCATTGTCAACTTTTCTATAGAAAACTCTTCGCATTGTCAACTTTTCTATACAAAGCTCTTCCCATTGTCAACTTTTCTATAGAAAATTCTTCCCATTGTCAACTTTTCTATAGAAAACTCTTCCCATTGTCAACTTTTCTATACAAAACTCTTCCCATTGTCAACTTTTCTATAGAAAACTCTTCCATTGTCAACTTTTCTATAGAAAACTCTTCCCATTGTCAACTTTTCTATAGAAAACTCTTCCCATTGTCAACTTTTCTATACAAAATTTTCTTTCCATTGTCTTCTTTTCTTTAGAAAACTCTTCCCATTATCAACTTTTCTATAGAAACTCTACTCATTGTCAACCTTTCTATAGAAAACTCTTCCCATTGTCAACTTTTCTATACAAAACTCTTCCCATTGTCAACTTTTCTATACAAAACTCTTCCCATTGTCAACTTTTCTATAGAAAACTCTTCTCATTGTCAACTTTTCTATAGAAAACTCTTCCCATTGTCAACTATTCTATAGAAAACTCTTCCCATTGCCAACTTGTCTATAAAAAACTCTTTCCATTTTGAACTTTTCTATAGAAGACTCTACCCATTGTCAACTTTTCTATATAAAACTCTTCCTGTTCTCAACTTGAAAAGGTTGTGATTCCCTTTATAGGGTCTGTAAGACAGGTCAAGTGTTTTGTGTTTATATTGTCAAAATTTATATTCTAAAATATTTAATCTTCTGGACAATAATCATTTTAAATTAATAAACAAAATTAATCTAAACTTTCAGTGAGTTCAGACTGTATACATACTTAAGGTACAGGGCCAATACACGCGGCATGCGGCTGCGGGCGGTCATAGTATTGCCAGCACATAAAATGTGCGCTTGTTTACAAAAATGTTCATATAAAGAAATATTTGAGCAGGATATAATTAAATATGGCAGCACTGAAAAAATCTGCAGCGCGGAAAAGTAGAACAAAGTTCTACTTTTTCCCATTGCCGCTCGAAATTTGACAAATCAAAAAACTGCTGATTGCCGCCCGCAGCCGCTTGCCGCGTGCATTGGCCTTCTACCTTTAAATTTAAAGGTTTAATTTTTGTAAAAAGTAATAGCCAAGATAAAATTTGAATATAGGCTATAAATTAATATATATGTATGTATGTATGTATATAAAGTTACAAACTTAAATACAAGGTACTTTAAACTATACAAGTAAGTACATGTAAGTATTTATTTATACATAAATAAATTTACGTTTTCTTGAAAATAAGTAAATAATATTATTATAGAAGTTTTTACGAAAATGCAGTTTCAATAACATGATCTTATTTCTTTCTAATATCAAATTTTGTGTGTGCCAAGAAAAAATATAAAATATGAAAGAAAAACCAACTAAAATGAATAAGATTTTCCCCAGAATCTGTGTGACTGTGACTATGTTTTCTTATTCTTGTATAATTTTTTTTTTTTGATTATACGTAAGTATTTGTTGGTTGTGAATAAAAGTCATGCAAGCACTTTAAACAAATTAGATTGAACGAATTTGTTTGATTTATGAAAGCAATGTTTTCTATGATTGTGAGCAGGCAATTTGCCAGCCAAAATAACTTTGAACTTTATCAATCTAGTTCGACCTGTATGCATCATCAATACTTTCAAAACCACATTTCAAAATACAATCAAAATTTGAGCAATAATTGTATGTATATATCTATATATATATATATATATATATATAGATATATATATATATATATATATATATATATATATATATATATATATAATATATATATATATATATATATATATATATATATATATATATATATGATGACTATGTTTGGTACTTTTTTGAAACTATGTCCGATAAGGGGTAAAAAAGGGTGAAAATAGTTTTTTTGGTACCTTTTTAACCCACTCTTATATTTTAAACCAAAAAATATACGAAGGAACTTTGTACTGCAGTCAATGGATGTGAAAGAAATATTGAACATGTACTAGGTACTTTTTTGATTTTGGGGCCAAAATGGGTAAAAAAGGGATAAAATGATAACTTAACATCTCAAAAGTAATATGAATAGGAATTATGTTTATAAATAATAAAATGTACCATAATAAAATGTACCGAATTCAATTGGTACCAAAGAAGTACCAAAAAAGCATATGGAACTTTTTGAAAGTAGTGGATAAAAAGGGGAAAAATGAGTAATGTTATAACTTTTAAACAAATTAATGTTTGTATGTATGTTCTTTATATAATAGTAAACTGAGAATTTGATCATATTGTGCTCTTTAGCGAAGATGTTGCGGATAAGCCGGCGAAGGTTTTTAATTTGGTAAGACTAATTTCAGTTACGTGGCGCCACTGAAAATTACTAAACATTAATTAAATCGTAAACTGTATATTTGATCATGCTATGATCTTTAGCAAAGTTGTAGCGCATGAGCCGGCAAAGG
This sequence comes from Stomorhina lunata, assembly GCA_933228675.1. Taxonomy (NCBI): domain Eukaryota; kingdom Metazoa; phylum Arthropoda; class Insecta; order Diptera; family Rhiniidae; genus Stomorhina; species Stomorhina lunata. The sequence goes on from OW121740.1 coordinate 180,412,791, forward strand.
TTTTTTAGTTGGTGTGAATAATTTCCGACGGATGGCGCTACTGAAAATTACACAAAGTCAATTTTATCGTAAGCTGTATATTTAATCATGCTATAATCTTTAGCAAAGTTGTTCCGGATAAGCCGACGAAGGTTTATTAATTGGAATGACCAAAGTCCAACAGGTGGCGCCACTGAAAATTACTCAAAATGAATTAAATCGTAAACTATGCATTTGATCAGCAAAGTTGTTGCGAATGAGTCGACGGAGGTTTCTGTTGGTATGACCGATTTCCAAAATTTTCAAAATGAGTTAATCTGTAAAATATGCAAACTATGTGTTGATCGGAAAAAATAAATAAACTAATTCTAAATTAACTGAATATTTGCACAAAATGCTTATCATAAAGCTCCGAGCAAGGCTCGGTCAACCAGGTACTATTTTCTTAAAAGGCCTACTTTAGTTATTTGATCATTGTTATCGCATTTTAAGTACAAAGAAATATTAACAAAAATATCATAATTACTTATGTATTCTAAAGGCTTTTTTATTAGTGTGTGTGTACTAAAATTTCTTTGAAATGGAACATGGCCACTTTTTCTGAGATAACCGATTTATTACAAATAAATTAACAATTGATTTCTAAGAAATTGAAAAATTTTGATATATACTTTTAGTTTTTTAATATTTTTATACTAAAAATTTAACATCTGCCTATAAATCAAAACAAGTCAACAAGTTCTATTTTATTTGAAATCATGTACTTATTCTTATGACTCCTTACTTTTTTTCTTCTCTAAATAAGGCACAATGTTTAATCTCAACTTTAAGTGTACACTTCAAACAACTTATTAAAAAAAAAAAAATTAAAACGAGAAATTATGTAAACAAATTTAACATACCAACACAAAAAAGTCGCTACTAAAACATTTTTTTTATTTTATTTATAGTATATTATAAGTATATGGAATTGTGTTACAATCTAACGACGCAAAATAACTGTGAAGAAAATTGAATGCGGTAGATGAACGAACACTAGTAGTCCTGATGCTACACTCTTAGCCACAACAAAATTTATAAATAAGAAATAAAGTTTAAGCATAAATTATTTACGTATTTATGCATATAATGAAGAAATTAAAATAAAATAAAAATCGTTCTCTTACACACTCAAAAGACACAAGTGTCCCACTAGTCCTTTTAGCGCCAACTCTGAATAAAACGGAACTTATTCCGAGTATGAATTTAAATTCAATTCTTTGAATTTAAATAAGTATTTATACACATTTATATGTATGTATGTATCTATGTATATAATTACAACAGATGATTCATACACTTGGGTATTTCCATAATATCGTACTTATAAAAGATATATTTTCAAATTGTGTGTTCAAGTAATTGTTTGCTATGCAACTCAGATTAAGCTTTTTTTTCTAATTTCCGTGGAAATACTCATACACTTACTTATTTGTTTATCTTCATTATTGTCGAGTATTTCATCAAAATTTTCTTTTTGTGCAATGAAACTTTTTCATTAAAAAACTGAAAAGCTGAATTTGGATACAAAAAGTAAATATAAAAACACTTAAATTGGTAAATAATTGTTTTGTTAAGTATTTGCTAGGATAAGCTGTAAAATAATGTAGATTTGAATTAACGCAGAATTTAAAATGTTTAATTTAAAATATTATTTTTAAGACTGATAAATTAATAAATGAATCTTATCCCGAAATGTCAAAAAATCTCCTTAGAACAAGCAAATTAATATAAGATATAATTAACACTGTGATACACCAAAATTCTGATGTACCAATTCTGTTTTGTTGGAGTCCATGGAAAATGAAAATACCTTTTGGGTTTTTTAGGTCACTTCGAAAAGATATTTTATAACGGCAAATATAGCGAAAACGGGTTTTCCTAGATTTTCAACTTTCTACTTTGCTTATCAACGTATTTCTATAATTTTTCATTTTGATTAAAGGAATTGATGGCCTGTTCCACGATCTCGAATGAATGCTTTCTTTCTTATCCTATACGAAAGAAATTTGTTTTTCGTTTCACTAACTTTATTTTATGCGAAAGATAAGTCGAAAAACAAGTCGAAAGAACAAGTTACCAGCAATACGAAAGCAATTGTCTATATGAGTCACTTGATATTTTGCTTTCGAATAGAAACGATCGAAAGGCTTCGAAATAGTGAAACCAAAATTAATTCGAATTCGAGTTACTCACTTTCTTTCGAGTAGATTTTCTTTCGAAATCGTGAAACAGGCTATGAATATTATTTTTCAAACAAGTCATAATTTTTGTAAATCTTTTAGCAAATGGCTAAGCAATAGCGCGTAAAGTTTAAAAAAAACCTTTTTGAAGAAAAACATTTTTTCTTACGCTCTAAGTAGTTTATGAGATACCAAGAAATGTCTATATTTATTCTTGTAAAAAAATAAAAAAATGGGTAATTACAATAAAATCGGATATTATTCTTATATAGTTAAATATATTTATGATATTGGAAAAGCTCTCCTTAGCGGGCCCTTAAGTTAAAAAAAGCAAGAACGAGGTTCTTTTATCGGGTTTTGCCAAATTAAAGCGAATGTTGCTAATTATACCCTTCACCACCATAGGTGGGAAGGGTGTTATAAGTTTGTGCTGATGTATGTAACACATAAAAATATTTGTCTTAGACCCACTTATTAGTATACCAATAGGCTAAGAATCACTTTTTGAGTCGATTTAGCGATGTCCGTCCGTCCGTCTGGTTGGTTGGACCCCCATGTAAACCTTGTAATCAAACTAAAGGTCGCAATTCTGAAAATAATTTGATGAAATTTGGCACAGATTATTTTTGCTATTGAAATTCGTCAAAATCGGTCCACTATTTATGGTACCTCCCATAGGTCCCACTTCCCGGAATTGATGTATGTGTTGATGTATGTAACGCATAGAAATAATCGTCTCAGAGCCACCTTTTAGTATACCAATAGGCTTAGAATCACTTTCTGGGTCGATTTAGCGATGTCAGTCCGTCCGTCCGTCCGTCCGTCTGGCTGAACGGTTGGCTGGACCCCATGTAAACCATATTATCAAACTACAGGTCGCACTTCTAAAGATAATTTGATGAATTTTGTCACAGATCATTTTCCTGATAATGGGACCATGGTTATTAAAATTCGTCAAAATCGGTTCACTATTTATGGTACCTCCCATAGGCTTCTATTTTGCAAAAACCGAAAAGAGGCCTATTTTTCCCCTTGTAAAAACATTATTCAGCTTTAGGGCCTGGGCGCCACGTATATTCCGAATTGGCTGAAATTGTCAGGGTTAATGCTTCTCACCAAATGGCATAATTATCCGACCGAATACATTTTTCCTTATATCATCAGCATTTACAATCGGAACTTAAAGTGTGATATATAGATGTTTTTGTCTCAAGGAGGCTTGGTCTCAGATATCCGGTTAGAGTATTCATTAATCAGACCTCAGTTCCTAGCTCCCTAATATCAGAAAATTAAAGTTCTTAAAAACTCTTACTAAGGAAGTTTTTCGACAATTCCAACCGATCTATTAAAGACAAGGTTTGAAGCACATAGGGGTCACCAAAATACATTTTTCGTTGTATCTTCGCCATTTACTGTCGGATTTTAAAGTATAATATATCGATATCATATATCATTGACCTCAAGTTCATTATTCTAACGATTTTGATAAAATTTGGACAGTGGGTATCTTTTTTGATGTATAGGTCGATGAAGAAGGGACTTTTGAAACCTTTGCCTCTAAGAGGGTAAAAACGGGTAAAAAGGGGAAAAATCGAAAACGCTATATCTCCTTAAGTAATAGGTATAGAAACAAAATTTAATTTAATAACAGCTATGAAAATAAACGGACAGGTGTTTGGTACTTTTTTAAAACTATGTCCGATAAGGGGTAAAAAAAGGGTGAAAATAGTTTGTTGGTACCTTTTTAACCCACTCTTATATTTTAAACTAAGGAATATAGAAAGAAACTTTGTACTGTAATCAATAGATGTGAAAGAAACTTTAAACACGTATTTGGTGCTTTTTTGATTTTGGGGCCAAAATGGGTAAAAAAGGGATAAAATGATAACTTAACATCTCAAAAAGTAATATGAATAGAAACATTATGTTAACTGCGTTTTAATAAAATGTATCGAATTCAATTGGTACCAAAGAAGTACCAAATATGCATATGGAACTTTTTTTAAATTAGCTGATAAAAAGGGGAAAAATTTTGTACTGTTATACCTTTTAAACAAATGAATGTTTGTCTGTATGTATGTTCTTTATAGAATAGTAAACTGTTCATTTGATCATGTTATGCTCTTTAGCGAAGATGTTGCGAATAAGCCGGCGCACGGTGGTTCAGAATCAAATTTCATTGGCCAAAACCCATATTTTTTGTTGACATAGATTTTTAAAATTTTTATACCATCAGAAAGAAAACATATCAAAACTAAGGTGGCCAAAAAATTTGGTCAAAATATTCGCTGTAGTGGGCGTGGCATGCTGCTAAAGACAAGGAATTTTGGTTAATTTAGAAATGAAAGAAAAATTGTAATTTTTGATCTCATATTAATTACGATTTCTTGAAAACTATTAATGCTAATGGGCTGCGGTTTTTTTTGTTATGTTGGGTGGACTGTTAGTTTTAACAAATGGTATTTGTGCACCCTGTATAATTTGTAGTTAAGGTGTTATGTAAAAAATTTAAAATCACCATATACTCATAAAATTTCAAGTTTAGTAGTGTATAACTTTTAAAGAAACAAATGGAAACAAAAATCGAAACCACCCAAAAAAAGCCAAGAGTGTTCCCTTTATGCCTATATATACTTTTGCACCCGCCCGGACCCGCCCGTAGAACACTTTTTTTATTTTAATGAAAATACTCAACATTTTTACAAGCAAAATTACTAGTAAATTTACTTTAGAAATCATTCACTGTCATAAATACAAATTGCAGATAGTTATCTCAATAAGAGGAAAGTTATTAGTGGTTTAAATTTTTATTCAAATGGTTGGTATCTTAAAAAAAACTTCCTTGAGTTTTTCAGGGAATTTTTCAAAGAATTTTGAAAATATTGCATTTTGCATAGATGTTTCAATTATCTGCTAAAAATTATAGGGAAAAACCTTTAAAATTTCTTTCAGTAAAGTACAGAATGAATTTTAACAGTTAAAATTTTCAATTTTTTAAGGAATGTTACCTAACCTGTTACTCATCAGCGTTAAAGGGTTTTATTATACCTAAAAATTATTATAAGTAGTCTTTTATGACATTTAATAAAACTTCCTAAATTTATTCACTGAATTTGCTGCAATCACTTAAAGGAGGTGATTTAATAAAACATGGAAACTGTAATTTAACTCTTTTTTGTAAATGGGGATGCGATGGATCTTCAGGACAAAAGCAATATAAACTATTTTTATGTTATGAAGATATTTCTGACACAGATATGTTCATGGTGTCATTTGTGCCATTGCGATTAATAAAAAACTTAGAAGACTCGGAACCTTCGTCCAGCACAATGCAAACAAATTTTATTTGGAAAAATCATACTCCATCGTCCACGAAGTACTGCAGACCAATAAAATTTGAATCTAAAAAGGAAACTCATGATACCATTAAGAATGAAATAAGTGACATCAGAGCTCAAACTTCAACACTAAAGCCATTAGAGTTAGAGATAGATGAACATACTATTAAATTGAATTATCAATTAATACTTTCAATGATAGACGGAAAAACTGCCCAGGCTTTGACTGATACAAAAGCTTCATCCAGCTGTATTATATGTAAAGCAACATCAAGTCAGTTAAACCAAGAACCTACAAAGTCACTAGATAGTATTGATGCATTTGAATTTGGATTATCACCGCTACATACGAGAATAAGATTTATGGAACACATACGGAAAATTAGCTATGATTTGGACTTCGGATCTTCAGGATCAGTAAGAAATAATGACACCAACAAAGAGAAAAGAAAATTGAAAAAGAAACAAGTTCTAGATGCATTTCTCAAACACGGGTTAATTATAGATCAACCAAAACAAGAATCAGGCAATACAAACGATGGCAATACCGCAAGAAGATTCTTTTTGGATCCCGAAACTACATCTGATATAACTGGTGTTGATATAGATCTTATTTCAAGATTTAAAACAATTACTGAAGTAATTGCGTGCAATGAACATATTAATGCTAAAAAATTTGGTGATTATGCCAAGGAAACTGTTGCTATATATATAAGTACATCCAAATACAATTATAGAAATATGTCAGCAACAGTGCACAAAGTTCTTTATCATGGAGAAGATGTCATTAAGCACCATTTATTACCAATTGGAGATTTATCAGAGGAAGCCCAGGAAAAAAGAAATAAGGATTACAGATTTTACAGAGAACATAATACCAGAAAAACGTCACGAAGTTCTACAAATGAAGACTTATTTCACATATTATTAGCAACATCAGATCCATTCATCTCTAGCATTCGAAGCCAATGGAAAGTAAATCCTTCGGACCTAAGTGCCGAAGTTAAAGCACTGCTACAGGACAGCAGTAATACAGAGCAGAATATAAAATATTTACATGAAATATTCCAGTCAAATAAACAATAATTATAATTTGCATTTAATATTTGAGTGCAATAAAGTATACAAATATCAATATTAAATATTATTTTATTTATCTACAATCTATTTATGACTACAAATAAATATATATTTAAAGAAAAATTATGTTACATTCTTTTATTTAAAAAAAAACTAGGTAATATGTAAGTATTATTAAGCATAAATTAAAATTAGGGCCACCCTAATAAAAATACCTCAACGAGAAAAGGGGCACCCTAAGGATAACAAAATATTATGCTATCCAAGGACGACTTATGGCCCAAATTTGAGCCAAATCGGTTAAGAGGAAATGGGTCAAAAATGAGTTGGCAGATTTGAAACAAAATAAAAATGAAAAAAATCGAAATTTAAATTTCAAGCTTAAATTTCTTAAGAACCACTGTACCGATCTTAATAAAACCTACAATCGAAAAAGCTACAGATGTTATCTATTGACTAAAAAAAGAACTACTAAAAAATCTTTAATAGTTAAAAAGTTACAGAGTTTTGGCCAATGAAAAACGATTCTGAACCACTGTGCGGCGAAGGTTTTAAGGTTGATAAGACTAATTTCAGATAGATGGCGTCACTGAAAATTACTAAAAATTAATTAAATCGTAAACTGTACATTTGATCATGCTACAATCTTTAGCAAAGTTGTTGCACATGAGCCGACGAAGGTTTCTTAGTTGGTATGAACAACTTTAGGTGGCGCCACTGAAAACTACTTAAAATGAAATAAATCATAAACTGTGCATTTCATCAGACTATAATCTTTAGCAAAGTTGTTGCGCATGAGTCGACGGAGGTTTCTGTTGGTATGACCAATTTCCAAAATTATTAAAATGAGTTAAACTCTAAACTATGCACACTATGTGTTGGTCGGACAAAATAAATAAAATAATTCAAAACTAACTTTATAAAATAAAATATATAAAAACTTTCAAATTAGCCTCAAAATGCTTATCATAAAGCTCCGAGCAAGGCTCGGTCAGCCAGGTACTCACATATTAATATATGACTGCAAATGCCGAAGATATAACAAAAAATTATTTGGCGAAACCTATGTGAAAAATAATTTTTTTTTTGGAAATTGTCCTATAGCAATACTTCATATACGGTGGTGTACTGCGAACTTTTTTTTCGAAACGACCTAATGTATATAATGGCATAAACCAAAATATCCCTAAAACTGAACAGAAATTAAACCTATCATTAGTTTGAAACGAATGTCATTTAAGTGTATGTTAAGTCATTTACACAAACGTTTAATTATATTCATGCTACTATTTAATTGAATTCGAGACGTGTGTAGACTAATTGTAATAAAAATTCAATTAACCAACAAAATGTTATCAACATAAAAACAAGCAACAAATTCTAAAGGTCACTTCATCAGTTGACAGCAATTGTTTTAGTAATAACGGCTTTTTGTTGTTGGTACAAGTAAATTTCTTTAGGCTGGTTTTTAAAATCCAGAAATAAATAATTTGTCTAAAAAAAATTATATTTTTTGCCATAAATGATTTTTGATAATTTCATTTAATTTAATTTATTACATACGAAAGTGAAATTTAAACTTTTTCCAACAAAATAATGTCAAAATACCTGTGCAAAATAATTTGACCATTGAATGGACGTTATAATAAATAATTTCTTTTTAGGAAGAGCAAATAAAGTTAATCGAAGTGCTAAAATAACTCGTGCCTTTTAAAAGGGAAATAACAAATGACTCCAACAAAAACCATTAAAACTCTCATAAACTACAAAAAGAATCCAAGAACGGAAAACGGGGAGAAAACAAAACTTAGCAAAAGCAATCAAATTAACAGTTTATCACAAACTCTATAAAAATATTTCTTTGCAAAAGTTTGGCAAAGTGTTTAAGCTCGAGGTAGTTATGGTGATGGGGTTGGTTATGCAGAAAGAAAGAGAAACCTTTGGGAAAAAATGCACAAGAACGTGTGTTTACATTAACAAGTACCAACAGACATACGTATGATACGTATGTATATTAGGGAGCACCTTATTTTACAAAAAAAAAATGCGAAATCTAAACTTAACTCCCCAGAAATGTTCTATGTAACAAAAAAATAAAGGCTACGAAAAGTTTACCTAAAACTTTTCGTAGCCTTTATTTTTAAAAATCATAATGGAATATAAAGATATGCCTAAGGATAGACAACAAAAAATATATATATTTTGCACTCTTTGGCCTGAAAGTATTAAATAGTTGAGTTTTGTCGAAATAAATATAATCGAATGTAGTTTGTTTTTTTTTTCATATTCGAAAGAAGTATAATTTCTCAGGTCGGTTTATAAAATCAGTTTTTGATTCTTTTAAATTTTGTTCAACAAATATTACAAATTATAAATTTTCTTTCCTTTCCCTGATACAATTTACCATAGACATTTTTATACCCTTCACCTCTATAGGTGGAAAGGGTATTAAAAGTTTGTACTGATGTATGTAACGCATAGAAATATTGCTTTCAGACCCACCTTTTAATATACCTATAGACTTAGAATCACTTCTTGAGTTGATTTAACGATGTCAGCCCGTCCGTCCGGCTGGATGGACCCCTATGTAATCCTTGTAATCAAAGTACAGGTCGCAGTTCTAAAGATAATTCGATGAAATTTAAAACAGATAATTTTGTTGATAGTATGAACATGGCTGTTGAAATTTGTCCACATCGGTCCGTTGTTAATGGTCCCCATAGGTATCACTTACCGGAATAGATATTTTGGCTACAAATATCAACAATATTTTTTCATGAAATATAAAACAGATACTTATGTTGACAAAATTCCCTGTACCCAATTTCGTTGATATTGGCATACATTTGACCACAACTTCCATACAAACTCTTCTGTCAAAATGCACTAAATGAGACAAATATCACTAAAGCGCTAGTAAATCTAAAGATAATGACAATTTTAAGTTTATTTTTTCATACATAATTTTTGTAAAAACTGTAATCAATTTGCTATATTTCGAGATAATCGGTCCACATTTGACTCAAGTCAAAATGACGGAAACAGCTTAAATATATATGTTTTGAGAAAATGTTTGTATGATTACAAAATTTAGCAAATATTTGTGCTTATACAGGAAAAATAACACCTTTGACCTTAGTGGTGAAGGGTATCGTATGGTCGGGCTTGACCGACTATAGCGCTTTCTTACTTGTTTGAAATATTTCTTTCCTACGTATAACATTTCTAAGGGGAGTTAAGATGAGATTTTCTATTTTTGTAAAATGGTGAACCCTAATGTATATGTATTTGACCTTTTGTTTAATTTTTTTTAAATTTGTTTTAAAACAAAGGGTACCTTCGTTTCTTTAATATTCTTATCGTTTCACTTTTAACGCGAACAAACATAATATTCACCCAGCACTTCCAAAAGAAAGGAACGTCTACAAATACAATGAAATAGTTAGGTGTTTCTATATGTGGCTATTCCAGTATTAATTTTCCTTTTAAAATATTATTGATGTAGTCGAAATTTACGAGTATTCGAACTGAAATATAGGGAAAAAAATACGCAAAGTAAAATTCTGTTTCTTTTTAAGATACAAAAATTAAAATATTCTAAGATTTTTGTATTATATATAACGATTACAACAATTGACATTTGAAACTATTGGGTTTTAAAATTTTGTACAAACATATTTATACATTTGCATATAAATATATACATACGTATATGTATGTATGTGTACATAAGCCATTGTTAGTATACGAACACGTATGAATTCTTTAGATTTTTCGCTTTTTAGAATTTCACTGCTGATGTTTGAATACGACCTGCAGTTTAAAAAGATTGTGCTAATGTAGACCCCACAAATTCACATCTATTGCAATATATTGCTTTAAGCAAATACTCTATAATCTAAAGCTATAGCATCGCATACAATGAACAAGTAAGAAAAGCTATAGTCGATCAAGCCCGACTATATAATACCCTTCACTACTAAGGTCAAATATGGACCTACAATTAAATAAGTTTTCCTTAAGTCTTAGAGACATAAATACATAAACTATGTGCTATTTTTTCAAAATTTCGACATTAATATTATTTCCGACTACACTCAACCAAAAAATTTCGTAAATACAGTAAAATGACATGTAAAATTGAAGAAAAGTAGGTTATTATACAGCTAACAAAAACTTTATTTAATTTAAATAAAATTTGTTCAATCCTACTAAACATTTGCTTTATTTTCATTCAGATACTTTTTATAAAATTTTGTTAAATTTAATAACAAGATTGTAAAATATACTAATATTATTTGTAAATTTTTTATCGTATTGAAGAATTTTCTTCGAAATAACTACAAACTTTTTCGGTTGTTTTATTCATATAGAAGAAATTTTTTCAAAGTAACTCCTAAACTTTGTTATTGTTAATAAATATTTTTCAAATTATTTTTTGGATTTTTTATTAAAAATTAAAAAAAGTGTATACAATTCTTTATAAAAAAATGCTAAAACTCTTGATTTGACAAAAGAGGTCAATTTTATATAAATTACTTGTGGTAGGATTTGGTGATGTCCTACACTTATTTTGTTTTCATGCTGCCAATCATTGATCTTAATCCAAATTTTCATCTGCAAAAAAATGTAAATAGAAAAAATAAGAAAAAGAAATGGCATTTTCATATGATAGTATAAATGTACTTACTATTGAAGTAAAACTTCCAAAGATCCACCAATCGACAGTGCAAGAGGCTGTAGAATTTTGAATTAAAATTTTATAGTAAGTGATACATTTAGCTGCACATTAATATTGTGGCACAAAAACAATTCAGCGAATTATTGGTAGGCGGTAGCGCCCGGTAGAGTTCTCTTCCACAAATCGAAAGACAAATAAGCGTGTATCTTGGCGGTGGCAGCTTATTCGGTGGAAACACGGATGGAGGTGAACAAATTTGGATTAGAGCCACGGTCAACAACTCCTTGAGAACTCCAGTTCTTTGTTTAAATTTATTTTTTTTTTTAATAATTTTATTTATTTCTAAAATAAATTTATATTAATTTTCATGACAATAAATTTGTTTTGCTTCTGTTTAGCTTTTTTAGATACACATACAATTTTTATTATTTTAAGTGTAATGGCCTGATATGGGAGCTAGGCTCAATTGTGGACCGATTGTTGCCAAATTTTGATTATTAGTTTATATTTACGAAATATTTATCTGTGCAAAGTTTAAGTAATCAAATGCATTTATCTTTAGAATTATTTATGTTTTTGTGCTTTTATGTATATATAAACGTATTTTAAGAAAGTGTCTTGTATGGGAGGTATGGTCAAATATGGGCCGATTTCTATAAAATTAGGAACACTGATTAAGGTTATGATATGCAATATTTGTGCTGAATATTATTAAAATACAACTAAATTTGCGGCTGTAAAGGGCCAAAAACTCTATTCCGGGAAGGAATCCCTATGGGTGGTACCCGAAATAGTTATTCGATTTCGCCCAAAAAGTATAGGGATCGTCCAAATTATGAACCTGTGCCAAATTTCATCAAATTATCTTTAAAGTTATGACCTGTAGATTGATAACAAGCTTACATGGATAACCGGCCAGCCAGCCAGCCAGACGGACATCGTTAAAACAACTCAGGGAGTGATTCTAAGTCGATTGGTATACTAAAAGATAGGTCTCAGACCAATATTTCTATGCGTTACAAACATCAGCACAAACCCAAAATACCCTTTCCACCTATGGTGGTGAAGGGTATAAAAAACACCTAAACACACAAACAAACATACATTTCATGGGCACGTGTGTGTGCATTAGCTTTCTCTCATTTAATGCTGGTTTCCAATAAGTGTTTCCGAATTAGAATAAAAGTGGTATACTCTCTATGGGACTTATCGAAAAGACCATACACCAAATCAATTTATGGAAGTACAACATCTTTATGTTATATAGTATTTGCTTTAAGTACTTTCTTTCATATTTTTGCATAACTTAATATTTTTTTACCTAAAATAATATATTTTATTTCAATCAAATTGAAACTGCTGGGTTGATATCAATTGTATGTTTGAATCTTTAATGCCGACTTAGGTAATCTAACTCTTAATGGCTGTGTGCCACTTTTTGACCCAGAAAACATAAAACAATGCCAACGTCAAGCTTTCATCTTTTCAATTTTTTTTATTTTAAGTAAAACTGGTTGATATTTGTATACTTTTCTTCTTTTTTTTAAATTCTTGTCTGTTGTCTGTATTTAAATATTTGTGTGTGTATGTATGTCTTTTCTTGCGAAGAAGCTTTCCATAACAACAAAACAAGTCGCTAAAGACAGTTTTTAATATATCAATATAATATTTAACAATTCATTTGTTCAAATTTATATGTAGCTAAAGATATCTCATCTATTAGGTATTTAAAAAATTATATGTACATATTTTTCTCAGCTTTTTCTATTCTGAAAAGTTTTAGATCAATGGTGCCCAAGCCCTATGCTTTTAGTACTCAAGTTTTTTTGTAACACCGCTTAGCTATAGGCTATGTGTTTCAATACTCACATACATCAGCAAGCCCTAGCAGTTCAGCAACTTTGATTATTTTTTGTTGTTCTTCATAGTATAAAAGTATTGGTATTTGCTCCAGCATAAAGAACTTTTGAGCACTCTTGTTTTAGGTACTTATATTCACTTTAACATGGTCTTATCAATGCACATTCAAAATAATATTACTAAATTTAGTTTTTATTTCACCTTAATTATAGGAATTTTTATTATTGTTATAATGGAATTAGTAGGTGTTAATATATCTGACGTTTTATATTATCCCACAATTGCCATAATTCAAATTTTTAGTCGTCATAGAGAAATGTAATAACTAAAAATGCACATTAGGGTGTTTCATTATACCCTTCCACCTTTGCAGGTTGGAAGGGTATTATAAGTTTGTACTAATGTATGTAACGCATAGAAATACTGGCCCTAGACCCACCTTTTAATATACCAATAGACTAAGAATCACTTTCTGAGTCGATTTAACGATGTCAGTCCGTCCGTCTGGCTGGACGGCTGGCTGGTCGGCTGGACCCCCATGTAAATCTTGTAATCAAAGTACCGATCGCAATTCTAAAGACAATTTGATAAAATTTGGCACAGAAAATTTGTTTGGTAGTGGAAGCATGGCTATTGAAATTCGTCAAAATCGGAGCATTGTTATTAGTGGTACCTCCCATAGGTCCCACTTAGCGGAATTGATATTTTGGCCACACATATCAATATTTGTTTATAAAATTTTAAACAAATACTGCTTATGTAAACCAAAATCAATGTACTAAATTTTGTTCAAATCGGTCCACATTTGACCATAGCACCCATACAAACTCTTCTATCAAAATGCACTAAATGTGACAAAAATCACAAAAATGGTAGTAAATCTGAATATATTGCCAATGTTAAGTTAATTTTTTGAAAACAGGGCCGAAATTACAGCATTCGATATCGATCGAAATCTTAGATATTTTCAAAACATTTGTATAGCATACTTTAAGGATAATCAAAATTATTTAAAAGATGCTCAATTTACTTTATTTTTTTTTGTGGTTATTTGCCAAAAGATGACCAATAGTTAAAGGGTTTTAAAAGAACTATATGTTTTTAAAAACGAATCAAAATGGATACCAAATTTTAATAAACTTTTTGCATCGAAATAACTTTGAACATCCCTAAAGTATACATCACAATATTTGCTTAAATGTCTGAGTTTTCGAACGATATCGAATGCGGTAATTTGGCCCCAGAATTTTTTAAAAACTGTTATCAATCTGCTTAATTTCGATATAATCGGTCCATATTTGACCCTAGCTCTCATAAAAGTCCAAATGACAGAAATAGCTTAACATAGAAGTCTTGAGAAAATGTTTGCATGATGACAGAATTTAACAAATATTTGTCTTTATACTCGAAAAAGAACAGACCATTGACGTAAGTGGCGAGGGTATCGTATGGTCGATCTTGAACGACTACTTTCTTACTTGTTTTTACTAAATGTTTGTTTTTAATTTTACTTCGTCTTTATCCCCTTCGTCTCGGTAATATAAGAGTTTCGAAGTTGGGAACAGTTCAATAAATTGTTATTACCATGACTGCATAGTGCTACGTTTATGTTTTAGCCACCAATCTCCCCGTTTTCTGCGAAAAATTTAGATTCTTGAAGGAGAAGCTCATTTTCAAACGGAACAGTGACCTCAAAAATACCGCCAAACTAACACAAAAATGGCACAATAACAACAGATTCAAAGTCATTATCTGGCTGCCTTAGTCACCCGATCTTAGCAGGATCGCGCACCTCTGTGGCGTTCTTAAGAGAGGTGTTGTCGAAACCCCTGGTAATTTAGATAAACTAAGGGCAGATGTGGTGAAAGCTTAGAACGACATTGCTCCGAGTGATTGTAAACATTTAATAGAGAGTATGACGCGTTGTACAGATGCCGTTATTACTGCGAACAAAGACTATAAAAAATACTAAATTAAAAAAATAACATTAAATATACAAATAAATCTAAAGTCAAAAAACAGTCCAAGTAAAAATTTGATTTTGTTTGATTTGTGCTTTATTAACGTATGTTTTTATAACCACCATCAAAAAGAATGAGGGTATATTGAGATTGTCATTCCGTTTGTAATTTCCTTAATATTAGCTTAAAAATTAAAAACTATATATATTCTGAATCCTTATGAAACTCTAAGACGATTGAGCGATGTCCGTCTGTCTGCCTGTCTGTCCGTCTGTCTGTTGAAATCACGACAACGCCCAAACGAAAGGAGCTAGCTTACTTAAACTTAGTAGAAACATTCTTCATCTATGAGAAAATCTTGGTATTGGAATTGGGCAAAATCGGTTAACACATGATCATAGTTCCCGTATAACCTCGTCTACTCTAATCGCTTATTTGCTAATAAATAACAAACTATAATATCTATGATGACAAAATTTGGTATATAGAAGTATTGCATAAGCCAGCATATAAAGTTTCATCAAAATCGGTTCACATTTAGTCATAGCTCCCATACAAAAAACTTACGGAAACAGCCACTATCAAATAAATGATCTGTGCCAAATTTCATCAAATTATGTTTAGAATTGCGACCTGTAGTTTGATTACAAGGTTTACATGGGGTTCCAGCCAGCCAGATAGACATACATCGCTAAATCGACTCAGAAAGTGATTCTAATCAAATTGGTATACTAAAAGATGGGTCTAAGACAAATATTTCTATGCGTTGCATACATCAGCACAAACTTATAATTCCCTTTCCACCTATGCACAGTAGGAAATTACGGCCAAAACCCCCAAAAATGTTTTTAATTTTTTTTTTGAGAAATTTTAGTGTCAGATTAGAGCTGACATTTCAAAACATGTAATCCCAAATTTTTACCATACGGCATTGCCTACTAAGGCTGTAATAATTCCTCAAAGTTTGAATATTTGTTTATATGTTCGTAATAAAATTATTTGTATATTTGAACGCATATATAAAATTCGCTTAATTTTGGAATACGTGTAAAATTTTGGCTTTTTCTTTCTTGAATTAAAAAGTAGATAGCTTTTACTAATCAACAGCGCTAGTTTCAATATCTTTTGACTTATGCTTCATCTAGAAATCTAGCGGTTAAAACAACCATAAAAAATTAAAAAAAAAAAATGTTAATACAAAGTTTGATAGACCCCGAATTTTTTTTAGAGATTTTTAGAGGTTGAAGCACAACACTCTCCAATAGCTGAAGTCAATCATTAATAAGCCCTATGAATTTCATATCCATTTGCATCCCATTTCAAGAATTATAACGTTTTCAGTAACACCCCTTTTTCACAATTTTTTGCAAATTATCGCTAAAAAAATCACTACTTAAAGTGAAATATAGGCGTGATGTAATATTTTTATGCCATTTTCTTTAGTTTCCTTTCTAATTCTATGCAAAATTTTTATATAAAGATAAAAACAACAAATTTTTTAATTTTGAATGACTTTTGTATAATTTATTTAAGTATATAGGTGGTGGTCACATAATTGTGGACGCAATAAAAATTTTTAAATCTGCAAATTTAATATTATTCAAGAACTCGTAATTTTTTTTTATAAAAATATTCAATGTTTGAGTTTTTCTGTAGGTTTGTTAGAAGCATACAAAATCTGGTTTTAAGCTCATAGTATGAACCTAATATCTCTGAAAGGACATATCCGATTTTGTCAAGTCATGTATCGTAGGATAGGAATTCTTTTTATATATTATCCTATTTAAGTAAATAATTTTTATAATCGCCAGCAAAGATTTTTTTTAGCATGTTTAGTAGTCCAGTTTTATGTGACCACAGACTTTATATTTTCTTAAAAAAACTATTTCAGTTTAACTAAAGGTATATTATTTATATACACTAAAAATTTCAAGAACAAAAGTCAATAAATGACCAAGTTTTTGAGTTTTGGCCGTATTCTCCCACTGTGCTGTGGTAGTGAAGGGTATAATGAAACACCCTAATGCAAATGCATACGATTTTTTTTTCTTTTTTTAGAAAAACATGAGTATTATAAGTTGAACCATTGTCCGCATTTTTAATTACGTTTTATTAACGATTCTGCAATGAACTTAGGAAAATCTAGTTGAGTATCCCAAGATATGGTCAGATTTAATTAAAAATAAAAAATTGGTAAAACTAAAACCGAATTTGCTTAACCCTTATGTGTATACCAAGGTACCCCGTTACCTTTAGCACATTCATCTTAACTTTTTTAATGGAAACAGATGGTTTACAAACCTCAAACTTCTTGAGAACTCATAACTATTGAAATAGTTTCAATTATTATTACTTTTAAGCTAAAAAATTATATTGTATAGGCGCTGTGGTCCAATTTATATCTTATATACGTAACCGTACGGCAAGGTACCCGGGTACCTTCATACATTATATATGAAAAAACTGTAATAAAAAGTAAAATTTTATTGACAGATAACTAAAGCAAAATTAGACAGATTAGTTATAAATATTTTATATATGAATATTTTTATGTAGAAACAAGATTTACAATATTTTCTTTGTTTTATACATAGTTTCGAATTTTTTTTTAAATTTTATTCTTGACCCTGGTTATAAAAGGGCTAGTGACATCCAATTTCAACCAATATTCTAAAATATATATTTTTATCCGTTGAAACAATCATAATTTCAGTTCTGCTTATAAAAACTGCTAATATATAACAATTTACGTGCTTTTTTATAACTTTGGTGAAAAATTATGTTTTTGTCGAAATCCTTTGATTTTAAGTCGCAGGTATGACTAAGCCGTTAAAGATATTGCTCTAGTTCTTTCTTTGTGGTAATCTGTAGGGGGTTCTAACTATAACGGGAACTTTTTTTTACTTTTTTCGATTTCGTTTAACAATCTATTTTAAAAAACCAAAAAAGTGACATATCGTTAGCCCATTGCATCAAAAATGGGTATTTAAAAATCCTAAAGCCTTAAAAAAGTAAAACTAGTCAAACTTTTTAAAGTTTTTTAAAAATAATAATTTTTTTATAGCATATGCTCAGGAGAGTCTTCAAGGACATAGGATATTTTATAAAACCTTTGATAATTAGAAAAGTCTTCAACCGATTTTAAGGTTATATATCATGTATTTGGATTATTGGAGTCAAATGTAGAAAAATTGGAGGCTACATCTTCCTGTAGTATGAAACTTAATTTACTTAATACAAATTTATGGTATACATATATATTCGCCATAACTTGTATCCTTACAACCGCCACGTTCAATTCACCTTGAGATTACTATTTACTATAAATGAACGTGCTTTGTAATTCTCAGAGTTATTTTCCGAGATCACGCATTTATTTTCTCCAAAAATGTTTGTTTACAATAATTTTTCCATATAGGTACCCGGGTACCTTGCCATTCTCTTAAAGGTGTTTTTTTTGCCATACACATAAGGGTTAAACTTATAATTTCCATTAGTAATTTTATTTTAATTTTTTAGTTTGAATTTGACACTTAGCCAGACATATCCCATAAAGTTTTTTTTTATTTTTTTAATAAATTACAATTTGGCATGAATGATTTTGACTTTATTTCTTTTGGGTTATAATAATGGTTTAATCAAATAACAACTTGTAAATTATGTATGTACGAGTACCTTTTTTGAACAAATCTACCATTTATTGAAGGAGTTGGTTTAACTGAAAATCGTTGAAGCGTTTCTTTACTACAACTCTTTAATATGAGAGAGCACTTGAAAATATTACCAACCCATAAGTATATTGACATACACACCCACCTACTTCTACAAATGGCACAACTACCTATAAACAAATATATAGATTCGATAGTGTTGCCGGCTAATGTTATTTTACACTTAAAATGTTTATTAAATTAGTTTTTCTTTTATTTGTTTCAGAGATTTTAAAATAATTTGTACAAAACTTGGAATTAAGTCCCAAGAGAAGATTTATATACAACAAGTAAGAAAGCGCTATAGTCGGTCAAGCCCGACTATAAAGACATATATTTGCTAAATTTTGCCATCAAACATTTTCTTAAAACTTATATATTTAACCTGTTTCCGTCATTTGGACTTATATGAGAGCTAGGGTCAAATGTGGACCGATTATCTCGAAATTTAGCAAATTGATTACAGTTATTACAAAAATTATGTATGCAAAAAATATACTAAAAATTTTTATTATCTTTAGATTTACGAGCGTTTTAGTGATTTTTTGTCTCACTTAGTGCGTTTTTAAAGAAAAGTTGGTATTGGAGCTATGGTCAAATGTGGACCGATTTTAACGAAATTTGGTACAGTGATTTTAGTTTACATATGCAGTATTGGTTTTAAATTTCATGAAAAAATATTGATATTTGTGGCCAATATATCAATTCCGGGAAGTGGGACCTATGTGAGGTACCAGAAATAATGGACCGATTTTGACCAATTTCAATAGCCATGGTCCCATTATCAAAGAAATGATCTGCGCCAAATTTCATCAAATTATCTTTAGAACTACGACCTGTAGTTTGATTACAAGGTTTACATGGGGGTCCAGCCAGCCAGCCAGCCAGCCAGACGGACGGACGGACATCGCTAAATCGACTCAGAAAGTGATTCTAAGCCTATTGGTATACTAAGACAAATATTTCTATGCGTTACATACATCAGCATTAATTTATAATACCCTTTCCACCTATGGTGGTGAAGGGTATAATGAATGTTGTATATTATTTTTATACTTTTAGTATATTTTTAACCTGATTAATAAAACTTCTTTTAATTTTGGTTGCCAGGAATCAATAACTTGTTCATGTTAACTAGATTTTATTTCCGGCAACACTTAGTCACAGCCACATAAGTATTGTATAACTATGAATGTGACGATAATACGAGTAGCATGAAGTAGATTTACAATGGTAACACACAATAAGGGAATTAGTAATGCCTCGTTGATTTTTCACGAGTACCAATAAAGGGACTGACTATTGAAAACTTAACAAAACAAACCTTTACCAACACCCAGACGCTCTTTTACTTACATCCATACGCATCTAAAACAGAGAAAAACTCCAATAACTACAAGAAATAGCACAGAAAAGATTAAAAGACCAAGAAAATATTGAAAAAAAAAATCCGATTATGGATACATACAGTCGGTGTGAAAATAATTTTAATATTTATAGCTCACAAAAATTCATAAAAATGTAATTCCGATAAAAAATATCTCTTTTTATGCTATTTTGAAGCTTTGCCGTTTAACTTTACTATAAAATAATGTTGGCCAAAGTCTCTATGCTATTGTATTTTGCATAAATTTTGCTTAAGGTAACCAAAATCTGTTTACTTAATTTTGTAGGAATCTTATATTTTGCAAAATAAACCTTTGACCGAAATTTGATAACAATAGATCCTCAGCCGGATATGACATAAACCCACCTAAAGCTTGAAATTAAAAAAAAAATAAAAAAAATGTCTTCTAGAGTTTCAGTTTCTAAGATTCTTTTGAGTTTTTATTGTACCATTTATCCCATCTTAAAAATTTAAAAGAAAATCGCAATGAATTTTAAAATAAAAATACTGTATGACTTATATGAGTATGCAACATTTTGCTTGGCACTGTATGAATACATGTATGTAATGGTTTACACACATCCATATATGCATTCACACAAATGTATCATAAATGGATAAAAGCCTAAATGTAATTTATTTGAGAATGTGTGTGACTGTATTCGAAATTTTGTATGTGCTTATAAAATACTATCAAAACGCTTAACATACGGTCGTTCATTTCAATTCGTATTAGAAAGTTCGAAATATGTTGCCGGATATAGTTGACCTAGCAATTAATTTGTTTTGTTTTTTCCAGCTGATCAAGCATTAGCACCAATTGACCTGTTTCGAGTATCCATAGATTTTTCTCTTTTAAACATACACAAGCCATATTCTACTGATATACATTCATACATATTTATGTAATTGTATATTTATTTAAGTTAATGTAAGCAAATTCATTCCGCAACATATAGAATAAAAAAAATCAAGACATTGACAAATTATAACACATATAGGAAAATAGAAGTTATTGTGTTTAGATTATACCTATGCTAGCCCAAATTATTGTAAGACTTGACTAATACACAGATATACATAAATATTTTACGAACTCGCACTTTTAGCAATATTTAAGTTTTTTAAGTCCAATCAAAGGATATAAATGCATTTCGATAATTTCCTCTTGCCAACCGATCGATATTTATACAAAATTTTTCTATATAAGAATATTTCGTTATAAATTTTTCTATACAAAATTTTTCTTTATAAAAATTTTTCTATAGAAAATTTTCTTCCTAATTAAAAGTTTTCTTTATAATATAAATCTATAAAAAAAATGTTTCCGTATAATAATTTTTCTATAGAAAAATTTCAGTTACAAAGATTTTCTAGAGAAAATTATTCGTTATAAAAATTTTTCTATAGAAAATTTTTCATTATTAAAATTTTTCTATAGAAAATTTTTCATTATTAAAATTTTTCTATAGAAAATTTTTCGTTATAAAAAATTTCACAAAAGAAAATTTTTCATTATAAAAATTTTCTCTTAAGAAAATCTTTCATAATTAAAATTTTTTTACAGAAAAATTTTCGTTATAAAAATTTTTCTACAAAAAAAATTTCGTTAAACGTTTCTATAGAAAATGTTTCGTTATAAAAATGTTTCTATAAAAATTTTTCGTTGTAATTTTTCTTTAGAAAACTTTTCGTCTTAAATTTTTCTATATTTTTATTTATAAAACTTTTTCTCTAGAAAATTTTCTTCCTTATAAAAATTTTTCTATACAAAAATCGTTACAAATATTTCTATAGAAAATTTTTCGTTATAAAATTTTTTCTATCGAAAATTTTTCGTTATAAAAATGTTTTCTATTGAAAATTTTTCGTTATAAAAATTTTTTCTATAGAAAATTTTTCGTTATAAAAATTTTTCTACAGAAAATGTTTCGTTATAAAAATATTTCTACAGAAAATTTTTCGTTATAAAAATATTTTTAATAAAAATTTTTTATTATAAAAACTTTTCGGTTTAAAAATTTTTGTTATACAAATTATTTTTATAGAAAATTTTTCGTTATAAAAATATTTCTAAAAAAAATTTTTCGTTATAAAAACCTTAAAAAAATTTTTATAACAATTTTTCTATAGAAAATCTTTTCTTATAAAAATTTTTCTATATAAAATTTTTGGTTATAAAAATTTTTGTGTAGAAAATTTTTCGTAATAATTTTTTTTTTTATAAAAATTTTTGTAAAGAAAATTTTGCGTTAAAAAATTTTTCGTTATAAAAATTTTTCTATAGAAAATTTTCTTTATAAAAATTTTTCTAAAACAAATTTTCGTTGTAAAAATGTTTCTTTAGAAAATTTTTCGTCGCAAAAAATTTTCTATAGAAAGTTTTTTGTTATAAAAATTTTATCATTTTAAAAATTTTTCATTATAAAAATTTTTGTATAGACAATTTTGTGTTATAAAAGTTTTCCGTTATAAAAATATTTCTATAAAAATTTTCTATACAAAAATTTTTCAATAGAAAATTGTTCGTTGTAAAAATTTTTCTGTAGAAAATTTTTAGTTACAAAAATATTTCTATAGAAAGTAATTTTTAGTTACAAAAATTTTTCTATAGAAAGTAATTTTTATAAGGAATACAAAAATATATACAAAATTATCCCTTATAAAATTTTTTCTGTAGAAAATTTTTCCTTATAGAAATTTTTCGTTACAAAAATTTTTCATTATAAACACCTTTACAACTTTTTTTTTTTAAATTTTTCTATAGAAAATTTTTCTTTATAAAAATTTTTTGTTATAAAAATTTGTCTATAGAAATTTTCCTATTAACAATTTTTCACAATTAATTTTTTCTTTATAAAATTTTTCAATATTAAAATTTTTCTATAGAAAAATTTTTGTTAGAGAAAATTTTGTGTTATAAAAATTTTGCTATAGAAAATTTTTTTGTTACAACAATTTTTTTTATAGAAAATAGAAAACTTTCATTATAAAAATTGTATACATAATTTTTCTTTATAAAAATTCGTTCTATACAAAATTTTTCGTTATGAAAATTTTCCTATAGTAAGTTTTTCATTATCAAAATTTTAGCATAGAAATTTTTTCTTAAAACAATTTTTAGTTATACAAATTTTTCTATAGAAAACTTTTCGGTAAAAAATTTTTCTATAGAAAATGTTTAAATAAAAAATTATTTGTTGTAAACATTTTTGTTAGAAACTTTTTCGTTATAAAAAATTGTCATTACATAATTTTTTCTTATAAAATTTTTTATAAAGAAAATTTTTCTTTGTAAAAATGTTTCTATAAAAAATTTTATATTATGAAAATTTTTCTATTCAAAATTTTCGTTATACACATTTTTCTATAGAAAATTTTTCATAATACAAATTTTTCATTATACAAATTTTTCTATTGAAAATTTTTCTTTACTTATATTTTTCTGTAGAAAATTTTTTGTTATATGAATGTTTTCATAGAAAATTTTTCGTTGTAAAACTTTTCTTGAGAAAATTGTTTGTTGAAAAATTTTTCTATAGAAATTTGTGTAACAAAAATTTTTCGTTGTAAAAATTTTTCTTTGGAAAATATTTCTATAGAAAATTTTTCGTTATAAAAATTTTTCATAAAAAAATTTTTTGTTTCAAAAATTTTCGTTATAAAAATTTTTCTATTAAAAATTTTTCAATATAAAAATTACCCTTTACCTCATTGGTGGAGAGGGTATTAAGTATAGACTTAGAATCACTTCCAGAGTCGACGATACCAGTGCGTCCTTCTGTCTGGACGCTGGACCTCCGTGCAAAGCTTGTAGTCTTAGTACATGTCGCAATTCTACAATGCAAGATAATTTTTTGGTTCACTATTTAGGGTAACTCCCATAGGTTCCACTTCCCGAAATTGATATTTTTGCCACAGATATCAATATATTTTCATGAATTTTAAAACTAGAACTGCTTTTGTATACAGAAATCATTGTACTAAATTTTCGTTGAAATTGGTTCGTACTTGACAAACTCTTCAGTCAAAACTCACTAAATGAGATGACAATCACTTAAGTGATCGTGAATCTGAAGACAAGTTTTGCATCATAATGCATAAAACTGAAATCAAATTCCTGAACTTCTGGACAATCAGTCCACATTTAGTGCTAGCTCTCATATAAGGCCTAATAATGGAAATGACGTAAATATAAAAGTTTTGAGAAAGTCTTTGTATGATGACAAAATTTAGAAAATATTTGCCTTTATACATGAACAATTTGACCTCAGTAATTTAGGGTATCATATGGTCGGTTTCAATTGACTTTCTAACTTGCTTTTTTGAAGTTTTTTGGAAAAATTTAAAAGCCTGCTTCAAACCCTCCGTCTATATATTTTAATATTTTATTATAATAATTTATAGATTTTTCGTTTTCTCAAATATTTGCAAAACTCCATAAACTCCCAAGAATATATTTTTTTATCTTGAAAATAAAAAGGAAATCGCCTTAAACCACTTTTATCATAAATGTTTTTACTTTATTTATAATCATATTACTTAATGTTTACTTTAGACTTTTGTATGTAACTTTAACTGTTTCCTTTGTAGAAAGTTATAGGAAAACTTTGGACATCAATACAGCAAGTTATTTCCGTATTCGTTTATTTTAAATCTTCCTTAGTCCCTGCGATAAAGCAACAAAATTAAATATGGCTAATATTTTTTACATACACATAAAATATTTCCCTTCGGTTCTGTCTATCTCTCTCACTCCTCTACTTATTTGCAGTACATAAAATTTCAATCGTTTTATTAAAGTTAACAATATGTCATTGTCATCCAATAGTCCTTTTTTTGTTATTGTATTTTATCAAAAATATATACATATGTATGTACGTTTAAGTGTATTTTATATTTATACACACATACATATATATATACATGCTTTTTAAGAAAATATTTGAAGACCGAGTAGTAGTTTAGGATATTGAAAATAAATGTTTTCTTTATGTAAACCAGATGATTTCAGGCATAAACACAAATGACTTGACATTTGTTTTCTTAGACATAAAAAATAATATAAACACAAATGGTCATACTCACTTGTATTTGTACTTATGTCCTTACAAATTTACAGACATTCCTATATGGACACATACACACGTATTTCACGTTAAAGTAGCTTAAGTAAAAAGTGCAATTTTTTAAAAATTTGTTTTATCACATTTTACGCTTATACATATATATATACAAAAAAAATAATATGTATACATACATACATACATATATACACATATATGTATATTTAAAAATTACCCCACATCGATCACTTGTAAAATTTTTGAGGAATCAATTCAAGTAACTCTTACAACACATGAACCTTTTTCACTATAAAATTTTCTTTATAGAAAATTTTTCGTTAAAAAAATTTTTTTTACAGAAAAGTTTTCTATAGATTTTTTTCTTTAATTTTTCTATAGAAAATTTTTTGTTATTAAAATTTCTACAGAAAATTTTTTGCTATTATTCATATAAAGTTTTTCCTTATACAAATTTTTCTATTAAAATTTTTTTCTAAAGAAAATTTTTTGTTATATAAATTTTTATATAGAAATTCTATAGACAAATTTTTCATTATAAAAAATTCCTGTGTAAAATTTTTCGTTATAACAATTTTTCTAATGAAAATTTTTTCGTTATAAAATTTTTCTAGGGAAAAGTTTTCGTCATAAAAATGTTTCTATAGAAACATTTTTCGTTATAAAGAAAAATTAGTTCCCAAATAAGAAAACTTTTTGTTATAAAAATTTTTCTACAGAAAATTTGTCGTTATACACAATTTTTCTAAAGCAAATTTTTCGTAATGAGAATTTTTCTATAGAAAATTTTTTCTTTATAAGAGTTTTTCTATAGAAAATTTTCGTTATAAAAGTTGTTTGTAAAAAATTTTTCTACAGAAAATTTTTCGTTATAAAAATTTTTGTATAGAAAATTTCGTTATAAAAGTTTATTATTATAAAATTTTTCTATAGAAAATTTTTTATTATAAAAACTTTTCAATGGAAAATTTTTCGTTATAAAAATTTTTCTATGGAAAATTGTTCTTTATACAAAATTTTTAGTTATTAAAAATTTTTCTATAGAAATTTTTCGTTATAAAATTTTTTCTATAGAAAGTTTTTTGTTATAAAAATTTTTCTACAGAAAATTTGTCGTTATACACAATTTTTCTAAAGCAAATTTTTCGTTATGAGAATTTTTCTATAGAAAAGTTTTCCTTATAAAATGTTTTCTATAGAAAATTTTTCGTTATCAAAATTTTTTTGTAAAAAATTTTTTTGTAAAAAATTTTTGTATAGAAAATTTTTCGTTATAAAAATTTTTGTATAGAAAATTTTCGTTATAAAAGTTTATTAATATAAAATTTTTCTATAGGAAATTTTTTGTTATAAAAATTTTTCAATGGAAAATTTTTCGTTATAAAAATTTTTCTATGGAAAATTGTTCATTATACAAAATTTTTAGTTATTAAAAATTTTTCTATAGAAAATGTTTCGTTATAAAATTTTTTCTATAGAAAGTTTTTTGTTATAAAAATTTTTCTACAGAAAATTTGTCGTTATACACAATTTTTCTAAAGCAAATTTTTCGTTATGAGAATTTTTCTATAGAAAATTTTTCCTTATAAAATGTTTTCTATAGAAAATTTTTCGTTATAAAAATTTTTTTGTAAAAAATTTTTCTATAGAAAATTTTTCGTTATAAAAATTTTTGTATAGAAAATTTTCGTTATAAAAGTTTATTATTATAAAATTTTTCTATAGAAAATTTTTTGTTATAAAAATTTTTCTATGGAAAATTTTTCGTTATAAAAATTTTTCTATGGAAAATTTTTAGTTATTAAAAATTTTTCTATAGAAATTTTTTCGTTAGAAAAATTTTTCTATAAAAATTTTTTCGTTATAAAATTTTTTCTATAGAAAATTTTTTGTTATAAAAATTTTTCAACAGAAAATTTTTTGTTAGAAAAATTTTTCTTTGCTAATTCTTTGTTATAAAACATTTTTGTATATAAAATTTTTTATTATAAAAATTTTCGTATAAAAATTTGTCTAAAGAAAATGTTTCGTTATAAAAATTTTGGTATAGAAAATTTTTGTTATAAAAGTTTTTCGTTATTAAATTTTTAATAGAAAATTTTTTGTTAAAAAATTTTACTATCAAAAAGTTTTCGTTATAAAAATTTTTCTATGGAGAATTTTTCATTATACAAAATTTTTAGTTAAAATTTTTCTATAGAAATTTTTTCGTTATAAAATTTTTTCTATAGAAAATTTTTTGTTATAAAAATTTTTCAATTGAAAATTTTTCTATAGAAAATTTATCTTAAAAGAATTAAAAAATGTTTTCTTATAAAAATTTTTCTAAAAACAATTTTTCGTAATAAAAGTTTTTTATAATAAAAATTTCTCTATTGAAATTTTTTTGTTATAAAAATTTTTCTATAGAAAATTTTTCATTATAAAAATGTTTCAATAGAAAATTTTTCGGTTTAAAAATTTTTTTATAAAAAATTTTTGGTATAAACATTTTTCTATAGAAAATTTTTCGTTTTAAAATTTTTTTCATAGAAAATTTTTCGTTTTAAAATTTTTTCCATAGAAAATTTTTCGTTTTAAAATTTTTTTCATAGAAAATTTTTCGTTTTAAAATTTTTTGTTATAAAAATTTTTCTTTTGAAAATTTTTCGTTATAAAAATTTTTCTTTAGAAAATTTTTCGTTATAAAAATTTTTCTATAGAAAATTTGTCGTTATAAAAATTTTTCTATAGAAAATTTGTCGTTATAAAAATTTTTCTATAGAAAATTTGTCGTTATACAAATTTTTCTAAAGAAAATTTTTCGTTAAGAGAATTTTTCTATAAAAAATTTTTCCTTATAAAAATTTTTCGAAAAATTTATCTATAGAAAATTTTTTGTTATAAAAATTTTTCTATATAACATTTTTTGTTATAAAAATTTTTCTATGGAAAATTTTTTGTTATACAAATTCTTTTATAGAAAATATTTAGTTATTAAAAATTTTGCTATAGAAATTTTTTCGTTAGAACAATTTTTCTATAGAAATTTTTTCGTTATAAGAATTTTTCTATAGAAAATTTTTTCATTGTAAAAATTATTCAATTGAAAATCTTTTGTTAGAAAAATGTTTCTTTGCAAATTTTTCGTTAGAAACATTTTTGCATAGAAAATTTTTCGTTATAAAAATTTTCTATAGAAAATTTTCGTTATAAAAATTTTGTATAGAAAATTTTCGGTTATAAAAATTTTTCTTACAACAAATCAACCTTTTTAAAGTGTGATGAGATTTTTGGTTAATTGTAATAAAATATTGTAATTCTTTAATCAAAAACGCAAACTCTAATTTATGAAAGAATAATCGGTGGGGCCTACCTTAGGCAACTGTGTTCAAAGTTCTCTTATTTAGAATTATATATGCATTTTTGGGATAAGTGTTACTTAAAGTTTGCTTAGAAGTTTCACAAAACTTTAAATGTTAAATTTTAAAATGATAATACAAAAATTTGTTTAAATTGACATAGTACATTATCAAATATTGACACAGCTATAAATTTATATTAATACACATACTTTAACAAATACACTTTCAGTTTCGTTGTATTATGGTCATAAGAGAGTAGATGAAAAGTTTTAATAGCTTTTTGCAGACATACATACATATCGTTAACTGAAATGCAAATATGCGTAAATGACATACAAATTTAACACTGATTTAATGATTGTCAAAGTAAATATGTCCGATTAATAACACCAAAATTAACAAATGAATAATTATTTATTTGTATGCCACTTACATCCTTTTGCATTTCAGATAACGTTATAAATGAAGCTTAAATATCTTCAAACATTATGTTAAATGGCCATATTCAATATGTTTGCATTAAAATAATAAGGAAATACAATAATGGATACATGTGTGTCAGTAAGTGTAAAGCATCTACGCATATTCATTTGTAGATGTTATCAATAATTTAACTAAAAGAAAGCCAAACAAAAACTCCTAAACTTAATTTGTCAACTCCATTCGACTTTTAATAACGTTTGTATAGTTATGCGTAACTGAATGTTTTATGTAGTATCAAAGTTGTTTATTGTTGAGAATTCAATAATAAATTAATACATAAAAGTTAAAGGATTAAAGCAAAAAACATTAGTATGTCGCAAAACATAAATTACCCAAATTAATAACTAGTACAAAGATCACTCTCCTATAGGATGTATTTTAAATGTAATTAAATAAATAAAATTAGCCATACAATTTTTTTAACAAGCCTTTAATAATTTTATTATTAGTTTATGAATTAGGGGTTAGTATTTTAATATACTTTAGGGTAATTATAAATAGGATTTATCGGAATTTTTTGAGTTGTCACTAGTACTATAACACAGTACGACAAATTCAAAGTTTTTGGAGTACATATGAGTAGTGTTAACAGAATATGAAAATAGGCTTAAAATAAAGAAATACCTGTCTCGGCGTTTTGGTGTAGCACGTCAGAAAATCGATTTTAAAGATTCGAAGAACCGTGGAGGTTCACTTGTGACGTAATACTATTATAAAAAGTTCTATAAAAATAGAATGGTTGAACCGATTTAAATGCTTGAGCCAGTTTTGAAAAGTGAATTAAATTTGGATTTATTCTAGAGGACGCTTTAATTATCATGTAAAATTAAGTGATGAGCATGGAGAACGCTTCCATAAAGATATTGTTGCAATAGAAAATCGTTTCAAAGGAAAAGACATGACTCACATGTTTGCTGAATATTGTTCGAATTTATGCCGCGATACAAATCCTGAAGTTAATACACGAAAAACTAAACGACCAATCTTTTTGACACAAAATATAGTTAAGATATCATATTAATTTTTGTGTTTTTACATTACATTGAATTACATTAAATTTTTTTTGGATATTTTTTAATTTCATATTAAAATTAAAGCGCCATCTAGAGGAAAAACTGGTTCAAGCATTTAAATCGGTTCACCCATTCTATTTATATAAAACTTTTTATAATATTTAATATTATCTCTTAAAATTCTGACGTGCTACAGCAAAACGCCGAGACACGTATTTCTTTATTTTAAATATTATTCAATAGAAAAGTTTTTGTTAGAAACATTTTTCTTTGGAAATTTTTCGTTATAAAAGATTTTTGTATAAAAAAATTTTTGTTATAAAAATTTTCTATAGAAAATTTTCGGTTATCAAAATTTTTCTTACAACAAATCAACCTTTAAAAGTTTGATGTGAATTTTTCTTAATTATAATAAAATATTGTAATTCTTTGATTGAAAACGCAAACTCTAAGATATGAAAGAATAATCGGTCGGCCCTATCTTAGGCAAGTGTGTTCTAAGTTCTCTTATTTAGAATCTCTTTAAATTCTGACGTGCTACAGCAAAACGCCGAGACACGTATTTCTTTATTTTAAGCCTATTTTCATATTCTGTTAACATTTCTTATGTGTACTAATCACTGTCGTACTGTGTAATGAATGAACTAAACTGAAAATCTATTTTCTATTTAGTTTATGCTGATGTATGTAACGTATAGGAATATTTGTCTTAGACGTTTTAGTATACCAATTGGCTCAGAATCACTACCTGAGTCGATTTTGCGATGTCAGTCCGTCCGTCCTTCTGGCTGGCTGGACCCCCATGTAAACAATGTCAACAAAGTACAGGTTGGAATTCCAAAGATAATTTGATGAAATTTGGCACAGATCACTTTGTTCATAGTGGGACCATGTCTATTAAAATTCGTCAAAATCGGACATTATATATGGTCCCACTTCCAAGAACCTATATATTGGCCACAAATAACAATATTTTTCATGAAATTAAAAAAAAACTGCTTATGTAAACCAAAATCAATGTACCAAATTTCGTTGAAATCGGTTCACATTTGACCATAGCTTCCATACAAACTCTTCTGTCGAAACGCACTAAATGAGACAAATATCACTAAAACGCTCGTAAATCTAAAGATAATGACAATGTGCATATATAATTTTTGTAACAGCTGTAATCAATTTGCTAAATTTCAAGACAATCGGTCCACATTTGACCCTAGCCCACATA
Source organism: Stomorhina lunata (assembly GCA_933228675.1). Lineage (NCBI taxonomy): Eukaryota > Metazoa > Arthropoda > Insecta > Diptera > Rhiniidae > Stomorhina > Stomorhina lunata. The sequence goes on from OW121740.1 coordinate 180,444,158, forward strand.
TAAGTCGAAATGGCGGAAACAACAGAAACAAAATTTAGCAAATATTTGTCTTTATATTCGAAAAAGAACACCTTTGACCTTAGTCAGGAAGATATCGTATGGTCGGGCTTGACCGACTATAGCATTTTCTTTCTTGTTATACCCCCCACCACCATTAGTGGAAAGGGTATTATAAGTTTGTGCTGATGTATGTAACGCAATGAAATATATGTCTTAGACCTTCCTTTTAGTATACCAATAGACTTAGAATCACTTTCTGAGTCAACTTAGCGACTTAGCGTCCGTCCGTCTGACTGGACCCCCATGTAAACCATATAATCAAACTACAGGTCGAAATTCTAAAGATAATTATGAAATTTGGCACAGATAATTTTTTTCATAGTGGGACCATGGCTATTGAAATTCGTCAAATTCAGTCCATTATTTATGGTATCTCCCATAGATCCCACTTCCCACAATTGATATTTTGGCCACAAAAATCAATATTTTTCATGAAATTTAATACATATACTGCTTATATAAACCAAAACTGCACTGTACCAAATTTCGGTCCACATTTGACCATAGCTCCCATACAAACTCGTCTGTCAAAACGCATCAAATAAGACAAAAATTAAGCTCGTTAATCTAAAGATAATGAGAATTTTGAAATTATAATTTCTATTAAAACTGTAATAAATTTGCTAAATTTCGAGAAAATTGGTTCACATTTGACACTAGCCCTCATATAAATCGAAATGACGAAAAAAGCTTAAATATATAAGATTTGCCATATGGTCAGTTCGATAAATCCCATAAAAAAGAGAGTATATCGCTTTTACTCTAATTCGGAAATAACTAATGGAGACTATTATCGATTGAGAGAAAGCTAAGGCACACACACGTGCTCATGAAATATATGTTTGTTTGTGCTTTTATGTGTTTTTTATTGTTTTTTATCCACTTTAATTTAACTTTTAACAGAAAACAAATGTATGAATCGCAATATGTTTATGTCTTTCTTTGGTTAAATTTTTTTGCCTAAAGTAGATTATTTTATGACTTAAATAGGAGCTGTTTTAGTTCTGTTAATTATCAGGGGCCAAATTACGGCATTCGATATCGATCGAAATCTTAGATATTTTCAAAACATTTGTATAGCATACTTTAAGGATAATCGAAATTATTTAAAATATGCTATATTTTTTGAAGTTATTTGCCAAAAGATGAACAATAGTAAAAGAGTTTTAATTGAATAACATATATTTTTAAAAACTAATCAAAATGGATACCAAATTTCAATAAACTTTTTGCATCGAAGTAACTTTGAACATCCCTAAAATATACTTTACAATATTCGCTTAAAAGTCTGAGTTTTCGATCGATATCGAATGCTGTAATTTGGCCTCTGTTCTTTTTTTTTTTTTTCTTTGAAAATATTTATTGTTATTAATTGAAGTTTCTCCAAAACCAAAAATACTTGCAGTTTTTTTCATACTTATGGAATCATTGCTATTTGCGTTAAAGTCGGCACGGGTTACCGTAATCCGAGGTGAATACATTTTTTATAGTGGTTTTGACATTATTCGAAAAAAATAGCTTATTATGTTTTTGGGACTCTCTAATATCCACGTACAAGTAGCGTCCGCAGACTTAATATCAAAGATGTTCAAAGTTTAACATTAACAAATTGTTCTTGAAACTTCATGTGCGATTAAAATATATTGTATCACGTAAAACTAACTAATTTCGATATCTCTTAAGCAATAACCCATAACTCATAAAACCATAAATAAAACAAAGAAAGGAAAAATGAAAAAAAAAAAAATAAATACATATGTACAATGAACTGTGGATAGTAGCCACGCTTTACATTTATGTATATACTTTTGCAGAACTGAGATATTGTAGGTTTTGGTCTGTTTGTAACTTTTTTTGTTTTGTATTTCATTTGTTTTTATTTCACTCACTCATTTTGTTGATATATTGCACGAAAATGTTGCAATGTTTGTTATAAATACAAACTATATTTATTAACACATACCAAACGTAACATTAACCCAATAAACAATTTTATCTGATTTTATATAATGAACGGAACATTGTGTTTTTTCTAAATCAAGCAGAAGTATTAGATGTAGCACCTGAATATCTAATCTATGCTTTTCATATGTATTTTACATAATGATATAATTGTTATATTATTTTTATACCCTTGACCAGCATAGGTGGAAAGGGTATATTGGATTTGTGCTGATGTTTGTAACGCATAGGAATATTGGTCTGAGACCCACCTTTTAGTATACCAGTCGACTTAGAATCACTTCCTGAGTTGTCCGGCTGGCTGGCTGGCTGGCCGGTTATCCATGTAAGATTGTTATCATTGTACAGGTCGTAACTTAATATTTTGGACGATGCCTATACTTTTTGAGCAAAATCGGATAACTATTTCGGGTACCTTCCATAGGGATGCCTTCCCGGAATAGAGTTTTTGGTTATTTACAGCCACAAATTTACTTGTATTTTGATAATATTCAGCACAAATATTGCTTATAATTACCTTAATCAGTGTACCTAATTTTGAAGGAATCGGCCCATATTTGACCATACCTCCCATACAAGACACATTCTCAAAAGACGTTTATGTACACATAAAAGCATAAAAACGTATATAACTCTAAAGATAAATGCATATGACTACTAAAACTTTGCACAGATAAATATTTTATATATATAAACCAATAACTAAAATTTGGTAACAATCGGTCCACAATTGACCCTAGCTCCCATATAATGGCCTTAGCCGGAAATTACATAAATCTCGAAATTTTGAAAAAATAACACATAGTATATGTATGTTTGTCTCTAAGATATAAGGAAAACTTGTTAAATTGTTGGTCCATATTTAACCTTAGCAGTGAAGGGCTTTTAGTACTTGTTTTTAATCATCTTGTCATTTCAATATCAACAAAATAAAATTCCTAGTCATTACAATGTTACAATGTTATATAGGTTTGCGAATATATAAAGGGTGGTTCAAGGGCCGATGTTGATTTTAAATAAAACACAAACTATTTAGGAAATTATTGTAATTTTATTTTGTTATGATATATTGGTATTACTCAATTATGTGTGGAACAAAATATCGGCCAAAAGGGCGCCGCGACCACGGCGGCAAACCTCCATCCGATGGTCCCCATTTTCGATGACCCTGAGTCATAACGGAGGTTTTATGCCGTTAATGTGGCGAATTATCTCATCATTTAGCTCTTGAATTGTTGCTGGCTTATCGACGTACACCTTTTCTTTCAAATAACCCCAAAGAAAAAAGTCCAACGGTGTCAAATCACATGATCTTGGCAGCCAATTTACATCGTCATTACATGAGATAACACGGCCATTGAATTTAATGCGCAAAAGAGCCATTGTTTCGTTAGCTGTGTGGCAAGTGGCACCGTCCTGCTGAAACCATATATCGTCCACATCCATATCTTCTAATTCGGACCATAAAAAGTTCGTTATCATCTCACGATAGCAAACACCATTCACAGTAACTGCCTGACCGGTCTCACTTTGGAATAAATACGGCCCGATGATGCCGCCAGCCCATAAACCGCACCTAACAGTCACTCTTTGTGGGTGCATTAGTTTTTCGACAATCACTCTTGAATTCTCATTCCCAAAATGTAGCAATTCTGTTTATTGACGAATCCACCGAGGTGAAAATGTGCCTCATCACTGAAGATGATTTTCTTCGAAAGTTGATCATCCACTGTTGCCATTTCTTGCCACCATTCTGCCCATTCACGACGTTTGGAATGGTCAAGAGGCTTGAGTTCTTGAGCCAATTGCACCTTGTTAGCGTCTAAGTTGAGGTGGACAGCTCTTCAGCCACACTATCGCGAACAGCAGCAATATTTTCTGCCGTACGAGCTGTACGATCATGCACTGGTGTTCTCACATTTTCTTCAGACCCGGTTTGCTCGAATTTCCACGATTTTTACGATTGTAAGCACATTTGGACGATCAAATTGACAAAAAAATCACGAAGTGCACGATATGCATTTGATTTGAACGCCCATTTTCATAATAAGTCTGGATAACTTTAACACGTTCAAATGAGGAAGTTCAAATTGAGGAAGTCTGAAATAGAGAAATGTCAAATAAAATTCGGAAAAAAACTTCAAAATCGGCCCTTACAATTTAACCAGCCTTTAGTAGCATTCGAATTGTTTATTCCTTCGATTTTGTGTTGAAAGTCCGATAAACCCGGCATCAAACATAATTTTATTTTTTTGGTTTCTTGGGAAAAAAGACAACAATCGTTCACTAGCACACGCATACTATTGGCACAAAATTGAAAACATATACATACACATGTACGTCTGTACATGATAGTGTTGCCAACTGAGTTCTCAATAAGTATATCATTCAAGATTTTTAATAGAAATCAAATAGATGTACAATATTTAAATTATAGATAACTTCAAAAAAGTCTTATTTTAATAAATAAAATAACATTATTTGCTAAATACAAAGGTTGATCTTGCGATCAGTGGCAACACTGAACATCAAATGTATATGATGTATTAACTACAAGTTTTCTGTTCAAAGCATGTACAACATATGAATGAATTGGATAAAAATTCTTTTCACTTTTTTACTTTTTGATTCTCCCCTTTGGTGAAAACGAGAATATCAACTGTTCTGTGTATTTCAAACAATATCACGTTTTTTTCATTTATTACAGTTGAAAGAAAATTTACCAAATAAGAACTAAAAGTCAAACACATATAAATTCAATATGAAATTACAACAAATATACGCAGGAATAATATCGAGAAAATAGTAAAATCAAATAACAGAACCAAAGGGAGAAAAAAACTTGTATGGAGTTGATGATTACAGGAAACACTTGAAAACATAGATTTTCTTAAGATAATTGTGACAATTATGGAGTCAAAGTTTAGAGTCATAATTTAAAAATATTGTACTTCTAAACACTGAATAGTCGTATGGTCGTTTTAAAAAGTCCCATCCGCTTTTACTCTAATTCGAAACAACTAACGGATACGATTATCCAATGAGAAAAAACCAAGGCTCACACACGTGCTCATGAAATGTATATTTGTTTGTGCGTTATGTGTTTTTCATTGTTCTTTATTTACTTTAATTTCACAATTGACAGAAAAAAATGAATGGAGTGCAATAAATTTATATTGTCTTTGGTTAAGTTAATTGTAATTCATATTTCACATTACATATGTATGTATATTTGGGTGCTTTTTAACTTTTTGTTTAATTCGAAAGACGTCGGTGGGATTATTGTAAAATTTGGTGTTTAACATTAACCCTGAAAATTTGAAACAAATCGGACAACTTAAAGCTATTTAGGGTAACTTTGTGAGAAATGAGCATTGGTTTGTAATATCGACTTAAAAAGCTTTCTTTTTAAGTAGATATCTTATAAAACGCTCAAACGGTTTTTCAGTTATACCATTTTTTTCCGCGAATTTCATGGCCTTGACGACTTATATAGACAGAATTACCCCAAAAAATTTACTAGATTTAATTTCTTTTTGTTATTATGTATATGTTTTACTAACCTTAGGCCTGCAAATAATAAAATACAAATTTTTGTTCAAAATTATTCGTGTCTTACTATTAACCTTGATAACGCAAAATTGAGTTTTTCTTCATGTGATTTTCAATTGACCTTTTTATGATTTAAAAAAAAATTTGTTATTTGAATTTTGGAAATTTGTGATTTGAACTCCAGAGACTTATAAGGAATGCACTAGGCTTAAAACCTCAGCAAAAGTTGGGACGATAGCTTATTCCGTATTCTCGTACCTGTGACTTAAAATCAAACGAGTTCGGAAAAAGAAGCTTTTTTGAAAAATTTTAGAAAAAATTTAATAATTTCATATTTGTTTACAATTTTAGCTAAAATGTTTTTATTCAAAAAGAATGATAATTCGTATTTGATCTCAAATCTATTACATTTATTTATTAATGTAACAGACCAATTTATTAATAAAAAGCCAAAAAATGTTTGCGGAGAAACCAAAGTCCTCGACGCGTTTCGATGGTTGGTTAAGCCATCTCTTCGGGATTATTATCCCCAATTTAGACAAATCGAAAACCTCGCATTATTACTAAATTTACAAACAAAACTTTTAAGAATTATGTTCATAAACCATAAGTAAAAGCGTAGATTATCGACTGAACAAAAACAAACATTTTTCAGTTTTCATCTTCCTTCACTTCCCACATTCTTACTGCAGCCGCTGGCTACTATATGCAGGGGTTTATGAACATAATTCTTAAAAGTTTGGTTTGTAAATTTTGTAATAATGCGGGGTTTTCCATCTGTCTAAATTGGGGTTAATCCTCCTGAAGGTGGCTTAACCAACCATCGAAACGCGTCGAGGAATTTGGTTTCTCCGCAAACATTTTTTGGCTTTTTATCAATAAATTGGTCTGTTACATTAATAAATAAATGTAAAAGATTTGGGATCAAATGCGAATAATCATTATTTTGGAATAATATTTACATTCCGACAATTTTGTTATTCTTTGAAAAAAATGTATTTATTTATTTATTATGAGAAGCACCATCTAGAATCAGTGGATGTAGTTTTATTGGAATTGGAAATGTTTAAGCCTTGTGTTGCCATGGTCAAAATCTATTTTTAAGCAAATTTCGTCTTTTTAGGAATATCTAAGCTACTGCTGTGGTTCATACAATATTTCTTTTGCTGAGCCTTCTAAAAAACTATTTACCTGAAAACAGCGATCACATAAACTAGAAATATTAACCCGTTAGTGACCAACAGGATGAAAATGACCCCAAAAAATTAAATAGTTTTTTCCCTTTTTGTTTTCTATGTAATAGACAAAAAATGTGTTTATTCTTTAGACAAAATATATATCATTTAACCCTTTAACTCACAAATAAGAATAAAATTATGCAAAGTGTTATCTTATATTATATGTAACCCTTTAAACGTTAATGGAAAAAACAGGAAGTTCTTTATAATCATAAAAACATTTATTGAAGTATTTCCTGTTATTTTCTATAAACGTTTAGAGGGTTACATATAAAACAAATATAAGCCTTTGCATGATTTTGTTCATAGCTGGGAGTTACAGGGTTAAAACTTATATTTTCTGTATAAAGAAAAAACATATTTTTTATCTATTATATAGAAATAAGAAAGAGAAAACTATTGAATTTTTTGAGATCATTTTGGTCCCTATTGGTTGGATAATTAAAAAATAAAGAAGTCGAAAAAAAATTAAATCTAGCATTTTTATACCCTTCACCACCATAGGTGGAAACGGTATTATAAGTTTGTGCTGATGTATGTAACGCATAGAAATATTAATGTTAGACCCATCTTTTAGTATACCAATAGGCTTAAAATCACTTTCTGAGTCGATTTAGCGATGGCCGTATGTCCGTCTGGCTGGACCCCCATGTAAACCTTGTAAATCAAACTACAGGTCGCAATTGTAAAGATAATCTGATGAAATTTGGCACAGATAATTTTTTGATAATAGGACCATGGCTATTGAAATTCGTCAAAATCGGTCCATTATTTATGGTACCTCCCATAGGTAGCACTTACCGGAATTGATATATTGGCCACAACAATCCAGAGTTTTTCATGAAGTTTTAAACAAATACTGCATATGTAAACTTAAATCACTGTACCAAATTTCTTTGAAATCGGTCCACATTTGACCATAGCTCCCATACAAATTCTTTTCTCAAAACGCACCAAATGAGACAAAATTCACTAAAACGCTTGTAAATCCGAAGATAATGACAATTTTAAGTTTATTTTTTGCATACATAATTTTTGTAGTAACTGTAATTAATTTGCCAAATTTCATAATAATCGGTCCACATTGACCCTAGCTCTCATATAAGTCCAAATGGCTTAAACAGCCTAAATGTATAAGTTTTGAGAATATGTTTGTATGATGACGAAATTTAGCAAATATTTGTCTTTATACGGGAAAAAGAACACCTTTGACTTTAGTGGAAAAGGGTATCGTATGGTCGGACTTGACCGACTATAGCACTTTCTTGCTTGTTTTGAGTAAATTTGTCTATGAAAGTAGTCAAGGACATGCAATTCGAGGAAAAAGCGCTATAACTTAAAAGGCGGTTTAGCGATTAATAAGACATCTTCTTCAAAAGAAAGTTAATAAGCGTTAGCCCAACCAACTTTAATATGACAAAAATCGTAAAAAGCTCATTTTTTTCACGGCCTGGACATCGAGTGTTAACGTTGTCCGATTTGGCTCAAATTATCTGGGTTAATGTTTCTCATAAAATGACACAATTCAATATTCGAAATTCAAAATAATATTATGAATGAAAAAATACAAAAAAAAAAAACAGTCTAATGTATTTACTTATGTAGCAAAAATTTGCTGAGCAATAAAGTTTAAAGTTTCTCACATTTAAGACAAGTTTTTTGAATGGTAAACTTAACCATAGCCCCTAGTTCAAAATAATAATAATTACTTAAAATCTTATATTATATAAAGAAGTATTTTTTTCAGTGTACGATATAGTTTTAGATACATTTGGGTCACTTAGATATATAATTCGCTGTAAATTCGGATATATTTCGCATATGTTACATTGGCATTAAAATTTTAAAAGAAAACGTTTTTCACAGTTTGGAATGAAAAACACATTAAGGTCACCGTAATAAAATTGTTAGTATTCTAGGTCATAGGTTGACCCCAATATAGACTATTATTTGCATGATCATGCCAGTCTAATGCACACACATACATATGTACGTATGTATGTATTTCTAAAAATATTTGTTGGTTAGTTATATTGCTATAGTTTTAAATGCTGCCTTAAGCGTTATTTATTGTTACTACTGTTACATGTTTTATTTACGTTTGTATAAAAGTTATTTAGTAAACACATACATACATACACACACATTTACTTCTGATATTCAATACATTTCTATTTTATATATTTGCTGTCTATTGTTGTCCTATACTATAAAAGTTTATCGCACTCACACTAAAATAGAAAAATGTGTACAAATAAATGTGCACGTGTATGAGCAAACAAACTCACATATCATCTTTCATTGTTATATTAAGATCCTTTGACTCGTTACTTTTTTTTTAATTTTTTCCCGTTCAGAAATAAAGTAACAAAAAATGAAAACAATTTAGGTCAATTTGACAGACTTGTGAACAGCAAAATTGAAAAACATTTCAAATAACAATAATAAAAGCACAAAAAAAAAACAAAATAAAGTGAACCCTTGTGTGAAGTTGACTTAGTCTTAAATCGCATTTCGTACTTAATAAACTAATTATTTTTAAGAGCAAGGAGAGCTCAAATGTGTCTTTAATTTTCACAAACAATTATCCCTGATATTCATAGGAATTTTAGCGTGCGTGCAAGACTTCCAACCTCTTGACGCCCTACTTGAGTGAGTGAGTAGAAGATGCCTGCCTGTGTGTGGTAAATTTGAAGTAGACATATTTTTAAAATAATTCTTTAACAGTTACAAGTAGAAAAACTTAATTTAACTGTCGTCGCCAGATTGTATTATGTGGCATTGCCTTTAACTATTTTACTTATTATCGCTCGCTGTGTTCTTGGGAATGTGTTTGTTATTTTATGGCATTAGGGTGGGCAGCTAAAACGAATAAAAAACAGTTCAATAAAATTAAAGAAATTTTATTTGAAATCAACAAAATTTCAAAGTTTGAATCAAAGAAATTGTATGTAAAGCCAAAACATATATTAGTAGAAAATCACAATTTTTTGATGTGATTGTTTTGGATACCCCTAATATTTATCTATGTAACTTTTTATGCTCTACAAAATAAGCACATACATACATATATACGTACTCGTATTGCTGACTATTGCGTCAACAAGCAAATTCCTTCCTGCTGAGATCTCATGTCGCGCCGTAATGAATAAACACAAGATTTTTTTCCATTTAGTTTCTTGCGTCTAATCCGAAATAATTACCAAAATAACAATTTCTTACAATTTGCAGCAGCAACAACGTAATTGTTGACAATACAACAATTTTTATTATTCTGCTCTTGTAATTTTTATTATTTCATGTGATTTCTTTATTGGTTTAATATAAAGTTGTTGTTTTTTTTTTTTATTAAATTCAAAATTTAAAACGAAATTAAAGTAATATTTGAAGAAATGTTTGATTTTAGTTGCAATTGATGATATTATGATAAAAATCTAGTATTCAAAAATTTTCGCATTGTGACAAGTCACAGATCGAGAGAAAATAAAACATAACACTGATCAACAAGAGAAATTACTTTGAAGAAAGTTTCTAAAATTATGGTATTTAACAGATTTTCCATTGATTTCCATCGATTTTATCATGTCATGGAAAAGGCTTATCTTAATTCGTTGATAGAAAGAAATACCGGAGGATTCACCACAAAATTTTTTTCAAGCCTTAGTTAAACAATTTTTTCATATGGTTAATGGTTGAGGATTTTTTCATATAACTTTTTTTTTGTAAAATCAAAAAAAAGTTATTTTTCAAAATTTCATAAAAAATCGAAAATTTCAAAAACTTACCATTTTTATTTGACGGTCTTCAAACTGTAAATATAATAAATAACCGAAGCCTTATTTCTTGAAAATACATGAATAAATGTTGGTTTTATAACACTTTTCACGTGAAAAATTAAAAAATTGAAAACATTAAGTAACGGGTGCAATTTTTAAATTTGAGACTTGGCATTGACACTCACTTCAATTACTTTTTTGTTAACAAAATCACTATTTATGAATGAGGTTTATTTTATTTGAAACATTCGCAATTTTGTCGCCATCTATGACAATTGTATATTTTTAACAACTTCGATTTTGTATGAATTTTTAAAAAAATGAAAAATGGAAATTTAAAGAAAAAAAAATTACAGTGGAGTGCAAAAAACTCCGAATCTGTTAAGCATATCAAAAAATTATCTTAAAAGCACTTAAAGACATTTTTATTTGTAATTCTATTCTGTAATTTTCAACTCAAATCGAACAATACATTTTAAAGATATGATAAAGTTATTGGATCAAAAAATTTTATAAAAAAACAAGTATCAAAGTGCTATAGTCCGTCAAACCCTTCACCACTAAGGTCAAATATTTGCTAAATTTTGCCATCATACATTTTTTCAAAACTTATATATTTACGCTGTTTTCGTCATTTGGACTTATATGAGAACTAGGATCAAATGTGGACCGATTATCTCGAAAATTTGTAAAATTATGTATGCAAAAACTGAACTTAAAATTATCAAAATTATCATTATCTCATTAAGTGCGTTTTGACAGAAGAGTTTGTTTGGGAGCTAGCGTCAAATCTGGATCGATTTCAACGAAATTTGGTACATTGATTTTAGTTTACATAAGCAGGGGGTTACTCCGTATATCGATTCGAAAATAAAATTGTTCGAATTTGAATGATTAAAGCATTGAGTTTCGAAAAGAATTTCTTTCGAATCGAGTTACGGAGTAACCCCACAGTATTTTTTTAAATTTCATGAAAAAATATTGATAATAAATATCAATTGATAATTTTGATGAATTTCAATAGCCATGGTCCCACTTTCAAAAAAATTATCTGTGCCAAATTGTATTAAATTATCTTTAGAATTGAGACCTGTACTTTGATAACATGGTTTATATGGGGGTCCGACGGACGGGCGCACTGACATCGCTTAATCGAAGCGATTCTAAGCCTATTGGTATACGAAAAGGTTGATCGACTTAGAATCACTCCCTGAGTTGTTTTGACGATGTCCGTCCGGCTGGAAGGATGGTTGGCTGGCCGGTTATCCATGTAAGCTTGTTATCATTGTGCAGGTCGTAATTTAAAGGTAATTAGATGAAATTTGACACAGGCTCATATTTTGATCTAAGGACTAAACTTTTTGGGCGAAATCGGATTACTATTTCGGGTAACTCCCATACAGATACCTTCCCAGAATAGAGTTTTTGGTCCTTTGCAGCCACAAATTTAGTTATATTTTAATAATATTTAGCACACATATTGCTTATCATAACCCTAATTAGTGTTCCACATTTTGTAGAAATGGGCCCATTTGACCATATCTCCCACACAACTTTCTCATAAGACGTTTATATACACACAAAAGCACAAAAACGTTTATAATTCTAAAGATAAATGCATTTGATGACTTTGCACAGATAAATATTTTGTAAATATAAACCAATAATTAAAATTTGGTAACAATCGGTCGATAATTGACACTAACTCCCATATCAGGCCCCTAGCCGGAAATGACATAAATCTCGAAATTTTGAAAAAATTTCGCATATATATATATATATATATATATATATATATATATATATATATATCTATATATATATATATATATATATATATATATATATATGTATATATATATATACATACATATATATATATATATAAATATATATATATATATATATATATATATACATACATATATATATATATATATACATATATATATGTATATGTATATACATACATATATATATGTATATATATACATACATATATATATATATATATATATATGTATGTATATATATATATATATATATATATATATATATATATATATATATATATATATTATATATATATACATATATATATATATATATATATATATATGTATATATATATGTATGTATGTGTCAAAGACTTAAGGAAAACTTGTTGTTAGTGTGAAGTGTATGATATAGCTTTCCTTATTTGTTTATCAGTTGATTTCGGCCTCGGCCCGAGTCTCGGTAATATAAAAGCTATATATAAAGAGTTTTAGAAAGATTTGATGATGTTTAGTGGTTGCACATTTTGACGAATTACGATTAGGAGGCTGGAAAATATACTTCAGAAAACGAAAATTTTAAAGATTTAATTAAAAATTTTAGTACCTGGAAGTATTAAAAAAGTTTAGTTTTTTTCAAACATAATCGAATTTACACACTTTTCCTTAAACTAAAATATTGTAGTTTCTTTCTTAGGCCGGACAAGATTTTCAAAAAATAATAAATTAGTTTTGATACCGGCCTAAAAAAACAAAAGTCACTATGAACAAAAGTCTATAAATTCGAACAGGAAAAATCAGTCTCAACAATTTCAATGAAAAACAAGTAAGAAAGTGCTATAGTCGGTCAAGCCCGACCATACGATGCCCTTCACCACTAAGGTCAAAGGTGTTCCTTTTCCTGTATAAAGACGAATATTTGCTAAATTTTGCCATCATACAAACATATTCTCAAAACTTATACATTTAAGCTGTTTCCGCTATTTGGACTTATATGAGAGCTAGGGTCAAATATGGACCGATTATCTCAAAATTTGGCAAATGAAATTATGTATGCAAAAAATAAACTTAAAATACTCATTGTCTTCGGATTTACGAGCGTTTTAGTCAATTTTGTCTCATTTAGTGCGTTTTGTGAAATTTGGTACAGTGATTTTGGTTTACATAAGCAGTATTTGTTTTAAATTTCAACAAAAAATATTAATTATTGTGGCCAATATATCAATTCCGGAAAGTTGGACCTATAGGAGGTACCATAAATAATGGCCCGATTTTGACGAATTTCAATAGCCATTGTCCCATTATCAAGCAAATGATCTGTGCCAAATTTCATCAAATTATCCTTAGAAATGCGACCTATAGTTTTATTACAAGGTTTACATGGAGGTCCAGCCGTCCAGCCAGACGGACGGACGGACGGACATCGCTAAATCGACTCAGAAAGTGATTCTAAGCCTATTGGTATTCTAAAAGATGGGTCTAAGACAAATATTTCTATGCGTTACATACATCAGCACAAACTTATAATACCCTTTCCATCTATGGTGGTGAAGGGTATAATGAAAGTAGACTATTAAGTAAAGGGAACTGCCAGAGGGTTTTGAAAAGGTAGCTCGAATTTAATTTGTATGGCCTCTTGATGTTGGGTTAATAGTCTACTTAAAATGTTTCATTGGAATTGTTAAGGCTGACAGCGATGACTCGAAATTTGCTGCGCAGTGTATTTTAAAAACATTAAAATATTTGGAACTAACAAGCATTTTGCATGTGATTAGTTCACATTTGTAATGAACAGATGTTATAAAAATAATACACCTTAAAATTTGTTTGTTTAATTTATTTTTTAAAACCTAATTTAATAATATTTGATTTCATAAAGAAAAAATCGCTAAAAAATTGAGTGTACTTTAGGAGGCTGAATTAAATAATTGTAGCTCCTGCTGTGGACAAAAATCCAAAAGGGCTAAAATGATAACCAATCTTATTTATATGAATACCTTCACCTGATATGCAGGAGGACAAAAAAAACAAGCAAAATGGATTTTGTAAAAATTTGTAAAATTGATCAGTGTTTATTTAATGTTTTTCATTCCCTTAGCATTTCAGATATCTATAGGTATGTGTGTACCCTGAAAGAGCAATATGCCAAATACAAAGACTGATTCAATATAAGTATTCAGGGGCTTTTAATCAATAAATCTCTTTTTATATGTTCATTCTACATACATATATACATACAAACATATATAACACAAATGTAAAAAATCCAAAAAAAGTACATATCTATATGTATGTATATGATGTAGGGGTATACAAACAAAAAATTATGTAATCTAAAGTAGAAATTCATGTCAGTAAAAGTAAACCATTACAACTCACTTAAAATTACAGTTATACCAAAAAAAAAAAGATTTCAATAATTGAAATATTGAATATTTTCTTAGTGTTTGAATGAAGAAAAAGTGACTAAATATTAAACATAATTTACTTTTCAATTAAAAATTTAAAAAATAGCGTAATTATTCATTGTGGTACCTTTTTTTGAATTTTGTGGGATAATATGTCAACTTCTAATGCCCAAGTGTCCAATTACGTCTAATTTTAATTATTGTTATTTATTCCTCCAAAACTAATTTAATCCACGAAAAAAAGTTCAAGTGCACGAAAACAAGCCAAATTAAAAATATCATAAATTTTAATAAAAATAAAAGTTTGTTGGAAAAAGAAAGAGAAGAAAACGAAAATTCTACAAAAGTTATTTACAACATTTCCCATTAACGGCATTTAACACAGCCATTATCCTGTTGCAAATGTAAAATTATTTACAAAGAAACACCTCTCCACTCAGTAAGAAGGTATTTTACATAAAAAATAACAACTTCTAAGAATAAATAAATTTTTGAGTCCAAAAACAATTACCAAAACGAAAACAACAAGAAAAAGTAGATACGTCTAAACATACATAAGTATGTTTGTATATAAACATACATATGTACGAGTATGTTAAAATGTTAACAAAACAATCTCATTTCACCAACTGTGTACAAACATTTTAACAGTTTTTGCTATGTTTCTTTCAAATGTATTATATACTGACATTAGACATGTTCGATCTTGAATCTTAGTGTTTCTAAATTTTCCTTTAGGACTATTTTCGAAATTATTAAGTTAAAAAATAAATCGGCTCTTCAGATATAGGCAGGAAACTCAGTCAAAGCTAAACTGATATATATTAATTCTTTTGTAGAGCAGATCTAATACTCTTAAATAGTAAATTGCAAACAGCGGCTTTTAATGGTCCTTAGAGATATTTACAACATACATACATACATATGTATGTCTATGAATACATATTTACATGTTCAAGAACACTTGTGCTTGTACATTAACTCACGTGTATATGATTAAGTCTTAGTGCGATAATGACTCTAAACACTTCCTTTATTTTTATGGCATAAATATGAATTTGATACGTTTTTAAATAATTTCAACGTAAAAAAGATATAACACAAATAATAACTAACTTCGTAATAAGTAATTATTAGGTATTTAAGAGGTTGTATTTAGAGGATATTTTAGTACAAAATGATAATAATGAATAAATAAGTTTAATAAGTTTAATTTGGAAACAATAATATTTTTTTATACCATAACGGATAATCTTTTAAATATTGTCATTTTATAATTTTAAAATAATGTATTTTAAAATAATACAAATTTTGATAAACATTTTTTTTTAAATTTTGATGAAATTTTTCTTATAGAAGAATTTTGATAAAATTTTTCTGATAGAAAAATTGTGATGAAATTTTTCAAAAAGAAGAAATTTTCTTAAATAAAAAAGTTGATGAAATTTTTCTTACAAAAAAAAAATTTAAGAAATTTTACTTTTAGAAAAGTTTTGATAAAAAATGTTTTTAAACAAAAATTTTAATGAAATTTTTCTTATAGAAAAATTTCGATGAAATTTTTCTTATAGAAAAATTTTGATGAAATTTTTCTTTTAGAAAAGTTTTAATAAACTTGTTCTCAAAGAAAAATTTTGATGAAAGTTTTCTTAAAGAATAATTTTGATGAAATTTTTCTTATAGAAAAATTTTAATGAAATTTCTCTTATAGAAAAATTTTGATGAAATTTTTCTTATAGAAAAATTTTAATGAAATTTTTCTTATAGAAAAATTTTTATGAAATTTTTCTTATAAAATTTAATTGACATTTTTTTTTATAGACAAATTTTGATTAAATTTTTGTTATAGAAAAATTTTTATGAAATTTTTCTTATACAAAAATTTTGATGAAATTTTTCTAATAGAAACATTTTGATGACATTTTTCTTATAGAAAAATTTTTATGAAATTTTTCTTTTAGAAAAATTTTGATGAAATTTTTCTTATAGAAAAATTTTGATGAAATTTTTCTTATAGAAAAATTTTGATGAAATTTTTCTTATAGAAAAATTTTGATGAAATTTTTCTTATAGAAAAATTTTGATGAAATTTTTCTTTTAGAAAAGTTTTAATAAACTTGTTCTCAAAGAAAAATTTTGATGAAATTTTTCTTATAGAAAAATTTTGATGAAGTTTTTCTTATAGAAAAATTTTGATGAAGTTTTTCTTATAGAAAAATGTTGATGAAATTTTTCTTATAGAAAAATTTTGATGAAATTTTTCTTATAGAAAAATTTTGATGAAATTTTTCTTATAGAAAAATTTTGATGAAATTTTTCTTATAGAAAAATTTTGATGAAATTTTTCTTATAGAAAAATTTTGATGAAATTTTTCTTATTGAAAAATTTTGATGAAATTTTTCTTATAAAAAAATTTTGATGAAATTTTTCTTATACAAAAATTTTGATGAAATTTTTCTTATACAAAAATTTTGATGAAATTTTTCTTATAGAAAAATTTTGATGAAATTTTTCTTATAGAAAAATTTTGATGAAATTTTTCTTATAGAAAAATTTTGATGAAATTTTTCTTATAGAAAAATTTTGATGAAATTTTTCTTATAGAAAAATTTTGATGAAATTTTTCTTATAGAAAAATTTTGATGAAATTTTTCTTATAGAAAAATTTTGATGAAATTTTTCTTATAGAAAAATTTTGATGAAATTTTTCTTATAGAAAAATTTTGATGAAATTTTTCTTATAGAAAAATTTTGATGAAATTTTTCTTATAGAAAATTTTGATGAAATTTTTCTTATAGAAAAATTTTGATGAAATTTTTCTTATAGAAAAATTTTGATGAAATTTTTCTTATAGAAAAATTTTGTTGAAATTTTTCTTATAGAAAAATTTTGATGAAATTTTTCTTATAGAAAAATTTTGATGAAATTTTTCTTATAGAAAAATTTTGAAGAACTTCTTCTTATAGAAAAATTTTGATGAAATTTTTCTTATAGAAAAATTTTGATGAAATTTTTCTTATAGAAAAATTTTGATGAAATTTTTCTTATAGAAAAATTTTGATGAAATTTTTCTTATAGAAAAATTTTGATGAAATTTTTCTTATAGAAAAATTTTGATGAAATTTTTCTATTAGAAAAATTTTGATAAAATTTTTCTTATAGAAAAATTTTGATGAAATTTGTCATAAAAAAAATTGTTGATGAAATTTTATCAAAATTTTTTTTTTTTTTTTTGGATGAAATTTTTCATGTAGAAAAATATTGATTAAATTTTTCTTATAGAAAAATTTTTTCGAAATTTTTCTATAAGAAAAATTTTTCTATAAGAAAAATTTTTCTATAAAAAAAATTTTTTATGAAATCTTTTATATAGAATAATGTTTATGAAATTTTCTTTTACAAAAAATTTTATGAATTTTTCTTATAGAAAAAATTTGATGAAATTTTTCGTATGAAAAATGTTGATAAAATTTTTCTTATAGAAAAAAAATAATCAAAAATTTCGTATCTAAAATTTTTGTAGAAAAATTTCACATTGAAAATTTTTCTTATAAATTTTACATTAAACATTTTTCTATAAAATTTTCATATCGAAAATTTTTATACAAAAATTTTACATTGAAAATTTTTCTGTTAAAACATCACATCGAAAAAACTTCACATTAAAAATTTTTCGATAAAAATTTCCTTCCAAAATTTTTCTATAAAACTTTCACATCGAAAATTGTTTTATAAAAATTGAACATTAAAAGTTTTTCTAAGAAAAACATTACATTAAAAAGTTTTGTATAAAAATTTCGTATCGAAAATTTTTCTGTAAAATTTTATATTGAAAATTTTTCTAGAAAAATTTCACACTGACATTTTTTCTATCATAATTTTACATTAAATTTTTTTTTAAAAAATTTCACGTTGAAGAAATTTCTGTAAAAATTTCACATCGAAAATTTTTTTATAAAAATTTCACATTGAAAAGTTGGCTATACAAATTTCACATCGAAAACTTTTTTTTTTAAATTTTACATTAAAAACTTTTCTAAAAAAAAAATTTACATTTTCTAAAAACATTTAACATGCAAAAATTTTCAATAAAAATTTAAAATTTTTCTTATAAAAATTTTCTATAAAAATTAAAATCAAAAACTTTTTACTTAAAGTAAACGCCACCCAATTTTCTGTAAAAAAAAAAAATTATAATAAGATTTTCTATAAAAAAATATGCGCTAAAGATTTCTATGGAAAAAAAATTGTCAAAAAGAAGTCCCTAAAAAATGCTCTATTAAAAAATTTTTACAAAATTTTCTATAAAAAAAATATTATCAATATTTTTTACTACAAAAAATTACTCAAAAGTTTTCTTTAAAAATTTCATCAACACTTTTCAATAAGAAAAATTTTATCAAAATTTTTCTAAAGGAAAAATTTCATCAAAATTTTTCTATAGGAAAAATTTCATAAAAATTTCTATAAGAAAAATTTTATCAAAATTTTTCTATAAGAAAAGTTTAATCAAAAAATTTCTATAAGAAAAATTTCATCTAAATTTTTCTATAAGAAAAATTTCATCTAAATTTTTCTATAAGAAAAATTTTATCAAAAATTTTCTAAAAGAAAAATTTTATCAAAAATTTTCTAAAAGAAAAATTTTATCAAAAATTTTCTAAAAGAAAAATTTTATCAAAAATTTTCTAAAAGAAAAATTTTATCAAAATTTTTCTATAAGAAAAATTTCATCAAAATTTTTCTAAAAGAAAACTTTTATCAAAATTTTTCTTATAGAATAATTTTGATAAATTTTTTCTTATGAAAAATTTTAATGAAATTTTTCTTATACAAAAAATTTATAAAATGTTTATAGAAAAATTTTTAATGTAAAATTTTTATTGGTAAATTATCGATATGAATTTTTTTGAGTTTTTACGATATAAAATTTTAAAAGAAAATTTTAATAGAAAATTTTTCAATGCGAAATTTTTATAGAAAAATCTTCTATATGAAATGTTAATGTGAAATATTTATAGAAAAATTTGCAATGTAAATTTAAAATAAAAATTTTTAATGTGAATTTTGTATAAAAAAAATTTCAATGTGAATACATTTATATACAATACAGTGAGATATACACATGTATAAGTAGATTAAAATGTATTTTGACTATGACACATATAAAATGATACTGACACAAACACTTATCTAATGCTATCGTCATTTTAATGAGCCTGTTATGAAATAATAACTTAAGAAATAACTAAATTGAAGCCATTTGGTGGTTTTTGTTCTTTAATTAAGCTAAATACTTTATTTTCCTCTGTTGACTATGAGAAATATATTCAATGACTCATAAACTGTTCATAATGTTGGCAATTTCGTATTTTGTCGTAGGAACATATGCTTCTGGTAGTTAGGACTTATACTTAATAATTTTGGTTTTAATTTTCTTTTTCTTTGGTCTTGTTTTTGATACAAGTAGAGGTCATTGTAAAAAAGACAAATGGCTTATTTTACTGGCTGCAAATAACAGCATTTTAACAATAAACATCAAAAAGATGGCAAAGATTTATATGCCACCATAAGTAACATAATTTTTAAATGAAATGATATGTACAGAAAAAATAGCCACAACAAAATTATCCTTACAGAAAACAAGAGTTTTGTAGAAAAATAAAATGACCCATTAGTTCCAAATGGAGAGGTTGTGGAATATTAATTAGAGTTGTTTAATTGACTAAAATAACTTAGAGCCAGATCGTGGTTTTCCCACAGATAAAAAGAACATGCCTATTCAAATTTCTAATAACTTCACTAGTTTGGAGGTAATTTTCTAGCTTGAAACTGCTGGTTACTATGTATGATAGTGTGAGTACAAAGCATATTGTTTATAAGCTGAGTCAGCACTGGTATAGAATGTCCTTTTTTCTGTTAATAATTATTTTAATGTCTTGTTTTCATATTATTTATGACATATAGGCGGTCTGCACTAATAAATAAATTTGCTGGTTACATTTTTACGTAACTTTGTCTAAGATTCTTCGTCCCGGCCGGAAACATTAAACACAATCAGCGGAAAAGCGAAGAGTGACATCAGGACAAGAACTGAGCGTGAGTTTATAAAAAGCCATTGAGTAACTTAAACTAAACTTCTTCTGTATAACTTTATAAACGTCAGTCCACCCACAAGTGCTTCAGTCTGCATTTCACTATCGAAATCTTCTATCTTCTTCGCTCTTCCATCTTTGACTCACAGCAGCATAAATATAACCGATCTATTTGTGTTCGGTTTATATAAAAAACTTTTTTTATTTTTTTCTAAATATAGTCTAAAAGACTTAAAATTTATAAGTAAATATTGCGAACATCAACACCGAAACTCAAATTTCCATAAGAATTCCCAGCAAATAAATTTTAGGCTAAAAGTACTTTTTTTATTTTTGTGAATATGGGGAAGTTTAATTTGATGAAAATTTTCATATAGAAAAATTTTGATAACATTTTCGTATAGAAAAATGTTGATGCAATTTTTCGTATAGAAAAGTTTTGATAAAATTTTTCGTACAGAAAAATTTTTATGAAATTTTTCGTATAGAAACATTTTGATAAAATTTTTCGTATAGAAAAATTTTGACGAAGTTTTTCGTACAAAAACATTTTGATGAAATTTTTCGTATAGAAACATTTTGATGAAATTTTTTGTATAGAAAAATTTTGATGAAATTTTTCAAATAGAAAAATTTTGATGTGATTTTTGTATGGAAAAATTTTGATGAAATTATTCGTATAAAAAAATTTTGATGAAATTATTTGTATGGAAAAATTCTGATAAAATTTTTCGTATAGACAAATTTTGATGAAGTTTTTCGTATAGAAAAATTTTGATGAAATATTTCGTTTAAAAAAGTTTTGATGAAATTTTTCGTATAGAAACATTTTGATAAAATTTTTCGTATAGAAACATGTTAATGAAATTTTTCGTATGGCAAAATGTGGGTGCAATTTTTCGTATAGAAAAATTTTGATGAAATTTTTGTATAAAAAAATTTTTAGGAAATTTTTCATATAGAATAATTTTGAGGAAATTTTTCGTATAAAAATAATTTAATGAAATTCTTTGTATAGAAAATTTTGATGAAATTTTTTGTATAGAAAAATTTTAATGAAATTTTTCGTATAGAAAAATTTTAATGAAGTTTTTCGTACAGAAAAATTTTGATGAAATTATGATGAAATATTTCATACAGAAAAATTAAAAAAAAAATTTTCTTTTAGAAAAATTTTCATGAAATTTTTCTTTAAGAAATATTCGAATGAAATTTTTCTTAAAGAAAAATTTTTTATGAGAAAAATTTCTTTAAAATTTTTCTTAAAAAAAATATATTTTTATAAAAAAATTTTATAAAATTTTTCTTAAAAAAAATTTTTGTTATAAAAAATTTTTTATAAAATTTTTCTTAAAAAAGATTTTTGATAAAATTTTTCCTAAAGAAAAATGTAGTCGAAATTTTTCTTAAAGAAAAATTTTTCTTAAAAAAAATATTTTTTTATAAAAAAATTTTATAAAAGTTTTCTTAAAAAAAATTTTTGTTATGAAAAATTTTTTATAAAATTTTTCTCAAAAAAAAATTTTGATAAAATTTTTCTTAAAGAGAAATGTAGACGAAATTTTTCTTAAAGAAAAATTTTGATGAAAATTTTCTTTTAGAAAACTATTGCTTAAAATTTTCTTAAAAAAAATTTGATTAAAATTTTCTTCAGAAAAATTTTTATGTAGTTTTTGTAAAGAAAAATTTTGATAAAAATTTTCTTATAAAAAATTTTTGATGAAATTTTTCTTGATAAAA
This sequence comes from Stomorhina lunata, assembly GCA_933228675.1. Taxonomy (NCBI): domain Eukaryota; kingdom Metazoa; phylum Arthropoda; class Insecta; order Diptera; family Rhiniidae; genus Stomorhina; species Stomorhina lunata. The sequence continues at coordinate 180,466,766 of OW121740.1, forward strand.
TATTTTTTTTTAAATTTTGATGAAATTTTTCTTAGAAAAAAAAATTTTGATGAAATTTTTCTTAAAAAAAATTTTTGATGAAATTTTTCTTAAAAAAAATTTTTGATGAAATTTTTCTGAAAAAAAAATTTTGATGAAATGTTTTTATACAAAAAATTTGGTGATTTGGTTTCTTATATAATTGTATAAGAAATATTTTAATAAAATTGTTTTTAAAGAAAAATTTCGATACATTTTTTTTTTAAAGAAAAACTTTAAAGAAATTTTTCTAACAGAAAAATTTTGATAAAATTTTTCATAAAGAAAAATTTTGATAACAATTTTCTTAAAGAAAAATTTTGATTAAATTTTTCTTAAGAAAAATTTGTACGGAATTTTTGTAAAGAAAAATTTTGATAAAAATTTTCCTATAGAAAAATTTTATGAAATTTTTCTTGTTCAAAAAATTTGGTGAAATTTTTTTAAAGAAAAATTTTAAAGAAATTTTACTTAAAGAAAATTTTTGGCGACATTTTTCTTAAACAAAATTTTTCTTAAAGAAAAATTTTGATAAAATTTTTCTTAAAGCAAATTTTGATAAAATTTTTCTTAATGAAAAATTTTTTTTCTTATACATAGAAAAATTTTAAAGAAATTGTTCTTATAGAAAAATTTTGTTAAAATTTTTCTTAAAGAAAAATCTTGTTAAAATTTTTCTTAAAGAAAAATTTTGTTAAAATTTTTCATAAAGAAAAATCAAAATTTCTTTAAAAAAAATTTCATCAACATTTTTTTAAAGAAAAATTATATTAAAATATTAAAGAATTAAAGAATAAAGAATTTTTTTTAAGAAAACTTTTTTAAGAAACTTTGATGAAATTTTCTTAAAAAACTTTTCTTTAAGGAAAATTTATTCAAAATTTTGTTTAAGAAAAATTTCATTAAAATATTTCGTAAAGAAAAATTTCATCAACATTTTTCTTTAAATAAAATTTCATCAAAATATTTCGTTAAGAAAAATTTTATCAACATTTTTCTTTAAGAAAAATTTCATTAAAATATTCCTTAAATAAAAATTTCATCAAAATGTTTCTATAAGAAAAATTTCATCAAAATTTTCTTTAAGAAAATTTTCTATATAAGAAAAATATATTTAAAATTATTTAAAAAATTTTCTTTAAAAAAATTTTCATCGACATTTTTCTTTAGGAAAAATTTCATTAAAATATTTCTATATGAAAAATTTCATAAAAATTTTTATAAATAGGTATGTCGAATAGAATTCCTGCCAAATCAGATGTAAATGTTTAGTGGGATGTATTGTGAAAGTGGAGGCATGGCAAGACAGTTTTCGTTGTCTATAAGGAAACATTAAAAGTTTTTATATTTTGTGTTTTACTTACGTTTAGCATCTTTCACCCAGCCACTGCAAATAAATTGTAGAAAATCCTTGATTTTATACGGGACAAGGAAAGAAATAAAGTTTTACTCTAAAACAGTTGCCTTGTAAAATAAAGATTTTCGCTTTGCGAACAAAGAATTAAACTAGGAAATACTAAAAGTTTTTTCCCAAAGTAGTGGGGTGGTACTTTGAAATACTCATATTCGACCAAACAACTAACAAATTTTAGCACAAATGATTGAATTTGTTGAAGGGCATGTTGCAACATGGGATCACAGCAGCTGTTGTCAGCTGCAAGTCTTTGTGGGTTTCTTCAAGTTTCACTCAATGTGGCCATCTTCTGTCAATATTTATTTTATGCTGAACAAGAACTTTGACCAAGCAATGCAACAACTTTAAATTCAAACAGTTTCGAAAACAATGATGAAATAGACTTTTAAGGTTCACGAATCTTAGGTTTAAAGTAACGATTTTTTTTTAAGAAACATATCATCAACTGAAATTGAAAAGGGTATAGCTATAATTGCTTGCACCTTGACGCAACTGATACATATCGAAAACTGTATACACATAACATAACTCTATGCAGAAACAAGATACATATGTATGTACATTTCAACGCTTATGACAATCACATTTGAAAAAAAAAACTAAAAAATCAATTTCCAATAGAGTGTAATTGACAACTCTAAAATACACGTGTGTTTATTTGTACTCCCTCTAATGTGCTTATCACTGTTTGTTTCATATCCTCATTTCGTTTTTTATAGTTGGCTCGTATCTTTTGTTTTACTTCCTTCAGTTGGGTAGCGTTTATTGCTTCCTGTACGATGGCGGTTGGCAATATTTGTTCCAGTATCTGAACTCCTGGATACTATGCAACCACGTTAAGCACAACACCCAGTTTTCTGAGCAAACAAATTGCTAACATTTTAAACATAACAAAATGTTTGCTTATTTCCAAAGCTATTGATGCCAACTTTTTTATATGGCATCAATCGAAGCTGCACTGTATTTGAAAATATATTGTATACACGTAGATAAATATAGGTATATAGTACAAAAGTATATATGTATGTATGTAGTTATATTGGTACATATGAACAGATATAGAAAATAAAAACAATGCAATACTAACAAAGATACATTTATTCATACATACATAAATATTTATATACATATGTATTTGGTGTATACGTAGGTACATACATACATACAAGCAACACAAAAAAATCATACAATAAATATTGTTTATCTGCAAACGCCAAAGACTTGTTTTCATTAACTTTAAGTGGTTTTTGCAAGTAATCAAATGAACAATATATCAAAACCATTTGTTTGTCTAACGGAAAAGCAGCAACAAAATAAAATACAAAAAGTGAAATATACAAACTCAGAACGAAATAATACCGAGATAGAAATAACTTTTATTCAAATTAATTTACATTGCAGTTTAAAGTTTACTTTTTAAAAGAAATAATACATATGTGTTGCATTCTAGAAAAGAATTTACAGTAACGCACACACACACACACACTTTGTTATACTTATACCAATAAACGCATTTTATCAAAAATACAAATATGTATGTATGATAATTAATCTTTTGCCAATTGATAAAAAAAACATTGCGAAGTCACCTTGTCTATATAATATGAAAGTAATTAGATCCTGTGTTCTAAGATGGCAATTAACAATATTGTCTCTAAGTAACCCTCCAAGTACTTTTAATAACTAACATTACATAAAGGCTAACAACAGTAATATGAAAATAACGCTTATCTCATTTCGTTAGCTCAATAACCAACATCACAGTGGTTTACTGACGCTTTTTTTTGGAAATAATTCTGTAACTTTTGAACTACTAAAGATATTTGAATGAAATTTGGCATGGTGATAGTCAAGGAGTATTCGAGTTGGTTTTCAAAAGCACTGGCCCATGAGGGGTCGGGAGAGTGATTGATGGACCTTCAAAGTTGGTCACCTCGGGTGTTCGACTTTTTTAAAAATTCGCCAAAAATCCATTTATGAATGGATTGAAAAGAAATTTTAAACTTAAGTTCTCCTTCAGAAGGTCTACAAAAAATACGCTTACATGTGTAGGTTATCTCCTTTGGGTTTCGAGATATTTGGATAAAAAGGAATTTTTGGGTTGATTTTTTACCTATTTTTTTAAGCTTTTTTTGATCTGGTGGACGCATCTGAAGATCGAAAATTTTTTAAGAATATTCGTTAAAATTTTAACAAAATTCTAAATAATTTTTGTGTAAGTTGGTTATCAATATCTTCTTTCGTTTAAAAGTTAAAAATATTCAAAGTTGAAACTTAAAAAAATTTTCGCTTTTTTTTGAGTTTTTCCCTAAAAGATAGCTATATTTTTTCACTAATAAAAAAATATTTTCTTAAGAAATATAAAAATATTTTTAAAGTTTTTCAAAGAAAACATAATGAGAATGCGTATAAAATAAATTTCTTGCTAATTGGACTTTTGGTCCTCGCACATGCCCTCTCCAAAAAATGCCAATTTGTAAAAAAAAATTTTGGCTTAAATAAAAATTTTTCAAAAGGCAAAGCACCGATTTGAAAAAAATAATAATGTCCGTATTTTCTAATATATCTGTTATTGATTGGAAAAGTTTTTTTCTGAAACGAGCTGCAAATAGAGTCAGTGTTGCCATTTTTGTAAAAAAATTCATTTTTTGAAACCCTTTTTTCCCGAGTTGGGAATTGGGGAATTTTTTAGTTAAAATTGGGAATTTTTTTTAGTCTATTGCTTTTAGATCTTATTGGTCTACATGACTACAAATTTTCATTGAGATATCTTTATCTATGTCATTTCTACAAAATATCAAAAATTGAAATTATTTTCCTTCTAAAAGTAAAAAAATAATATTTTTTTGTTTTACGATACAAAGTGTAAAAATATTAACTCGCTAAAAAAAGATTTTTAATTGGTGTTCATCTCCTGGACTTTCCCGATCCAATGATACTAAACACGTGTATCAAGCTTCAATACATAGCCTTTAAAAGCTCTGAAAACTTTGCCTCCCATAGCATTTTGAAGCTAAATATTGGAGTATTGGAGAGTAATGTGTGCAAATAAAGTTAATGGTGCACAGTGGTATTAACTCTGCAATTTCTAAACTACTAGACGGATTTTGACAAAATTTGGAACGTCAATAGAAGAGGTGTGAGGCTTTTAGATCAATGTTTAAGAACGTATTTGTCGGTAGCACAGTGGGCTCTACAGTGGGCCAAAGTTGCCTACCTCGGGTATATAAAACATTTGGGGGCGTATAACTTTCCTCAATTGGGTCCGATCTAAAAGATTTTTACGTTTTCAAAAACTTCTTAAAAAATTAAGAAAAAAACATGCTTACTTTACTACCTCATCTCTTATAGTTTAAGAGATATTTGAATCCAATTTTTTTTTTTGCTTTTTATGGTATGTCTTCTGGCCTTTTTTTGGCCTATTTATTTTTTCTTGTACTACGTTAAATTTTTAAAAAAATACTGCAAGATTGCTGATAAATTTCTAAATGAACTGGAAGAAACAAGTTCTTTATTATGTAAACTTAATAACACAGAAAAATTCTTCAAAGTTTGTGTACCGAAAAAAGCCTGAAAAAAATTTTTTTTTTCAAAAAAAGTAATATTATTTTTTCAATATTTTTGAAAAATTTTTTCAAAAGACTCAATTCGTTTTTTACATTTTCTAAAAGGCTGGACTTGAGGGATCAGTATAAACTATATTTCTAAAAATTTTGGACATGCACCCTACAACCAGTGGTAGTCGAAAATCAGCCATTTTTTTAACAAAACTTGTGTTTTTTGTGACTGTAAAAAAATTGTTTATTTTATCTCAAAACTTTTTTTTAACAAAATTGTATTAAGTATAATGTTTTTAATATCTGTGTAAAAATCTGATAGAGCCCGGCTATTAATCGGGTCACACGGGCCGCTTTTCTAAAAAAAGTCAAATTTGCGAAAAGCATACTCTTCTGTATTCAAAAATTTTCATTTACATTTCAGAACTTGTTCCGAAATTTATATTTCTGATTTTCGCACATATAGGTCCATACTATGTACAAAAATTGTCGCAATACCTTCTTTAGTTTTAGAGATTTATTTTACTAAAATTTTATGGAGTCGAATATCTCTTAAACTATAAGAGATGAGGTAGTAAAGTAAGCATGTTTTTTTCTTAATTTTTTTAAGAAGTTTTTGAAAACGTAAAAATCTTTTAGATCGGACCCAATTGAGGAAAGTTATACGCCCCCAAATGTTTTATATACCCGAGGTAGGCAACTTTGGCCCACTGTAGAGCCCACTGTGCTACCGACAAATACGTTCTTAAACATTGATCTAAAAGCCTCACACCTCTTCTATTGACGTTCCAAATTTTGTCAAAATCCGTCTAGTAGTTTAGAAATTGCAGAGTTAATACCACTGTGCACCATTAACTATATTTGCACACATTACTCTCCAATACTCCAATATTTAGCTTAAAAATGCTATGGGAGGCAAAGTTTTCAGAGCTTTTATAGGCTATGTATTGAAGCTTGATACACGTGTTTAGTATCATTGGATCGGGAAAGTCCAGGAGATGAACACCAATTAAAAATCTTTTTTTAGCGAGTTAATATTTTTACACTTTGTATCGTAAAATAAAAAAATATTATTTTTTTACTTTTAGAAGGAAAATAATTTCAATTTTTGATATTTTGTAGAAATCACATAGATGAAGATATCTCAATGAAAATTTGTAGTCATGTAGACCAATAAGATCTAAAAGCAATAGACTAAAAAAAATTCCCAATTTTAACTAAAAAATTCCCCAATTCCCAACTCGGGAAAAAAGGGTTTCAAAAAATGAGTTTTTTTACAAAAATGGCAACACTGACTCTATTTGCAGCTCGTTTCAGAAAAAACTTTTCCAATCAATAACAGATATATTAGAAAATACGAACATTATTATTTTTTTCAAATCGGTGCTTTGCCTTTTGAAAAATTTTTATTTAAGCCAAAATTTTTTTTTACAAATTGGCATTTTTTGGAGAGGGCATGTGCGAGGACCAAAAGTCCAATTAGCAAGAAATTTATTTTATACGCATTCTCATTATGTTTTCTTTGAAAAACTTTAAAATTATTTTTATATTTCTTAAGAAAATATTTTTTATTAGTGAAAAAATATAGCTATCTTTTAGGGAAAAACTCAAAAAAAAGCGAAAATTTTTTTAAGTTTCAACTTTGAATATTTTTAACTTTTAAACGAAAGAAGATATCGATAACCAACTTGCACAAAAATTATTTAGAATTTTGTTACAATTTTAACGAATATTCTTAAAAAATTTTTGATCTTCAGATGCGTCCACCAGATCAAAAAAAGCTTAAAAAAATAGGTAAAAAATCAACCCAAAAATTCCTTTTTATCCAAATATCTCGAAACCCAAAGGAGATAACCTACACATGTAAGCGTATTTTTTGTAGACCTTCTGAAGGAGAACTTAAGTTCGCAATTTCTTTGCAATCCATTCATAAATGGATTTTTGGCGAATTTTTAAAAAAGTCGAACACCCGAGGTGATCAACTTTGAAGGACCATCAATCACTCTCCCGACCCCTCATGGGCCAGTGCTTTTGAAAACCAACTCGAATACTCCTTGACTATCACCATGCCAAATTTCATTCAAATATCTTTAGTCGTTCAAAAGTTACAGAATTATTTCCAAAAAAAAGCGTCCGTAAACCACTGTGCAACAGTTAAAATCACATGATGATATGTTAATTTACTTTAGTGGAAGATAAAGAGGAAGCGAACAACTACGAAGAAACTAAATACGAAAATATGTACATTAGGGTAATAACTTTTTTTATATTTTTCGCTAATATCAAGAAATGAATCTTATATTCTTAAACGAGCAATAATTGTATATATATATATATATATATATATATATATATATAGAATGGCTATCTCGAAAACGGCTCTAACGATTTTGATAAAATTTGGACAGTGGGTATCTTTTTTGATGTATAGGTCGAAGAAGAAGGGACTTTTGGAACTTTTACCTCTAAGAGGGTAAAAACGGGTAAAAAGGGGAAAAAATCGAAAACGCTATGTCTACTAAAGTAATAGGTATAGAAACAAAATTAAAATTACGTTTTAAACAGCTTTGAAAATAAGCGGACAGGTGTTTGGTACTTTTTTGAAACTATGTCCGATAGGGGGTAAAAAAGGGTGAAAATAGTTTTTTTGGCACCTTTTTAACCCACTCTTATATTTTAAACTAAAGAATATAGAAAGAAACTTGGTACTGCAATCAATAGATGTAAAAAAAACATGAAACACGTATTTGGTACTTTTTTGATTTTGGAGCCAAAATGGGTAAAAAAGGGATAAAATGATAACTTAACATCTCCAAAGTAATATGAATAGGAACATTATACATTATGTTAAATGCGTTTTAAAAAAATGTACCGAATTCAATTGGCACCAAAAAAGTACCAAATATACATATGGAACTTTTAGAAATTAGGGAATAAAAAGGGGGAAATATTAGTATTATTTTAAACAAATGAATGTTTGTCTGTATGTATGTTCTTTATAGAATATTAAACTGTGAATTTGATTGTGTTATGCTCTTTAGCGAAGATGTTGCGGATAAGCCGGCGAAGGTTTTAAAGTTGATAAGACTAATTTCCGACAGATGGCGCCACTGAAAATTACTTAAAATTAATTAAATCGTAAACTGTACATTTGATCATGCTATGATCTTTAGAAAAGTTGTAGCGCATGAGCCGACGAAGGCTTTTTAGTTGGTATGAATAATTTCCGACAGGTGGCGCTACAGAAACTTACTCAAAGTCAATTTAATCGTAATCTGTACATTTAATCATGCTACAATCTTTAGCAAAGTTGTTGCACATGAGCCGACGAAGGTTTCTTAGTTGGTATGAAGAAATTTCGACAGGTGGCGCTACTGAAATTTACTCAAAGTCAATTTAATCGTATGCTGAACATTTAATCATGCTATAATCTTCAGCAAAGTTGTTACGGATAAGCCGAAGAAGGTTTATGAATTGGAATAAGCAAAGTCCGACAGGTGGCGGGACAGAAAACTACTCAAAATGAATTAAATCGTAAACTGTGCATTTGATCAGACTATAATCTTTAGCAAAGTTGTTGCGCATGAGTCGACAGAGGTTTCTGTTGATATGAATAATTTCCAAAATTATTTAAAATGAGTTAAACTGTAAACTATGCAAACTATGTGTTTGTCGGACAAAATAAATCAAATAATTCAAAATTAACTGAATATTTCTACAATGTCTTTCCTCTAAATTTATTTTAGCACTTTATAATATAAAATATATAAAAACTTTAAAATTTTCCTCAAAATGCTTATCATAAAGCTCCGAGCAATATTTCTATAAAAAAAATTTCATTATAAAATTTTTTAATGAAAATTTTTTATAGAAAAAATGCTATAATGAAAATTTTTTACAGAAAAAATTTTATAATAAAATTTTTTTTGTTAAAAAATTTTTTATAGAAACAATTTTATAATGAAAATTTTTTCTATAGAAAAAAATTTATAATGAATATTTTTCTATATAAAAATTTTATAACACAATCTTTTCTGTATAAAAAATTTTATAATGAAAATTTTTCTAAAAAAATTTTTATAATGAAAATTTTCCTACAGAAAAATTATCATTATAAAAAATTTTCATTATGAAAATTTTTCTAAAGAAGAATTGTATAATGAAAATTTTTCTAAAGAAAAATTGTATAATGAAAATTTTTCTAAAGAAAAATTGTATAATGAAAATTTTTCTAAAGAAAAATTGTATAATGAAAATTTTTCAATAGAAATAATTTTAAATTGATAATTTTCTATAGAAAAAAATTTATAATAAAATTTTTTTATAGAAAAAATTTTATAATACAAATTTTTCTATAGAAAAATTTTTACAATGAAAATTTTTCTATATAAAAAATTTTATAGTGAAATTTTTCTATAGAAAAAAATCTTTTCTATAGAAAAAATTTTATAATGAAAATTTTTCTAAAAAAATGTTTCTAAAAAAATTTTTCTGTAGAAAAATTTTCATTATAAAAATTTTTCATTATGAAAATATTTCTACAAAAAAATTGTATAATGAAAATTTTTCTATAGAAATAATTTTATAATGATAATTTTCTATAGAAAAAATTTTATAATGAAATTTTTTTTATAGAAAAAGTTTTATAACGAAATTTTTGCTATAGAAAAATTTTTACAATGAATATTTTTCTATATACAAACTTTTATAATGAAATTTTTCTATAGAAAAAAAATTATAATGAAAATTTTTTATAGAAAATTTGTTAAAGAAAAAATGAAAATTTTTCTATATAACAATTTTATAATACAATATTATCTATAGAAAAAATTTTATAATGAAAATTTTTCTAAAAAATTTTTATAATGAACATTTTCCTACAGAAAAATATTCATTATAAAAATTTTTCATTATAAAAATTTTTCTAAAGAAAAATTTTATAATGAAACTTTTTCTATAGAAATAATTTAATAATGATAATTTTTTGCTATATAGCAAAAATTTTATAATGAAAATTTTTTTATAGAAACAATTTTATAATGAACATTTTTCTATAGAAATTTTTTTTTTTAATGAAAATTTTTTCTATTGAAAAAATTTTATAATTAAAATTTTTTCCATCGCAAAAATTTTATAATGAAAATTTTTTCTATTGAAAAATTTTATAATGAAAATCTTTCTATGAAAAAAATTTTATAATGAAAATCTTTCTATGAAAAAAATTTTATAATGAAAAATTTTCTATAGAAGAAATTTTCTAATGAAACTTTTTTAATAAAAACTTTTTATACAAAAAATTTTTTAATAAACCTTTTTTTTTAGAAAAAATTTTATTATAAAAATTTAATAATAAACATTTTTTAATAGATAACATTTTTTAATGATGATTTTTCTACAGCAAATATTTAACAATGAAAATTTTTCTATAGCAAAAATTTTATAATGAACATTTTTCTATAGAAACCATTTTATAATAACAATTTTTCTATAAAAATAAATTTATAATTATTATTATATAAAATTTATTTTAATTATATAAAATATTTTTATAGAAAAAATTTTATTATAAAAACTTAATAAAAAACATTTTTTAATAGAAAAAATTTTAAAATTAAAATTTTTCTATAGAAAAATTTATTAATGAAAATTTTTCTAAAGAAAAAATTTTGTAATGAAAATGTTTCTAATGAAAATTTTTCTATTGAAAAAATTTTATAATGAAAATTTATCTATAAAAAAAAATTTATAATGAAAATTTTTCTATAAAAAAATTTTATAATGAAAATTTTTGTATACAAAAAATTTATCTGACTGTTATAAAATGAGATGTAAATATTACAAAAAACAGTTCCCCAAGAAAAAGTGTTTTAAAAAAAATTGGTTGATAGACGGTATTGAATATAGGCTCTCGATATATAACTTTTATATTACCGAGACTCGAGGCGAAGTCAAATGAAAATCAAACCTTTGTTAAAAATGAAGCACCCTAATGTACTTATGTACATGAAAATAAATATAATTGTACATCTAGAATAGAATACACACATGTCTGAGTGTAAATGTATGAGTATATTCTTTGAATATAAATTAAACTAAAAGTATTTGTCTGCTTTATAAAGAAAAACTACGAGCAGTTATTAAAAACAAAAGATATTTTTTTTTCAAAACTTTTTTAGAACAAAAATCTAAAAACATTTGTTTTAGAAATGAAAATGAAATAGAATTATTTTCACAAATATTTTTCAGTAAACAAAAATACAATGTCAGTTTCAGTCTAAATCATTTTAAATGAATTGTGAGATAGTATTTTAAAAATTTAATTATTTTTTTTACTTGAGTTTCGTACAATCACGATTATTGGAAGCTTTGGAATCGCCTTTTCACATAACTTGACTATATTGACATATTTTTATTAAGTAAAAAAACTTTTCCATGAATGTAAAATATTGTTATGTCAACTTTTAATTGAATTTTTTCTCTATTTCCTTATGAATTGCAATCTGATATAGAGTCGAATCAAAAATTTTCGAACACATACAAAACCATATCATCTCCGAATTCGATGAAATATTGTATATAATTCTTCTAGTATATAAAATATTTAGTTCTTCAAACTTTTGAATTTCGCTTTAGTTCAGATTTTTTGGCGGTTCAAAGTTCAAAATATATCCGTTTTATATGCCTATAACTTTTGACACGATTTTCTGATTTGTATCAAACTAGGTTCAAATTTTAGCTTATGTCCTGTACTTTCATAATTTGGAGAACAAGTAAGATCAATTATGTCCTTCACTCAAGGATATCTCCAAAAGCATATCACACTTGTTCAACAAGAGGGTATAGCCTCAAAATTTTAACTTTTTAGAAGAAATTGATGTGTAGTGATCTTTTCTACCCATTGTAATAATCTGACATCATTATCACTATAATTTCGCCAAAAACCTACAGTTTTACCGCTCTTCTTTATATGAAAGTAGTAGTAAAATAAAATAGTTTTTTGACTGAAAATTTTTAAATTTTGAGTTAATACCCTCTTGTTGATCAAGTGCGACATCTATTTTCCTTACAAAATATAAAAAACCAAAAAAATAGACCCATAGGATGATCGCGAAACTATAAACATTTTGTAAAGCATAGGCATATAAAGTGTCTATGTTTTGAAAAACAAAATTAAAAAAAGCTTATTTGGACAGCCATAAAATCTAAACCAAAGCTCAATTCAAAACTTTGAAAAATTTTACAAATTGTATGAGCTAGGATAATGTATGTACACATCATTCATCAAAATCAGAGATCCTATGGTTCAGAACGCGTTCGAAAATGTTTTATTTGACTCTATAATGCCCGTTTAAATTTTTTGTGATTTATGATTATTAGAGCGGCTAAAAAAACATACCCCGGTTACCCCTGACATTAAAAGTTATAGTAACAAAGTTACTAAATCCATAAAAGTTAATTTTATGGAGGTTGCCAAAAAGTAAATTTTCATTTGTATGGAGGCTCTAAATTATAGATGGTTAATGTAAAAAGCACATACAATGAGATTGAATTTGATTGTTGTTTGCAAGTGCTTGAGGCTATTTGACAATTCATTTCCATAAAGAAAGGAACGAAATACAAACGTCAAATAAAAGAAAGTAGGCACTTTAAAATTATCTTCTCTCGTATGTTAAATAAAAATATAACTTAACACATGAAGGCTTCAATCTTTTATTGCCTTTAACGAATCAAAATGATAATTCAGGTTGGCTGTGGTAGGCTACTAGCAAAAAAAAAACGTTATAACTTTATAATAACGTAATAACCAACCTATTATATTTAAATTTTTTTAAAGATAGATTTAACGAAAATAGATAATTGAGGCAATTAATTTATTTTATAAATTTTATTTTTTTCCAACAAATTTATGACATATCGGCATAGAAAAAATTGAAATCCGCATCTAATAAATAGCATTTTTTACGAATTAATGTAGATTTAAGGTCAAAATATATAGCAAAAACGCTTTTATAATAGAACAAATAAAAACCTAGTTTTTACTCACAAAATAAAATATTGTATATTTTACTAACAATATTAACAACAAAGTATTTTTGTAGTTGGAACTAACAAATTAGTAAAAAAAATTGTTCACTTCCTTTAATCTTATTCAAACTTTACATAAAAAAAGTATTAAACCCGAAACAGGTGATTAATTTTACGTAAGTTTTCGTTCACATAATTAATGTGTTGCACGGTCCACATTAATTTATCATGATTAGGAAGAACGTAATTACACCAACACATCAAATGCAGTTAAGTGAGATGGACCTTTAACCGCTAAATACTCAAAAACATACAAACATTTCTATACGATAATACAGTAACAAATACAAGTAAGGAGTATATACAAGTATTTAATGTACAACTTATGTTGCATCATATACATATATTTTTATGTATATTATACATATATTAGGGCAAAAGAAACAATAGAACAAATTTTGTAGTGATAATTTTTCTATAGGAAAATTTTATAATGAATATTTTCTAAAGAAAAAATTTTATAATGAAAAATTTTCTATAGAAAAAATTTTATAATGAAAAATTTTCTAAAGAAAAAATTTAATAATGAAAACTTTTCTAAAGAAAAATTTTTATAATGAAAATTTTTCTAAAGAAAAATTTTTATAATAAAAATTTTTCTATAGAAAAAATTTTATAATAAAAATTTTTCTATAGAAAAAATTTTATAATGAAAATTTTTCTATAGAAAAAATTTTATTAAGAAAATTTTTCTATAGACAAAATTTTATAATGAAAATTTTTCTATAGAAAAAATTTTATAATGAAAATTTTTCTATAGAAAAAATTTTATAATAAAAATTTTTCTATAGAAAAAATTTTATAATAAAAATTTTTCTATAGAAAAATTTTTATAATGAAAATTTTTCTAAAGAAAAATTTTTATAATGAAAATTTTTCTAAAGAAAAATTTTTATAATGAAAAATTTTCTACAGAAAAAATTTTATAATGAAAGTTTTTCTATAGAAAAAATTTTATAATGAAAATTTTTCTATAGAAAAAATTTTATTATAAAAATTTTTCTATAGAAAAAATTTTATAATGAAAATTTTTTTATAGAAAAAACTTATAATAAAAATTTTTCTATAGAAAAAATTTTATAATGAAAATTTTTCTACAGAAAAAATTTTATAACGAAAATTTTTCTATAGAAAAATTTGTATAATGAAAATTTTTCTAAAGAAAAAATTTTATAATGAAAATTTTTCTAAAGAAAAATTTTTATAATGAAAATTTTTCTAAAGAAAAATTTTAATAATGAAAATTTTTCTTAAGAAAAATGTTTATAATGAAAATTTTTCTAAAGAAAAATTTTTATAATGAAAATTTGTCCAAAGAAAAATTTTTATAATGAAAATATTTCCAAAGAAAAATTTTTATAATGAAAATTTTTCTAAAGAAAAATTTTCATAATGAAAAGTTTTCTAAAGAAAAATTTTTATAAGAAAATTTTTCTATAGAAAAAATTTTATATTTTTCTATAGAAAAATTTTTATAATGAAAATTTTTCTAAAGAAAAATTTTTATAACGAAAATTTTTCTAAAGAAAAATTTTTATAATGAAAATTTTTCTACAGAAAAAATTTTATAATGAAAGTTTTTCTATAGAAAAAATTTATTAAGAGAATTTTTCTATAGAAACAAATTTATAATGAACATTTTTCTATAGAAGTAATTGAAAATTTTTCTATATAAAAAATTTTATAATGAATATTTTTCTATACAAAAATTTTTATAATGAAAATTTTTTTAAAGAAAAATTTTTATGATGAAAATTTTTCTAAAGAAAAATTTTTTGAAAAATTTTTATGATGAAAGTTTCTATAGAAAAAATTTATAATGAAAATTCTTCTGTAGAAAAAATTTTAAAATGAAAATTTTTCTGGAGAAAAAATTTTACAGTGAAAATTTTTCTGTAGAAAAAATTTTGTAATGAAAAATTTTTGTATAGAAAAATTTTAATAATGAAAATTTTTCTATAGAAAAATTTTAATAATAAAATTTTTGTAATAAGAATTTTTCTATAGAAAAATGTTAATAATGAAAACTTTTCTATAGAAAAACTTTTTTCTATAGAAAAATTTTAATAATCAACATTTTTCAACAGAAAAATTTTTGTAATAAGAGTTTTTCTATAGAAAAATGTTAATAATGAAAACTTTTCTATAGAAAAACATTTTTGATGAACATTTTTCTATAGAAAAATTTTTATAATGAAAATCTGTCTTTAGAAAAAACTTTATAACGAAAATTTTTCTTTAGAAAAAACTCTATAATGAAAATTTTTCTACAGAAAAAATTTTATAAAAAAATCATAATGAAAATCTTATAATAAAAAATTTTCTATAGAAAAAATTGAAATCAAGGTAGACGAAAACTGACAAATGTTTGTTTTTGTTCAGTCCATAATCTACGCCTTTACTTATGGTTTATGAACACAATTCTGAAAAGATTTTGTTTGTAAATATAGTAATAATGCGAGGTTTTCGATCTGTCTAAATTGGGGATAATCCTCCTGAAGAGATGGCTTAACAAACCATCGAAACGCGTCGAGGAATTTGATTTCTCCGCAAATATTTTTTTGGCTTTTTATCAATAAATTGATCTGTTACATTAATAAATAAATGTAACAGATTTGGGATCAAATGCGAATACTCTTCTTTTTGAAAAAATTTTATAATAAAATTTTTCTGTAGAAAAAAATTTCATAATGAAAATTTCTATAGGAAAAATTTTATAATGAAAATTTTTCTAGAGAACAAATTTTATAATGATAAGATTTCTATAGAAAAAAATTTATAATGAAAATTTTTTTATAAAAAATATTAATAACGAAAATTTTTCTATAGAAACAATTTTATAATGAAAATTTTTCCATCGAAAAAATAGAAAAAATTTTATAATGAAAATTTTTCTATAGAAAAAATTTTATAATGAAATTTTTGTATAGAAAAAGTTCTATGATGAAAATTTTTCTATAGCTAAAATTTTTCTATAGAAAAAATTTTATAATGAAAATTTTTCTACAGCAAAGATTTTATGATGAACATTTTTCTATAGAAAAAATTTAATTATAAATATTTCTGTAGAAAAAAAATTATAACAAAAATTTTTCAATACAAAAAAATTAAAAATACTTTTATATTAAATTTCTTTTATAGAAAAATTTTCATTATAAAATTTTTTCTATAGAAAAATTTTCATTAAAATTTTTTTCTATAGAAAAATTTTCATTCAAAATTTTTTCTATAGACAAATTTTCATTAAAAATTTTAAAATAAAAAATTTTAAAATAAAAAATTTTGAAAAGAAAAAAATTTTTAATAAAAATGTTTGTATTGAAAAAATGTTATAATGAAAATTTTTCTATTGAAAAAATTTCATAATGGAAATTTTATAATTTGATTTTACTTCATCTCTAGTTCATATTAAAAGTGAGAACATATTCAAAGTTTCGTAGATCAAAAACAAAATAAAATTACAGATAATTATTTCTTCTTTTAATGCACTTGTCAAATTTTTATTCGAATAACATTTATATTGATATGTATCTTTATAATGTAGACTTGAATGGTTTTCAAATGCTTTAAATTTTGTTTTGAATAAAAGGATTTACTATGAATAACATAACATTTTTACATATGTATGTGTTACATTACATTAATAATGACAACCGACAAAAAACGTATCTTAGTATCTCAGTTTTAAAAATTAATTAGCTGCTCTAAGTAAACATTCTCACAATCTGTTGCAACTCATTTAAAATTGCACAAAAATTCATTAGAACAAGACATCTTTTCATAACAAATTCTATTGAAATTGTACCAAACAAATCCTCCTTTTAAAAAGGTCTATCCCCATATACTCATGTATATTCGTTTACTTAAATACATTCACACATGCATACTACACATTTATATATATTTATATATGTACCCAATAGGAAAATTCAATTTTATTCTTAAATTGAAGATGATTTGAAAATATGTGTTTTTTCAAATGTCAAACATTTGACACTGATTTGAAAATAGTTATGTTTTTAGAAAAAAGGGGAGTTTACTTTCAAATTGAGAAATGCCTTTATTCTCAAATCATTATCAAACATCATTTTCAAAGGTTTTTCTAATGTG
Source organism: Stomorhina lunata (assembly GCA_933228675.1). Classification (NCBI taxonomy): domain Eukaryota; kingdom Metazoa; phylum Arthropoda; class Insecta; order Diptera; family Rhiniidae; genus Stomorhina; species Stomorhina lunata. The sequence continues at coordinate 180,483,950 of OW121740.1, forward strand.
GATATTATCTACATGTCGAATATAAATAACATAGAGTTGTATTTTTTCGTACTTGAAATCAGTGCTTAAAATATGACTTTTTAATGCAAGATAAAAAATTTTAAGATGTAGGTAAAGTAAATTCACTTATGTATAGGATGGAATGTTAATAAAGTGTGAACATTTACATTTAATTTTAAATTTTACCATCAAACAAAAAGGTTGTATTGATTTACGACTTTTTTCTTATTTTTAGTTTTTTTTCAGTGACTTTTTAAAGTAGGTTTTGTATGGTCTAATATGAACCAATTCCAAAAAGTCGGAAAGAAAGTGAGAAAGTTGTACCATAAATGCTATAAAATTTCATTTATTTATCTTAAACATAGAAATATTTTTATAACAAAATCATTTTTTTTTTTTAAGTTTGAAAAAAAATGAAAATTACATTTGATATCAAATTTATTAACAACATCATTTTTGAAACTGCATATTTTAAAAACATCTAAGGGTTTGATAGTGATTTGAGAATAACCTTTATTATCAATTAATTAAGAGAGGCCCTATGCTCCACTGGGAGTCAAGGATAACAGAAGAAGAAGAAGATCAATTTAAGAAAATATTATTCTTAGAACGTTTTTTCTCAAATAAACCTAAATTTGAAAATAAATGTGAATCTCAAGCATCTGCTCAGGCTTGAAAAAAGTTTGAGACAAATATTTGATACCAAATGTAAATGTCATCATATTACAACCGTTAGACACTGTTCCTACTAGGTATGTGACAGTGGATGTGTAAGACTGTACATGTAAAAAAATACACTCAATTGGTTGCTGTTTTTTTTAATACATATATACTTATGTATGTACTTCTCTATAATGATAAATGACAATATCAATACCTATTAAAATTAAACTTATTTTCACAAATATAAATTAAGAAATCGTTTTTTCTATAAAAAAAATTAATATTGTAAGTTTCCATGACATTTTCCAAGTCAATTGTTATTAAAACTACCTGTTATTTTTTTTAACAAAAACTTTTATACCGGCGAAGGGTATAAACGATTCGAATAAACCTCATTTCTTTATTCATGTTTCATTGCGATATCATTTTATATGCAGAAAACAGTTTGTAATTAGAAATCTTTACCTTCCGGCAATCATCATAGAGTTCTATGACTGCTACATCTACGTATAAGTACTTTCATGTATAAGTATTTCAGCTTATTTGTAGAAACGGGGTCATAAGTTAATATGAAGACTTTATTTTGAAAGTGGAATAAAACCATATTCCAAAAAAATTGAGTTAATGAAGGGGAAAGGTTCTGCAAAATTTTACTTTATAGGAAATTTTTATACAACATTTTTCAAAAATTTACTTTTTATAGGAAATTTTTTAAAAATTTACTTTTTATAGGAAATTTTTCGAAAATTTACTTTTTATAGGAAATTTTTCAAAAATTTACTTTTTATAGGAAATTATTCAAAAATTTTCTTTTTATAGGAAATTTTTCAAAAATTTACTTTTTATAGGAAATTTTTCTAAATTTACTTTTCTATAGGAAATTTTTCAAAAATTTGCTTTTTATAGGAAATTTTTCAAAAATTTACTTTTTATAGGAAATTTTTCAAAAAATTACTTTTTATAGGAAATTTTTCAAAAAATTACTTTTTATAGGAAATTTTTCAAAAAATTACTTTTTATAGGAAATTTTTCAAAAAATTACTTTTTATAGGAAATTTTTGAAAAATTTACTTTTTATAGGAAATTTTTCAAAAATTTACTTTTTATAGGAAATTTTTCAAAAATTTACTTCTTATAGGAAATATTTCAAAAATTTATTTTTTATAGGAAATTTTTCAAAAATTTAATTTTTATGGGAAATTTTTCAAAAATTTACTTTTTATAGGAAATTTTTCAAAAATTTACTTTTTATAGGGAGTTTTTCAAAAATTTACTTTTTATAGGAAATTTTTCAAAAATTTACTTTTTATAGGAAATTTTTCAAAAATTTACTTTTTATAGGAAATTTTTCAAAAATTTACTTTTTATGTTAAATTTTTCAAACATTTACTTTTTATAGGAAATTTTTCAAAAATTTACTTTTTATAGGAAATTTTTCAAAAATTTACTTTTTATAGGAAATTTTTCAAAAATTTACTTTTTATAGGAAATTTTTCAAAAAATTACTTTTTATAGAAAATTTTTCAGAAATTTACTTTTCTGTAGGAAATTTTTCAAAAATTTACTTTTTATAGGAAATTTTTCATAAATTTTCTATTTATAGGAAATTTTTCAAAAAATTACTTTTTATAGGAAATTTTTCAAAAAATTACTTTTTATAGGAAATTTTTCAAAAAATTACTTTTTATAGGAAATTTTTCAAAAAATTACTTTTTATAGGAAATTTTTCAAAAATTTAATTTTTATGGGAAAGTTTTCAAAAATTTACTTTTTATAGGAAATTTTTCAATAATTTACTTTTTATAGGAAATTTTTAAAAAATTTACTTTTTATAGGAAATTTTTAAAAAAATTACTTTTTATAGAAAATTTTTCAGAAATTTACTTTTATAGGAAATTTTTCAAAAATTTACTTTTAATTGGAAATTTTTCAAAAATTTACTTTTTATGGGAAATTTTTCAAAAATTTACTTATTGTAGGATATTTCTTCAAAAATTTACTTTTTATAGGAAATTTTTTAAAAATTTACTTTTTATAGGAATTTTTTAAAAAATTTACTTTTTATAGAAAATTTTTCTAAAATTTACTTTTTATAGGAAATTTTTCAAAAATTTACTTTTTATAGGTAATTTTTTAAAATGTACTTTTTATAGGAAATCTTTCAAAAATTTACTTTTTATAGGAATTTTTTCGAAAATTTACTTTTTATAGGAATTTTGCTATGAAAAATATTTGGCAAAATTTTTTGCAACAAAATTTTTCATTTTATTTGTTTTGAAAGTGGAATAAGTCCTATGCATTTTTCCATTTAAAAGTAAAAATTTTTTCATATAAAACCAAAAATTTAAATTTGATTTGTTTCGAAAACAGTTTAGGTCCCATAAATTTTTCAATTCAAAAAAATGAATATTTTAAAATGTTTGTTTTGAAAGTGTTATAAGTCCATTTAACCCACTAAAATACACATTTCCAAATGGTTTTTATTAATTTATTTTTATGAAAGAACAAATTTGATAGGTTCTGATTAAAATCTATGATATAATTTTCTATAATTGGTTCCCTATATTTTAAAAAACACTAAAACGCAAAACCCTTTATATCTTAATTTCAAAAATAATGGACTTAATCCACTTTCAAAAGAATGTCTATATTTGAGTAGCATATTCAACAAATTTGTAATCTGTTACAATCATTTTTCCTAAATCTGAATTTTTGAGTTATAACCTTTTTGTAAAGAATCAACTCGCATTCAATAAACCACATCCCAAAAGTAGAAAAATACCCAGTTAAACATAAGGCTGAATAATTTGCATATTTATAAGGACAAAATGAGTTTTATATGGTACGAGTATGTTCAGGTTTGATGAAAAAAAGCTCAGTTTTCGGCGGTTAAAAAAACTACTTTTAAATTGCTATGAGAGTACATATACAAGAAAAGAAATCATTAACTTTAGCACTTTTATACATGTTCGTTGCCACATATTCTCAAATGTGGAATATTGTTGCTTCGAAGCAGATGTGAAAATGTGTCATTTTAAATTCGTGTAAAATTTATATTGGGAAAGTGGCCCGGCAATTTTCCCATTAATCGATCTAAAATGTAGTTTCATTCGCAGAAAGATAAGATGAACTTATATTTATTTGTATCATTTTACAAGTCTTTTATATGAAGCAAGCCAAAGCTTTTAAGATATGTTATTTCTAAAGAGGAAGAAAAACTACTTTAAAGTATTTAAAGTAAATTTCATATGCAAGATTGCTAATGCAGTTAAAGTAGAAAACTCATAAATCACAATTCTAAGAAACTTTAGGATAAATCAAAAGTACTTAAGATTAAAAACTTATTAATTAACATTTGGACTAAACAAGGTCCTACTATTAAGACATTTAACATTTGGTTTATATTCTTAGGTAGATTACAAAAATTGTTTGTTATATGAATTGAATTTAATAAATTTTAATGTATATTGTAGTCATACAATTCATTCCGTACAAGGTTCTAATCTCCTACAACACGACTTTACTCAAGACGACATAATCTAAGAACCTATCTACTTTTATACGAAGAAGACCTTTATTTTGTACTTTTCCATTTGTAAATTGCTAAAGTTGTGCTGTACTTTTTAAAATCACACAAAAATATTGTCAAATTTTTACAATTGGTATAACTTAGAATGTTTTTATTTTATTTAAAAAAATTTCATTACACAGTACAACACATGATTTCGGAACGCAATTTTGATAATTGTTTATGAAAGTAGCCCCAAAAAGCAAATCTTCTGCATCATTCGCTTGGTCATGGTACATCAAATAATAATTTAAACATTTTTATAAAACTTGTAGGTATCGTATGGGGGAATTTGTTACATTTTAGGCTCACATTACGTATAATTGATATTTGGTATTTAGTTAAAATTATATATTAAGTATACGCAACCAACCCTTCTAAAACAAAAGAGTCTTGAAAACTGAAAAGTGTATTTTTTATGAAAACATTTTGGAAATTTGACTTTAAATTTCTGAAAAACTGTACAAGGTACATAAATGATTTAAATCAAATAAATAAATAATAAATGATTTTACATTAATAAAGCCTATTTTATTGTTTATGTAAAAAAAAGTTAAAGAATTAAAAAACATTAAACCAAACTGATATATTTTTGCAATTAAAATTAGAGTGTATAGAGATTTGTAATTTTTATAAAATTTTATTTTATAGATTTTTTTTATACATTCGTATAACTTTTTATTTTTGAAATCAAAGAATATGTATAGATCTATATAACTGCATTTCAGAAAGCTACAAAATCAGATTGACTTTTTTGTTATAGGTTCGAAAAACAAACATTTTCATAACAAGTAAGAAAGTGCTATAGTCGCTCAAGCCCGACTATACGATACCTTTCACCACTAAGGTCAATGGTGTTATTTTTCCAGTATAAAGACAAATATTTGCTAAATTTTGCCATCATACAAACATTTTCTCAAAATTTATATATTTAAGCTGCTTCCGACATTTGGACTTATATGAGAGAAAGGGTCAACACCGATTATAACGAAATTTGGCAAATTGATTACAAAAATTATGTCTAAAAAAATAAACTTAAAATTCCCATTATCTTCAGAGCGTTTTAGTGATTTTAGTATGATTTAGTGCATTTTTAAAGAAATACTTCTATGAGAGCTATGGTCAAATGTGGACCGATTTTAAAGAAATTTGGTACAGTGATTTAGATATACATAAGCAGTATTTCTTTAAAATTTCATGGAAAACAAGTAAGAAAGCGCTATAGTCGGTCAAGCCCGACCATACGATACCCTTCACCACTAAGGTCAAATGTAGACCGATTTCAACGAAATTTGGTACAGTGATTTTAGTTAACATAAGCAGTATTTGATTTAAATTTCATGAAAAAATATTGATATTTGTGGCCAAAATGTCAATTCCGGGAAATGGAACCTATGGGAGGTACCATAAATAATGGACCGATTTTGACCAATTTCAATAGCCATGGTCCCATTATCAAAAAAATTATCTGTGTCAAATTTCATCAAATTATCTTTAGAATTGCGACCTGTAGTTTGATTACAAGGTTTACATGGGGGTCCAGCCAGCCAGCCAGACGGACGGACATCGCTAAATCGACTCAGAAAGTGATTCTAAGCCTACTGGTATACTAAAAGTTGGGTCTAAGAGAAATATTTCTATGCGTTACATACATCAGCACAAACTTATAATACCCTTTCCACCTATGGTGGTGAAGGGTATAATGATATTTGTGGCCAATATATCAATTCCGGGAAGTGGGACCTATGGGAGGTACCATAAATAATGGACCGATTTTGACCGATTTCAATAGCCATGGTCCCATTATCAAAAAAATGATCTGTGCCAAATTTCATCAAATTATCTTTAGATTTGCGACCTGTAGTTTGATTACAAGGTTTACATGGGGGTCCGGCAAGCCAGCCAGCCGTTCAGCCAGCCAGCTAGACGGACGGACTCAGAAATCGACTCAGAAAGTGATTCTAAGCCAATTGGTATACTAAAAGGTGGGTCTAAGACAAATATTTCCATGCGTTACATACATCAGCACAAACTTATAATACCCTTTCCACCTATGGTGGTGAAGGGTATAAAAATGGGACAAATTTCAGTCAATTGAACATAGAATGAGTGTTTTACTGACTTAAAATTTGATTTGAAAATATCCCAGACATTTTTTTTCTTGAATATATAATAAAGCATTAGTATTTAATAAAAAAAAATACGTAGTGAAAAATTTTTGGAAAAAAATACACTTTTTTCGGTCAGCGAAAAATATTTGACTTTGGAATTTTCTCAATATAAAACGATTCAAAATATTTAAAAACTGCTTCATAAAGTTTTATTTTCAAAACTATTAACTATATTCCAGCATTTTTTAAAAAGTTATGAGGACAATATTGCCCCCATATATTTTTAATTTTTGCTCCCACGTCTTTTTAACACTTAAAATATTTTTATAATAAAAAATAATAATAACTTAAATGGTTTTTAATCGAAATTTGCTGGAAAAAGGGGCAAAAAAAATTGGGTCATTTTTGACCCCATGTCTAAAAAGGGTTAAAATATGTTTTTTTTTTTAATAAAAATAACTTTATCTTAGTATAAAATAATTACTTTTAAGCGTATTTATGAAAATTCAGTAATAAATTAATAATATTTCTTATTTAAAAAATTAAAAATAATACAAAAAATCAAATTTTTCATGTTTGTCTCCGGAAAAAAAGGGTTAAGTTTACCCAATTTTAAAAACAAAGAACCTATTTATATTTTCTATAGTTTGGATAATTTTATTCCATATAAAGATTATTAAAATTGAGCATAAATAAGATTTATGAAGCATTTAATCAAGTAATGAGCAAAAAATTACTTTTTTGCGAAATTCGTCGAATTCGAACAGGAAAATGGTTTGAGATATCGACCTCAGTTTTTTTGAGTTTTATTATCCTTTATATCTATTTTAACGCACCGATTAGTGAAATTGAAATTTGTAAAATTTGTTTAACAAAATTTTCAAAAAATTAAAAAATGCGTTTTGAAACCAGAGACCGAATATTGTTTTATTTTTTAAATCAATCAAGTATAAATATCATTGCCGATGAAAATTTATTTTCATTTCGATCGATGAATAAAAAAGAGGAATTTATATTTGAAATATAAATATCCCTCATGATGAATATTTTAAATATCTTTAACCATGGCAGAACTACACTAGGTAAAATCACTAGGGAGAGTTGTCAATTTCTTAGACCCTGTAATGTCAAGAAAGCAGAATGAAAGTCGAAGTAAAAGAAAATATTGAATAACTTGAATTTGAAATTTGCACCGCACACATCACTTCATAGTTTAATCTTACTTTCTGGACCTTTTATAAACTTCACAAGTTTTTTATGATAAAATGCGTTACAAATGCTTCTCTTAATGAACTTTTAAAAAATATTTTAATATATTTATTTTTGACAAACAAAAAAAAATACAATGAAAAAAATATTTTTTTTTTCAATTTCTTTTGCTTGACTTTTCAGGGATTTGAAATTGAGAACGAAGTGTGTAGTGATTTTACCTAGTTTTTATTGTACTATGTCTTTAACGATAAATATCCGAACAGAAAAATATTTTATTGATTGTTTTATTTTTGAACTTCTGTTTTGACTTTGAAAAAATAAAATATTTTTGAAATTTTAAAATTTTCAACAATGAATGTATGAATATGTTTCCAGTTAATTGGAATGTTTTAGGACATCGAAGTTAAACCTAATAATCCTAATGGAACTAATGGTGGTTTCTTCGATTCGCAAAACCATATCAACGTAAAATTTGCAACAATAATAGAATTTATTGTTATTTAAACGTTCTAAAGACTTTTTATACCAGGACAAATCTTCTTCTTCTTCTGTCATCCTTGACTCCCAGTAGAGCATAGGGCATGGGAGGATGCAACAGTTGCCTAGCGTCTCCAGTTACCAGGTAAGAACTGTATCCAATTCCCAGTCTAACCTCCTCGTGGTACATCTTGGAAACCTGAACAAAATAGTTTTAGATGCGGTAAACAACCCGTGTAGGATTCTAGGTCAGGGCTAATATAAGAGGGAGTTATCTTAGAGCCATTCCAGCCTATTTGGTCTAAGGGTCTAAGATAATTGTACTTGGTAAAGTACGAAAATGCAGGGTCTGTTCAAAATATTAGTTGCGGCTGCAAACGAGCGTCTGTCTCGGATCGAGCGGATCGCTATATAAACGAGTCTTGTTTCTTTGGACCCATCACTCATCAACTTAAGTTTTAAGCATGGATAGAAACAACATTACAGAATATACTACTCCAAGGGGTAATCATTAAGGATTTTAGAATTGCCTAATCTATGCATTAACATAAACATTATGATGAATGAAACCAGGAAAATTTTTCCTGGAAATAACAGAAATAAAATTTGAATATTTTCTATCAAAATTTTTTTCATCGGATGAAAAAAGATGAAAATTATTTTGAACTGATAAATATCCCAAATGATTTCTTATTTTTTATTTTCATCGGATTGAAAAACGATACAAAATTTTTCGAACAATTAAAAATCATTAGGGATTTTTATTATTTTTTAAACTTTAATGATTGTTTTTGTATGGATTAAAATATGAAAATATTGTTTTAAAAGTATTAATATTCGGTCTCTGTTTGAAACCCACCTGAGAAAAATTACCCATTTTCGATTATGAAAAAAACTTAGTAAATATTATTATGTTTTACCAAAATTAAACTATGAAGTACTTACATGTCTTAAAATGATAAATCATGTCTTACTTTGCGAGTTTTTGTCCAAAGTAGTTTTTTCTAGCGGTGTATCCTTAGGCGTATTGTCAAGGATACGAATTTATGGATTTCGAATATTGATGACGTCAATTAAAGCTGCATTAGTTCACGATTTAGATTCCATTATCTAGATTCTAGATTCCATTATCTTTTCTCTTAAAAATAAATTGTAAATGGACGAAATGTAGCTAAAACTGCAAATACTCTCAGTTTTCCCCCATTCAAATGGGCTCAAAAACTTTGGGCCCGTTGCGCGGGCTCGTATTCTAAAAATAAATCAATAATATTTTGCACACTTCCGTTTGACATAATTTGGCCACATAATTTCACTATTAGAAGTCGATCAGAGACAAAAGTCAAAAAACGACCCACCCTAGTTTATCTATAATATTAATACGCAAGCACCCATTTATTATCTCCTTTTACGCTTTAATTATACACTCATTTCTGGAAAATTTTATACCATTTGAAAGGTATTTTTCCGTAGATCAGACGAATCTATATTTTATTAAAATCGGTTCAGTTTTAAAAAATCGGTTTGCTATTTAAAAATCTTACTAACACAATAAAGAAAACTCACATGCATATGAAATTCACTATTAAGAATCAAATAAAAGAAATTTTTGGTAAGTGATGAGAATAAAAGAGCATATTTGTGGGGAGATAGTGGTAGGCAAAGACAAAAATAAAGAGTATTTTATTACAATTAAATAAATGTTTTTGTTTTGTAAAATAATAGCAACAAAAATTATTGGTATTGTTTTTATTATTTGTGGTGAGGGAGTGAAAGACAAAATTAATATTTTGGAAGATTTGACAAAAAAGTGCTTAAAATGTAAACCTTTCAAATTTGAATTATTTGAAGTTAAATTTTTATTTAATTTTGTTTTTTGGGTTGGTTTATGGGGATAAAGTGATTGAGGTATAAATATTTTGTTAAAAAATTAAATAATATTGCAGTTAAGGGCACGCATGAGATCATTAAGAGCTATTTTACAATGCCAATTTTTTAAGGGTCACAGTAGTAAAGAGTTGGATAAGAACATTGTGACTTATACCCAAAAAGGATGTTACCGATTAAATAAACAGTCTTTTGAAGGAAAGTTTATAATAATTACAGATTATTATCAAGAAAAGGAATTAAATGATCGGTCTGAATCAAATGTAAATTAAAAACTGATTAATGTTTAGAAAATTCTATAATATCAGGAAGGAATATAAAAAGGCAAATCTTGCATTGCGACTGGAATGGTTTTAAACTATAAGCTCCTACAGATTCCAAGTACTTCGTGGTTCTCGATGTTAATTATGCAGTAAAATGATAATAAATTTTAAATATTAGGATCTTTCTTAAAAAGTTAAATAAGACCTTGATTTCTCTATAATTTTTGTCAGTCCGTTAGTAACGCTTACAAGTTTATCTGTTCATCACTTCACAGAGCATTTTGACATCGATAACGCAAGATGTTTTTATAAGAGCTAATAAGTCTAACACTTTTTCCTTCTGCCTATACAATTGCATATGGAGTATATACGAATTGGGTAACCTTATTTGGAAAGGGGATGGTAGAGAAGTGAAAGGTATATCTATTTTTAGAACAGTGAAGTTGCACCATTTGTTGTTATTTAGACGCATTTTTTTGTTTTACAGCCAATTTTATTTATTTTTCGTAGACGGCGTGTTATTGCTGTAGTCTTCCCGCCGACGGAAGATGCTGTGGTAATTAATAATTTTAATTCTGTTATCATTGACTCTCAGTGGAGCATAGGGCCTAAAATTTAATAGAAATTAATAATTACAGAAATTGTTGTTGCCGAGACCTCACTTCAATGTATATAAAATTTCTCTTCCATTGCATGTTTTTTTTCGTAATTTTTTTTAAGAAGATTTTTATATTGTAAAATTCCTTCGGATCGGATCAAATTGGCGAAAGTTATACGATTTTATATACCCGAAGTGGGCAGCTTTTCTCCACTGTAAAGACCACTGTGCTACCGGTAGATACGTTCTTAAACATTGCTCTAAAAGCCAAACTCCTCTTCTATTGATGTTTTAAATTTTGCCAAAATCTTTCCACTAGTTTCGAAATCAAGAAGTTAATACCAAAGTAACTCATAGGCACCATTGTCTACTGTTATTATTATACATACGAGTATATATAGGAAATGTACATTCATCGTGTACGTATGAGTAATAATTTATTGGAGAAATTACACAGGCCAACATGGTTTTGTTGTCAAAAAGTGGAGGGTCATTTCCGAAGTAATTTTTTGCGTAGAATCCGAATCCGGGGTCCGAATTGCTCTATCACGTCAGGATTTTGAGATATTTGAGGTTTTTTACCCAAAAAATGGCGTTTTTGGCTACTTTTGAGGTTATGTACAGAAGAGACAAAATTTTTTGGGAGTTTTTTTTTAGTTGCATCTTATAGCACTACTCTTCCTCTTTAATTTAAGAGTCGCAGAGTTCAATTACGATTTTTCTACACCAAGTTACGTCAATTTGAAATTACGAGATATGTCCTATTAATTGCATGACCATTTGCATTGAATACGTTGAGGCAGACATTTGTCTACTGGGTATTTTCTCTTCAAAATTTTTACTTGGGGATTTTTGGGGTTACTGATTACGAATATGAAGTTGAGATATTAAAATTATCAAATTCAAGATGGCGGATTCAAAATTTTTATACGCCATTTTGACAAATGTCTGCCTCAACGTATTCAATGCAAATGGTCATGCAATTAATAGGACATATCTCGTAATTTCAAATTGACGTAACTTGGTGTAGAAAAATCGTAATTGAACTCTGCGACTCTTAAATTAAAGAGGAAGAGTAGTGCTATAAGATGCAACTAAAAAAAAACTCCCAAAAAATTTTGTCTCTTCTGTACATAACCTCAAAAGTAGCCAAAAACGCCATTTTTTGGGTAAAAAACAAATATCTCAAATATCTCAAAATCCTGACGTGATAGAGCAATTCGGACCCCGGATTCGGATTCTACGGAAAAAATTACTTCGGAAATGACCCTCCATTTTCCAACAACTTCCATGACCCCAATATTTGTAGGCCTGTGTTATTTATCATTAATGAAAATGAGTATGTGGAACCAATCGAAAAATTAAACAAAATTATTAATATATAGCAGATAACGCGGTCCCATTTCTTTCCTTTTTTAAAAACTAAATCAATATTTTAAATTTTGATTTTTTTTTGTCGAAACAATACCAATAACATCAAATAAGCAATTGAATAATTACTAACCCCCTAATTTATAAACGAAAAAAATAGGTTATTATTCAAATTTTCCAAACCAAATTTTTATAATTTGATTATGAATTAGGGGGTAAGTTTATAAATTTCTAAAAAATGGAAATAAAAAAATACTACAGTTAAAAAGTTTGACTTAACTCAAAAAAATGCAAATATGTAGGTAGTAAAGAGGAGCACAATGATTTAGGAAATAAAATAGATTCTTAATGTCAAATGAAAAATACTTAAATTGACTTATGTACCTTTATTTTTCCAATAATTTAAGGTTTGTTGGACTTTTTCAGTCTTAAATTCGACACCAACAACAATAACAAATAGGTGTTCAGATTTACACTTCATGTATGCACATTGTACACACATACATACATATGTATATACTTGAATGTATGAAGAACAGTTTGCACAGTTAACAGTTGCCAAACCTTAGACTACACTCATATAAACCAAATGCCAAATGTCGAAGTGCTCTTACAAAGAAGAAATCAAGAAAAGCCAAAAAGTTGCATTCGTTCTTGTTGAAAATATCTTACAGTTGCCTTTTTTTTTGTCTGCAGCTCTTACTTCATACACACATACACACAAACATACTTAGATAGATACTTGTGTAAAAGAGTATGGCCCTAGGAAATTCTTGAAAAAATCTCCAGTATTTAAAATAATTTTATTTCTTTTTTGCAATATAATGTTCCATGGGACTTTTTAAAGAAATGTTCTACCATCCAATTTCTGGTTTCTTCTGGTTCTGGTTTAGCTACTGCCTCTCCATTCATCTTTTTTTTTATTTTATTATATTTCCTTGTCTCTTTTAGCAACAATAATAGAATAGAATAGAACGAACAATGTGAATTCGACGAAGGAATATAATCTGTAAGAAATCTTGTAATGGTTCTTGTGGCATTTGTTACACCGTTGTTGGATATTTTTCATAGGATCGTATATAAAATATTCTTTTGGTTCGTTTTATTTAGTTTTTTTTGTTAATTTTTTTGTTTGTATAATATTTGTTATGTGTATTTTTGGTGTTTGTGTGTGTATGTAGCTTCTGGAAAACATTACTCTTTTCTTTGAAAAGGCGTAAATTTTCTTAATAGTCTGAAAATTGAGCAATTTTATAGCCTCATGAATAAAATATGTACCTACATTTATATACATACATACATATATACGAACACATCTATTTTTGTCGGGTATGTATTCACATTCTTAGATTTTTATATAAAATAAAAAATATTTGCTTGGGTCACCCCTTAAAATTAAGTTTTCTATGTATATTTAAAGATCGATCCTAATTTAATAAGAAAATTTAAGAAACAAGAACTATGTGAAAGATATGTTAGAGTTAAGCAAAATACATGTAAAATGATTTATCGGAGACACATAGAAAATTTATTTTTCAAAAAATTATCAAAAAATTTTCCATAGAAAATTTTTTTATGGAAAATTATTTTATCAAAAATTTCTGCGGAAAATGTTTTAATCAAAAATTTCTGTAGAAAATATATTTATCAAAAATTTTTTATAGTAAATATTTTTATTAAAAATTTCTATAAAAATTTTTTTTTTATTAAAAATTTTTTTGTCAAAAATTTCTTTAGAAAATCTTTTTATCAAAAATTTCTTTAGAAATTTTTTTATCAAAAAATTTTTTGTAGAAAATATTTTTATCTAAAATTTCTGTGAAAAATTTTTTATCAAAAACTTAAACATTTTGTATTGAAAATTTTTTTATCAAAAATGTCTTTATGAAAAATTTCTATGGAAAATTTATTTTATTAAAAATTTAAAACAATTTAAAGTTTTATTTTTTTAAGAAAATATCTTTATCAAAAAATTCTATGGATTTTTTTTTTTAAATTCTATGGAAAATTTTTATCAAAAATTTAAAACATTTTTTAAAGAAATTTTTTTTATAAAAAATTTGTCTATAAAACATTTTTGTAGAACATTTTTTGATCAAAAATTTCTATAGAAAATTTTTTTATCAAAAATTTTTTATAGAAATTTTTTTTATCAAAAAATTTTCCATAGAAAATTTTTTTATCAAAAATTTCTCATCACAAAATTTTCTATTCCGGTTTCGTTGATGATAGTGATATTTACGAAAATTACATGGGGCTAAATTACCGCATTCGATATCGATCGAAAACTCAGACGAATATTGTGAAGTATACTTTAGGGATGTTCAAAGTTACTTCGATGCAAAAAGATTATTGAAATTTGGTATCCATTTTGATTCGTTTTTAAAAATATATAGTTCAATTCAAACTCTTTTACTACTTGTTCATCTTCTGGCAAATAACTTCAAAAAATATATAGTAAACTGTGCATCTATTAAATAATTATGATTATCCCTAAAGTATGCTATACAAATATTTTGAAAATATCTAAGTTTTTGATGGATATCGAATGCTGTAATTTTGCCCCTGGTTTTATTTTATACGGGAAGCAGTTACGAGAATGATATCATTCTGATATCTCTAAAATAACAGTACACTCGATTATAATAATATAATTTTTTAATACTCATGATACTTTCCTAGATTTACAAAAATAATGATATTATAACGATATCATTAATTATAATAATTATTACATATAAAGGTACTTAAATGATATTATTCTGTCATCCTTGACTCTCAGTGGATCATAGGGCCTCAAAATGATATTTATGAAAATAAAAATATTTTCACTTCCGGTTCCTTTTTACAATATATATCACAGAAATTATTTGATTTAAATTTTTAAGTTTAAAATTTTCATAGCGAGTTTGTATTATATGTTTAAAAGAATTGTTAAGGAGGAGTCATGCTTTCTAAATTTTGGATTTATTGTTACACTTCGTTTGCACAGGGTAAATCAATGGGCATCCAAATAGACCCCTTCAGAATCAAAAAGCATTTGTAGCTCTTTCAATAATTGTCCAATATAGTTGATTTTTTACATTTCGGAATAAGCTTGAAGAAGCGAAGAAAAAACTTGATTACTTTGCTATAACAACTGTTATTTGTTTTATATTACTTCATTCTAAAAATAAAAAAATCATATATCCCTTCGACTTTTTTTAGTTTTTGACCCATTGTGCATTCGATATTAAACCTATATTTTCTAAAAATACTGAAGTACATTCAACAGTTCAGGAAATAAAATAAGGAAAAAAGTTTTTAAATATCTTAAACCGATTAATGTTGAGAAATTTCCAAAATCATATATTTTCCGCTGATCGAAAAAAGTTAGTTTTTTCTCAAAAAGATACCATTAATTTTTTACTTTTTACTATAAAGTGTTTTACTAAAGTAAATGATTTATTACATATTCGTAGAGAATGTTATTTTAGGATGATTTGAAACCAAACTTTAAGGCGGTAAAGTATTCACTCTACATACAGCATTGACCGAAATTTGTCAAATTTTTATGAACATTTTTGTGTTTTCGAATATATAACAAAGAAGTCAGGCAGATTTTGGTACTTTCTGTGATGCAGTTGTATAGACTTGCACATTTTCTTTAAATTTCAAAAATAAAAGTTGGCAAAAATTAATAAACAAAACCAGAAAATAGGATTTTATAAAAAATGGCAAATTTCCAAAGACCTTAATTTTAATTGCAAAAAAAGATGAGTTAGGTTTAAGTCTTTTAAATAATTTAAATTGTTTTACATAAACAATAAAATGAGCTTAATTACGGCAAAAATTCAAAAATTTATTTATGTACCTTGTACAGTTTTTCAGAAATTTAAGGTCAAATTTCAAAAATGATTTCGAAAAAAATACACTTTTTGCTTTTTTGTACATTTTTCCCAGAAATGTTTAAGATTTTTCTTTATTAAAAAAAAAATAACTGTTTATTAATTAAGACACGTTTTCCTTTTAATTGATGTATTAAATATGTTTTAAAGGTATTACTAACAGGTACAATTATTGCATTAAAAACGAATGCCTCAGGTTTACAAGATATAAAAACACATGGAAAAATTGTGCCTAACATTCAGCCTAACCACAGAACGTTTAAAGTCAAGTTTAAACTGAAAAGGTCGACTTTATTTTGAAATTCATACCACAAAACAAATTTTAAATTAAATTTGAAAACTTCATTTTAAAAACTAAAATAATCTCTTTTTCTTTTGAATATTTTTCATTTTGTGATTCGTCGGAAAAAAATGTTAAGTCGAAATTGGAATTTTTTTACAATTTTCAGTCATAAGATACATTTTGAAGTTAAATTCTTTAAAACGGATTGGGATCATATAAAAATTGTTGATTTTTATTATTATTTTACAAAAATTTAATTGTTTTTTTGTAAAAACTGATGAGCTTTTAAACAATTTCTTATTATCTTATAATGAAAAATTAAAAATATTAAGATATGCTGTTTTGTCCAAACAACACACAATTTTCTTAATATCTTGTTTTTTGAAATTTTATTTTATTACCCTGTAGTAAAACTAGCGTCATGTGTCTCCATGTCAACACTTTGTGTAACATCAATTCAAATGTCGCCAATTTTAGTTCAGTACTGAAATAGTGAATATATAGAGACAACTATTCTAGTATATATCTGGTGACATTGTCAACGAATGTGTCAACATATATGTATATCAATAGGCCCCGATTTGATCCCAATGTCTCTATTTGGACCAAAAGAACTACAAAGTCAATACTAAGTAAATAGTTGAAATGTCTACTGGTAGATTTCGTAGGAACTCTTAATGTTAAATGTCAATAGTAGATAACATTGGATGGGGCAAAATAGGCAAGTAGTACTGGAGACATTGTCAATAGCAAAACAGTATTGTTTCTCTGACGGCATTTACTGCAGGGTATTTCTATTTATTGAAGAAAGCTTTTGTAAAATTTTAATGTATTTGTTTAAAAATATTTTTAAAGTTGTATTTTAAAAAATTCTTATCGTACGAAAAATTGAAAAAAGTCTACTTTAAAATAAAGTCGATTTTACATAAAATCGACTTTAAAATTTGTTCTGTGGTTAGGCTGATTAATTTTCTTGTTTTTAAATAT
The DNA here is from genome assembly GCA_933228675.1 of Stomorhina lunata. Taxonomy (NCBI): domain Eukaryota; kingdom Metazoa; phylum Arthropoda; class Insecta; order Diptera; family Rhiniidae; genus Stomorhina; species Stomorhina lunata. The sequence continues at coordinate 180,501,254 of OW121740.1, forward strand.
ATATGGATATATGATTTCCCGACAACATTCAAATTGAAACAAGGGGTACTTCTCTCAGACAATGAGTTGCATTCGATTCTATTTTTAGACCCATTGAAAGGGACTTACGTTTTAACTCCGGCTCCGAATGGCAAATGCATTAGTAAGAGAATTTTACATAGCCTAATACTCAATAACCAGCTGAATTACGAGGTGAACCGCCACTTTTTTTTGAAAATATATTTTTTTCAAGTGGGTCTGGGGATCAAACTTGGGACCTCGGTTATGCTAGCGGTTTTTAAATTTTTCTTAGATTTTTCCTAGAACTGTTTAAGGTATTTTTTAAACCACAAAAAAAACTAAAAAGTGTAGTTTATTAAAATCTTTTTTGAATTCTAGCTTTAAGTTTCCGAAAAACTGTACAAGGTACAAAGTGTTTTTTTTTTGTAATATTTTAATATATTTAAAAAAGACCAGGTAAAATCAAACATATTTTATCAAGATGAAACTTGTAAGTACTTTAAATGGTAAATCATGTCTTATTTTACAATTTTTTTATTTTTCTTAAGTAACATTTTTTGTTCCATTTTCCGTCAGGGACATGAAATTGCGAGGAAAAACTGGAATAACTTCAAAACGGTTTCATGGATTTTGAATTTAAGGGCTTTGGAAAAATGCTACTTAGTTCTGTTTTAAATTTAATTACTTATTCTTGAGAATATAAATTCCTATTAGATAAAATTTAGCTAAAACGAAAAGTACTCTAGTTATTTTCGATGATATTGGTAGAAGTTCCTGTTATTCTAGGTGAATTAATTTTTTACAAAAGTTTTGATATCATTCGACAAAAACTTAAATTTTTTCGGGACACTCTAATGTATATGGTATGTACTTTCCTATTAACAATTACAGTTAAATTTGACGGAAATAATATTGTATTTCTTGAACACATTTTAGTAATATATTGGGTGGGTCTTCTAGTAAATTTGATATCTGCACATACCGACAAGCATAGCGTGGTTACTTTAGCTAGATCGATTATGGGCAAATTTTAAAGTAACAGTTTAAAGTTTCTGTTGATATAATTCAAAAAAGTTAAGATAATACAAGTTTCGTCAAATTTAACCGAAAATGTTAGCAGTGCTACATGGCACAAATCAAATGACATTAATGTTTGTTACTTAAAACACACAATTAAATTATTTTGTCTTAAAAATTATATTTTACCTTTACGAGGGTTATTATGCACTTTTTAATTAAAGGCTTATCTTTTTTTATATAAAAATTAACTTATTTCCCCTTTTTGCTTAAAAAATTTTTTTAAAAAGAATTTTTATTTTATAAGTTTTGATATCTTTTTTAATGTAGTGTAATTTAATTTAAAAAAAAATAAATTATTTCAAAAAATTAACTCAAAGCTTAAACACTAATTTAGCTCAAAACTACAGCCAACATTAAATAAACACTTGAAGTCCTTATTATTCACAAATCTCGTCTTACAATTTACAAGCAAAACAAAAATGAAAAAAAAAGTCTTAACAAAATACGAGTTTTATAAGAAACACTTCAGCTTAAAAAATACACACTTCATTTTTGTAGTTCATACATACAAACATACATAACTTAAGTATTTATAGTACATTCTCCTGCACGTATACATGTACAAATATACATACATAAATAAGTATCTAGGTACATTCTAGGAGTATGTTGTAAGTAGTAGCTGCTGGTTGCTACAAGACTCTAAAGTTATTTACATTACAAATGATTTACCTACACCAAAGTACTTTCATACATATATGGTACATAGTATATATAGATCATACGTGTATGCATGTAAATATACTTGTAAGAATACTCGTCTGCATTTATATCCATAAGTAGGCAAAAATACTTAAACAAAAAACAAAAGAGGGACAAAAGGCAGAAAAATCTCAAATAATATAATAACATAGTGTGGCAGCAGCAGCAGCAGAAAAAAAAATAAGAAAACCAAGAAATTGAATTAAATCATGCTCTACATATGCCACAGAAATAACAGTGTTACTAAATACTTGTAGTAGTATATATGATGCTATATTATACAAGTATTTATTTTAGTTGTGGCACTTAAAAGCCCAGTAGTTTAATGAATTTTCTTCACGTCTTGCAATTTAACTTATATATCTAAAAGAATAGCTTAATTATGGAATAGTATAATTCCATAATCACAATCTCGACTAACATATAAGGCAAAAAAAAGTTCGCTGTACACCACCTAATATAAGTATTGTTGTAAGACAGTTTCGAAATTTTTTTCGCCGCACATTAAGGTCACCAAAATAAATTTGTTGCTATATCTCCGGCATTTATAATCAAATCTTAAAGATGTCATTGTCTCAGATATCCGGTTCTAGAATTTATTCATCAGACCTCTGTTCGTACCACCCTAACGGAGGTTCTTAATATCAGAAAGGAAGTTTTTCAATAAGTCCAACTATGTATTAAAAACAACGATTTTTTTGCCGCATATACAATATATCAAGGGCGTTAAGCGTCAATCCTACCTACACCAACAGTCCCATCCTGAGTAGTAGCGGTACACTCCTCTCAATCCCGGATGAACAATTAATACGATGGATGGAACACTTCCAGTCAACATTAAATAATCCGAGTGGATTAGAAGCGCTGTCGGAAGTGCAAAATGAAACCAACCATGACTGTTTATTCAATGGAATTTCAGACAGTCCACCAACAATACAAGAAGTAAAGAATGCCATTAAAAGCCTCGAGCGCAACAAGGCCCCGGGCAATGACAATATATCAGTAGAGATGCTTTTATGTGACGTTGAAGGATCGGCGAGACTGTGGCACCCATTTGTTCGTGAAATATGGGAGCAGGAAGCTCCGCCATCCTCTTGGAATGAAGGTATACTAGTCAAAGTACCAAAAAAGGGTGACTCCAAAGACTGCAATAACTACAGGGGAATAACACTTCTTCCAATACCGAGCAAAATACTAAGTCGAGTAATTTTGAATAGAACGTCTGACGCAGTTTCTGAAACACTCCGCGAAAATCAGTTTGGGTTCCTAGAAAATAGCCTTTGTGTTGTTCTAATCAACACAGTAAGAACAATATACAAAATACTGGAGCAATGTAATGAATTCCGCACCCGGATTTACCTAGCTTTTATCGACTTTATGAAGGCTTTCGACAGTGTCAATAGGAGCCGAAAATTCTGAACTGAATTCGGGCAATGTACGTGGACCTTAAATGTGGGGTTCTATGTAAAGGTAAATTGTCTAATCCGTTCGAAGTTACTACTGGAGCAAGACAAGGATGTATCTTATCACCCATACTTTTTATCCTTGTCATCGACAATATAATGCGCACGGCACTAAATGGTAGACGTGGTATCCAATGGACACCCTTTAAACAACTCGAGGACTTGGAATACGCCGATGACGTATGTCTTCTAAGCCAAAGCTCAGGCCACCTTCAAGAAAACACTAGCGCGATTACTGTTGAATCTCGGGCTGCTCAATATTTCCAAGACAAAGATTATGCCTGGAGGCTATGGCGCAAACCCGTCGCCATACATCAATGTGGATAACGAGGGTATTGGATGTGTAGGTACCTTTAATTATATTGGTAGTTTGGTATCTACAAAAGGTGGCGCCGACGAGGATATTGAATCGCGTATTAAAAAGGCAAAATCTGCATTCGGCATTATCCGAGCTATTTGGAAATCTCGGCAAATATCAACAACAACTAAGTTACGAATATATAACTCGCATGTCAAGTCCATCTTGTATTACGGCTGCGAAACTTGGAAACGCACAAATGCCATCGATAAGCACCTACAAACCTTTGCAAACAAATGCTTGCGGCAAATCCTTAATATATGGTGGCCAAATCGCATAAGAAATTAAGATCTACTAAACGCTACAAACCAAATCCCTTCTTCTATAGAGGTATGTCAACGGAAATGGCGATGGCCAAATACCATCATTGCTCGACAAGCGCTTCGTTGGAATCCACAAGGAAGCGGCCGTCGTGTTGGTGCACCTACTAGAACATGGAGAAGGTCAATTGATGTGGAAATACAAGCAGCAAACTTTTCATGGAATGATGTATGCCTAACATCTCGCAATAGAGTTCGATATAAAAGGATGGTTGAGGCCCTATGCTGAACTGGGAGTCAAGGATAACAGAAGAAGAAGAAGAAGGGGTAGCCGAAATCAATTTTTCGTTGTATCTTCGCCATATACGGTCGGATTTTACATCGATCTATGTTTTTTTTTTCAAAAAAGGTCAATGTTTTGTGTTAATAATTATTGACTTTAAGTACATTCTTTTAGTACTTACCCATGATATCTCAACTCATGCAACAAAAATTTAAAAAATTAATATAAAATTAAAACATTGTAATCAATTATGTTTTGAAATGATCCAAGTTTTTTATATTCTTACGGCTCTCGAGCTTAAAAAAATGTGGCCCATGCGTTGCTCATCGGTGACAGCCATGGCAGATTCTTGTACTACATGAACAAAACGCTTGATGTTTTGTGAATGGCATAAATAAGCTGTGAAAATAATTAAGTTTTGCAAATATTAAAACTATCAAAAGAAAGCATTTTCCTAGTGCTAACCTGATATTTCTATTATTTCTTTTGAAAATTGTTTTTGTTATGATTCTTTAAATCGGCTGAGAAATGTAAATTATATATTGTTTCGGCCCTTTTTTAGGGACCAATCGGCCACCCTAGTAAAAGTAAGGCTTTGTAAGTTCAAAACTTTAGCTCCTTCTTCTATACGCACCTAAAATTATTTAAGAATCAGCCCAACGGCTTAGAAGTTGTGTACTTATTTCCATTATATTGTTTCACCATCCCAATGTGCAGCGGTAAGTATGATGTTTTTTTTTTTTTTTTTTTTTTGTATTAACTCAGCAATATCTGAACTACCAGACGGATTTTAACGAAATTTGGATCATCAGTAGAAGAATAGTTTGAGGACGTATCTATCGGTAGCACAGTGGGCTCCACAGTGTGCTCTACAGTGAACCAAAGTTGCCCACTTCGGATACGTAAAAATTTTGGGTCCGTATAGATTTGCCAATTTGGTCCGATCGGACAGATTTTTACATTTTCGAAAAAATAGAAAAAACATGCTTACTATGCTGCTTCATCTCTTAAAGTTTAGAAGATACTTGACTCCAAACAATATTTTAAAGCCTGTGTTACCTACTTGTTTTTCTATATTAACATATAATGTTTTAATTGCGTAATTAAAGGTTCAACAATCAATTTCTGCAACCATTGGATTGTTTTTATTATTAAATTTTAAAATTTAAAGAGAAACAGATTAAAAACTCGCATTTGTTGGTACAAAAGTCTTTTGAATTAATCAACCTATAAAATACAAAGTAAAAAGCTCAACGTTAGAAATGTATGCTCGATTTTTATTTAAGAATACTTTAAGAATGCTGATAGCTTTGTGAATGAACCAGAAGAAAACCAATTTGGTCCGATCGGACAGATTTTAATTATATAAACTTTATAATAAAAAAATTCTTAAATTTTTGTGTACCGAAAAAAGCTATATATTTTTCTCGCAAAATTTGCACACATATTAAGAACATGTTTATCTAAAATTCTGATATGGCGCTTCTCGAAGCGTTTCTTAGTTAATGAGTTATAGGAAGACAAATATTAAAAATGCAGAATTTTGACCCTTTTTTCATTTTTTTTTTTTTGTTAGTTTTTCTCAATTTGTTGAAGAACCAAACATTTAATCGGGAAGCGCCATATCAAATTTTTAGATATCGATAGTAGCTATCTGTACGTAAAATTTAGTCTCAAAATCTTTATCCGCTTTTGTGCCATTTTAAATGCAAATTTTATACTTTTTTCACTCCTGCATTATCTTTTATACATATCTTTTCTCTAAGTGTACTGATGTTTTTTTTATGGTGATGAATTCTTTTACACTTATCTAACTATACAAATTTAAAAAAGTATAATTTATGACCTATTAAGAAAGTTACAGCGCAAAATTTGCTTCTAGTTTAAAAGCCAAAATTATAGAAAACACCCTGTATTTCAGGAACCAAAATAGCTTAGGCCATTTTATGTAGCACCAAGGATAGCTGAATATGTGTCTGAAAAAATGTATATAAATTCATGTGATTATCTTGAAATTTAAAAACCTACTTTTTTTGATATATTCCCAGTAAAACTTTTCATTACCAAATAATGAGTTAAACAGTTAAACTATTGAACACGAACTACTTACTTATTCGCTGTTTAAGTCATTACATTAACATGGGGATGTCATTGGAGGCAAGTACTTACCAATTGCAGAAAAGTAATGACTTGAGTAAGCAATTTGAAAGCAACAACAACAACAGCAACAACTTTTTTGTTGTTGTTTTATTAAAAACATATATTCTTAAACGAAATATAAAATTTTTTTTATGATCCCATGGGGGCTCGAACCCAGACCCTCCGACTGCTAGGCAGAGACTCTTCCACTGAGCTACTTCATATGTTGAAAACTTAGCAGCTTATAATTAATATAAACAATTTTTATTTTTAGATCCAAAATCATGTGAAAATAACTTTGTTTTTCTCTGGTTTTTTTGCTTTGTTGTAATTTTTGGAAAAATATGTTTATACGATTTTTTTTTAATTATTTTAAAACTTTTTTTTTAATTATTTTTAAACTTAAACAATTTAAATCTTCTTTTTTGTATAAGTTTTTACATAAGATTGACTCTTACTTACTTAAATGTTACAACCTGTTAAGGTCAAAGTCCGAGCATATTTTAGAATTCCATGGATTTCGATCTTGTGCGAATATTCTCCAATTTTATAGGCCAAGCTTTGAAAAATGTTCCTCTACTTGGTCTTTCTATCGAAGTTTCGGACATCCTCCTCTAATATTAGATAGTGGGACATTTCAGTTCTAATTGTATCCTCTTCATTGTATTTTTTTCAAGAGAGGGTTACTAGCCCGTAATCCTAACCCATTTTTATCGATCTTATGGGACAACTCTCGGAACATGTTAACTCACAATATTAATGGGTGTTAAACTAGCTCCCCGGGTGATACCATGTGGAGGTGTGTGTCCACAGTTGAGATGAAGGATGACCCAGATAAGTTGGGCTTACCAAGTTAAGACCAATTAGAATCGTGTTTGGTATTCAACATCCCCTACATAATCAAAATTGACTCATGATGGTATTTTTTCATTAACGTGAGTTAGTTTCACAAATTTTTTTTACAGAAGATAATATTTAAGTTCTTAAAATTCAGAAATCATTTAAAAAGACTCTTTTAATAAAAAAAAAACTAAAAAAAATTGTTGCCCTTGGTGGGATTTGAACCGGGGCCATTCAGTTTAAATTACCATCTTAATTACAAATAAGTACTTCTGTAATAACTTATTATTTATTCGGATGATATGTTGTAGTCGTTACAAGGTAACCAGTTATCAGAGTACTTGCCATTACCAAAGTTTTGCTGGGTTGCTATCTATATTTAAAAAAAATATACAAATGACTTAATTTTTTAATTTTTTAATGTTTTTCAAGAATGCGTATAAACTAAACTTCTGAAAAACTTCAAAAAACTTGAGTTTGTTTATGTCCGTGAAAAAATTTGATTATGAATTTCAAATTTTTCTTAGTAAAATTATTAAGTATAATTTTGTTAAGGCATGTGAAAAAATCTGATAGAAAAACGCCCCGTTTTTCCAAAATAATATCTAGTTTTCGAATAGCGTTCTGTTCGATATTGGTTTATACTATGTCCAAAATTGGACCTAACACCTTGTTTGCTCTACTGTATTCAAACATGTTAATTAAAATTTCAGAACTCATTCTGAAATTTATATTTCTGAATTTCTAATATATTATTCTATACTGTGTTCAAATACATTTCAGTACGAATTTTGAAATTTTTTAGTGATCACAGATTGAATTTTATTAGTGAATACAGATTATTGACCAAATGGCTCTATCTCCTACAGTTTCCAAGATAATTCTGGTTTTACGCTTTCATATAAAAATTTTCAAAAATTCAGTTTTAGTACATAAAAGAACATAAAACCAAAGTTTCCAAGATAATTTTGGTTTTATGTTCTCATATCAAATTTTAAAAAAAAATAAGTTTTGGCGAATTTTTAAAATTTTCTTAGTGATCACAGATTATTGCCCAAGATAATTAAGATTTTATATTTTCATATAAATGTTTTCAAAAAATTAAGTTTTAGTACGAATTGTGAGTTTTTTTAGTGATCTCTAGTTTCCAAGAAAATTAAGTTTTTATATTTTCATATAAATGTTTTCAAAAAAATAAATTTTAGTACGAATTTTGAAAAGTTTTTAGTAATCACAGTTTTTTGCCCAAATGACATTTTTTCAAGAAATTACAAATATTTTTATTTTCTGTAATGTATGTTCTTTTGAGAAAACTTATACTATAGAAAAATTGTGTCAAAAAAAAAAATTAATACTAGAAAATTTTTCTATGTAAATCGAACTTTTCAATGGAGTTTGTTTTAAAAAATAAGAAATTTTTAAAAAATTTCCTATAAAAATTAGAAATTTTTGAAAATTTCCTATAAAAATAAGAAATTTTTGAAAATTTCCTATAAAAATAAGAAATTTTTGGAAAATTTCCTATAAAAATAAGAAATTTTGGAAAATTTTCCTATAAAAATAAGAAGTTTTTGAAAAATTTCCTAAAAAAATAAGAAATTTTTGAAAAATTTCCTATAAAAATAAGAAATTTTTGAAAAATTTCCTATAAAAATAAGAACTTTTTGAAAAATTTCCTATAAAAATAAGAAATTTTTGAAAAAATTCCTATAAAAATAAGAAATTTTTGAAAAATTTCCTATAAAAATAAGAAATTTTTGAAAAATTTCCTATAAAAATAAGAAATTTTTATAAAATTTCCTATAAAAATAAGAAATTTTTATAAAATTTCCTATAAAAATAAGAAATTTTTTAAAACTTTCCTATAAAAATAAGAAATTTTTGAAAAATTTCCTATAAAAATAAGAAATTTTTGAAAAAATTCCTATAAAAATAAGAAATTTTTGAAAAATTTCCTATAAAAATAAGAAATGTTTGAAAAATTTCCTATAAAAATAAGAAATTTTTATAAAATTTCCTATAAAAATAAGAAATTTTTATAAAATTTCCTATAAAAATAAGAAATTTTTTAAAACTTTCCTATAAAAATAAGAAATTTTTGAAAAATTTCCTATAAAAATAAGAAATTTTTGAAAAATTTCCTATAAAAATAAGAAATTTTTGAAAAATTTCCTATAAAAATAAGAAATTTTTGAAAAATTTCCTATAAAAATAAGAAATTTTTGAAAAATTTCCTATAAAAATAAGAAATTTTTGAAAATTTTCCTATAAAAATAAGAAATTTTTGAAAAATTTCCTATAAAAATAAGAAATTTTTGAAAAATTTCCTATAAAAATAAGAAATTTTTGAAAAATTTCCTATAAAAATAAGAATTTTTTGAAAAATTTCCTATACAAATAACAAATTTTTGAAAAATTTCCTATAAAAATAAGAAATTTTTGAAAAATTTCCTATAAATATAAGAAATTTTTGAAAAATTTCCTATAAAAATAAGAAATTTTTGAAAAATTTCCTATAAAAATAAGAAATTTTTGAAAAATTTCCTATAAAAATAAGAAATTTTTGAAAAATTTCCTATAAAAATAAGAAATTTTTGAAAAATTTCCTAGAAAAATAAGAAATTTTTGAAAAATTTCCTGGAAAAATAAGAAATTTTTGAAATTTTTTTTATAAAAATAAGAAATTTTTGACAATTAAGAAATTTTTGACAAATAAGAAATTTTTGAAAATTTTCCTACAAAAAAAAAAAAATTTGAAAAATTGTAAATAAAAATAACCAAGTTTTAAAACATTTCCTATAAATATAAAAAAAATTCAAAAATTTCCTATAAATATAAGAAATTTTTTAAAAATTTCCTATAAAAATAAGAAAGTTTTGCTACGAATTTTTAAATTTTTTTAGTGATCGGAGATTCCCAAATGTCATTTTTGTGTCCACAGAAAATCACCCTCAAAATTTGTTATAGTGTTGTCAGTGTTTGAACAAAAGATAGAGTTACTGGTTTTGTAAAAGTAAATCTTTCGCCAACGCTTAAACTGAAGGGATCTTATTATGCACAAATACACATATGTACTCATTTGACATTAAGATCACACGAAAAATAAACGGAAAATAAGTTAAATTATGCGTTATATAGTCACCAATACCGAATTATATACACCTTCCACCAAAATTATCTTTAAGGAATAAAATTTTAAATAATTAAATTTAGTTTCATAGAAGGAACTACAAGTATTATTGTAGAGTATGTTCAATACCTTTACCGCTATTAAAAAACATATATATGTGTATATATATAATTACAGAACATTACACATCTATAAGTTGTATTCTTAATGATTCAGAAATTTTGAAAAAAAAAAAAATAGAAAATTGTTTTTTTTTAAGAATTGCTAACATTTACAGTTTTTTATTAATATACAATGTACATAAAATATGATTCGTATTTTACCATGTTTTCAAAAAAAAAGTTTAAAATATAAATATATATGTATATGTTTATGTGTATGTATATGTATATGTATATTATATGCACAAGTTAGAGATCAGCGTAAGAAGACGAAATTGTGAAACACTTGTCACATTACATTAAATAAACTTTACATCCGGCAGAGTACGAGTGTGTATGTATATATGAATATTATGGTTGATGGTAGTAGTTGTTGCAAAAGAAAGAATTATGTTTTGAGTATGTCTTGAGTATGTTAAAAAGTTATGCATAAAAAGAACGTACCTACCGACTTACTGACTAAATAAATGTATGTCCATGTACATACAAATGTATATCATTGCACTCTATACTAAAAGTACAGTACAAATTGTACTGTTTTATACATTTGTATATACTTATATTAACGTATGTACATATATTATAAATACAATATTTAGATACAAATGTCGGTGCTTGTGTATATGTATGTTTTGCATTCTTAGAAGAAATCTAAGAATAAAACATACAAGTAACATAAGTGACTGTTTGGCATACCGTGAAAGTACTCACTCACTTCTAAATATACTGACTCATGTTATTCCTACTTATATGTATACACATATATACATATTTACTGAACAGCACACTCACACATGTTGAAAAAGTTTAAAGATTTAGAAATGTGATGTCAACGGATACTTGATCTCGATTGTTTGCTTTTTATTATAATTACTTATGTTGTAATATTAAATTATTTTTATTGTTAAATCTATTAAATCCAAAAATATATGTCTCTAATTCCGAAGAAAGATATAATCTAGTATTGCTAAATGTTTTAACAAATTATCTGAAATCCATTATTTCAGTATTCCCCTTTATCATAACAAATATTTTTACTTATTTATATACAATAAGTATTCAGAAAGTATACACTAAACAGTTGCTTTAAAATGGTCATAACTTCAAATTACTAAATTTCGAGTTAAGAGTAATTCAATACATTGTTCATACCAAAGACTCTATAATAAAAAGATATTTAACCCAATATATTCGTTTTGTGAAAAAGTAAAATTAAAGTGGATAAAAAATAATGAAAAACACATAAACGCACAACAAAACATACATTTAATGAGCAAGTGTGTGTGCCTTAGCTTTCTTTCATTAGATAATTGTCTCCTTTAGTTGTATCCGAATTAGATTGAAAGCGGTATACTACTTTTTTTATGAAACTTATCGAAAAGACCATCAATACATTGAAGTGCAACATCTTTATATTATAGATTGTTTGGTTCATACATTATTTAGTACTTAAACATGTTGAAAATTTTTTGTAATAAATATGTTTACTTTTATGATTTAAGACCCTCTAGTAAAAAAGCGCCGACACGTAGTATGTAAATACGACAACCAACACGCACACTTGACATATTCCAATTCCTTAACACTAATGTAAGAGTTTGAAATAAGAATTAATTTAACAGTTTTTTTTATAAATCAGATAATATTTATACGTATATAATTTAAACTCTGACATAATTGTAGAAAACCAAATAATTGGAATTTAAAATACATACTGTATTTTTTAAATAAACTTATTCAAAGAGTACAGTACAACAGGTGGAAAGGGTATATTGGATTTGTGCTGATGTTTGTAACGCACAAGACCAAAGACCCTATATTACAAAGATAGTGTACTTTATAGATTTGCTTTCTGTCAAAAATCAAATTAAATATACATTTCATGAGCACGTATGTGCGTCTTAGCTTTCTCTCATTGGACAATCGTCCCTCATTGGAGTGTTGCTTCCGAGTAAGAGTAAAAGCGGTATATTCTCTTTTTATGAGACTTTTCGAAAAGACCTTCTGCAAATCAATGAATGGAAGTACAACATCTTTATATTATATAGTATTTGCCCAGCTACACCCAGAAAAAAAATGAACTAAAATATAGGAAAATTTACTAAATTTGAGGAAAAAATGGTTGTCGTATGGCGCCAAAGCCGTTTTTTACAGCAACTAAATAAAAAAATTCCTTAATTCCAAGAAAAAAATTTCCTTAAGTTTTTGACAAAATTTCTTATATTAAACAAATTTTAACTAAAATCAAATAAAATTATACTTAAAAAATTAAAAAAAATTACTATTATTTAGTTCATATTTTATCTGAAACTTCTTAAAAACAAGTAAATATTTCCTTTAATTTAGTTCAGATAAATATTTATCAATGCTATAAATAAGGAAAATTTTCCTTCATTTTAGTTAAAAGATAATTTATTTTTACTTAAAACAAGTAAAAACTGCAGTAAACTTGTTCAAATTACTAAAATCCAGTAAATTATTTATTTTGATCTTATAAAAAATTTATAATTTTTAGGAAATATTTTCCTTAAAAGTGAGAAAAACAGTCAGAAAATAAATAAGTTTAATACTTATTTATAGTAAAATATTCATTCCCAGTATGAAATATTTCCTACATTAATAAAACTTATTTCTAGTTTTCAGTAAATTATATACTTATCTGAATTATATATTTCCTAAATGATACAAGAAAAAGTACTAAAATTAAGTAAAATTATTTATTATTTATTTTTTTTTTTTTTTTTTATTTTTTATTTTATTTTTTTATGATGTGATGAACTAAAATTTAGGACATATTAACTAGTTTTTAACAAAAATTTCCTTAAAATAAATAATATTTTACAAAATTCATGCAATTTTTCTATGGAAAAATGTTAATTATTTTTTAGTATATGAACTATACATTTTTTATTTAAATGTTGTATTTTTTACTAGAACGTAACATTTTTTCCTAGTTTTGAGTAAAAATTTACTCTGAATAAGGATTTTTTTTTACTATTTTTAAGAATTTTTTTTCCTCAAATTTAGTACATGTCTTTTTTCTGAGTGTAGTAATTGGGATATTGTTGATGATAATATCCTCAAAATTAGTCTTTTGGGACTCGTTTAGATGATCAAAAACAGTATACAAAAAGACTCATCGAAACGCTAAGCAAGCGACTAGTTAAAAATAGCACAGAGAAATCATGCAAAATGTAATCACGGAAATGATCCTAATATAACTGTTTTTTTTTTGTGATAAAAAAGGCCACAAAAAGTCTCGTATCTCATTATAGGTGATGTGCCTTAGTTGGTTAGCACGTCGACAACATATCATATTCAGCTTGAGTTCGATCCTCTGTCTCGGCAACATCAATTTCTATATTATTATTTGAGCTTTTTTTAACAAATCTAGCAAAATGTGTGCAGTCATAATCTAATCATAATTTTTCAGAAAAAGAAGAGTCGCATGAAGAGTACCATTCTCTTACACAAAAAAAATTTTTGACTCATAAGCAGGAGTAGGCAACCCATACCACCAGTAGCCGATGAATTGTTTAAATTTTCGTAAATACCACGATAATCATTCAGTTGGAATTTGGATGTTAAGAGAGTTGGTTAGTGGTGCTTTGTTGAAGAAAAGACAAAAACAAAATAGGCAAGAAACAAATCAAAATCCAATTTAAGCAACAAAATATATAGTTCGAGAGATCAAAGAAATACAATCTCAAACATTGCTGCCACGACACTAATATTCTTATAAATAAACATTAAGAATATTTTTGTAAATATTGGGAATATTTTTCTAAATAAAAATAAATTCTTATATTAAACAATCTTAGATTTTTATATTTCTTTTGGATCGAAAGTATAATCCAAAAATTTGTGTATAGAAAAATTTTTAATAAAAATATTTTTCTTTTGGAAAATTTTTCGATAAAAATTATATTTTATAGAAAATTTTTCGACAAAAATATTTTTATATCAAAAAATTTTCGAATCTTCTTTAGAAAAATGTTTCTACTTTTCTATAGAAAATTTTTTTATCAAAAATTTTTCTATAGAAAATTCTTTTATCAAAAATGTTTCTATAGAAAATTTTTTATCAAAAATTTTTCTATAGAAAATTTTTTCTCAAAAATCAAAAAACTGTTTTAAATAAAATACCCAGCAAAACTTTGGTAATGGAAAGTACTCTGATAACTGGTTACCTTATAACGACTACAACATACCATCCGAATAAATAATAAGTTATTACAGAAGTACTTATTTGTAATAAAGATGGTAATTTAAACTGAATGGCCCCGGTTCAAATCCCACCAAGGGCAACAATTTTTTTTAGTTTTTTTTTTTATTAAAAGAGTCTTTTTAAATGATCTTTGAATTTTAAGAACTTAAATATTATCTTCTGTAAAAAAAATTTGTAAAACTAACTCACGTTAATGAAAAAATACCATCATGAGTCAATTTTGATTATGTAGGGGATGTTGAATACCAAGCACGATTCTAATTGGTCTTAACTTGGTAAGCCCAACTTATCTGGGTCATCCTTCATCTCAACTGTGGACACACACCTCCTCATGGTATCACCCGAGGAACTAGTTTAACACGCATTAATATTGTGGATTAATATGTTCCGAGAGTTGTCCCATAAGATCGATAAAAATGTGTTAGGATTACGGGCTAGTAACCCTCTCTTGAAACAAAAAAAATACAATGAAGAGGATAAAATTAGAATTGAAATGTCCCACTACTTATATTAGAGGAGGATGTCTGAAACTTCGATAGAAAGACCAAGTAGAGGAACATTTTTCAAAGCTTGGCCTATAAAATTGGAGAATATTGGCACAAGATCGAAATCCATGGAATTCTAAAATATGCTCGGACTTTGATCTTAACATTTAAGTAAGTAAGAGTCAATCTTATGTAAAAACGTATACAAAAAAGAAGATTTAAATTGTTTAAGTGTTAAAATAATTTTAAAAAAGTTTTAAAATAATTACAAAACATCGAATAAAAATATTTTTCCAAAAATAACAACAAAGCAAAAAAAAAAAGCAGGGAAAAACAAAGTTATTTTCACATGATTTTGGATCTAAAAATAAAAATTGTTTATATTAATTATAAGCTGCCAAGTTTTCAACATATGAAGTAGCTCAGTGGAAGAGTCTCTGCCTAGCAGTCGGAGGGTCTGGGTTCGAGCCCTCATGGGATCATAAAAAAAATTTTGTATTTCGTTTAAAAATATATGTTTTTAATAAAACAACAACAAAAAAGTTGTTGCTGTTGTTGTTGTTGCTTTCAAATTGCTTACCCAAGTCATTACTTTTCTGCAGTTGGTAAGTACTTGCCTCCAATGACATCCCCATGTTAATGTAATGACTTAAACAGCGAATGAGTAAGTAGTTCGTGTTCAATAGTTTAACTGTTTAACTCATTATTTGGTAATGAAAAGTTTTACTGGGTAAATCTCATTTTCTGAAAATACATTCAAAAAAAGTGATTTTCTTTACTATTTACTATATGATTTAGCTGACAAATGTGAATGAAATACAAAGTAGCAGTTGTAGTTAACGAATTAAGAGAAAATTCTATTAAACTACATTTTTAATAGAAATTAGCAACAACAATATATTATTGTTTTTTTTTCGAATCTCAAAAAAAATATCCAACGGAATCTTAAACAATAATACAACGCAGTTTGTGAATTGAACAATTGACTGAACTGTTGATTCTATTGTTCATATTTTATTTCAAATGTTCACATCTACAATGAAGAAACTGTTTGGTTGTTTACAGCAATTCTAAATTAATTGCTTTCACTTGTCCTTATTGTAGCAATTGATGTTGCAATTATTTTTTATTTTTTTTTTTTCTTCTTCTTTTGTAATTGTTGACTTTAATTCAATAAAATGGAGTAATTTGTTGTAGCTGCTGATGGTTTAAGTAATTGACAAGAAAATGTCTTTATTGATAAATAGGATACATATGTACATAAGTACATATTTATATTATTAAAAGACAAAAAGTCCTTGGAAGGAAAATAATGTACAATGATAATGATAATTTCTTAACAATGAAGTTTCAATGGCTGGAACCCTTGAACGTGTAACATATTTTTCTGTCATTTTTTGTATTTGTAGAGTAAAATATTGAAGAACTTGTAAAATGCAATTATAAACACATCAAAAACATTTACGCGATGTCATTCATTCATTTATTCATTCCGCCATTTGTTCTGCTGATTGTTCTTTCATACACACACACGTACAAATAGTGAAATATTATCCAAAAGTAGCAGCTCATGGCATCAGCAATAACAACATCATCATCATTTATATGTTGAACATTCATATCGTCATCATCATCATCATCTTCATAATCGCAGTCATCATTGGATCCATAGTTGTCGTCCTTAAATATCACATCAGGCTACAATACAACTCTTTCGTTTTCTCGTATTTAGTTGTTATTGTTTTCTTTTTTTTAACTTCTTTATTCCCTACAATCACAGACAACATCCAGGAACTTACAATCAGCGAGTAGTACAATAAGTAAGTAGTATTTACTAGCAGCAACAAAAAAAGAGTTGGATTGTCGTTGATACTTATAAAGAGATCTACTTGAAATTCCATACCCGCCATAACAACGCAACAATAAGGATTGTTTTCATATTTTTACTTTTATGTTCATACATACTTACACAAATACAGACATACACACATTTAAACATAAATAAATATGAATATACATACATATGTATATAAGTATGCATATCAGAGCGGACCTAAAAAATTTGACTTAAGCATCACAAAACGTCGAAATATGTTTTTCTCCTCTTTTTAACATATTCCATTGATTAATATAGTTCGTTTGATGATGATAAATTTAAATAACGAAGATGTGTTATAAGCAATAAATCGTAAAAAGAAAATTGTTTATCAAAAATGTTTCTATAGAAAATTTCTTTATCAAAAATTCTTTTATATTTTCTTAAAAATATTTTTTTAAGAAAATAATTCTATAGAAAATTTTTTATCAAAAATTTTTCTACAAAAAATTTTTTTAATGAAAATTTTTCTATAGAAAAATTTCTATATCGAAAATTTTTCTATAGAAACAATTTTTATAGAAAATTTTTCTATAGAAACATTTCTTTATCGAAAATTTTTCTATAGAAAATTTTTTTATCGAAAATTTTTCTATAGAAAAATTGTTTTATCAAAAATTTATCTATAGCAAAATTTTTTTTATCGAAAATTTTTCTATAGAAAAATTTTTTATAGAAAATCTTTCTATAGAAAAATTTCTATATCGAAAATTTTTCTATAGAAACATTTTTTATCGAAAATTTTTCTATAGAAAAATTTTTTTATCGAAAATTTTTCTATAGAAAAATTTTTTTATCGAAAATTTTTCTATAGAAAATTTCTTTATCAAAAATTCTTTTATATTTTCTTAAGAATATTTTTTTAAGAAAATAATTCTATAGAAAATTTTTTATCGAAAATTTTTCTACAAAAAATTTTTTTAATGAAAATTTTTCTATAGAAAAATTTCTATATCGAAAATTTTTCTATAGAAACATTTTTTATAGAAAATTTTTCTATAGAAACATTTTTTTATCGAAAATTTTTCTATAGAAACATTTTTTTATCGAAAATTTTTCTATAGAAACATTTTTCTTTAGAAAATTTTTTTATCGAAAATTTTTCTATAGAAAAATTTTTTTATCGATAATTTTTCTATAGAAAAATTTTTTTATCAAAAATTTTTCTATAGAAAAATTTTTTTATCGAAAATTTTTCTATAGAAAGATTTTCTATAAAAAATTTTTCTATCGAAAAATTTTTTTATCGAAAATTTTTCTATAGAAACATTTTTCTTTAGAAAATTTTTTTATCGAAAATTTTTCTATAGAAAAATTTTTTTATCGATAATTTTTCTATAGAAAAATTTTTTTATCAAAAATTTTTCTATAGAAAAATTTTTTTATCGAAAATTTTTCTATAGAAAGATTTTCTATAAAAAATTTTTCTATCGAAAAATTTTTTTATCGAAAATTTTTCTATAGGAAAATTTTTTTTTTTGAAAATTTTTCTATAGGAAAATTTTTTTTTTTTTAATTTTTCTATAGAAAAATTTTTTTCTATAGTGAATTGTTTATCAAATGTAAAATGTAAAATTTTTCATCAAAAATTTTTCAATAGAAAATTTTTTTATCTAAAAATTTTCTACAGAAAAATTTTTTTATCGAAAAATTTTCTATAGAAAAAGTTTTTATCGAAAAATTTTCTATAGAAAAATTTTTTTATCGAAAATTTTTCTACAGAAAAATTGTTTATCGAAAGGTTTTCTATAGAAAAATTTTTTTATCGAAAAAATATTTTTATGGAAAATTTTTCTATAGAAAAATATTTGTATCGAAAATTTTTTTTTAGAAAAATATTTTTATCGAAAATTATTCTATGCCAACGCCTAGTTATAATCGATGAAACCTCTTTTACAGTTACTGATTTAAAAGCCAATTTTTAATTTGCCTGGTCGTCGGGACGGTCTGATTTACACGTAAATATAAATCTAGATGTATGTATATAATGCCATCTGTGTATGTGCGTCTAGTATGATATCTGTCAGTTTGAATCTAGATGTTTTCTTAGTTGTTTTACATGTTTTAATAAGAGTGTTATTGTCATTTATCTTATACTTTCAAATAGTATTAAAAGGATTTAAATTTAAATGAAAACATTTTGTAAGTCTGTATTCTGTGTGTCAGATTTGAAACAAAAGAAAATTAACTTTTAGCATTAAATATAAATACTTACTATGTACTTATGCTAAATATTCTATTTATATTTCTAATGCGTTCTTTTTGAGAAACATTTGAGAACATACCCACACCCCGAGATGGGATGATTGTGTTTCGTTTTAGTTCTAAATTAATTTTTTTTATTGTTTTAATTCATTCAAAATATCGAAAATATTTCCATTCAAAACAGCTTTCGTAAATATTATGTTTTTTTATTCTTAGTGGAAAATTTACTTAAATCATCCAATAACATCAAATACATACTAAATCATTATTTAGATTGTGGCAATAACATGAATTGTATAAACCTTCATTCAGCCACTAACACTCGAACAACTACATTAAAGCAGGCACACACATGTGCTGCTGCATTTACATACTAACAATAGATACGAGTAAATTTCGATAAATGTTTTTGAGGGGAGGTGTGAAAGAGTAACCACCCTCTTTCTTGTAGCGGTTGGTACTTTTTGAAAAACGAACAAATCAACATCAATATTTCATTCAGCTCATGCTTATTTGTATTTGTTAGAAATTTTAATATGAATCTAGTCACGCCATATTTGATTTGTTGTGGAAAAATTCTGAAAAATCTAACTAGAAACACAATCAACACTACCAGCATGTTTGAAATGACAATGCGTCTCTCCTCTATGAATAAATAACGTGACCGTAAATTTAAGGTAGAACATTTCAGATAAATAAACATTTTAAATAAACAAAAGTACTAGGAAATTTTTTTAATGGATTCCTTATGTACAATATTTATCTTTTATCAACCTCAAAAAAAAAATGTAGCAAAACTTTGTTTATATTTTTCTTAAAAATATTAAGTTAAAATACTCTTATAAAAAATTTGTTATTATTGGTAATATTGGCCACGTTAGCATCAAATCACATTATTCACTATGTGAGACAAATACTTACATGCTTTTCCCCCAAACTCTCTTAATCACTTACTCATGGTATTCAAAAAATATGAAAAAGGATCCCGCAGTGAAAAAAATTTGCATTTCCACTTAACTAGTTTTTTTTTGTCTCCTCTTCAGTCATCCCATAACATATGTCATCGCATTTGTTCATTTTTTTTTCCTCTTTTTTAGAATCGATCAACAAAACCACTTTACCTCTGGCATTTTTTGGGAAAATGTTTCTTAACAACGTGACATTTAGAAATATTTTATACGAACAAAAAACTGCGTCATGTTGAAAGCTAATTTGAATTTTAAATTCAATTAATCACTACTATTTAGTTTAGTAGAATTCAAAGGCTTGACGGAAGTTCAGGTGACAAAATTAATAATATTTAATTTATATTTTATTTATTAACAAGTTTGAAGTGAAAAACAGGAATTTTATCTCGGTAAAAACACTGGTCAACAAGAGAAATTACTTTGAAATCTAACTTTTTTATTAACACGTAAGAAAGGGCTATAGTCGGTCAAGCCGACCATACGATACCCTTCACCATTAAGCTCCAAGGTGTTCTTCTTCCGTATAAAGACAAATAAGTATTTGCTAAATTTTGTCATCATACAAACATTTTCTCAAAACTTATATATTTAAGCTCTTTCCGTCATTTCGACTTATATGAGAGCTTGGATCAAATGTGGACCGAATATCTCGAAACTTACCAAATGGATAACAGTTGTTACAAAAATAAACTTTAAATTCTCATTATTTTCAGATTTACGATTGATTTTAGTTATTATACCCTTCACCACCATATCAAAGTAGGAAATTACGGTCAAAACCCCCAAAAATGTTTTTATTTTTTTTTTGAGAAATTTTAGTGTCAGATTAGAGCTGACATTTCAAAACATGTAATCCCAAATTTTTACCATACTGCATTGCCTACTAAGGCTGTAATATTTCCTCAAAGTTTGAATATTTGTTTATATGTTCGTAATAAAATTATTTGTATATTTGAACGCATATATAAAATTCGCTTAATTTTGGAATACGTGTAAAATTTTGACTTTTTCTTTCTTGAATTAAAAAGTAGATAGCTTTTACTAATCAACAGCGCTAGTTTCAATATCTTTTGACTTATGCTTCATCTAGAAATCTAGCGGTTAAAACAACCATAAAAAATTAAAAAAAAATGTTAATACAAAGTTTGATAGACCCCGAATTTTTTTAGAGATTTTTAGAGGTTGAAGCACAACACTCTCTAATAGCTGAAGTCAATCATTAATAAGCCCTATGAATTTTATATCCATTTGTATCCCATTTCAAGAATTAAACCGTTTTCAGTAACACCCCTTTTTCACAATATTTTGCAAATTATCGCTAAAAAAAATCACTACTTGAAGTGAAATATAGGCGTGATGTAATATTTTTATGCCATTTTCTTTAGTTTCCTTTCTAATTCTATGCAAAATTTTTACATAAAGATAAAAACAACAAATTTTTTAATTTTGAATGACTTTTGTATAATTTATTTAAGTATATAGGTGGTGGTCACATAATTGTGGACGCAATAAAAATTTTAAAATCTGCAAATTTAATATTATTCAAGAACTCGTAATTTTTATTTTTATAAAAATATTCAATGTTAGAGTTTTTCTGTAGGTTTGTTAGAAGCATACAAAATCTGGTTTTAAGCTCATAGTATGAACCTAATATCTCTGAAAGGACATATCCGATTTTGTCAAGTCATGTATCGTAGGACAGGTACTCTTTTCATATATTATCCTATTTAAGTAAATCATTTTTATAATCGCCAGCAAAGATTTTTTTAGCATGTTTAGTAGTCCAGTTTTATGTGACCACACCCTTTATATTTTCTTAAAAAAACTATTTCAGTTTAACTAAAGATATATTATTTATATACAGTAAAAATTTCAAGAACAAAAGTCAATAAATGACCAAGTTATTGAGTTTTGGCCGTATTCTCCCACTGTGCATAGGTGGAAAGGGTATTATAAGTTTGTGCTGATGTTTGTAACACATAGAAATATTTGTCTTGGACCCAAGTTTTAGTATACCAATAGGCTTAGAATCACTTTCTGAGTCGATTTAGCGATGTCCGTCCGTCCGCCCGTCTGGCTGGCTGGCTGGACCCCCATATAAACCTTGTAATCAAACTACAGGTCGCAATTCTAAAGATAATTTGATGAAATTTGGAACAAATCATTTTTTTGATAATGATTTTTTATCTCATTTGGTGGGTTTTTAAAGAAGAGTTTGTATGGGAGCTATGGTCAAATGTGGACCGATTTCAACGAAATTTTGGTCCAGTGATTTAAGTTTACATAAGCAGTATTTGTTTTAAATTTCATGAAAAAATATTGATATTTGTGGCCAATATACCAATTCCGGGAAGTGGGACCTATGGGAGGTACCATAAATAATGAACCGATTTTGACCAATTTCAATAGCAATGGTGCCATTATCAAAAAAATGATCTGCTCTAAATTTTATCAAGTTATCTTTAGAATTGCGACCTGTAGTTTGATTACAAGGTTTACATGGGGGTCAGCCAGCCAGCCAGACGGACGGACGGACATCGCTAAATCGACTCAGAAGGTGATTCTGAACCTACTGATATACTAAAAGGTGGGTCTAAGACAAATATTTCTATGCGTTACATACATCAGCATAAACTTATAATACCCTTTCCACCTATGGTTGTGAAGGGTATAATTATACCGTTTAACCAGCTCCGTTTTTGTTTCTTTTTTTTTAATAATTTGTTTAACGAATTGAAAAAAGTAAAAAAGAACTTCTGGAGTCTTAGTAAGAATACCCTGCAAATTACCACTAAGAAATAATTAGATCGATATCACGACTTAAAATCAAAGTATTTCAACAAAAACCCAATTTTTGAAAAGTTATAAAAATAATGTCAATTTTTACATATTATCAGGTTTTATAAGCAGATCTGTAATTATTTTTGCTTTGATAGGTATAAATTTATATTAAAAATTTGGTTGAAATCGGCTGTCATTAACCCTTTTATTACCAGGGTCAAAAGTAAAAATTTTAAAATATTAAACTTTTTTCAAAAATAGTACTAGAAATTACATGTTTTTATTGAAATAAATAAAAAAAAAAATCAAAAATCGTTCAATGAAGCCTTAAATTACATTTTTATATAAATTAACCCTTGCTTTCCCATGGGCTTAAAACTAAAACTTTGGAACCGTTTTTTCGTTTAACATACAACATATTAAAAAAACCAAAAAAGCAGTTTTGAAAACGGTATAAAAAATTACTTCTAACTAAAAGTGACTTAACGTTAGCTTTATGTAACTAAAATGGGTATTTAAATATATTGAGATGTCAAAATAGTTAAACGACTCAAACTTTTAAAATTTAAAAAAGAAACAAAAAATTATTTTATTAGCGGTTTCCCCTATTTAATGATTCAAGCGACGAGCTGTAAATTGTATAGCTCACCGGTCAAGTCGCTCAGCTTATAATAACACTTAATACTTTGTTTTTGTAAACTTATACACTTTCATCAGTTGGCATTACGTTTTCATTGAGGTAGAGTTACATATATCACGATTTTTAGCACTCATATATGTTTAAACTACAAACACACAAAAGTTTTATATGGTCGGGCTTGATTCTCATTCTTAGTTTATATGTATGTATGTATATTTTATTTGAAAACTAATTTACATACGTACATATAAAAATTACAACTCAACGTATGAGTAATGTTATGAGAAGCACTTATGCAGATTTTTATAATTTTATAATTTAAATTTTTATACACATGGATTTACTTGGCATCATTATTTTAGGTGTGAAAATGAACATTATTTTTAATGTTGTAAACATTTCTGCTAAAATGGCGTATAATTTGTAAAAATATTTTATGCGTAAAGACACATGTAATTCCTCATAAAAGTTAAAACAATTAATCAAATCTTTTTTTGCTGAGCAAATAAACAACATTAACAAAATCTGCAAAAAAGAAAAAAAAATGTCTTAAAATGTTATATATTTAGAAAACAAACATGCAGAAAACATCATCTATTCCATCACATGTAGAAAATATATCATGATAAAATGTAATTTAGAAGTCTTGTGTACAAATACATACACACACGTGTAAATATTCAATATATATTCTGAGCATGTGGATTTTTATAATGTCGCCAATCTTCGAAGAAGTAACCTACTAGACACTTTTGTATGAGAAATGCACTAAAGTTAAAATGAAGAAACTAATTTTTTGTGAACAATATTCGAACAAAATATCAAAAAAAAATAAACAAGTAAGAAAAAGGATAAGCCCGACTATATGAAACCCTTCAGCTTTACAAGTTTTTCTTTGATCACAAGCTATCATGGATATCAAGCCAGCCAGATAGCCAGGAGGATGGACATCGTTGAATCAACTAAGGCGCTGATACTAAAAGATGAGTATATTGACGATGTTTGCCGATAATATTGATTTCATGAGAGAAGGGGTCTTATAAAATGGCTCTAGTTGTCTATGAATCAAAAACAAAACTGCTGGTTTCTACCAACAGACAGTCCAAAGGAATTAGACCACATGTGATCATTGAGAACTATAGCTCCGAGGTTGTAAAAGAATTTGTTTACCTTGATACAACCTTTAACATATTTACAATAATAACGAAGAAGGCTTCGAAATCAAATGTAGAATCATACTTGTTATATGGTCCTGAATCATGGGCACTTGCACAGGCAGATGAAGCTTTTCTTGGAGTTCTTGGTAGAAAAGTTTCTACGTAATATCTTTGGACCAGTCTGCATCAACAATGAATATAGACATCGAATGAACCATGAGCCACGACATAGTAAAAAGCATTAAAAAGCAGCGGCTGAATTGAGACATGTTATACGAATGGATGAAAATACTCTAGCAAGAAAATTATTCAAAGACGATCCCGAGGGAATTCGTAAAAGAAGATGTCCGAAATTTCGATTGAAAGACCAAGCAGAGGAAAATCTTTTAATACTTTCTTTTGGAGAATATGCGCACAAGATCGAAATGCATGGAATCCTAAAATATGCTCGGCCTTTAAGGATATTTTTGTAACTTCAAAGAACTTTCTGTTTTCTACAGACGCTTTAAGGGTAACAAATAGAATAAGATAACACTTTTCATAATTTTGTTCATAGTTGGGAGTTTAAGGGTTAAATAATATACTTTTTGTTTAAAAAAGAAACACATTTTTTGAATATTACATGAAATTAAAAAACCAATAGAAAAAATTATTTAATTATAATATTATTATAGGTATCGTATAGGGGAATTTGTCACATTTTAGGCTTACATTACGTATAATTGATATTTGGTATTTGGTTAAAATTATATATTAAATATACGCTACCAACCTTTCTGAAACTAGAGAGCACAATAGGGTGACAGGAAATTTTTTTTCTTTGGTTTCGAATGTTTTTCTAAGGAATATTGTGACACTAGGTCTAAAAGTTTAAATCTGAAAATTTAAGCCAAATTAGACAAAGTTCTAAGTTAAGAGCCCATTTGTATGGGGGAAAATAGGTTATTTTTTGTTTTTGCGAAATTTAGACAAAAAATAAATAATTTTTACAAAAAAAAATAATAGAATATTAAAGACAACTAACGCAGCTTTAAGTCAAATTGTGAAAGACGAAAATCCATTAGGTAGTTTAAAAGTTATTGCAGTTTTCCCCCCAAAATTTATATCTTTGAAAAAGCGCCTAAGGATATGCACCAAAAATTATATGTTGTAAATAAGAAAATTCCTAAGTTAGACATAATTTATCATTTAATGGCTTGTTACTAGTAAATAGTTTAGTTTTGTTTAAATATAATTTCCTTAGTTTTTTCATGTTGGAAAATGGTAAATTTTTCTCAGGTCGGTTTCGAAAACAATTTTTTAAGTTTTTGAAAATTTTGTTCAACAAATATTAAAAATTTAGAATTTGCTCTCCAGTGAGTAAAAACAGACAAAGAAATTAGCTCACTATCTTGAACCGTTTCGCCGTACCTGCGATTTCAAATTGAATAATTTCGCGAAAATGTAAATTTTTGGTCCAAATTCGAGTAAATGCTCGGTAAATTTTACTTGTATTCAATTTTAACAAAAAAGATAATTAATATTATTTAAATTTTTGGTCCAAATTCAAGTAAATGCTCGGTAAATTTTACTTGTATTCAATTTTAACAAAAACGATAATTAATATTATTGCCTCGTTTATGGAAAACCTATGCTAAAGGTTTTTTTTTAATATTGGACGAGATTAGCCATTTCTTCACCGCGGCCAAATGTCTAAATTTGGATTTTCTGAAAATTTTCATAGCGAGATTACGGAATATTAAGTAATAATTATCGAATTTAAGAAAAGCTCGAAAATAACGGTTTTTGGCAAGATCAAGTGTTTTTTATAGTTAAGCGATATTTTTTGTGCTGATTAGCTATTTGGCAAAAACTGATGACAACTTTTTAAGCCATCATCCTAATATTGGGAAACTTTGGAGGCCTATAAAAATAAAACGGTCACCAAATTGGCCAAAGTGAGTATAGGGTTTTACTACAATTTATTAGTAGAATAGAACCCATGTAAAAAAAAAACTTCTGCTCTTTCAAATACTTGTTGGGTTCGTACGAATTTGTGAGGCTTAGTAATAAATGTGTACGTTAATATATGTATGTGTGAACATATATACCCAGTAGTTTAAAATAAAAGGACAACTTCGTGTGCGTGGTTCGTGTGTAGTAGAATTTAATTTATTTATTTATTAGAAAGCTCAATTTAAGAGCTCCTCTGTTCTTTATTTAGTTAAATGAATTGCCTTTAATTTGGAAACTGTTTAATATTTTATACAAATATTTAGGTGACTTGACAGTTTCAAATCAGTCACTTAATTCTAAATATATTCTTAAGACTTATACATGTGCTTGTGTAGATGCAACGCGATCCAATAATACGAAAGATGCTTTAAATGTATACCTACTACTTGACTACTGTTTACTTAGTATATAACAATCTTGTTAAAAAATGCTACCTTTGGAAATTATTCTTTCATGTTAAACTGCAGAGTTATGTATTATACCCACTAACTAGTTTTAACGAAAGCTATTATTCTATCGTTTACCACATACTAAGATTAGTTGCTTTATCTTCGACTTTTTTATGATATTTTTTGTTTTTGTAAATATTTTATGAGACATTTTTGACAGCCGTTTCAGTCATCGACGTTAAGATCATTGAAATCACAATCCATATCATCATTATCTACAACGAAAAATATACAAATTTTCTCTAGATTTAACAACAAATGCTTTTGATGGTTATATGTTAACCTTTCACTTAGTATTAAACCTTTTATCATTTGCCAACATTTAAGATGAAATATATAAATGTAATTCGATTAGATTTATTAATATATTTATGTTTGTAAGAAAATTTAATAAGAAACCAAAAAATATTTTAAACAAGTAAGTAAGTGCTATAGTCGGTCAAGCCCCACCATACGATACCCTTCACTACTATGGTCAAAGGTGTTATTTTTAATGTATAAAGACAAATATTTACTAAATTTTGTAATCATACAAACATCTTATTAAAACTTATGTATTTAAGCTAGGGTTTGCAGTTCGGTTTTAACCGAAACCTCGGTTTTTTATTTCATATTTATACCCTTCACCACCATAATTAGAAAGGGTATTATAAGTTTGTGCTGATGTATGTAATGCAGAGAAATATTTGTCTTAGACCCACCTTTTAGTATACTTTTTTTTTTTTTTTTTTTTTTTTTTTTTTAATGTTTATTTACATGGGTTTACATGGGGGTCCAGCCAGCCAGACGGACGGACAAACTAACATCGCTAAATCGACTCAGAAAGTGATTCTAAGTCTATTGGTATACTAAAAGGTGGGTCTAAGACAAATATTTCTATGCATTACATATATCAACACAAACTTATAATACCCTTTCCACCTATGCTGGTGAAGGGTATAAAAATCACTTTAAATATAAACTTACGGAAACGTATTGATAAAAATACTATTACCATCTTTTAGAGAAAACAAAATATACAAATAATTTTCTGTGAGAATTTAAGATTTCATATGCATTCAAATATAATACAAATATAAAACGAAACCCTTATTTATGAAAGGAACTTTATCACTTTATAAACACTTTTTACAAACATAAATAATAAAAAACTACTCTTAAAACTGAAATACATTAAATTAAAATAATTTGTTTCTTGAATTTTTTTTAACAAAAGATCAATATTATCACATTATGAAAGAACAATATATTGTTTCTCAAAATGTTGTAAGTTTTGTAAAATATGTTTCAGAAGAACAACAAGTAAATAAAAAAGTAATAAAAATACAATAGGAAAAGAAAATAGAAAGTAAACAATGTTTGTAGTTTACAAAAGTAATTTTCCATGTCATTCACCTTAAAGGCGTTTACGTACGTTATTCAAACAACGCCTTCTTACAATGTTAAATAACATTTTACTAAACAACACGTAAATGTAAACGTATCGGTAAGTGTAAACGTAAAAATGTGTAGAAGAAGTTTGTAAATATTGATATCGAATTTTGGATCCGAAACAAAAGAATGTAAGAATTATATAGAAAACAATAAAAAAAAGTTACAAACATATCTATAAAAGTTATCAATAAATATTAAACATTTTTTGTAGAAGAGTCTTATCTCTATTTCAAGTTTTTTACAAAAAGAAATCAATGTTGACAAAATATAGAATAATGACGAAATTTATAACTTTCTAAAATATTAAATAATATTTACTATATGTGACCCGGTCTATGAAAAGGAAAAGGCTTATGACTCAAAAAGAAAATTTCGAAAAATTAGCTAAAAATTTCCAAAAATTTAAAAATTTGACCGAGTCACATAACCTAAATTTAGTATTCGTTACTGATTTCAGTATTTTGTATTTTTCGTTATTGCAAAAGTTTAAAAACACTAATTACTGTTACAGTTAAATAAAATATTTATACTTTTTTAAATTGATCTGAAAAAAACAATCTCGTAAAATATTTTAATTGGACTAGTATATATGAGAATTGATAACCACATTTGTTTTAAATATAAAAATAATCTTGTATTATTTCTATAATTACTTTAATAAAAAAAACACAATTTTAAAATTCTTGAAAATCTTATTTCTTTGATAAGTCATTTACATGAAATCAAACCTAATGTAATTTCAAATATGTATCTATTTCTTTGTTCTTTTTTTTAAACAAACTAAAAGATATAAACAAGAAAACTTTTAGAAAAATATAATTCCTTTTTAAGTATGTTTACTCTTAAATAATTGTCTAAACATACATACATATTCACATAAGTTATACTACCCAGTGGGAAAAGCAAAATATTTTGTAAACCTACTTTCATACACATGCCCATTAGGGTGAATTTTTACCAAAGGTTTGTCTTTCATTTGACTTCGCTCCGAGTCTCGGTAATAAAAAAGTTGTATATACCAAGTGATGGGACAAGGGTAAATGCCCAAATGGTAAATTTGGTATTAAAAGGTTAATACCCAGGTATTTACCCAAAATGTGGGTATAAATCAAATTAAAAGAAGAAGCTGTGGGTGCTGAGGGGACGTTCAGAAACAGCTGAAGTACTAGGAGCTGTTAAAATTCGGACATCTAATTTGCTTAATTGCGTACTTCCACAAATTTCTTTCCACTAATTTACTGAAGAAATTTCATCCAAACAAAAGTTTTGGCCCAAAAATCATTTCTGGCCTTGTAATTGACAAAATCTGCCATTACATTTATATTTAGCACCTGTGACATTGTCTAAATGAATTCCAATGCAGGAGGTACCTCAGATAAATTCGAAAATGTTCAAAATTCTGTTGCTCTACGTAACAACGAGTATTTGTTATTCAAATGAGCATTTACCCGAAATTATACAAATACCCGAGTATGAAGGTGGGTATAAATAGGTAAATACCCAGCGTTAGGTAAATACCCAGGTCTAAACCCATCTCTATATATACCAAATTAAAGGAAGTTTGGATGAAGTTTAGAATTTGCATGAAAAAGATACACAAAAATTGACTTAAAAAAAATAAAATTGCAAACAAAGATATAAATAATTGTTTTTGTAGCTGGTGGTACTAAATAGTTAAATTTTGTTTAAATATAATCGAATATAAACTTTTGCTCAAACTGAAATATGGTACTTTCTTCTTAGGCCAGTTTCAAAACTTATTTTTGAATTTTTTGAAAATTTTGTTTAACTAATATTACAAATTTACAATTTTCTCATCAGTGTATTAAAGCCAGCTAATGGCAACATAAAACCCAAAAAACTTGAAGTCGATATTACAAACCGTTTCGACGTACCTGGGGCCAAATTACGGCATTCGATATCGATCGAAAACTCAGACTTTTAAGCAAATATTGTAAAGTATACTTTAGGGATGTTCAAAATTACTTCGATGCAAAAAGTTTAATGAAATTAAGAATCCATTTTGATTCGTTTTTAAAAATTGTTTAATTAAAACTCTTTTACTATTGCTCATCTTTTAGCAAATAACTTCAAAAAAATATAGTAAACTCTGCATATTTTAAATAACTTTGATTGTCCTTAAAGTATGCTATACAAATATGTATTTTGGAAATATCTAAAATTTCGATCGATATCGAATGCCGTAATTTGGCCCCTGATATTCGAAATCTTTCAATTTCGCGAAAATTTCGATTTTTGGTTACAATTATATTTAAATAAAATTGAACTTTTCTTTGCTTACAGGCACTAAAATGATTAAATATATCCTTGTTTGCAATTTTTTTATTCTTTTCCTGCCTCCAAATCGTAAGTCGTCAAAATGTGCAACCTCTTAACGTTATCCAATCTTCCTAAAATTTGGTATATGTAACTTCTGTATTACCGACCCTTAGGGCGAAGGCGAAGTCAAATAAAAAACTTAATTTTGGTAAAAATGAAAGACCCTAATATATGTACATTAGGGTGCACCTTATTTTACGAAAGTGCGAAATTGTACCGTTACTCCCCCAGGAATGATCTACGTAACATAAAAACATGCTGTAAAATTTTATTTCAAAATTGCAAAAGGGTCACACGAGCCGCATCCGCCCACAAAGTGTTAAACTTTTTTGTATGAGAAACAACTAAGAAAGTGCTATAGTGGGTCAAACCCGGCCATACGATACCCTTCTTAGTGGTGAAAGGTGTTCTTTTTCCTGTATAAAGACGAATATTTGCTAAATTTTGCCATCATACAAACATATTCTCAAAACTTATACATTTAAGCTGTTTCCGCCATTTGGACTTATATGAGAGCTAGGGTCAAATGTAGACTGATTATCTCAAAATTTGGCAAATTGATTACAGTGGTTACAAAAATTATGTATGCAAAAAATTCTCATTATCTTCGGATTTATGGGCGTTTTAGTCAATTTTGTCTCATTTAGTGCGTTATCAGAAAAGAGTTTGTATGGAAGCTATGGTCAAATGTCGACCGATTTCAACGACAGTGATTTTAGTTTACATAAGCAGTTTACATAAGCAGTATTCGTCTTAGACTCTAAGACGAATATTTATATGCGTTACATACATCAGCACAAACTTATAATACCCTTTCCACCTATGGTGGTGAAGGGTATAATGACACACCCTTATATATGTGCATTATGGTACACCTTATTTTACGAAAGTGCGAAATTGTACCGTAACTCCTCCCAGAAATGTTCTACGTAACATAAAAACATGCTGTGAAATTTTATCGATATATTACACTTTAAGATCCGACAGTAAATGGCGAAGATATAACGGAAAATGTATTTTGGCGATCCCTATGTGCGGCAAAATAAGAAATTCCTTGTTTGTAATAGATCGGTTTGAAAAATCGAAAAACTTTCTTAGTAAAAGTTTAACGATTTTTTAAGAGCTTTAATTTTCCGATATTAGGGTGGTACATTAGGGTGGTAGGAACAGGGGTCTGATAGATAAATACTAGAACCGGATACCTGAGAATAATGACTATTAAAGAAAAATGTTGGCCTCCTCGAGACAAAAACATCGATATATCACACTTCGAGATCCGACTGTAAATGCCGAAGATATAACGAAAAATGTATTTTGGCGACCCCAATGTGCAACGAAAAAAATTAAAAAAATTTTTTTCGAAACTACCTCATAGCAATGCTTTATATTCGATGGTGTACGGCGAACTTTATTTTTTCGAGACGCCCTAATGTACATGATATTTTGTTTAATATTGGAAAAGTTTAACCCTTTCTTCCCCGGGGTCAAAGTCAGAACTTGGAGTTTTTTCATTTTCTATAGGAAAATGACGAAATATTAAGAATTTATTATTAAATTTTATTTAAAATGCAAAAATAAATTAATTTTTATAAAAATTAGGTCTTTTTATTAAAAAATATTAACCTTAAACAGACAAGGGGACTAAAATGATAAAATTTTTTTTTTCTTATGATCTTTGAATTTTGATTTCATAAGTTCATTTTAGTTAAAAAAAAATTCTGGGAAAAGTTGCAGCTCAATTTCGCACCTTCGTAAACTATGGTATATCCTAATAAACAAATATCAATTAATTCGATAAGAAGTACTGCTGGATATATTCTAAATCAATTAAAAGTCAGCAAGGTGTGACGTAAGAGGGATGAACGTTTTCACTAGAATATCTATGAGATTTGTACTGAAATTTTACTTAAATTTGCTTAAGATATTGTGTGTAATTTTTTATAATATCTTATTAGGAATGTTTTTGGGATAAGTCTAATATGAATAATATGAAACGAGTGCAAATGCAGTTTGTCTACACATACCCACATACATACGAGTAAATACCTATGACAATACTTTTCTGTGTGAATGTTCATTTTATTATTTAATTCATGTTATATAAGTAAAAATGCTTTATAAGTGAAAATGTGTGTGTTCATGATATGTACGATATTTTTATTTTATATGTATTTACTTATTTCATTTTGATATTTATTTTTTAAATAACTATTAATTAAATTTTTGGTTTATGATAAAAACAAAAAAAATTTAAAAGTTCACACACAAATAAATAAATAAATATATATACACAAGTTTAAAGTTCATTTCAAATTGTGCATTTGCATTGAAGAGCATATATGTATGTATATAAACATATACAAACTTATTTACTTCAAATATTTTAAACTACAATATACATATATTTATACACATATATATGAATATTTGTTAGCCATATATAATATGTTAATGTATGTATGTATGTATGTATGTATGTATGTATGTATGTATGTATGTATTTAAAATTGTTTTCAATAAAGTTCGATTCAGAAATTTAAAGAATGTAAATAAAACTATATTAAAACAAATATTTGAACATATGCACAGGCTCTTTTGCAAATTTAAACAAACATACACATACCTTCTTGTCATTATCACCTAAAGCCCAAGGCGAAGCTTCTATGATACTTCTAGGTGATAAGAAATAGATTCTTTTACACAGAATTGGGAATAGTACTCAAATAGAATGTGATTTCATGCATATAATCATTTAAAGAAAAATTAACAAAAAGAAAAGAAATTAATTTACGAATAAAGATCCATCACCTGGATCATAAATGCCTTCATGACTACGACCAAAGACTCTATAATATAAAGATATTGCACTCTATATATTTGTTTTCTGTCAAAAGTGAAATTAAAGTGTCTGAAGAACAATGAAAAAAAAAAACACAAAAACGCACAAACAAACATACATTTCATGTGCTTTAGCTTTCCCTTATTGAATAATCACCCCTATTAGTTATTTCCGAATTAGAATAAAAGCGTATTCTCTTTTTAATAGGACTTATCAAAAAGACCATACCGTAAATCAATGTATAGAAGTGCAACATCTTTATATTATGGAGTCTTTGCTGCAAAAAAGGAATTTCAACACCTCCAAGATCTAAAACACTTCCACAACTGACTGTTCTCATGCATTACTTTGCTGCTACTCTACTGTTTTAATATATTTTTATTAACCGTTCTTGACATTTTAGGTGACGATATGTTATTTGTGTTTTAAATGTGCAGGGCATAAATATGGACAAATAAATTTAAAATTCAAACATCCATACATATACAAATAATATTTTTTTGTTTATATTGAACGTTTAAAGTTCATTTCAAATTATTATTTAAATTTATTTTAACTAGCCTAACCCAACCCACTTTGCAGATCCTCATTCACTGGACAATTAAAAAGACATACTGTAAACAATATAGTCCTTAAATAAGCGTCCAATCGAGAAAATACTTGATTTTTGTGATCATTTGGACTTTTTGGATTAAAAATTAAAATTGACTGAAGTTTCTTATATAAACGTCTAATCGAAAAAATACTTGATCACATTGATTTTTTGTACCCAGAACTTAAAATTGGCTGTAGTTTTTATACCTACCATCAAAAAGAATGGGTTGTATATTAAGATTGTCACTCAGTTTGTAATTTCTTTAATATTGGCTCACAAATCAAAAACGATATATATTCTGAATCCTTATGAAATTCTAAGACGATTGAGCAATGTCCTTCTGTCTCTCTGTCTGTCTGTCTGTTGAAATCACGATAACGCCTAAATGAAACGAGCTAGCTCACGGAAACTTAGTAAAAACATTATTCATCTATGAGAAAATTTTGGTATTGAAATTAGGCAAAATCGGTTAATATTTGACCATAGCTCCCGTATAACCTCGTCTAGGCTAATTGCTTATTTGCTAATAAATGGCAAATTATAACAGCTATGATGACAAAATTTTGGTATCTAGAAGTCTTACAACAGAACTAGGTAGCATACACATTTCATCGAAATCGGTTCACATTTAACCATAGCTCCCATATAAAAAAACTTACGGAAACAGCCTAAATTTCACCTGAAATTCACTTAAATGTCAATAAATGATACACTATAATAGCTTTGGCCACTAAATTTAGCACAAAGAAGTCTTATGTGAATCTGGCTGGCATTCATAAGACTTCTTTGTGCAAAATTTTGTCACAATCGGTCACCATTGGATCATAGCTCCTATATAAAAAACTTACGGAAACACAAAAATACAAAAATAAAAGGGAGTTTATGTCCGTCTATTCGTTAGATAAAAGCGCGATAGCGCCTTAACTAAAAGAGTTA
Organism: Stomorhina lunata; assembly: GCA_933228675.1. Classification (NCBI taxonomy): domain Eukaryota; kingdom Metazoa; phylum Arthropoda; class Insecta; order Diptera; family Rhiniidae; genus Stomorhina; species Stomorhina lunata. Next base: position 180,536,598 of record OW121740.1, read on the forward strand.
TAGCAACAAAATTGTATGAAAGGAAGTCTTATGTAAATGCCAGCTTGTGTACAAAATTTTGTTACAATCGGTGACAATTTGACCATAGCTCCCATATAAAAAACTAACACAAACACAGCTCCTGAACTACAAAAGCTAGAGAGACAAAATTTTACAAAAGTATTTTGATATGTAACGAAAGTTGTGTACTGAAAATGGGCAAAATCGGTTCACATTTAGTTAGAGCTCCCATATAACCCCGCCCCGGGAAACACATGAATACTGATAAATTGAGTACAATTGTAATAGCTATGACGACTAAATTTAGAATAGAGAAGTTTTATACAAATATTGGTCAGTATATCAAATTTTATAGGAATCGGTCCATATTTGACTATAGCTTTCATATAAAAAACACTCCCCGAAACCAAAAAAATGTAGCAAAGGCCAGTTAAAAGCTATTAAATTAGAAACTATGATAACTATGGTTGTTAAGTTTTGCAAAACAAAGCTCTATATAAATACCAGCCAGTGTGTAAAATTGTGTTACAATCAATATTTGGCTATAATTCTTATATATATATAACATCCCCTTTTTATATCTACAATCAAAAAGATTCGGAACTAAATATTAAACTATGCGAAAAGTATTTAACAGACTATTATTGCTAAACTACACCAGGTTATGAGATTAAATTTTGTGCAAAGTAAATACTAAGGAAACTCCTTACATACTTTTAAATGTTGAACTATAAAGCTCCTGCAACCGAATTTAGTCCAAATATTTTGCTAGCAATGCCAACTAGCGTAACAACTTTTTTCGAATTTGGTCCACATTTTGAATTAGCTGCACCCTCGTAGATATATGAGAGATATTTCTAAATTTAACACAACTTGATGGTGGGTATATAAGATTCGGCACAGCCGAATATAAGACTCTTACTTGTTTAAATAAGCGTTAAGTCGAGGAAATACTTGATTTTTGTGATCATTTTGATTGTTTTTGATTGAAACCCTAAAATTGGCTGTAGTTTTTTAAATAAGCGTCCAATTGAGAAAATACTTAATTGTTTTAATTTTTTTGTAGCAAAAACTTAAAATTTGCTGTAGTTTCTTAAATAAGCATCCAATAGAGAATATATTTGATTTTTGTGATCATTTTGACTTTTTGTAGTAAAAACTTAAAACTGGCTGTAGTTTTTTATATAAGCTTTCCAATCGAGAAAATACTTGATTTTTGTGATCATTTTTTTTTTTTTTTTTTTTTGTACCAAAACCTTAAATTGGCTTTAGTTTCTTAAATAAGTGTTCAATCGAGAAAATACTTGTTTGTTTGTTATCATTTTGATTTTTTGTAGCAAAAACTTAAAATTGGCTGTAGTTTCTTAACTAAGCGTCCAGTCGAGATTTTTGTGATCATTTTGATTTTTTAGATGGAAAACATAAAATTGACTGTAGTTTCTTAAATAAGCCAATAGAGAAAATATTTGATTTTTAGAGAAAATACTTGATTTTTATGATCATTTTGTATTTTTTGTACCAAAACCTAAAATTGGCTGCAGTTTGTTAAATAAGCGTCCAATCCAGAAAATACTTGATTTGTGTGATCATTTTGATTTTTTGTAGCAAAAACTTAAAATTAAAAAAAAATGTATTAAATATTGATCATTTTGATTTTTTGGATGGAAATCTAAAATGGACTGCAGTTTCTTAAATAAGCGTCCAATCGTAAAAAAAACTTGATTTTTGTGGTCGTTTTGATTTTTTGTATCAAAAACTTAAAATTGCCTGTAGTTTCTTAAATAAGCGTCCAATAAAGAAAATACTTGATTTGTGTGATCATTTTGATTTTTTGTACCAAAAACTATAAAATACTTCATTTTTTTCTGTATGGTCTTTATAGGTTTATGTATTTTTCATTGTTATTTATCCACTTTCGACAAAAACCAAGTGTATAGAGTCTTTGACATAACAATACTTATTATGAAATACGACACAGAACAAGGCATTTAAACTTGATAAGAAATTAGTTAAAATATTAATCTAGTGACTTCTAAAGTGATTTACATTAAATAATCTACAAAAAAGGTAACATTTTACAACAAACTGTACGATTTTGTCAGCCTTTTTTCCTTTTTCTTGTTTTAGAATAGAAAATATTGCCTTAATGAACGGATAAACAAATAAACAAACAAACTTATAAATAAATTATAAATTTACTTATACGAGTAAAATGCTATTATTCAAAAAAACCAAAAGTAAAAATAATATGACACGTGATTTGAACTGACACAAACTTTATGTAACACATGTCTAACATGAAAAATTAAATAAAAAAAACCTAAACGCAATTATAAACTCCCAAATACAAATAACATCCAAAATATATATTTTATGATTCTGCCTCACAACATGTCAATCGTTTTAGTTTTGTATTTTTCAGTAAATTTCCCAACAGCCCAGCATTATCTACATCTCTCTACTGTTTAATGATGTAACAAATATTTTGTTCAATCATTTTATTTAGCAAAAAACCATGTTTTCGAATACATCACCACCGGCAGACTTAACGGGTTGCAAGTTATTTTAAAAAGTGACAGAAATGAATTCCAAACCAAAACTTTTTGACTAAACGATAACTATTAACTAAAACTAGTTAAGTGATACGTTGCGATATGACACTTTTCAGTTGATAATATTGATTGATCTAAAATGTTTACAACCTGACAATATATTACTCTTCAATTAATTTACATTATGTTCAATTTAACTTATGTTTGTATTTAAATGAACTAATTAATTATTGTTAATGCATTAAACCTCTTGTTTTCTTAATATCATACATACATACAATACGCATATTAGTAGTTATATACATATATATTCATTAGAGTGTCCCACCTTTGTATTTGGATCATTCAGATCGGTTATCAAGAAAGCATTCCGGGCTGACACCAAATTTTTGACATGCCAGTTATATTAAAAAAATAAGGGTTTTCTTTAAATGTCTGAAATGCATTTTCAAAAATTGTTTAAGAATAGTACAGAGAACTAAATGAGCTCTCCAGCAAGATATATAACCTTAAAATCGGTTGAAAACTATCCTAACTATTATTTGGAAAACTCCAAAATATTCTACGCCCTTGAAGACTTTCCTGAGCATATGCAATAAAAAAACGTCATTTTTAAAAAAAATTTAAAAATTTAAACTAGTTTAACTTTTTTGAGATCTCAAGATATTAAAATAGCCATTTTTGTTACAATGGGTTAACGTTAAGTCATTTTTGCATCAGCGAAAAAATGGATTTTTTCATACTGTTTTCAAAACTTCTTTTTTGGTTTCTAATAGTTTGTTAAACAAATTCGTCAAAAGTAAGAACAAAATTTTAAAGTATTAGTATAAACACCCGGCAGATTTCCAATAAGAAAAATCTAGATTTATATCTCTAACCACTTATCAATACCTACAACTTAAAATCAAAGGATTTCGACAAAACCGCAATTTTTTTCCAAAGTTATAAAAAAACGCACGTGAATTGCTATATATTAGCAGTTTTTATAAGTAAAAATAAATTTATTATCACTTCAATTAATAAAACTTTTCAAATAATCAATTTTTTTTAAAAAATATATTAGAATTTATGCGATCTTAATTACATTTTTATACAAATTAACCCTTTCATACCCATTTTGAGCCCAGGATATGCAAGGGTTAATATGTATGAAAATGTAACTAAAGGCTCCTTTGAAAGATTTTTTGATTTTTCATTAAAATATAACAATAAAAACATAAAATTTCTGGTATCTTTTTGGAAAAAATGTATTATTTGAAAAATTTTAATTTAAATTTTAAAAGAGCCTTTCTTTAAGACATAAAAAATTAAAAATCAATAAAGTAGTGCCGGAGTTATTGCAATTTTTCCCCGAAAATTCAAGACCTTGACGACACGCCTTAGGGTATGCAGCCAAAAGTTTACTTAAGGATAAAAAAAAATTCTAAAGTAAGAAATGATTTGCAATGCTATGACCTGTGGATACTAAAAAGTTCAGTTTTGTTAAAATAGAGCTAAAATATTTTAGTTTTTTTTTTTTTCATATTAGAAAATTATGCTATTTTCTCCGGGCGGTTTCAAAAATCGTTTTTTTAATTTTTTGAAAATTTTGTTCAACAAATCTTACAAATAATAAATTTTCTTTACGTTATCATAAAACAAATAAATAGGAGAATATAATACAAGAAAAAATGAGGTCGATATCATTAACCGTTTTGCCGTACCTCCAATTTGAAATTGTATAATTTTATGAAAATCTGAATTGTTTGTACTAATTTGAGTAGTAATTTGAGTTAAATTGTACCAATATTCAACACTAATAAAAGTAATAGTGAATATTTTTCCTTAGACTATATAGAATTTTCACGGCATTGTTTCTTTAATATTTTCTTCCCGGGGTCAAAGGTCATAATTTGGAGTTTTTTCATCTTCTATAGGAAAATGATGGAATATTAAAAATTTTTTTAATTTGTTCAAAATGCAAAAATATATTAATTTGTATTAACATTAAGTCTTTTTATTAACAAATATATCTGTAGCAATATGGAAGAGTAGCTTAAGTCGATATAAGAGAGAATTAAGTTAAGGCATTTATTATTACGTTATTTTTTTTTTTTTTTTAAATTGAACCAATAGTGCATTGACCAAAACAACTTATGTACACATATTTTTGTGGTTCATCATATAACGATTTCGCTTAACTGCACTAACGCTTTATATATGTTGACCTTGAAAAAATAAAGTCATTATTTTCAAACAACTTATGTTTACATAAAAGTAGGCAATATAAACATTAAACTCAAACAAAACCGCTTAAAGTTACTTAAGGTCCAGTTCAATGTAAATTTCTGTTTCGAAAAAGAGCTTAGGTAGAAAAACGTAAAATCTTCCGAGTTTAACATTTCTTTTTTAATATTCATCCTTCTTCTCTAATAAACATGTTACCAATATGTTAATTCATAAATTATTTGCAGAAATCAATCAAAACAACAAATTTGATGATATTTCAAAACTTCAATTTTGGACTTATGGTATTCTTCCATATTGTCACAGATATATAATAAACATGTTACCAATATGTTAATTCATAAATTAAATATTAGCAGAAATCAAGCAAAAGAAACAATTTGATGATATATCAAAACTTCAGTTTTTGACTTAAGCTATTCTTCCATATTGCCACAGATATATTTACCCTAAACAGACATGGGAACTTATATGACCCAATTTTTCCCCATATAAAAAATTTAACAGTTTATTGGCAGATGCGGTAGATGCGTGTCCCACTTATGCACTTTAAGCAAGTACGAAAGTGCTATAGTCGGTCAAGCCCGACCATACGATACCCTTCACCACTAAGGTCAAAGGTGTTATTTTTCCTGTATAAAGACAAATATTTGCTAAATTTTGCCATCATACAAACATTTTCTCAAAACTTATATATTTAAGCTGTTTCCGTCATTTGGACTTACATGAGAGCTAGGGTGAAATGTGGACCGATTATCTCGAAATTTGACAAATTGATTATGGTTGTTACAAAAATTTTGTATGCAAAAAATAAACTTAAAATTCGCATTATCTTTAGATTTACGAGCGTTGTCTCATTTAGAGCGTTTTTAAAGAAGATTTTGTATGGGAGCCATGGTCAAATGTGGAACGATTTTAACGAAATTTGGCACAGTGATTTAAGTTTACATAAGAAGTATTTGATTTAAATTTTATGAAAAAGTATTAATATTTGAGACCAATATATCAATTCCGGGAAGTGGGACCTATGGGAGGTACTATAAATAATAGACGAATTTCAATAGCCATGGTCCCATTATCGAAAAATTTATCTGTAACAAATTATCTTTAGAATTGCGAGTTTGATCACAAGCTTTACATGGAGGTCCAGCAAGCCAGACGGGCGGACGGACATCGCTAAATCGACTCAGAAAGTGATTCTAAGCCTATTGGTATACTAAAAGGTGTGTCTAAGACAAATATTTCCATGCGTTACATACATCAGCACAAACTTATAATACCCTTTCCAGCTATGGTGGTGAAGGGTATAAAAGGGTGAGCAACTTTAGATTCATTACTAACAATAAGTATCGAGTCAAGGAGTAACCAGGTAACGAGCTTCAAGCCATCAAAATATTCAGGAGTATCAAAATCGACTACTTTTAAATGAAATAACATTACAAAAAACCGGTTTTAAGCTATAAAGTTTCCAAATTAGTTTTGTAATTTCAAAATCGTAACTCATTTATCTGAAACTGACACATACATATGTAAGTACAAAATTCCATGACTATATTTTTTTACGCTACTGTGCATGTATGAGAATGAATAAGTTGAGAATGAAAGTAAATATTGATCGTTAGGAACATTTTTCAGATTTTATAACTTTTTTAATTTAACATTTCTTTTTATGATTTTGTAATATTTAAGACTTATTTGATTTTTAAGTTGTATGTTAAACAGGTTATTAATGTAAATTCATTATTTTTTTTTATTAAATCCATAAAAAGGCGCAAAATAAATTAACTTCAATTCAATGTTGCGGTTGACCATGTTGGGCCATGTAATATTAAAATGAAAATTCAACAAATTTCTTTTACCCCACAAACATTTTCTATAATAGAATTTGTTATCTAGAAAATTTACTTGAAAAGTATTCGTCTTCAATAAAGAGCCTTGCTTTTTATATTAGCCCTAACTAAATTTTAAATTTACATTTAAATATCATCCAGAAGAGTCATCTTAGAAGGTAAGCAATGCTATTTATATTCAATTATTTGGAGGGAAAAATGAAAAACGTAAATAAACAAACGAGTATATAAGTATATGTAAATTTGTTTTTACAGTCAAAACTAATATTAACGAACACCATGTGCTTTATAACCACACAATTAATTTGTAGTAATTTGACATATCTGATTAAAGTCTATGCTCTGAATTGTATGATTAATGTCTGCAATGAATTCAATTGAATTACACAAGTAATAAAATTAATTTTTTATTGTACATACGAATGAATACATTTTTTTAAGGTGGATAATAAAATTAAATATTTACATATATTATTCTTTAAAATGTTGTAAAATATAAATATATTTATATTTAATAATAACCTTCATCGTCATAGGTGGAAAGGAATGGATGTGTTGGGTTCGTTCTGTTGTTTGAGCTCATAGAAATGTTAGTCTGGCACTTATTAGTATACCAATCGTCTCAGAATCACTTCCTTAGTCGATTTAAAGATAATTTAATGAAATTTGGTGCACTGATGTGCTATAGGTAGACATCGGCTTGTATGTAAGATTTTTTTTTTTCGAATTTTAAATCTTTTTCAACGGAATGTGGTAACAATAAGTCTAAAAGTTCAGTTCTGAAAGTTTGAGCCAAATCGGACAACGTTCTACGTATGCGCATCGTACTATGGCATTTCTGCTGCAAAAAAGTCATATGTTGACCACCGCTTTTGACAACTCTAATGATGCAGTTCTATAGAGAATAGTCTAGATATTAAGGATCAATAATTGTTTTTAAGAAAAAGTGATATTTTGTGTTACAAAAAAGGTATTGAAATGAGTTTATGTTCTAAAACGGAAAGTAATGAAATTTTTCATCAAACTCAGTAGCTCATAAAACGAATGTAGTTCCTCAGCTTTTATCTTGATGTCAATTTGATTTAGACACAGAGTCTTAGTTTTAGTCTGCAAAAGAAAAAAACTTAACCTCGTATAGAATTTTAGAGATATCAGGAAATTAAAAAAGCTCTACAAAATTAAGTGTTTTTGTTTTCCTTTAGACAAAAAATAAGTTAGCTCGGTTTTGCTCGCTACTCCCTCCACAACCATGTGAAAGGTTAAAGTCTCTTCTTTAGATTGAGTGAAAACAATTCACCGAAACTTACCGATCGTAGAACAAAGCTCAAAATTTTCTGAAAAAAGTTACGTAAGTTGTTTCGCATAATTTAACCAAAAAGTGTTGCAGTCGTTTAGGCGTAACTTTTAAATAAAATTGCATTTAAGTGTACGTCCCGGAGGAGTCGACTAATAGATGTCTTTTTTGGGTCCACCAATAGATTGATGCAGAATTTCATCCAATTCTGTTGAGAATTGTGGCTTATATTGAAAAGAAAAAAAAGTGAAAAATGGGGGTACCCTAAGGAGTGGAAATTTGGTTAAGCTATAAGAAGAAAATTGAAGAAATTTGGTTAAGCTAGAAGAAGAAAAAAAAGTGAAAAATTATGGTACCCTAAGAAGCGGACGGATTTCAACCAAAATTGGTTAAGCTCTTTGTTGGATAAACTTATAGGCGAGTGCCAATTTTTTTTTTCATTCTATTTAGAATTCTGGCTTATACATTAGGAACAATACTAAGTGAAACAAGCAAGAAAGTTCTATAGTCGGTCAAGCCCGACCATACGATACCCTATACCACTAAGGACTTTTTATTGTATAAAGACAAATAGTTGCTAAATTTTGCCATCTACAAACATTTTCTAAAAACTTATATATTTAAACATTTTCCGTCATTTGGACTTATATGAGAGCTAGAGTCAAATGTAGACCGATTATCTCGAAATTTGGCAAATGAATTACAGTTGTTGCTAAGTTATATATGCTTAAACTTAAAATTCCCATTATCTTGAGATTTACTAGCGTTTTAGGGATTTTTGTCTCATTTAGTGCGTTTTGACAGAAGAGTTTGTATGGGAGCTATGGTCAAATGTAAACCGATTTCAACGAAATTTGATACAGTGATTTAAGTTTACATAAGCAGTATCTTTTTTTAAATTTCAGGAAAAAATATTTATATTTGTGGCCAATGTATCAATTCCGGGAAATGGGACCTATGGGAGGTAACATAAATAATGGACCGATTTTTACGAGTTTCAATAGCAATGGTCCCACTATGAATTAAATGATCTGTGGCAAATTTCATTAAATTATCTTTAGAATTGCGACCTGTACTTTGATTAAATGGTTTACATAGGGGTGCAGCCAGACAGATGGACGGACGGAATGACATCACTAAATCGACTTAAAAAGTGATTCTAAGGCTATTGGTATACTAAAAGGTGGGTCTTAGACAAATATTTCTATGCGTTACATACATCAGCACAAACTTATAATACCATTTCCAACTATGGTGGTGAAGGGTATACAAATGGACCCCCATTATTACCCTAAGAAGTCAACGAATTTCAGCCAAAATTAGTAGACCTCTTTTTTAATAAATTGAAAGACGTATGTTCAGTTTAGAAGTTTTACATTGAGAAAAATAATAGACGAAAAAAATGGGAGCCTAAGGCAGGTATCACAAGGTCCAAAGTTTAAAAGCCCATTTGTATGGAGAAAACTGGGTTTCTTTTTGTTTTTATGAAATTTCAACCAAAACTTATTAGTTTTTACAAGAAAAATAATAGAATATTAAAGGGAACTAATACAATTTTCATGTCCCTGAAAAAGCACCTAAAGATATGCACCAAATATTTTTTTGTAAATACAGAAATTCCAAAGTTGGACATGATTTAACATTTAACATTTTTCTTAGGTCGGCTTCAAAAATCCTTTTTTTTAATTTTTTGAAAATTTTGTTTAATAAATATTAAAAATCGAAAAAATGTACATCAGTGTATAAAAAACAGGCAAATGCAAGAATAAAATTTAAAAAGATTTAGGTCGATTGAGGGACTTGAAACCAAAAATTTAGGAATTTGAAACCAAAGAATTTCGCGAAATTTTTAAGTAAATGCTCGGTAAATCTTACTTGTACTTAATTTGAACAAAAATAATTACTAATATTATTGCTTAGTTTATGGAAAACCTATGTTAATAGGTTTTTTAATATTGGACCTCTTCTTGACCGTGGTCAAAGGTCAAAATTTGGATTTCCTAAAAATTTTTAAATACAAATGGGCTAATGTACAAAATCGATCCTTATTTGACCATCGACAAATTTTTTGCTGTAACTTTGCACAGGTATTTGCAATCGTCAATCGATAAGTGAATTAGTTTTTGAGAATCCGATGCTTTATTTGCTGGAAATTAAGAAAAAGTTTAGTTGAGATTTTTGGATTATATTTATATGTATGTCAAATATTATACAGCTCTTAAAACCTTACTTAAAAGAGCAAATAAAAAGGATCTCATTATTACCACAGGTCAATTTTCAAGCAACCCAATAAAGGTTTTACATAATATATTTACAATTTACATCAAATTTAAATAATATCCCATAAAAATAAAACCAAAAAATAGTACTTTGCAGCTCTTTAAAACTCATTATTTATTACAAGTAATGGAAAGTATTTAAAATTTAATTTATTTTCAATTTAATTTTGTTGGGTTAGAATGCAAAGGAAAGAAGAAATCATAGAGTTTTTTTTTTATTTTCGAAAAGACCTTCTGCATTGTCATCACTGCCAGCCTAATCGTCCTTTTTCACTTTTCTTATTAAAATACTCCTAAATGTTAATTAAATTTTTTTTTGTTACTGTGACAAAAAAAAATCTAAATAATAAATAAAAAGAAAAATTAACCTTAAAAGCGGATTATCATTGTAAACTCAACGATAAGCTACAAAATGCGTGAAGTCGATTTAAAATTGTTTTCTTAAGCTTCGTTCTTATACGTTATTGCCCTACCCCACCTCAATTTCCCCTTCCGTTTGTGTCTCCTTTTTTGCCACTGGCTAACGCCATTACGACAACGAACAAAAAAGGTCATACCAAATAGCTAAGGGCCTTAAATAAATAAAACTCAAAAAAGGTCCGGATAAACTGATGAAAAAAAACAGATAATAGAAACACAAAACGGAAATTATTGTTAAATTTAAAAAATACAAAAATAGAAAAAAAACTCAAGAATGGAATAATAAATAAATTTTACTCTTAATATAGTATGACAAGTACAAATAACAAAAGCAAATTCATCTCATCATTTTAAATAAAGAAACCTTTAAGCAAAACAAAAAAGAAAATTTCCAAACCATAACGAAAACTTATAAACGTAAAGTAAATTTGGAAGTAACCAAAAAAGACAAATTTTAGGCATAAAAGAAAACTTTAAATCAATCCATTTTTATTACACGCTCATTGAATTTAATAAAATATAATCAAGGAATAAAATACTTCAGAATCACTCCCAGTCAACACATTTTATACATACATATCTACAGTAATTTGGTCACATGCATGTTAACATAATCTGACACTCACATACATTAGACTGTCCCAAGCGTATATGGGTAAAATTTTTTTATAAAAATATTTATATTCTTTTTCAAATTTGAATTAAAATTCTATGTATATTTTTAGTACTCCACTATTTTGCTATGGAATATTAAAAAAATTTTTTTGACCTTTGACCCCGAGAAAGAAAGTGTTAACTTTTATAATATTAAAAAAATTATAACCGCATACATTCTCTATGGACTGAGCAAAAATAATCATTATCTGCAAAAAAGAACAGAGCAAAAAAATTTTCGGCAGAATTGCCGTTTTTTTATACATTTGTGTAGTTCTAATGTTTTAAAAAGAAAACGGGCTCTACTCCATTTTTGCTTAAATATTTTTATTAAAAATTTTTCCATAGAACATTTTTGTATCCAAAATTTTTCTATAGAAAATTTATCCAAAATTTTTTAATAGAAAATTTATCCAAAATTTTTCTATAAAAAATTTATTAAAAATTTTTCTATAAAATTTTTTTTTATCAAAAATTTTACTAGGAAAATTTGTTAATCTAAAATTTTTTTTATCAAACATTTTTCTATGCAAAATTTTTTATCAAAAATTTTTCGATAGAAAATTTTTTTATCATTTTTATTAAAATTTTTTTATTAAAAATTTCTTATAGAACATTTTTTTGTCAAAATTTTTCTATAGAAAATTTATTAAAAAGAATTTTCTATAGAAAATTTATTAAAAAAAATTTTCTATAGAAAACTTATCAAACATTTTTTTTTATTAAAAATTTATTAGAAATTTTTCTATAGAAAATTTATCCTACATTTTTGTATAGAAAATGTATTCAAAATTTTCTGTAGAAAATTTATCCAAAATTTTCTTTAGAAAATTGATCCAAAATTTTTCTATAGAAAATTAATCCAAAATTTTTCTATAGAAAATTTATCCAAAATTTTTCTATATAAAATTTATTAAAAATTTTTCTATAGAAAATTTATCAAAAATTTTTCTATTGAAAATTTATCAAAAATGTTTCTATAGAAAATTTATCAACAATTTTTCTGTAGAAAATTTATCAAAAATTTTTCTATAAAAAAATTTTTTTATCAAAAATTTTATTAAGAAATTTTTTTCAAAAAATAACAAAATAGTCGGGATGTAAATATTATTCAAAAAGAAGAGTATTCGCATTTGATCCCAATTCTGTTACATTTATTTATTAATGTAACTGGCCAATTTATTGATAAAGAGCCAAAAAATTGGTCTGTTACATTAATAAATAAATGTAACAGATTTGGGATCAAATGCGAATACTCTTCTTTTTGAGGAAATTTTTTTTATCAAAAAGAAAAATGTTTCTATAGAAAATTTATCCAAAATTTTTGTATAGAAAATATATTAAAAATTTTTCTATAAAAAATTTATCCAAAATTTTTCTGTAGAAAATTTATCCAAAATTTTTCTCTACAAAATTGATTCAAAATTTTCTATAGAAAATTTATCCAAAATTTTTCTATAGAAAATTTATCCAAAATTTTTCTATAGAAAATTTATCCAAAATTTTTCTATAGAAAATTGATCCAAAATTTTTCTATAGAAAATTTATCCAAAATTTTTATATAGAAAATTTATCCGAAATTTTTCTATAGAAAATCTATCCAAAATTTTTCAATAGAAAATTTATTCAAAATTTTTCTATAGTAAATTTATCCAAAATTTTTCTATAAAAAATGTATCAAAAATGTTTCTATTGAAATTTATTAAAATTTTTTCTATAGAAAATTTATCTAAAATTTTTCTATAGAAAATTTATCCAAAATTTTTCTATAGAAAATTTATTCAAAATTTTTCTATAGAAAATTTATTCAAAATTTTTCTATAGAAAATTTATTAAAATTTTTTCTATAGAAAATTTATCAAAAATTTTTCTGTAGAAAATTTATCAAAAATTTTTCTATAAAAAATTTTTTTACCAAACATTTTTCTATGCAAAATTTTTTATCAAAAATTTTTCGATAGAAAATTTTTCATCAAAAATTTTTCGATAGAAAAATTCTTTATTAAATTTTTTTATCAAAAATTTCTTATAGAACATTTTTTTGTCAAAATTTTTCTACAGGAACAATTTTTTTTATCAAAATTTCGAGAACTTTTCAATAGAAAATTATTTTTTTTGCAAAAAAAAAAATTCCAAAGAAAATTTTTTTTTTCAAAAATTTTTATATAAAAAATGTTTGTGTCGAAAATATCTAAAAAAATATTTTTTATTTAAAAAATATAAAATCTAAAAGTGTTTAATATTAGAATTTATTTCTGTTTCCAAAATATTCCCAATTCGGTTCATTTTTAATAATAGTGACATGGCAACAATGTTCGAGAATATATTTCTTTGATCTCTCGAACCATGTATTTTGTTGCTATAAATTGGATTTTGATTTTGTTTCTTGTATATTCTGTTTTTGTATTTTCTTTAACAAAGCGACACCAACTAACTTTGCTAGCATCCAAATTCCAACTGAGTGCTTTTAATACTCATTTTCACGAGTTTCATTAACGATCGTGATATTTACGAAAATTAGAAAAAGTCTTTGGCTTCTGGTGGTGTGCCTTAGTCTGATTATTACATAAAACTTTAATTGAACTTCGGTACAATTTAACAAGCATTTTGCTGGCTCAACACGCAAAGGCACGAAGTCCATGTTTTATAAATTTTCAGGGAAGACAGAAAAACAATCAAACTTTTTTTTGTAAACATTTTTTATTTTTTTTTTGAAATGCACTTTTAATAGGGTTAAGATAATTTTCTTTAAAAAAGTTGGACTTAGGTGCTTTTGCTCATCACTACAAAACCACAACACAAAAAACGAGATACTGAAACTAACCTGATATACCACGGCCTTTGCATGTTAAGCCAGCGAAAATTTTGGGCTGGGTACTATCTATAGCTCATGGGTACCCAAGGGTTAATTTCTATAAAAATGTATTTAAAGGCGCATTTGAACGATTTTTTGAATTTTTATTGAAATATTAAATTAAAAACATTAAATTTCTAGTACCTTTTGAAAAAATAAAAATAATATTTTAAGACCATTACTTTTGACTCTGGTAATAAAAGGGTTAATGACATCCGATTTCAACCTAAAATCTAATATATATTTCTACCCTTTGAAGCAATAATATTTTCAGTTGTTCTTATAAAAACTGCTAATTTATGTTCTTTTTTTTAACTTTGGTAAAAAGTTTGGGTTTTGGCTAAGCCGTTAGAGGTATCGATCTATTTTTTTCTTTAATGTAATCTTTCTAACACTCTTGTACCTTTTTTACTTTTTTTTTTTTTTTTGAGGTGTTAAACAAGTAAAACAAAGTGAAACTTATTAAAATGTTTAAAAATAATATAATGTGTTATTGCATATCCTCAGGAGTCTTCAAGGATGTAGATTTTTTTGAAAAACCCTTGATAATAAGGAAAGTTTTCAACTGATTTTAAGATAATATATTTCGTTGGAAAGCTCATTTAGCTCCCAGTACCATGCTGTAAAATACTTTTTTTGAAAATATTTTCTAAGTGGAAATTTTTGTTTCTAACATTTGAAGAAACCCCTTATTTTATCCATATACACTGTAACTGTTATCTTCAAACTTTGTCGTCAAATCGGCATGATTTCCCGATATCCGATCTGAATGAAATTTATGTTTATATTATTGGGGTCATATGTAAAAAAATGGAGTGTACGTCTTTTTGTATTGCAAAGTTTAATTTTCTCCATATAAAGATGGGACACTCTAGTATACATATTAATAATGCCAATGAAGTTATATGTGTATAATACAAAATATCAATGTATCAATGAAGTTATCCTTATTTAGTCTCTTATCGTTTACCTAAGCGAATATTATTAGAAAATACATTCAAATACATACAGAAGTAGTAGCATAGCGGCTTTGTCTTATTTTGTTCTATAAATTTATTGTTTATGGCAGAAGAATAAAACTCAACTCTACACGACTGCAATGGCAATAGCAAAAAGAATAATGAAAAAGGAATATATACATACATATATACATACATATACACTTATATAAGAAAATAAAGAGATTTAGAGGCAACATTCAATTCAATTCATCGAAAATTTAAAATAAAGAAATCAATAAAATACGTGAAAGATTATTTGAATTTAGTTTTATTTTATTCCTAAATGGGCATCATCATTCAAGGCACGTAACAGTTTGCTTTACTTCATCTTATTTTTTTATGTATGTATGTAAGTGTATATGTATGTATCTATCTTTCTTGTTATTTTAAGTCCACAAAAGCAACAATGAAATCTTTAAAGGTCCTAAAAACTTTAACACTTTTGAATACAAAAAAATGAAATAGAAAATTCTCGGACAAAATTATGATTTCTGGTTTTATTGATTTTTTAGTTAGGTTATGTTATATAAATATTAATAGATATACTATGCCCAGGTATGCCCAAAATACATATGTTAAAACTTCAAATATATCTAAATAATTAATTTGTTAATAAAATTTATATGACGTCTAAATACGATGCATCTCTATTAGAGTGTGCACCTTTGCATGGAAAAAATTAAACATTGTAGTATAAAAAAAAGTACTGCCCAAATTATTTTTATTTGACCCCAACAATCCAAATACAAAGTTTCATTCAGATGGATCAACCGGAAAGCGCGCCGACACTGGCATGTCCAAAGTTTGGACATGCCAGTTACATTTATGGGCAAAATAAGGAGATTCTTGAAATGTTTAAAAAACAAATAGAATACATTTTCAAAAAAGTGTTTTAAAACTAAATGGGATTCCCAACGGGATACGTAACCTTAAAATAGGTTGAAAGCTTTTCAAATTATTAAGGACTTCCCTAAATATTTTACGTCCTTGAAGACTCTCCTGAGCATATGCAATAAACAAGTTTTTTATTCCATTTTTATCGAAGTTTTTTGTACAGAAAATTTTTTATCAAAAATTTTTCAATGGAACATTTTTTTATTAAAAATTTTCTCCAGAAATTTTTTTTATATAAAACATTCTGTGGAAAAATTTTTCTATAGAAAATTTTTGATAAAAAAAAATTGTATAGAAAAATTTTTGATAAAAAAATTTTCTGTAGCAAAATTTTTGACAAAAAAATTTTCTATAGAAAAATTTTTGATAAGAAATTTTCTACAGAAAAATGTTTGATAAAAAAATTTTTCTTAAGAAAATTTTTTTTAAAAAATTAGTATAGACAAATTTTTGATAAAAAAAATTGTATAGAAAAATGTTTGATAAAAAATTTTGATAAAAAATTTTCTATAGAAAAATTTTTGATAAAAAAATTTTCTGTAGCAAAATTTTTGACAAAAAAATTTTCTATAGAAAAATTTTTGATAAGAAATTTTCTCTAGAAAAATGTTTGATAAAAAAATTTTTCTAATTTTTTTTTTTAAAAATTAGTATAGACAAATTTTTGATAAAACAAATTGTATAGAAAAATTTTTGATAAAAAATTTTGATAAAAAAATTTTCTATAGAAAAATTTTTGATAATAAATTTTCTACAGAAAAATGTTTGATAAAAAAATTTTTGTAAAGAAAAATTTTTGTTAAAAAAATTAGTATAGAAAAATTTTTGATAAAAAATTTTCTATAGCAAAATTTTTGATAAAAAATTTTCTATAGAAAAATTTTTGATAAAAAAATTTTCTTATAAAAATTTTTGATAAAAAAATTTTCTTAGAAAAATTTTTGATAAAAAAAATTTTCTATAGAAAAATTATTGATAAAAAAATTGTCTATAGAAACATTTTTGATAAAAAATTTTGATAAAAAAATTTTCTATAGAAAAATTTTTGATAAGAAATTTTCTACAGAAAAATGTTTGATAAAAAAATTCTTGTAAAGAAAAATTTTTGTTAAAAAAATTAGTATAGAAAAATTTTTGATAAAAAATGTTCTATAGAAAAATTTTTGATAAAAAATTTTCTATAGAAAAATTTTTGATAAAAAAATTTTCTATATAAAAATTTTTGATAAAAAAATTGTATATAGAAAAATTTTTGATAAAAAAAATTGTCTATAGAAAAATTTTTGATAAAAAAAATTGTCTATAGAAACATTTTTGATAAAAAATTTTCTATAGCAAAATTTTTGAAAAAAAAAAATTCTATAGAAAAATTTTTGATACAAAAATTTTCTATAAAAAAATTTTTGAAGCATAAATTTTTATAGAAAAATTTTTGAAAAAAAAAAATTCTATAGAAAAATTTTTGATATAAAAATTTTTTATTGAAAAATTTTGTATTGGATAATATTGATAAAAAAAAATATATTTAATCAATATTTCTGGAAAAAAAATTTTGATAAAAAATTTTGAAAAAAAAATTTTTTGATAAAAAAATTTATATAGAAAAATTTTCTAAATTTCTATAAAAAAATTTCTATAGGAAAAATAGTAATAAAAAAATTTTGTATAAAACAACTTTTGATACAAAAATTTTCTATAGATAAAAATTTTTTTTTCCAAAAATAAAAAATTAGTCGGGAAAGAAAGAGACTTCGCATTTGATCCCAAATCTATTACATGTATTTATTAATGTAACAGACCAATTTCTTGATAAAAAGCCAAAAACTGTTTGCGAAAAAACCAAAATTCCTTGACGCGTTTGATGGTTGGTTAGGCCATCTCTTCAGGACGAGTATCCCCAATTTAGACAGATCGAAAAAATCGCATTATTACTTATTTTACAAACAAAATTTTTCAGAACTACGTTCATAAGCCGTAGATTCTCAACTGAATAAAACACAAACATTTTTCAGTTTTCATCATCAAATAATTTTTTATAGAAAATTGAAAAAAAAATGTCTATAAAAAATCTTTGATAAAAAATATGTTTAGAATAAATATTGATAAAAAATTTTCTGAAAAAAAAAATAATATAAAGAATGTTGGATAAATAAATTTTCTATAGAAAGATTTTTGATACAAAAATTTTCTATAAAAAAAATTTTGATACAAAAATTTATATAGACAAATTTTCTACAGAAAAAATAAAAAAAAAACTCTATAGGAAAAATTTTAACAACAAAAATTTGTCTATAAAAAAAATTTTTGATACAAAAATTTTTTATAGAAAAACTTTTGATAAAAAAATTTTTGATAAAAAAAATTTTGTATAGAAAAATTTTTGATAAAAAAATTTTCTATAGTAAAATCTTTGATAAAAAACTTTTCTATAGAATCATTTTTGATAAGCAATTACAATAACAAAAACAATTCATAATTCAAAAATTATAAAAAAAAATCCTCATTAAGAGGTGGCAAAAAGTAATTGATAACAAAATATCAAATTCATTTTAATACAATTTAACTGTTTTATAAAGTATTAATATCTCTTAAATTAAAGGGAATTAGGCCAGTGCCGCTAACACGATTTGATCAAAATTCCTTAATTATCTCTATTAAATAAACTTTTGACATGCTAAAAAATAAACATAAATCACTTCGAAAAGGAACTTTTGAAATACATAATTCCGTATTTACGCCTGTTTTTCACTTTTTCAGTTTTTTCATTTGATTATTTTATTTTATTTGTAAAAGTTTTAAATGTGAGTGTATTACTGCTACTACTACTACTACTACAAGCATTTATATCAGTCCGTCTGTGGGTCTGTATATATGTTTATCGCTTTTATTGTATTCTGTTGTTATTTGCTTGGTTCATCATTTACATTCATGTAGAGTTAACAGGTCATTTTGGACAGAGTGTAAAATTAAAATTTATGGTTTTCGTATAATTTATTAGCATATTTTGACTTTAACAGTTTGAAAAACAACTCATATTTAAATCCATTAAGCCTCAATTTATCTTTGTTTTTTGTTTGTTTCTTTCTTATTTTATTTTATTCGTTTTTTTTCTTCTTTTTTAAAGGTGAAAACGGTAACATTATTTTAAATGAAGCCACTTAATTTCAATAAAATTTTGTAAGTATTATTTATTTTATGGACAAGATACTCAGAGGAAAATGTAGAAAAAATTTAAAATTAGTTAAAAGTCATTTCAACTAAACTCCATTATTAAGGTAATAAGTATGTTAATAAATATGCAGTAACATTGAAAATAGATCATTACCAATATCTATCGATTATATTAAAAGATTTACGATTAAAGTTGGAATAGCTAATGTATAGGATCATAACACATTGTGGGGAAACTGAAAAGAGTTTTCTTAAATATCCTCTGATGTATTTACTGTATTTTATGAAAATGATTTTCGCAAATTTATTATTTTAGTTGCCTTATTTTAAAAATTATGAATAAAAAAATCTAAAAAAGTCTGGATTATTCTCGGTGCTTCAGTAACCAAATCTTAGATGTTAGCATGTCAATTTACTGTATTTAGAGTTTTTCTTTTGTTCTTATTGTTTGATGCTACAAAGCTTCCAACAGAAACAAAAACGATTAAGAAGCAAGACCGTGATGAAGATCAACGGTGTAGCGACTTTAACAAGTTATATTTTTGCGAAATAAAAGATTGAATGAGCAACAGAGCTAAAGGAAATCTTGGGTTAACAAAGGCAAGTTGAATTGAATTCTGACATTGTTTTCACTTAAAAACCAACACGCGATAGCCTAAGGATAATTTATGGTATTTAATGGAAAAAGGAGTGTTGACAACAATTAAAGGAAAATAATTTTCCAAGCACAAAATTTTCCATGAAAAACATTAATTCAAAAATAATAAAAATTATTTTAAGTTTAAGTTGTATAGAATCAGGAACCTCTGCATTATTAGAAGTATATAATTGTACAATATTACTCATTTATATTAGGGTGTTAAATTTTTACCAAAGATACATTTTTCATATAACTTTTTACTTTTATATATTTCCGTCGAAATTTATTATTTTTATAGGAAATTTTTCAAAAATTTCTTATTTTTATAGAAAATTTTTTCAAAAATTTCTTATATATATAGGAAAACTTTTGAAAAATTTCTTATTTTTATAGGAAATTTTTCAAAAATTTACTATTTTTATAGGAAATTTTTCAAAAATTTCTTATTTTTATAGGAAATTTTTCAAAAATTTCTTATTTTTATAGGAAATTTTTCAAAAATTTCTTATTTTTATAGGAAATTTTTCAAAAATTTCTTATTTTTATAGGAAATTTTTCAAAAATTTCTTATTTTTATAGGAAATTTTTCAAAAATTTCTTATTTTTATAGGAAATTTTTCAAAAATTTCTTATTTTTATAGGAAATTTTTCAAAAATTTCTATTTTTATAGGAAATTTTTCAAAAATTTCTTATTTTTATAGGGATTTCTTCAAAAAATTCTTATGTTTACAGGAAATTTCTCAAATATTTCTTATTTTTATAGAAAATTTTTCAAAAATTTCTTCTTTTTATAGAAAATTATTCAAAAATTTCTTACTTTTTTATGAAGTTTTTGAAAAATTTCTTATTTTTATAGAAAATTTTTTTAAAAGTTCTTTTTTATATTTAAAATTTTTGAAGAATTTCTTACTTTTATAAGAAATTTTTCAAAAAATTCTTTATTTTACAGGAAATTTTTCATAAACTTCTTATTTTTATGGGAAATTTTTTAAAAATTTCTTATTTTTATACGAAATTTTTGAAAAATTACTTATTTTTATAGGAAATTTTTCAAAAATTTCTTATTTTTATAGGAAATTTTTCAAAAATTACTTATTTTTAAAAAATTTCTTACTTTCATAGGAAATTTTTAAAAAATGTCTTATTTTTATAGAAAATTTTTTAAAAATGTCTTATTTTCATAGGTAATTTTTTAAAAATTTATTATTTTTATAGGAAATTTTTCAAAAATTTCTTATTTTTATAGAAAATTTTTTCAAAAATTTCTTATATTTATAGGAAAACTTTTGAAAAATTTCTTATTTTTATAGGAAATTTTTCAAAAATTTACTATTTTTACAGGAAATTTTTCAAAAATTTCTTATTTTTATAGGAAATTTTTCAAAAATTTCTTATTTTTATAGGAAATTTTTCAAAAATTTCTTATTTTTATAGGAAATTTTTCAAAAATTTCTTATTTTTATAGGAAATTTTTCAAAAATTTCTTATTTTTATAGGAAATTTTTCAAAAATTTCTTATTTTTATAGGAAATTTTTCAAAAATTTCTTATTTTTATAGGAAATTTTTCAAAAATATCTTATTTTTATAGGAAATTTTTCAAAAATTTCTTATTTTTATAGGAAATTTTTCAAAAATTTCTTATTTTTATAGGGATTTCTTCAAAAAATTCTTATGTTTACAGGAAATTTCTCAAATATTTCTTATTTTTATAGAAAATTTTTCAAAAATTTCTTCTTTTTATAGAAAATTATTCAAAAATTTCTTACTTTTATAGGAAGTTTTTGAAAAATTTCTAATTTTTATAGAAAATTTTTTAAAAAATTCTTATTTATATTGAAAATTTTTGAAGAATTTCTTACTTTTATAAGAAATTTTTCAAAAAAATTCTTTATTTTACAGGAAATTTTTCATAAACTTCTTATTTTTATGGGAAATTTTTTAAAAATTTCTTAATTTTATACGAAATTTTTGAAAAATTTATTTTTTTATAGGAAATTTTTCAAAAATTTATTATTTTTATAGGAAATTTTTGAAAAATTTCATATTTTTAAAGGAAATTTTAAAAAAATTTCTTATGTTTATAAGAAATTTAATTTTTTTTTTAATTCTTATTTTTATAAGAAATTTTTCAAAATTTCCTAATTTTTATTGAAGATATTTCAAAAATTTTTTACATTTATAGGAAATTTTTCAAAAATTACTCATTTTTATGTTAAATTTTGATAAAATTTCTTATTTTTATAGGAAATTTTTCAAGAATTTCTTATTTTTATAGGAAATTTTTTAAAAAATATTTATTTTTATAGGAAATTTTTCAAAAAATTCTCAATTTTATAGGAAATTTTTCAAAATTTTTTTATTTTTATAGGACATTTTTCAAAAATTTCTTATTTTTATAAGAAATTTTTCAACAATTTGCTATTTTTATAGGAAATCTTTTAAAAAAATTTTATTTTTAAAGGAAATTTTACAAAAATTTCTAATTTTTACATTAAATTTTTCAAAAATTTCTTACTTTCATAGGAAATTTTTCAAAAATTTCTTACTTTTATAGGAAATTTTTAAAAAATTTCTTACTTTCATAGGAAATTTTTCAAAAATTTCTTATTTCTATAGGAAATTTTTTAAAAATTTCTTATTTTTATAGGATATTTTTTAAAAATCTCTTATTTTTATAGGAAATTTTTCAACAGTTTCTTATTTTTATAGGAAATTTTTTAAAAATTTCTTATTTTTATAGGAAATTTTTCAAAAATTACTTAGTTTTATAATAGATTTTGCAAAAATTTTTTATTTTTATAGGAAATTTTTCAAAAATTTCTTATTTGTATAGGAAATTTTTAAAAATTTTCTTACTTTTCTAGGAAATTTTTCAAAAATTTCTTACTTTCATAGGAAATTTTTCAAAAATTTCTTATTTTTATAGGAAATTTTTTAAAAACTTCTTATTTTTATAGGATATTTTTTAAAAATCTCTTATTTTTATAGGAAATTTTTCAAAAGTTTTTTATTTTTATAGGAAATTTTTCAAAAATTACTTATTTTTAAAAAATTTCTTACTTTCATAGGAAATTTTTGAAAAATGTCTTATTTTTATAGAAAATTTTTAAAAATGTCTTATTTTCATAGGTAATTTTTTAAAAATTTCTTATTTTTATAGGAAATTTTTTAAAAATCACTTTTTTATAGGAAATTTTTCAAAAGTTTCTTATTTTTAGAGGAAATTTTTGAAAAATTTCTTACTTTTATAGGAAATTTAAAAAAAAATCATATTTTTATAGGAAATTTTTCAAAAATGTCTTATTTTTTATAAGAAATTTTTCACAAATTTTCTATTTTTATAGGAAATTTTTCAAAAATTTCTTATTTTTATAGGAAATGTTTTGAAAATTTTATATTTTTATAGGACATTTTTCAAAAATTTCTTATTTTTATAGGAAATTTTTAAAAAATTTCTTATTTTTATAGGAAATGAAGTCATATAAATAACACATCTTTGGTAAAAATGAAACTCCCTAATATATTTATTTACATAGAAACATAAGTACATGCTCTGCTATGTGGTATTATATTCCAAAGCCCACTTTTAGCTCTGCCGTTGTAGCCATTTATTCTTAATATTTTAAACAATATGACGACGTTTGTTGGTTTAACTAAGTTCAGAAGAAGAAAATAATTTTCTTCTAATATTTTACCGTGAAAAGTATGAACAAACTAAATTTTGCGTCGCAAAAATGGATTTTATTGTTTTTAAGTTTTAATACTTTTGGCCATTGAAAGAGGGGATGTTGAAATGTTAATTATTAAGTAGACTGGAAAGATAATTTTGCCATTAGTGAAAATGTTCAAGCCATGAAAGGCATTTTACTTCATCCATAAACCCTTTTAAGTTAATTATGAAAACTTGATGTATTTAAGAAAACTTAGTTTGCCTAGAAGCAGATAAACAATAAAATTTTCAATTTAATTTAATTTTAAAGTCAATTCTTAAAAATAATCCATAGCCTGTTTTCATTACAATAAGAACAACAACTGGAAATTAATTTTCAGGTAACAAGTGACTATCTACAATACAAAATATATAAATTTATCTTCAATGATTATTTATGTACATGAGTAAGTAGTATATGCCACAAAAGTTAACAAACATGAGCTTTTAATTGCCTTCCAAACAAGCTCTTAATGGACAGTGAGGACAGTGACATCCAGACGGACAGGCATTTTAAAATCTACTCAGGAAGAAATTCTGAGTCAACCGGTACTTGAAGTTGAGTCTTAGACTTATATTTCTTTAATTTGTATTTTCATCTAATCGATAAAGAAATATTCAATTTGAACAAATAAATAAATTACTTAATTAATTTTAAAGTTTTTCTTTGTATAACTTCTAATACCATTATTCATTGGTGTTATAGGGTAAAAAATATCTTGCATTCATTATCTAAGATGTTTCTAAATTTTTAAATTCTGTTGTTATTGATAGATTTAATTTACAAATTTATTGTGTTTCTATCTTAAAGATAAAGATTTTCTATGAAAAAAATCTGTGAATTTAAAGTTGTGTTATCATCATATAATTTGTGCAAAGCTCCAAACGAACTTACAAATAATATAACCTCCTTTGATCCCTACTCCAATTTATGGAATAAACTCTTCTTTACTACCACATACAAAAACCGACAAAGATATAAGAGAATTTTATAAAATTCTGTGTTTGTATGTGTAACACAAAGAAATATAATCAGAAGCAAGTGAAAAGCGTATAAGACCATAAAAGTGATTGTATCATGTTGTAAGTTTAAGCAGATGAAATGTTAATATGTTGCAACATATTTATGTCAAAAGTCATAAAGTCGCGTAAATATACAGCGACAAAAATCTCATAAATTAATGTTAAATAGCAATGAATTCGGGCGATAAAAAGACTTTGACAAATAAATTAGAATGATATTAAATTTTATGACTAAATAGATAGAGAAATAAACACATACAACCCCCAAATCCTTACAAATGAAAGTTCGAGCACAAAAAAATAATAAAATAAAAAAAGTATTTTATATGTATTTAATACTTATTTTCACCCATCGAACATTTCAATTTAATAGATTATTTATATAATTTGTTGTCTTTCAAAAATAATTTCTTGTCTTTTTTTAACATTGTTTTTATATCCCTCACCGAACACTGTTGTATGTTTTAAATAAATTTTGTAAAGGAAGCAATTTAAAGAGCTTCTAATCGCCTCATCTCAAGCTGAAGATATGCATTAGAAATGCGCAATATCTATTAATTGAAACTGATTCCCTTGCCAGTTTGGTTTCAAGTAATTGTTTAAAAATTTCGTTAACTTTCGTAAACTGATTCAGATTTAGAAAGTGACAAGAAATTGTATATACATTAGGGCTATAACTAATTTTTTGGCATAGCACCACGGTAATGAAAACACCTTTATCCGGTCATTCTTCGAAAAAAAAAACCTTCACGCAGAGAAGCAAATTTCCATTTCAAACCATTTTTCTTGAAAGATATACATATTTTATTAATTCATATACACAATAAAATTTATAAATATATAAAAATGCGCAAAAATTTCCATGCTTTCCTAATCAAAAACAAGTTTTTAAAACAAATCAGAATTTTTTTATAAAAACTTCTTATTTAAAAAAAAAATTCAAAATGTTTTTATTTTTATAGGAAATTTAAAATTTTTTTTCTTATTTTTATGGAAAATTTTTCAAAAATTTCTTATTTTTATAAGAAATTTTTCAAAATTTTCTTATTTTGATAGGAAATTTTTCAAAAATTTCTTATTTTGATAGGAAATTTTTCAAATATTTCTTATTTTTATAGGAAATTTTTAAAAAATTTACTTATTTTTATAGGAAAATTTTCATATTTTTTTTTTTAAATTTTTAAAAATTTTCTTATTTTTTCGGAAATTTTTCTTATTTTATTTTGGGAAATTTTTCAAAAATTTTTTATTTTTTTTGAAAAATTTTTCAAAAATTTCTTATTTTTATAGGAAATTCTTCAAAAATTTCTTATTTTTATAGAAAATTTTTCAAAAATTTCTTATTTTTATAGAAAATTTTTCAAAAATTTCTTATTTTAATATGAAAATTTTCAAAAATTTATTATTTTTTAAGATTTTTTTTAAAATTTTCATATTTTTTTTTGAAAATTTTTAAAAATTTTCATATTTTTTTTTTTTGGAAATTTTTAAAAATTTTCTTATTTCTGAGGAAAGTTTTAAAAATTGTCTAATTTTGAGAAATTTTTCAAATATTTCTTATTTTTTTTTTTGGAAAATTTTTCAAAAATTTCTTATTTTTTTTTTTTGGGAAATTTTTCACAAATTTCTTATTTTTATAGAAATTCTTTCAAAAATTTTTATTTTTATAGGGAACTTTTCAAAAATTACTTATTTTTATAGGAATTTTTTCAAAAATTTCTTATTTTTCTAGGAAATTTTTCAAGAGTTCTTATTTTTTTTTTTTTTTTTTTTTGGGAAATTTTTAAAAAATTTCTTATTTTTATTCCAAAAATTTCTTATTTTTATAAGAAATTTTTCAAAAATTTCTTATTTTTATAGAAACCTTTTCAAAAATTTCTTATGTTTATGGGAAATTTTTCAAAAATTTCTTATTTTTATACGAAATTTTTCAAAAAAAATTTCTTATTTTTATAGGAATTCTTTCAAAAATTTCTTATTTTTATAGAAAATTTTTCAAAAATTTCTTATTTTTATAGGAAATTTTTCAAAAAATTCTTATTTTTATAGGAAATTTTTCAAAAATTTCTTATTTTTATAGGAATTTTTTCAAAAATGTCTTGCTTTTATAGGAATTTTTCAAAAATTTCTCATTTTTATAGGAATTTTTTCAAAAATTTCTTATTTTTATAGGAAATTTTTCAAAAGTTCCTATTTTTATAGGAAATTTTTCAAAAATTTCTTATTTTTTATGAAATTTTTCAAAAATTTCTTATTTTGATAGGAAATTTTTCAAAAATTTCTTATTTTTATAGAACATTTTATAAAAATTTCTTATTTTAACAGGACATTTTAAAAAAAATTCTAATTTTTATATAAAATTTTTCAAAACTTTATTTACTTTTATAGAAAATTTCTCCAAAATTTGTATTTTTATAGGAATTTTTTCAAAATTTCTTATTTTCATGGAAATTTTTATAAAAATTTTTCATTTTATAGAAAATTAAAAAAAAAATCGTATTTTTATAGGAAATTTTTCAAACATTTCTTATTTTTATAAAAAATTGTTTTAAAATATCTTATTTTAATAGGAAATTTTTAAAAATTTCATATTTTTAAAGGAAATTTTTAAAAAAAATTTATTTTTATATTAAATTTTTCAACAATTCTTATTCCTATAGAAAATTTTTTAAAAACTTCTTATTTTTTAGGAAATTTTTAAAAAATTTAAAATTTTCATAGGATTTTTTTTTTTTTAATTTCCTTAGTTTTATAATAAATTTTTCGAAATTTCTTATTTTTATAGGAAATTTTTCAAAAATTCTTTATTTTTATAGGAAAATTTTCCAAAATTTCTTTCTATTATAGGAAATTTTTTTACATTTTCTTATATTTTAGGAAATTTTTCAAAAATTTCTTATCTTTATTGGAATTTTTTAAAAAATATCTTATTTTTTTAAAAAGTTTCTTATCTCAATAGAAAATTTTTCAAAAAGTGTTTATCTTTATAGGAAATTTTTCAGACACTTCATATTTCTATATGAAATTAATCAAAAATTTCTTATTTTTATAGAAAATTATTCTAAAATTTCTTATTTGTAAGGAAAATTCGAAAAAATTTCTTATTTTTATAGGAAAGTATTGAAAAATTTCTTATTTTTGTAAAAACTTTTTTTATTGTATAAGAAACTTTTTAAAAATTTCTTATTTTTATAGTAATTTTTTCTGATATTCGCTAATAGAGTAAAAATGTACATAATATATATAGAGTGTCTCAATTTGTATAACCTAAACAAATTTAAATTTTAGACTCAAGGTTTTTTGGGCAAATCTACTTTAATTTAATTGTAGGTTGCGATTTTAGCAACCGCTACTTTAGTATACATACATACAATTGCATATATTGCATATTAGGGTGTTTCATTTTTGCCAAAGGTTTATTTTTCATTTGACTTCACTATCGCCCCGACTCCTATTAATATAAAAGTTATATATACCAAGCACTAGGAAGAAGTGAAGTTTAAAATTGCTCATATTGACGACTTTTTAGCTTTCAAAGATTAAAACGGTTATGCTAAAGAAAATTTAGAGAAAGAAAATTGTAAACTATGATATACGTAAATGTGTTAGTACCTGCAAGTACTAAATAGTTTAATCTTGTAAAAATATAATCGAATTTACACTCTTTTGTGAATACTGGTATATGGTACTTTTCTTAGTCAGGTTTCGTCTCTAAACGTCATCCGATCTTCCTAAAATTCGGTATATATAACTTCTATATTACCGACACTTAGGACGAAGGCGAAGTCAAATGAAGAACAAACCTTTGGTAAAAATGAAACACCCTAATTTGCATATGTATGTTTACATATATAAACAAACAACCACAAAATAAAATCATTGTGCGGCTACTGCTTGAATGACCAACAAAATGTCATCGTTTATCTGTAAATTGATCAAAACAAAACATCTATAACTTGGGTATCTTAAAGTTTAAGACATAAACTATTTTATATATGTATGAATGTTCATGTATCTAAAAACATATATATATATACTAACTAATGTACATAAATGTTGAAAAGGAAATATGTATTCTTCATATGGGTATTTCCATATTGACATGAAAAAAAATTCCTATATTAACTTTGTATTTTGCAAAATAGTTAAAAACAATTGAAATTCGTGATACTTAAATACATGCTTGGGTGACGTGATAACATTTTTTGCAGATTTTATTAATAGATTTTCTAT